>CM043869.1:6232692-6861923 GCA_023846275.1 Vanilla planifolia | reverse complement strand
TGGCCTACGTTCATTAACATGGAGGTGGACTGGCCTATTCACGTTAGTGCATGCATTGTTGAGGTGGGTGTTTGGAACGAAGCAAGCATTAGGGTTTGGGCTAGCGACCTCCTTCTTGACCGCGTCCTGCATCTGCCTTGGGCACGTAACCAGGACATGCTTTTGCAGGTGCAGACGGAGTCGCCCCGGGTCAACAACCTAAAACTTTACTCGCAAATGCGTGGTGCTAATATGGCTGAGGACGTGGGAGTTAACTCGGAGTATCTTAAGATGATCTGGAAACTTAAGACTCTGCCTAGGGTGAAACTCTTCCTTTGGCGGCTGATAGATGATCACCTCCCTACTGCAGTTTGGCTGGCCCGTAGAAGACTTGCTGAGTGCAGTAGCTGCGTTTGGGGTTGTATTGCGGACGAGACGCCGGAACATTTTATTTGGGAGTGCCCGTATGCACAGGCTCTCTGGCGCAGTAACCAACTTCGTGAGGCCATATCTGCACTTGGTCTTCATCATGGTGCGGGCACTGGGCATTCCTTCTTGCAGAGGCTCTTTGAATTTGTGGCAGCACCTGCACGGAGCATTGCCAATAGTTGGAAGCACGCTGCTACCCTTGCCACGGCAATGTACTACATCTGGGAATTCCGCAATGCGAAGAAGCACTACGATGAAAGGCCAAACTACAGTCTTATCCTACGCAAGCTGCAGATTGAGGTCGCTCTGCTTCACCGAACGCGTCCTTCCATGTCCTGTGGGAACCCGCTCAGTTCACCTGAACTGAATGTAGCCCAAAACTGGGTTCCTCCTCCCACTGGATGGGTCAAATTCAACTGTGATGCAGCTGTTGGGGATCACTCGGCGGGCCTTGGCCTGGTTGCTAGGGATCATGTGGGGAAGCCCCTGCTGGTGTTTGGAAAGAAAGTAATCTCTCAAGCGAGTGGAGCCATGGAAGTCTATGCCTTGTTGGAGGCCTTTGAAGTGGCTAGATCTGCGTTCCCGGACGCTCGGGCCATCGAGTTCCAAACCGACTCAACGCAGGCCATGCTGGAAGTGCGTGATCTCCTTGCCCAGGAGCCCACGAGGGGTGTATTTGCCAATGCAATTCTCCATGCCCGCGATCTTGACGCCCTTGTCATCTCCTGTATTTATAGAGAAGGTAACGCGCCGGCGGACTGGGTGGCGCGTGCTGCGTGCTGGTCCAGCTTCAGTTGGGGACGGGGTGTGCCTCTCCCTGAGCCGCTTTGCAAGTTAATGTATTTGGATTTCCTGTTCGATCCCCCTTAGGGGACGCCGCATGCTTATGTTTAATAAAGGCATATTTCAGGGAAATAAAATCAACGAGTATCTATTGAATATACATTTTTAGATAGCATAATAACAATTAATTTGATAAATGTGATTTGTGATATTTTAGGAAGACTAAAAAGTGAAACAACTTTAAATAAGAATAGACAGAGAACAATTGATCTAGTTTGACAATAAAGTGTTTTTTAGCAAACGTTATTAAAAACTCTAAGAACTCTAAATAGGCATTTTATTAACAAATTACATACTCATATTATTAATGCTAAGATTCATATCATCAAACCTTAGCATCATAGGATCCATGGAAGGAATAACTATGAGCTTTAGGATACATGGAGTCTAGTTTTGTTTTCTTCTATTTTTTTTCTTTTCTTTACAAAAAAAAATAGAAAAAGAGATAATGATTGAAATACTTCATTTATCAAAAAATAACAATTTTATATACATACATATTGAATAGTATAATAAAGAAGTAAAACTTTGAATATAAGCATCATACTTCAAGTTGGTGATAACATTGGTTGTATTTATAGAATCTATAAAATAATGATAGGTATATTAATAGAAATTGAAGATGATAGAATAGATTTTGCTTTGAATTCGAGTGTTATATTAATGTAAGATGGTTTGATGACCAAAAAAAGAGAAGTCATGTAAAAGCTATCAAAAGAACCACTTAGATTGTTTTGAGTGAAGCTTACTTGGGTTAATTTATAAATGATTTAGTTCATCCTATTAGTGAAAAAATACATCTTTTAAGTCTTTATTAATTGAAATGACATAATTTTTATTTTGAGATATTTTGTATACGTGTCTTTTTAAGTGGAACTCATTTTGTATAGATTCTATAACTCTATACGATATAGATAATAAGAATTAATTTATTGGATAGTAAAATGAGTGTGTGTTTATGTAGCTATTGGTCAAAAAGCATCTTCTATTACTTAGAATGCAATTATTTTGTGCTTTTAGAATCATATATTAGAGGTTGTTTCATATACATGTTCTTGATAAAATCTTTATAAAAAAGAATGTTGTAAACAATTATCAATTATAAAAGACAATAATTAATATATATTTTTTAATTATGTGCACATGTCAAGTCGAAAGCCCTTAAGTTTTTTGATTAGCATCATAATATATCCCATTTGTACTAATTGTTCTATCATCCTAACATAATCATTACAAGTCTATCATTCCTAGTTTTCCCTCACATTGACTCTCTTTTTTTTCACCTCCTAAAATGAGTCCTCTTTCCTATCTTCCAACATTATATCCATATATTATAACAAAAAAGAATTATTACAATGTATGGTATTCCCATTTAACACAATTTTTTCAAACTTTTTTCTAAGAATTTTTTTGTCACACAAAAAAAAATGGATTAACACAACTAAACAAGTTGAACAAAAGTATCATGATCCTCAACAGGCATCCTTGTAATGACATTTATGATAGTGAAAATATAAAAACTACACAATAATTTCTTTTATTATGATCAAAATTAATGAAAAAAGAAGTTCGTGCTCTCTAGCTTGTAAAGTTAAAAGATCAACATTGAAGAAACTATCGCTTTATTTCACTCTATCTTAGCTAGAAGAAGCCTGAAGGCAATTGTGGCATGTCGGGGAAGAGAAACCCAGCATCGTTCAGAGGCTCCAGGTTATGGGTTGTTCTTCTTTGACTGGATTGGCCATTTTGATGTTGTATCCCTTGTTGGATTGCGATCTGAGCTCGAACCATTACAAGCTCATTTTGGGTCGTCCTCATCTCCTTGTGGAGATGTGCTATGATGGCGCAGCTCCCGTAAACTGGGTCTTGCACACGCCAATAAGCCTCCCAAGCCATGGCATCAGCTGCTTGTGCCCGTTCATTTGTTGGTAGATGCTGTTAAAGTAAAATACAAAAGATTATCATAATTATTATCGTTATTATTATTATTATTTATAGGTACCTTGAGCATTCTAGCTATATTGCTTGCCCCAAAGATTCGATGAACACAAGCAAATCTTTGGGGATCGGAGGGATGAAAGTGAGGGGCCAAGATGCAATTTTCAGAGCATCTCCTCCGTAGATACTTGCAAGCTGCGCATCTCCTACCTCCATTAATGCTCGACATAGCTTTTCCCCTTTGCCTTGGATTATGAGAATCTACAGGACCGACTTTCTCTTCACTTGCAGGGATCTACAAAAGATTTTCTAGAGAGAAGAGGATTTATTTTGATTTTTTACCTTTAGAGAAAGATGGTTTGTTACATATAGAAGCGTAGAGAAATATGGATGGAAAGGTTAACGGCTAGTGGAAGTTTGAATGATATAATCAGGTGATTGTCCTGGGGAAAGGAAAGAGGGAAATGGAAGGTTTTGCCCACTGGCCTAATATGAAAGAGTTGCTCATTTTTCATTTTGTTGTTATATATGTTAGGATGTTAAGCATTAAGAAGAAAGTTTTTATCTTATAAGCAAAAATATTATTACCAAACAAGATAATGTCAAGAAAAATGATTTCCAAACTTCAAAAAAAAAAAAAAAATGAAGAAAAATGATTTCCTATGGTGGCAAATTCATTTTTCCACGCTGGCCACGGCGGATTGAGTAGAGGTGGGAGAGTTTAAATGTTTTAGCTTATAAGTTTTGTGCTTTTAGTATTTCATACTTATGTACATGTATATTATTTTAGATCTTGTATTTTATTTATATATTATATATTTTTTTAATTTAGAAAAAGAGGGATCATGACAATATTCACATAATTGGTCACCCATAGATTGGCATGATTATCTTATATGTTTAATAGTTGGATTAGGGCATGATAGGTAAAGCCATCTCAAGTATGATTCTCTAATAGAATGTTGTATTATTCAAATTCAAAGGTGAAAAGTTTGTTGGGTGATTGATGTTGATAAAATTTGGTTAAGGTAAGCCATTCAACAACTTGTTAGAAGAAGCTAAGGCTTCAAATTTCTGAGTAATGGTTTCATTAATGCTTCTTATGACTTTTCATATGTTCGTCATAGCTTTGCTTAGATAATGTCAAGGATGTTGAGGGATATATTGGGAAACTAATATAAAGATATGTATAGGAGAAATAAGAGTGAAAAAGAAATATAATTTATGAAAATAGTCTAGGGATATATGTAAAACAAGAAAAGATGTGTGAAAGTGAAGATAGAAAAAGTTAAACATAAAAAAACATTTAAATATAAAAGTTGGAATTTTTCTCTCTAAAAAATGACTAACAAGTGTGGATATACATAAATCTTAAAAAAAGAGTTTTCTCATGTAATCTTATATCGAAAAGTAGTAAACAAGTTTTGATAAAAAAATATATTATAGTTAGATATGACTAGTCACATTAGTTATGACAATTATATTTTTTGAAATTTTTTGTTGATTTTTAAGAAATTTGATTATGAAAAAAAAGTTTTAAATATCTCTAAAGGTATTGTTAATAATTATTACATTATTTGAATAGATCCTCATATTACCTTGGAAATGTTTTGGATATCACTTAGAGAATTGCCCACAAGCTACTCGAGGAATTGCTCAAAGGATACTTGGGAAATTACTTGAAGTTTGATAAAAAAAACCCGCATGGAGGCCCCTCAAAAAATTTTCTAGAGATTGCTCTAAGAGCTATCCTGTGATTACGTAAAAAACTATAACAAGTTAAATTATTAAAGTCTACTAGAAGAGTTGTCCAAGGATTCCTTTATGAACTAATTTGACACTCAAAAGAGCAAAACTAGTATCAAAATTGGTTTCATAAGATGTCGCATGTGCCAATCATCTGTTAATGAATTCAATATATAATTGGAGTAGAAATTATAAGAAACAAAACATTTTTAATTTTAATTTGCTTCACAAGCAAATCAAAATTTACTATTATGTATAACAAACATCACCATTTTTATAATCCTGAAAGACAAAATCATAAATACAAAACAGGCTATTATAAAAATCATAAATATACAAAATAAATCAGCTTACAAACAAAAAGGTTATTTTTCCAGAATTAAAAAAGAAATATGCTTCAATTTTTCCATCAAGAAAACAAAATTGCTGGCCTGTTTGAAAACAACGTTTAAAAAAAATCTTAATAAAATATTTTCGAAAAATTTTTATTAGACTTATTTTTTTAAAAAAATTTATCTTAAAAACCTACTTCCACCCTCTCATTAATGGAACCTTAGAATTTTGATCCCGTGCTACACTATTTGATTAAATAAAGCACGAATTTCCAAACACGTCAGAAGAAAGTCAGCCCACTGGACAAGAAACCAAACAAAAGCAGCACAACGACACGAACAAAATATGTTTTCAAATTTAATCTTTTATAAAAATAATTTTTAAAACATTTATTTCATCTAAAAAATGAAAGATATACAAGAAAAATAAAAAGTATTTTTATCCTTTTAAAATAATATAAAAAAATAAAAAAATATTTCGATAATTTAATGATATCAATTTAATAACAACAGTTTTAGAATTTATAATTTTTATTAGTTACAAAGCTAAAACATTAATGATAATTATTGAATTTTCTTAATAAGGGACACGCTCATGAGAAATATTGCTTCGATTCTACTTCTGTTGGAGACATTTATTTTATTGATTAAAAATAGATTCACGAAACTGTATTTGGAAATTTTAGATATAGAAAGAAATAAAAAAAAAAAAATGTTCTAAATTATTAAACTTATTTTATGACTTTTAAAAAAATGTTTTTTTTTATGAAAAATAAATTAAACCCACTTATTTGTCCACTGATGAAGGCTACCTATTAATATTCCTCACAACGGTATTGCTAATTGTCAAATCATATCAACTCCCCTTGTACATACCTGCATGTAGGCGACAAGAGATGGTTTTAAAAAAGTTGTCCAATAAAGAAAAATTAATTATTTAATTTATATTTGGCGTCACTGTCGTTTTTTAACGTAGGAGGATAACGACATGCACTTGCCAATCTTGACAAAAAGTAACGTCTTATAATTAAGTTTGAAAAGTATTTTTTACTTGCTTTTTAAATTAAAAAATTCCCTATATTTATTAAATATTTTTATATAAAATATATATATTTTTAAGACTCGTTTTCAATCCAAGCCAAAAAAAAAAAAAAAAAAAAAAAAAAAAAAAAAAAATGGGCTACTTTCTCGATATAAAAAAAAAATTTTGAATTTGATGCATTGAATTTGCGTTTTATTATATTATATACAAGAATGATTATGTAATAGTTAAACTTATCTTACAAAAAAAAAAAATATATATATATTAATAAAAAAAAAAGACAACCAAAAGTAGATGTACTTATTATAATTTAAAATGTATTTCTTATTTTTTAAATAATTTTTTCAAATGTGATAAATAAGAATAAAAAAAAGGTTTTTATAAAAAAAATACTGCATTGACTTTGGAATTTTCCGTGACAGCCTTGCTCTGGACCACCGAGTTTGCATTGAAAAGGGCACATTGTTGATGTTTAAAGTTTAAAGAGAAAAGCATGATAGAAATTAATTATTTTTGACTTCGAAACCAAGAGGAAATATTTTTTTTTTTTTTTTTCACACCACTTCGAGAGAATAGGCTTAATTGATTTTATAAAGGAATTAAGCATTAAATATTAATGGTTTACTATTGTTTTTATACATGCTTACCATAGTCATAGGTTTACGAACAAGTAGTGCTTTTCGATTAGTTAATGCTTCCATGTGGAAAATATTAATTTAATTTGGTAAACATTTTTGTTTTTAGAGTTTTTTAATTTTATTAAGGTTAAATTAGCTGAAGTTCGTACGTAGATAGGTACGTATTGATCTTATCCTTTATCTCAATGATAAAAAAATGCAGCCGTTGTATGGCTTCAAGATAAGACCTTGAAATTTCTTATATTATCTTAAAATTTTGTATTTCATAATTTATGATAAAATAATATATTAATATGTATTAACATAAAACTATTTATATATAAAATAATAAAATTAAAATCTTAAAAAATCTATATAAAAAATAAAATAATAATATTTAATCATATATAGAAATTATATTAATTTATAATATATCTCAAAATTTAAAATTAAGTTTATCATTAGAAAGAATTTATTATAAAGAATCTAACAAATTCGTTTTGTAATTATTAAATTCTAAATAAATTATTATAATTTTTCAAATTTAAAACTTAAAATAGTATATTTTAAATTGAGTAGTTTATAATTTGTATAAATTAGTAGAGATAGATTTGGAATTAGATTGATTTACTATCTTAGTTGATAAGGAGATAAGCAGAGGAAGAAAATGAGCGAGACAATTGGGAAAACTCAAGAAGAGTTTTCGAGGGAGCTTGATAGGAAGGAGATGAGAGTCTTGAAAGAGTGGTCGTTGCTTTTGGAGATTAATTCTTTAATAAGTAGTGAGGTTGCAGGTGATGATTAAGACTAAGGAGTAAGAGAATTAATTCAAGAAAAAAAATGAAAAAAATAGAGAAACAAAAAAAGCATAAATAGTGCTATAGTAGAAAAGAGTTGTTAGAAACTTGAAGAAATAATTAAGATAAGATTCTCAAATATTGTAAGGATGAAAAAGATAAGTAAGATTGTTTTTCTATGTTGTATTCCTAAAATAATTAGATATAGATCCATTCCAACATGCTTAAAAAATTTAAGTTAATTAGAAAAGTTCTACTTTAGGAATTTGTTTGAGCTTGATCATGAATCTATAGGGATATAATGTGCTTAAAGTATTTTTATTTTGATTTTGACTATATGAATATAAGTTTTTACTTTAAAAGAATATGGGGATTAGACTTAAGAAATCAAAGAAATTTTTGTGTTCTCATTTTTGTTTAGAGCTAAAAGCATGGTATGCCAAGTTTGCATATTGTATATAGAATCATGACATATTATTTGTGTAACATCTCTTAATTTTACAAAGTTTAATATGTGATAGTTTTTGTGATTTAGCCTATTTAATTTTAATAAGTTATGTTTCAATATAATAAAATTAATTTATTAAAAAATATATATTTATATATAAAAATATTTAAATAATTTAAATTATTGAAGGAATGCCATACCTTCAAATTTAGTCAAATACATTGTTTGAGTATATTAATACAAAAAGAGTTATATGAGATGAGTTCAACCTTATTAAATTTGTAATTTTTTATGAGTAATTAATTTATTATGATTTTTAAAATTTAATATGAAATTATAATTTTTAAATTTTTGCTCAAGATAGATTTATAATTTTATAAATTTTGACTTATATTAAAATTAATTTGAATATGATAGATATTCAACTATAAGAGTGTTAACTATGTTAAGATTGGTTTGTAATTCTAAAAAATTTTATATTATTATAAATATGTTTGATACAGGATATATTTACAAAGAAGAAAATATCAAGTGTATTAAAAAAACGATGGTGTTGGATTATAAATAAAGGTTTACTAATTTAATTGAATGGTAGTAATAAACTATTATTGCTTTAAGCCATTTATAAAAACTTATCTCATGGGAACTCATGACATGGTTTTAGATTTGACTTCTTTGAGAGCAAGTGTGACTTTATTGACTTTGATGAAATTGTAATTTTCCAAGATGTCAAGAACTGTTTGTGTATAAAATTGGTCAACAAATCATTCAGTTTGTTGATTCATTGTCTTTAACGAGGTTGTGATGATGTGAGTTCTATTTAATAAATTTTGCATTATTTATTTGTGATTTGGTCTCGACTTTTGGCAATGAGAAAAGAGAAAAATGCTAAGGAAGCACAAGTTTATCATGACTATTGCATTGAGGAAGCTGAATCAGAGAGAGACTAAAGATGATAACAGAGAGAAAGAGATATAAAGATTCTAGCTGGTTTGATTTTTACCAAACCAAGGAGCCAGGTAGCATCGAACCAACTTAAAACCCTGGGCAAGACTAGTGTGCCTATGAAGTTGCAGTTCCATGCTGGATATCTTAAATCATGGCCAAACAATTCAAGATTTGAGCCGATCAATTTGTTGTTGGCACATGAAGAGAAGTGTGAAGGAGAGAGAAAAACTCTAGGATTTAAAATAAATAAATAAATACAAAAAATAAAAATAAATAGAAATTAAATAAAAGAAGAAATAAATAAAAATAAGAAAGAAGATATAAAAATAAAAAAATTTAAAAAATTATAAGTATAATAAAGTAATATTAAAATATAAAAATAAGAAAAATAAAAAAATTGAGAAGAAGATAAAGTGGAAATTAGATAGTCTTTGAAAAGCTTATGGAAACATGCATTAATTATTTAGTTTACTAATTGGCACAAGATCGAATGTGACTAATTAGAAAATATTAAGTTATTATTTATTAAGGGAGTGATATAATTATTTATATATATATATTGTGTTAAAAGAAATCAAGAGGATATGAAGATTGAACAAGAAAACTATATTTTAGATATAAGTAGGTAAAATCGATAACTATGATGTAAATATATTATTAACTTAGTCAATAATTTATCTAAACACTTGCATATTATTTTTTGATAAATGATAACGTAATGCATGATTATGATATTTGATATATTTTTTAGTTATTTTGGCATTATACTTCAATAGCATAACTTATTTATTTACATTTGTTATATTTGCATATAATATTGATATTTTTTAATCTTGACATAAAAATGACAAATTGAACTTTAAAGTATAAAAAATATTTTAACACTAATTATGGTATAATTGGATATGATAGGGGACAAAAAAAAAGAAAGAATTGTGAAAAAGTAATAATTGAGAAATCGAATAGTTGAATTTAAATTAATTGTAAATACAAAAGATAATACTTTTATCTATGAAAATATAGTCATATAATTATGTTTTTCTTGTGTTATGATATTTTAGATGGAATATAATTATTATATAATTATATTTGCTATAATCATAGATTATTGGTAGCATGTAATATATGTTGTGTGGTAAAAATAATAAAATATAAAAGAATGAAAAGTATAAAACAATAAACTAAAAAGATAATAAAAGAAGAAGAAAAAGAAGACAAAAAAAAAGAAGAAGAATGACATGATAATAAGTCATGAGACAAAATAAGAAAAGAAATAATGTTAGAATTTTTTTGAGATATTATTCTACATCAAATATTTTTATGATTAGTCATTAGTACATGACGAAGGGTTTAATGAGTACAACTTATAGATTATGTTATAACATGACATCAAAGGCTCATTTTTAGTTATTATTTGTACTTTATATGAGACATGATTTGTTAAGAATTACTATCACTAGATTTTGCATAGGGTCGATGTGCATATATAATATGATGAAATTATTTATTTTTTAGCATATATTTATGAATTGAAGTCTAGATATTAGATGAAATATTAAAAAAAAGACAAGATACAATTATATAAAAATAAGATATGATCATTTGAAAAATATAAGCCCTTATTTTTAAAAAATATAATAAACATAAAAAATAATGAAAAACAATTGAGTAAAGAATAACGAATGAAATGAATATGATAATGGCATGGAAAAATGTTATGTTTATTCATGTATTGCATAAAACTACAGATAATATTCATTTACTCATTTAAGATATGCTTATATATGACCATTTCATAGATATTATATTTTTATTATTGTATTTTGTTATTATTATTATTATTATTTTAAATTAAGACATTATTTGTATATTGAAATTCATTTGTTGAACTTGATAATGCTTGAAAGACAAATTTTGATAAATCATTATCTTATATATTCTAATACTATATCTAATAGTATATATGTGACACCCCAATCCCATTAGGTTGCATCTTTCTTAAAAGGCTCATCTTTTTTAATTACCCCTCCCATCATAATATAATTAATCATAAAGTTCTTGTGTGATTCTAACATGTTTTGTCTCTAAAAAATGTCTTGATATTTTAAGACAATAGTATTTCATATATAAACTAAGGTCTCCTTCTTAGTAGATGATATGATATAATTAATGCTTATACTCTTAAAAACTTATTAATATAAGACACGCTCTCACTTGTGCATGTTTGTTTTCCATTTTCATTGGATATTATTGACCCACTAGCTTCTGCTTCGACATGACCCCGATATTAAATTATGATATTCAAGTTTTACTATATCGATTTATTATCATTTTGAGTCATCTTATCCTGACTTAAGGTTTGTTCTTCTTGAACGACTCCTTCCGCTTGGTTATCTATCTTAATATTACTCTTACCATAATATAATTATAGACTTTTCATGTGATCCAAACAAATTTTATCTTCAAAAGGTGCGTAGATTTTTTAATATTATGGTATTCATTTATAGACAAATATCTCTTTCTTGGTAGTTATTATTGGATAATTTATTTATACATCCCTTGAAGCATATTAATAGAAACTATATTCTCATTTATGCATGTTTACTCCCCACCATTATTGGATATTTACAATACATCTTTTGGTGTGACATTTCTTATGCATACACCATATGATCATTTTAACTTCAAAAGGTGAAAGGCATCCACTCGGGTTAAGGTTGTCGGTGTTTCGACCATGGCTGAAATTGGTGATTGATAGGAATGGGAAAGCTCAAGGATCGTTAGGGAGAGATGGAAGGTCAATTTCACCATTCAATCATTATTTTATGAATCAAAATTGACCAACTTGATTTAGAGTTGTGCCCAAATTATGACTTAGATTCGGTTCACTTACAAGGCTTGGTTTTTTTGTGACCTTACGTAAAATGATCAACCAGCTTGTCCGCGCGTAACGGTTAGCTTTTCGCAAGTCAAGTGTGTACAATTAGTGCTTGCTGATTCACATAACGTAGCTTGTGAATGCGTTGGGCCGTTTGATTCTAATGTTGACTCAAGCGAACAAAAGACAACACGTGCCACCATGGAACGCAATACGTGTCATGTACTGCCGGTACATCCGTACGTACGATCAACTTGTCCAAAAAGTCTTCCTCTGCTTAAATATCCCTCTTGCAGTTACCCCCGCATTTATCGTCGTTCTTCGAACGAATACTAAGGAAGAACAGGGAAGGGGAGCTCTGCTTCTCTCTCTCTCTCTCTCTCTCTCTCTCTCAAGAAGTATGAAACGGGGGAGGAGGAGAGGGATCGAAAAGGAGCAAAAAGAAGGCCCATGGAAGGAAGAGGATTGGAGCGGAAAGGGTTTCTCTTCCTTCCCAAATCCACCCGACCTCAATCTCGCATCCATCACCAAGCTTGATCTCTCACGCAACGGCCTCAAGGTACCAACAAGATATTTTCCTTGCTAAAAGTTTACTTTTGAAATCATGAATTTTTATATTAATGTTAAATTTCTGGTTCACCTCCGGTGGGCGATCGGTCGTGCAACAGAGCATCCCGGAGTCGGCCATGGCAAGGCTGTTAAACTTGGTAGAATTGGATCTACACTCCAACCAGCTGACATCGTTGCCTAATTCCATCGGCTGCCTCTCCAAACTCCGCCGCCTTGACGTCTCCGGAAACCTACTTCCTTTCCTTCCAAAGACCATCGAAGCCTGCAAGTATATATATTTATATGTTTGTATAATGTTCATACCTCATCAGTCCTTTGGTATCATGCATGTTCTGTTTTGATTAACTAACCTTTGAGGATGTAGGGGATTGGAAGCACTGTTGGCCAACTTCAATGAGATCACTTGTCTCCCGGACACCATCGGACAGAGCCTCCCCAAACTCCGGCTTCTCTCCGTCCACTCGAATAAGCTGATCTACCTTCCTCACACAACCCACAAGCTGACCTCCCTTCGCACCCTTGACGCCCATCTCAACTGCCTCGTGGCCCTCCCCAACGACCTCCACCTCCTTCCTCTGCTCGCCTTCGTCGACGTGCGCCATAACTTCAATCACCTACGCTCCCTCCCGGACTCCATCGGGCTTCTTCCCTCTCTCGCCCACCTCAACATCAGCTACAACAGCATCTCCTCCCTCCCGGACTCCCTCGCATGCGCCGCCGCCCTTTGCACCCTGCGGGCCGAGGGAAACCCACTGGTGTCTCCGCCGCTTGATGTTGTGGCCAATGGGGTGGATGCCACGCGCGGATACCTCATCGGTAGGATTAACGGGGAATCAAAGAAACGCGGAAGAGCAGCATGGTTCGGCGGATTGGCGAGATGTGGGACTTTTGGTTTCAGGAGCAGGATGGGTCACAGGAAGATTAGGACGCAAGAGGGCGAGGAAGACGAGGGGTTGGTGGATCGTGATTATCGGTCGATTGATGGCCTTGCGACTCCGAGTCGGCTGGAAACCGGCGGGCTGTCTCCTTACCGGTTTTTCTCACTGCAGCCATCGACGCCGCCGCGGGCGTGGAAGTAGCGAAAACCGCCGGAAACGTATATTTCACTACTTGTGGATATTTTATCGATGAAGAATAATTAGTGAATAATCGGTAATGCTAATCTGCTTATTTGAAGCGCGTTTAAGCCGTCGTTTTATGATCTAATCGATCTTTTAAAACTTTATTTTTATTTAAATAAGTTTTTATCTAAACCGTTTTCCCCTAAAATTTTCCAAAAAGGAGTTTAGGTGAATATTTACTAAAATGCGACATGTTTTTTTTTTTCTTCCAAATTTTAAGTCTCAAATAAATATTTTCCTTCTCAAATAAATATATTTTTTTTAATTTTGGGTGACAAATTTGTAGTCAAAATAATCAAGTGTGAGAATCTAACATATATTATTATTTCAAAGAGTTTGTATGTAATCTAAATAATAAAATAGATTTATGTTATTTGTCTCTCATTTCTTAATAATAATGTTTAAAGAACAGTTTGGTTAAGATCTTTCCATCCAACTTCGAAAATTTGGGAAGGATCAGGTCATTATGATGAATTAACTTGTCACCTATGATGTGAGTAAAATAGTTTAATGCAATGCAAAAAAAGATGTTGAAGGGTGAATATTGATGAAACTAGTAATAGTTATTATATAATAAGCACACACATAAGCTTGATATTTTAATACATTTATGGAGACTACAAACAAAGGATGTCATATGATAAACTATTAATATAGTATTATCTACATAATTAAGAAGAATAAATTTGAAATATAATTTTGTTATGGAGCTATTTCAAGCAAAAATAGAATTTTTTTAAATATTCATAATATATATAACTTGTAGATGACTTTGACTGATTGTCACTTATTCTAATTTGGACATTTATGATCAATTTTGATTAATTCTTGTGTTTTATTATATAGATAATATTTAGTATAATTTTTAGCTGGTAAATTAATCAAACATTTCAATCATAAAGATTTTTCTTTTTGAATATTTAGATTCTAATTTTTCCCACTTGTAGTATTCTTTATAATATTAAAATTAGGTCGTGCTTTTGAATAGTTTTTTATTAAAATTTATAAAATATCATATCATAGGCAATATTCAAATAATCTCGTATAATTAATTTACACAAACTTTCACATAGCACTCTCTCTCTTTTCTCTTCATATGGTGCTTAAATGCTTATCGTTCTTGTGACTTAATTAAAAAGTTAAACTTATAAGAACTTCATATACAAAACTATTGTCAAACTTAAAAAAATATGAATTAATCACATAGTCAATTTCTAAATATTAAAACATTACTTATTGGAATTAGTTATGTGATCTACACAATGATTAATCAATCTAGCTCTAATCAATTGAAGTGAACCCAAGAAAGATCCTACTACAAACTTAATTAAAAATCAATGCTATAACTATTGACTTGTAAACAGTGTTTCTTTCATTTATTATGATATTTAAATTGTACTCTAGAAATAATCGAGATTTCAATTTAAAATTAATATTTTGTTATATTTTTTTTATTTTTTTACAAAATAGATTGTCCAAATCTTCTAATAATGAAAATGAATCACTGGGTAATTTTAAAAATCAATTCCCTCTTGTTGAGCAGTTTGTAGGCATTTGTGTTGGGGCAAATTCATCTATATTGTTTTTTATATTTGTGTTCTTTTAGGGGAGAATGCATTTTTGTTTTGTATATGAAAAATATATTGCAATGTTTGTTAGATTTGACTAGTTTAATTTCTCTCTTTTGTTATATACTCATTACTACTATGAGATATAGAGATATGTCCCTCTCATTATATTTCTTAATAATTCCTCATAATGATTGATATTCTTTATCATGTATGACTTCAACCAATTTATCAAAAAAGAAAAAAAATTCTCATACAAACTATTTAAAATAATTTTATCTTATATTTTGATATTTTTCTTCTCTTATTTTCATTCCGATCACCTTGCTTGCTCTAATGTTTATTATAGCTTCTGTACCAGTGCTCACTCGTGTGACTAATAAGAGGTTGCTATTAGTGTTGCTTGCCAATTATTAAATGACTATTGAACATTACTATTGCTGTTGTTGCATGCAGCTTGTGACTAACCATTATCATCTTCATGAACACAACCAGACTTTATCATCACTGCTCGATTGACAACTAACCATTATTTCTTGACAATTTGCCACCATAGCAACTGTTAACCATTTCGTCTTTTGCTCTAATTGCTGGTAGTAAAGTCATAGACTTCATCACAAATTTGATCAATTCCTACTTCTAAACAAAAAAAAAAAAAAAAAAATTAAATTTAATGACATTTTGTCAATATATAATCAATACTTTTCAACTTTGTTTGTGAAAAGAGTGATTTCTAACGTACAGCTTGCGAAAAAAACATAGTCTACCTCAAGCCATGTATCTCAGCTGGTCCCCAATCTTCAATGTTAAAAGATAGTGGATCTGAAAGAGACGATTTCTTGTCCAAATCAAAATCTTCTGGGAAAAAAAAAACTAGTTTGCTTTGTTTTCGGCTTTCAAGTGATGTACCATACGAAAGAAAGGTGTGATGTTTTTTTAGATTGATACAGTTTTCCTGTCATCGTCTACCTTTCGCCTGCCAGTTTGACAAGAATGGGAAGCAACAAATTGGTCTTTTTAGCTCTTCTTAGTTTGATTACAAAGGAAAGTTGATGGGGCCACGTCCAAAGTAAGATTATATTTCAGCTAGCTGTAGCACTTTCTAAGAATTATTTATACAAATTAACGCCTCATATTAATGTTTTTAATGCGAGATTAGCATGACAGGTATAAACTTTATACTTAGAGTCTTGAGTTTTTTTCTCTAGAGATGAACTACTTTGATTATCGCTTCAACAAATTAAATATATATGGCATATTTTGTCACTGAAATTAAAAATGAAAAACTATTATTCTTAAATTATTATGAAATAGGCTATTTTGAATATTATCATTAATACTTTCTTAAGTTATAACACTCACAAGTTAGAACTAAATTAAAAACTTAAATGCTTTTTAAAAATGAGATTAATGTTTGACATAATACAATAGAAGCATTATATGAATGATTGGATATGAGAGAAGACACCTTAAATGACGTAGCTAAATAGTTCAAAAAATTGATGGTTTATAAAAATAAGATCAAATATCATTTTTTTGATATGACTTTTTTTAGATGATCATCATATACATAAGAATATAGACAAGAAGAACATATTATATTGGAGATCTCCTCATCCTAAGAATTATAAAATGCCTAGTTAGTGCTTGATGATTTGAACGAGTTAATTCAAGTGAAAGACTTTTTTTAATAGTATGGATTCGATGATTAATAAAAACTAGTTTTGTTAAAATAAACTTAATGTGTTGTGTTAAGATATTTTTAACCAATGCTTGGCTGAAAATCAAATACTAGATAAGGTTGAATGCCTACTTGGCAAGAGTTGAAATGTGTATTAATGCTAAAAGCAGTGTCATACGTATCATAACAAAAAATTATACAAACAATCCTGACATTAAGATTCGATAGCACATAAAAGATGCATAATAGCTACTTGGTCGTACGAGGGAGTGAACAGGCGATAAACACTGTGCTTTTCATAAATTGATCGTATTAGTTTGATACGACTTTCATACTTATATAATTTATCTTAAAAAATGAAATAAACTAGTTTGGTCTTCATATTGTTCTAATACTATGATCATCCAACAACTCTTTTCATATTGAGTTCAAAAGCTCTTGTTGACCCATTCAAATACATCATATCATAGGACCAGGAAATCATCTTTTTATGATCAATACAACCAACATTGCAATAGTCTCTTACCGCCAAAAGTTTTCCCACATAGCTTACATGATTCAATTTATTTTTATTCCAAGAAAACAAAATCAACTTTACTCACAAAAATTCAAGGGAAGGCTTATCATATGTGATTTTTGTAAGCTAAAGTTGTAAAACCCTTTTTTATTTCTCAAGCTTTCTTTTATCTCTTGATCTCCATGAATCTTCTGAAATCTTTAGAAGAGATTCTTGTGAATCTCACTTTCTTCTTCCTCTTTGACTCTTCTCTCCCTTTTCACTTTCTCTTACAATTGCCAAACACCGCAAATGATTTTTGGAATAAGAGAGTAAGCTTATACTCTTATTAAATAAGATGATTAAGTTATATATTAGTTCCTTTATTTTAGTAAAGTTGATTTAAAATTTTTGTCAAAAATTTGAATGATTGTAAAAAAATACAAACGACACATCAATAGATTTTTTTACGATGAATCCTTTATAAAGGTTTGCTCGAATATAGGATCCAATTATTGTTATCCTAATGCTCTTTTCAAGGCATGTATTAACCAAAATGTTTTTAGGTTCAAGATCTATTGTATATATATCTAATATGTAAAACATATTTTAAGAAAAATATCGAATATTAATTAAATGGAATGGTATAATTGTGTATCCAAAACAATACATTTTTGGGTCTTGCCCAATGTTGCAATCCACATATAAAAGCATACAATAATTTAAAGGTGCATTACTATAATTTAAAGAAAAATGAAGAACCATATTACAACATAAAACATCTAATCTTATAAGTTTAATTTCTTACTTTCCATTCATTTATCTTTTTAGATTTTCCTTATCAGCCTCATAATTTCTTGAGGTCCTTTTCACCCAATAATTATATTATTTACTTTTAAACTTAGAGTTAAGTTATCAATATTAGACTAAAATATATTATGATTTTGATACAGATTTTTTTTATATGGATAAGCTCGTTTACTAATACAAAAATCAAGTTCTTTTTTAAGAATGATTTTTGAGATAAATTTACACCAAATGTTATTGTGACATCCTAATCTTATTGTGTTGTGTATTGATCATTTAGATCATCTCAACTTGATCTAAGTGAGTTTTATTGTAACATCTTAATATCATTATATTGAGATGTTATCCAATCGGATCATCTCATATAGACTCAAATGGGTTTTATCATAAAAAGACTTAATATCACTTTCTTTCCATGCTTCTTTTACTTATAATAATTGCACTAATTCTTTTCTTCCTCTCTTATGATGGTCTAGTCGAACATTGCAGTTTCCTCTCTTCTTTAAGTTCTCGACTAGTTACAACTTTGCTTCCCCATTATAATTCAACCACTACAACTATTACTTCACCCTTCTCTTTTGAACTTGCTCTGATTTGTTGTTCACTATAGTAGAGCCTTCCTTCTCTTATTATATTCATATAGCAACGCAACTCTTGCACAAAATTTCAACAAGGTTCCTTATTACTTATCTGTTACAAACCTTTTATCCTTTGTCTAATTTGACCTTGCTCCAACTTCTAATTCCTACTTACTCATGCAAAATTAGTTTTTTTTCTTCTTTGTTCTTGAATTCTCTTGAATCCTTTATGCAAATCCTTACTAATAATTGATTAATTAACTTAATCATTAATTTAATAAACTAATTATATTCCATTTAATATGTTAGTTTCAAAAATTTATTGTATATAAATTGGAGCTCATAAAATTACAACATAATTACCAATGGCCTCTAATTGATGTCATTCTTCAAATATATGCTTATTCACAAAATCCAAATTATTTTACAATTGCTACACTTTTTGAAATGCTATAAAAAATGAAATTTTTATTTTGGATCATTCCAATTCCTAAATCTTAATGCTAATTATAGAAACATCCAACTATATAGACATAGTCCCATAAGTTTGTTTCTGACAAACTATTTATACTATTTTTTATTATGGGCTATTCATAGGTTGTAAACTCTAAAACCTTTATGCCAATTATGTTAGGTAATTTTGACGTCTCAAATACACCCAAGTAGTTGAATGTACATAAATCCATATGAAATACAAATGATATATACAGTGATACAACTAAAAAATATGAAAATTTGTTGCATAAAATTCGAAGGAATTCTAACAAAACAGAATATCTTTGTTATGACCCAAATATTATATGTAGAATTTTTATCAAGTGGAAGCAAAGCACCAAATACACCCTCAGTATATTTGATTAAAATTAATGGCCAAGATTTCATGTTGAGTAACTTACGACAATGATGACTAATAATTGGTCTAAGCCTCTTACATTTTTCTATCATTATCGCTTCTTTGGGAATTATTACCTTTCAACTTTTTTAATCTTATCTTTTCTTTTTTTTTTTAGAACTATAAAATCATTATTGTTTTTGAACTTTTTATATTTTTCTTCTCTTTGTGACTTCGCTTAGTCTAATTTGCATTCTCTCCCATTTGTTCCTTTATAGTGTTTCATATGCTTATGTATATCTTTCTTGCATGCAAATATCATATATAGGGGTTCTATTTCTTAGTTTTGTTATAACTCTTTATTTCACTCGTCACATGTTTTGCCCTAGTCCATCTATTCATTAGCATTTTCTTCTCCCTCATCTAGTTACTTATCTTACCTCAATGAATCTAATAAACAACCATTCAAGTCGCTCCAACCCGCTGTAATGATTTACTACTATTCTCTTTGTTTGTCTAAAATGTTATGATGAATTCTTAAGTTCATGATTGATCTTTTTGTTAGAATGCATATGCTTTTAGTGTGAGCAGTAGAGAAGCACATAAAGTTTGCTTCTAACCAAGATTTAAGACTTCTATTTTATACTATTATTTACTTTCATATTTATTTTATTTTATTTTTTATTATTAATGAAAATAAGTTGGTTAGAAACTTCTTGCAAACACCTCTTGTGCAATGTTTACAACGTATTTTTTTACTATCCGCTCGTTTTAGATATTAAAAAAATTCTATTTTTGCTTGATGAATCTAATTATATACCTGATTTAAATTAATAATAACAATTTTGATACTAAAGGTTATTGGTCATCTTCTACGATTATGAGCATTCATTAGTTTTGTTTATTTCTCAACTAGATAAGGTTGTGAAAGGGGATTTGTTGGTTGCTATTCATAGAGGTCTTTGAAGATGTCACTTAATATTTTTGTTGATATTTTTGTCAAATTTTGTAGTTTTTGTTTATGTGCTTCTTGGTTATTACATTTTCTATGTTAGACATAAGTTGAATACTTATAACTTGATAAATATGTATTTTTTAATATCTTAATAATAGCTTGCTAATGTAATATTTTGTTTGATTCTTTGATTTTCATTATTGCGTGACGGATAAATTCATATGAAAAAATTACATACTTATTGAGAATGACTCGTTGAGTAAAATTCTTGTAATGATGTCTATTGATGTTACTTAATATATTAACAATTATTTTGATCAAATATCTTCTTTTTTTTGTTACAAGTTTAAAGAATGGTTATAACTAATAGTTTAATCATATGCATCTTATTAACAACTTTTGTTTTGTAATTATTTTTCTTGTTGTTTGATAATTTAAATAATTAGTTAAAATTATAACATTTTGTCATATTCTTTGATTTATGGAATAACTCAAATGAATATTATGAAATCATGATTGTGAAATATTTAATGATTGATGTTTGCATCAATGTCTAGTGTTGTTATTTGATATTTTAGAACCTTTTTTTTTAATCTTTTTAATTACAACATCCCCAAATGGTTATAACTTATATGCTAAATAAATGATTTCATGCATGGAAATAGTGTGTTAGTTATTTATAATTTATAAAATTATTTCTTCACGTTGGATCACCTCAATAACTTATTATAGTTAAAACATATTTTGACTTATTCTTTAATTTACACTTTATAATTAAATCTTAGACGTGAAAAATTATATATGAATGTTGATATTAAAAACATTATAAGAATAATCACAATATTTATACTTTATTTATATTTTATATGTTTTTGGCACATATGGCCCATAGATTATAACATTGTAGGAGAAAATATTAAAGAGAATAGAAAAATTAAAAAATATATATATATATATATTTTTTGTTTTATGTACACGTTCAATTTTAGAATTTAGATGTGCAACATAACTCCCATAACAATATTACATGATCCATATTGATTGGCAATCAATTTGACAATTAATTTTTAAAACTAATTTTTTAAAATATAGATCTGCAAAAATAAGATCATTAGTTATATCCTACATGTTATAATCAAATTTTCTTTTCATTACTAATACCATAAAATCCATTTTCATGAGTAGATAAATAGTTTCAAATAGAAAATTTTGAAGTAGAAAATATTCCTTTATTATTGTCTCTTTTAATATAAAATCTTCCAAATTTTGGAAATAATAAGACTATTTTTACGAAAAGCATTTGCATTGCCTTTTCTTTTAAAATAAGATAAATTATTTTTATTGTTATTCTCAAAGTCTTAATTGAATTATATCAATATTGAAATTAACAGAAAAAGATATCACATTTTTTTGACAATATAAAAATAGTTTTATTTATGCTTAATATTATTCAACTACTATAAAATTATATCTCATACTAACTCTTATTATTATAATAACTTTTACTTATATCGCAAATGATTCAAATATAATGTATTATATATAAAACAACAAAAGAAAATCATATTTGGCTAAGTATTTCTTTATTTCTCACTCCCTTAGCTTTGTGAAGAGCAAAAACTTAATTTGAAATTTTGTTAGCCAAAGTAAACAAAGCTAATCATTATAGGCTTAACATATAATTTACTCATGCATATAAATTAATATAATTTTTGGATAATGCCAAATATTTATATAATTTTCTCTTTTTTTTTTTTTAATATTTTTTTACTACAAGATATCAATATCTAGTATGATAAATCAATTCTCTCATTGTCTAATCATACTTTTTTAAGACCCATCATTTTTATATTATATCTTTCACTAGTCTCTTTTTTAAGTCACAATCATTCAAATATTGTCTCTTTTATTTTGATAATATTTTCAATAATATTCTCATATTTATTTTATTTTGATATCCTTAAATTTCTCAAATAAATCTAATAAGAATAAAAATTATTATGAAATTTTCTCCATCTTCCATATCAATGCTCATATTAAAATTTATAAAAAAAATTATGTGATTTTATATAAAAAATTATGCGTACTAAAATGTCGATTTACTCCACCTTAACATACAAAATTTTAGTAAAGTAGATGTTACACCTTGCTTAATGTTTCTCTAATGATTTGTTTCTTTTCTCTCACCTAAGAAAGTGTTTCAAGAATTTTAGAGTTGATGACACTTAGAATTAAATGTGTATTTAGAAAGTTAAATAGTTATCTAATTTTTTTTATTAAACTTTAAAATAATTTAATTTTTCAAATCTTTTGATCTCAATGATCTCTAAATATGGCCTAACAAAATTTTAAAATAAATTGCTCATCAAAATTTATTAGCCAAATTTTTTAATAAGTTTTTGATATTATCTTTTAAAAAATATAAAAATATTACATTTCCTAGTAAGTATGCCATTTTTGTACTTGTTAAAATTCACAAAAATTATACCAATAGGCTTCACAAATATATACTATTTTTTATTTTTATTAATATCATTTAATAGTTAAATAAGTTTTTTACTAGAATATTTTAGATACTTTGTTTTCCAATTTTGTCCTCTTTTTAAGATCGATTCCAATCCAAAATTTTATAGAACTTATACTGCTAAAATGCCAATAATATAATCTAAATTATTTAATATTTATCTCCATCTTTAGAATTGATAATCAATTTTCTAATGATGTGTGTTTTTTTTTAAAATTAACCATAATTCATTAAAAAATTTAAAATTTTAGAGAATCATTCTTTAATCAATTTCTTATCTTATGATAATAATATATTTTCTTCCTTCTTTAGGATACGATATATTACATGATAAACATGTTTTTATTGTTTTATTATCATATAATAAAATTTTATAAATAAAAACTAATTAAATAATATTTGTCTTTATGAGATGTTATAGCTAAGTATTAATTTTCACTATTTTATCTTCGTTTCTCTCTCATGACTCACCCAATATTCTTCTCCATCTCATCTTCCCAAAACCTCTCAATTTCCTTAGTTTGCTTACATTCTTAGCTCCTTAAGAATTCCTTCCAAATTTCCGCATGATTCACATGAAATTTCTCCCAAATTTTCTACACAAGTCTCTTTATCTATCATCTCTTTCTCTCTCTCAATTGCCTAAACTTTTTCAATTGCATTCTTTTGTCTTCTTGCCAATTTGGAGGTCAATGGTTGTTATCCAATAGTCATTCGTGTGTTTTAAATCATCTCCATCATTAAGGATTAGAAAATTAGAGAATTAAGAAAATAATTAAGATTAAATTAAAACCTTATGTATAATTTTATATCTAAATTTTTTTAATCCAAAAAACTTTAAAAAATTTTAAACTACTAAAATTTTCTTTTAACTAAATTCTATAATTAATAAAAAGTTTCATAACTTTCAATGTCCTTTGATATTATTAATATTTTTTCTTTCAAAAAATTCATTTATTTAATAAAATAATATTAGTTTTTAATAAGTTCAATATTTAATAAAATTCATTTATTTAATAAAATAATTATATCCCTTTATTGATGAGTGTCATAATTTTTTAAGATTAGAATAAATTATCAAATTATGAAATAAAATAATTATATCCCTTTATTGTGGACTCGAATTATCAAATTATGAAATAATTATTTAAGCAATTCTCATGCCACTAAATTGTACACTTTTTTTGGAACTACCATGATGATGTCTGAAAATACGTTTTGACCATGATGAATTCAAGATAATTGTTTAAAAGTGACAAATTGTTGAACCATGCATTCAATATATATATATATATATCACCATAATGCTCAAGTGCAATGCCAAGGGTATTGTAGTATATGGCAAAATGCTAAGAATAAACAAAGAATACTAATAAACATAATGTCAATTATATCATATCATATTATTTTGGTATTTAACAATGATGGCTAAGACTCAAATATTTGAAAATTCTTCAAAACTTTGTGAAAGTCCAAGAACACGATAGACATCTAGATGAACAGTTAATACATCATATTTATACTAACATCGTAGATATGTTATCATGTCCTGCATGATAATCCTACCCAATAAAGCGTAAACAAGTATAAATATTGGGATGCGACATAAAATAATCCATAATAGAGGTCAGTTTCAAAACACTCAAGCAAGGATGAGCTAAATTACAATAAGAAATCTAATTTTAATAACTAAAATAAATCTTAATATAACACATACATATAAAAATCCAAAGTGCAAGTATATACATCTAGACATAATTCCTAAAAGATACAACATTTGACAAGAACATCGCCACAAAACTCTTCACAAAATATTATATCAAATCTTATGTCAAGTGCCACTCAAATTCTCATATGTTTGTACTTCTTAATTATGACCTATAATTTAAGTATATAATAAGCTTTATAAAACATAATAGATAAAATGATATCTATAGGTAACAAAATAATGAATTACAATAACAAAATAATCTATAACAATGAGGAAATAATTGTAAAAGAATAAAATCTATGCACTAAAATATGCTCATCAATTCACTTAGATTCTAATTTTTTATTCCTTAATTTTAACGTTTCTTGTATGTCTGATATTCCTCGTATTCCTTAGCATTCTTTTATCATCTCCAATTTTTCTCATATTTTAACAATTCAAGTTTTTCTTAGATGATCATTATTTGATAGCCATGAGATCATATCCCACTTTATCGCATATTTTATTATTTAACATCTCATCATATCACACAAACCTCAATTCGTCGACATATCATTTCTTAATATAAGACTTGTAGTCTTAATTAAATTCTACACTAAGTGTATGCAATGATCATATCATACTATTTTCATTCATACATTGCTTATAGCAATACTAGATCTTAGTTGGTTCTCACTCTATAGTGAGATTTAAGCATAAGATCTAATGCTAATTATACAATATTATATTTCGATATGGACAAATTATCATTATCAAGTCTCACACTAAATGTGCATAATAACCACATCATATTATTTTTACAACCCATTATAATAACGTATTATGATGATTAGGGATAATGTCACTAAGAAAATACCTCAATTCTCTTATCATATTATATTATAATATCATTATAATATATTATATATCATATTATCATGGAAACTCAATATCGTCATTGATGCAACATAAAACTCATATAACTTAATCATGTTATACGCTTATATAATATTATCGTGTCATATCATTTATCACAGTTTAATTTCTCTTATTTTTTGCTCCATATCTCATTCTTATTCTTCTCTATCCTTTTATCTCTTTCGATCATATGACATCACTACAATAATAAAATGCATTACATATAATGTATATGTTTTGTTCTAATGACATACAAAAAGGAATGTTAATAACACCCTATATGTCAGAATATTGGTATATGAAAAAATTGATATTCTATTATTATGTTTATATAAATATATTATTCAAAGATAAATAATGATAGTATATTTATATTGTAATTATTTTAATTTATTGATCTATTTTTCATGAGATTCTTCTTCTTCTAATTTTTATTTTTTCTTACCTTCCTATGCCTTCAAACTATACATAATTCTATTATAATATGCTTATTTGGCAACTTAAAATATGCTCCATATTTTGTAATTAATATGCTCACTGTTAACACTAATTAACATTTAGCTTAAATTGTAAAAAACCACTTGTACCCAAAATTTACACAAATCAAACTTTTCATGTGCCTTATGGGGACAATTGAGTTGTATTTTGGATAGATAGATTGTTCAAATTTGCTCTCTCCTCTTTTCTTTTATTGTCTTGATTGAACTCAATCTTAAACTCTTTAAAATGCAAAATAGAATGCTATAAGGTGTCAACTAAAATTGTAACACTTTTAATTCAATAGCTCATAAAATATTTCTCTTGGTATATATTTCTTAAGTTACAATGTGGTATCCAACTTCTGTTCCAAGATGTCATGATATGTTTTTCTTTTTCTTTGATTTTTTTTAACAATATTTTTTTATAAAACAAGACGAGTAAACTAATATTATGAAAAAAAATTTTAAAATAATATAAAACAATTACATTGTCATTTTTAAATAAATTTTAAAAAGTTCTAAATCAATAAAAAAAACTAATACATATTCATCACTAACACAATCAAACAAACTATCATGATAACTTATACATCATGATAATAAAAGAAAGAAATTACTAAACGTAATGGCCACATACCATCCCTTTTTACGTTTCTTAAGATTATTGTGTTCTATCTCATATATCATGAAAATGTAAGCCATAAAACAAGTTGAGCCAATTATCATTGGCTTAGTAGTGAAATGATGAAATATGCATGTAATGCAAATAAATTGGGGTCAAGCAATATACTAGATTAACATCACCTAATAAAATATGCAAAAAAAACATATAAAGAATATACAAATAAAACTTCATCTTTTATTTTAAATTTAAAGAAATTATATTAATTTTAATATCAGCATAAAACTTCATTTTGTTATATTTGGAATGCAACAAATCTTTCCTCATTTAAATTTCAATCAACTAAGAAATCATTATTTTCTTTAGCTTAAACATCTTACAAGTAAAATTTCTCCAAATATTTATTTAAATAATACCCCTCACTTTTAAGAAGTTATAAACAAAATTAAGGTTTCTATCATTATCAACTCTTTAAGCAAGATTAACCGAAATCTGAGATAAAACCGACGTCAAACTTCGAGCAAAACCTTAATGAACTTTGCTGGACTTCTCTATTTGGCTTCCAGGTCTCCTAATTTCCTCAATTTCTTCTTGCTGAACCTATAATACTTTCCTTCCTCGCTTCTTTTGCTTATCACATTAACAACTTTTCCTTCCTTTCTTCTCAAACTCTGACTGATGGTTGCAGCTCCCTCTCTTCTTCAACTTCTCTGGTTGCTGCAACTTCACTTCCCAGCTGTAATTTAACTACTGCAAAGACTGCTTTACTCTTCTTGGATTTTCTGTACTGTAGCAGCTTCTTCCTTCTCCTATTCTTTTCTTGCAGCAGCTCAACTCTTGCACAAAATTTCCTTAGGGCTCGTTGTTGCCTATCCGCTGCAGCCCTTTTCCCCTTTCTATGTATTTACCTTCCAACAACTTTTGATTCCTTGAGCAACACTGAAGTTGTCCTTCCTCCAAGAATTCTGTTGAATCCTCCACGCATATCTTCACCCAAAAGCTCATCAATTGATTAAACTCAATTTAATCCCTTAACTTCAAAATTTACAACATATTCATTTGATTTCCAAATTACCACCTAAGCTCTAAGAATCTTGTCTTGAAGAGCTATTTCAAAGTACATGCTAATTTATAAAATCTAAAATACTTTACAATTGTAATACTTCTTGAGATGTTACCAAAAAATGAATTTTCATCTTGGCTCATTCCAATTCCTAAATATTAATGTCAATTATCAAAACATCTAACTATATGATCATATTCACATAATCTCTTCACTAACACATCATGATTACTATGCTCTATCATGAGCTTTTTTATGGGCAACAACTCCGAAACCTTGATGTCAATGAAGATATTTTAGACAATAATGTGTTCCAATTGCATCCAAAATAGAGGTACATGCATCAACATGCAATGCATGTCGAATGCATTTAGTATATGTAGAGATACATCTTACAAACACAAAAAAAATTAAAAAACACTAAAAAAATTGACAAAAAATTAAGGTTATTTGAAAACCCAAATATCATTTGTAAATGTTTTGTTAGGTAGATACAAGATACCAAGAAATCCTTCATTATATTTGATAAAAGTCAATGACTAAGATTTAATGTTAAATAATTTATAACAATGATGACAAATGACTAGCATTTGTCATCTAATTGACAATGAAAAATAATTCATAAAACTATTTTTTGATGTTAGATCATCTAATTGACTTACGATAGTTACAACCTTTGTTTCTTATTCTTTGATCTACACTTTACGTTGAATCATAGTTGATATTTCTTTCTTTTTTTTTCTTAGTTGTTTTGTATTTACATTCGATATGTTTTTTTTTTTTTTTTTTGTTCACGTTATGGCCCATAGATTATAACATTGTAGGAGAATCTATTAATGAAAATAAAAAAATAAACAAATTGAATTCCTATTTTTTTAGCACGTTTAATCTTTAAACTAAATGTACAATAAAACTTCCACATCAGTAATTCGAGAGAAATATTGCTTGAAGCATGTAAAACATTGTTAAAAAAATTACATGTATAATAAAAAAAATTATTTTGAAAATATAATTTGTAATTGTTTTGATTTTTTAAATCCTTAAAGATAATGTTGCATTCAGATGCTTTAAAATATTTTAAAATAAAATATTCGAAGCAAAACCGGATCGACAGATAGCCCAATATAGCTACAACTTGTCCGGACCGGACCGGCCCCGAGTTAACAGCATTGAGTACAACTTCATTATTACAGATTCTAGAAAGGTGGGTGAACAAACATCAATAAAAGCCTAGATATTCTAAAGATAAGGGATAAGATCACCACATGTTCATTTAAGTGGCCCCCACCTCCGTATATTAAAGCTTATACTTTAATAAAACCTTATCTTATCCCTTGACCTAATGACCTTTCTTCCCCATCGACGGCTAATCCTCGTCGTCGCATAATTTTAGTAGGTTAACAGCGGGGAAAAGAAACCTATGCCTGATTTCCATGTCGAGGGAACTAAACATTCTGTAGATCGGATAGGGAAAACGATCTCGGAGACTTGAAAGCTTTACTGAATCGAATGGCTCCGTTGTGGGAAGAGTGCGGCTTGGGGAGGGGAGCTAACGGGGAGTCTTCTTCTCCCTCGCTGCCTTCGTCCCCTTCTCCTTCATTGACGGCGAGGTCGGGAGAGAACAGAGGGGTTAAAGAGACGATAAGAGAGCTGTAGGAGGCTCTCCGACTCCGAGAGGCTTTGTTTGCGATAAGGATTCTCCTACGTTTGTTGAAGGGATTCTCCGGCTTCGCGAGGTCCCTGGCAGTGCAAGCTGCCGCATCGGAGAGGCTGGCAAAGGATTTGGACTTTCCGACGAAGAAATTGGAGAGTCCTCTCCTGGACGGATCACAGATGCAAAAGCGGACCAAATTTTCGCGGAATAAAAAGGGAAGGGAAGGGGAAAGTTGCTTACTTGATGGGAAGGGAATCTTCCAAGGAATCAAGAGATGCTAAGGAGGAGCCCTCTTCTTTGAGCGTGCTCTGCCCCTCTTCGCCTCTTTCAACGTCCTCCTCCTCCTCCGACGAGGACTCGGTGCCGATGGAGGAGCTCTCGGGATCGTCATCTTCCTGATCCAGCTTGTTTGTACTGAAGGAGAAGGCGTCTAAGGCTCTGTCCCCTGCAGAAGGCAAATCTTCTGCTTTCGTCTCTGGAATGATCCCCGACACGTTCTCCATTTGATCTCCGAGGAGGAAGACCGGGAGGCTGACCTGCTGCTCTTTTGCGCCGACCGTTGGCCCTTGGGCTGCGTCCATACTCGATAACAGAGGAGACATATCTCCTTGTTCTCTAACCTCGCGCTGCTCCGTCAATTCTTCGGTCATTCAGGTACTGGTAGTCAGAAGACTACCAAATAGAGTCTAGGACTGTAGGAACCCGTGGTTAAGGAGGAAAAAAATGCTTAATAATGTCCCTTTTTAAAATGTTTATTTAAAACATAAAGCAATAAGTTGCTGTCCCTATTGTTTGAGCTGCTGATGCACAGGAATATACTGAAGTAAAAATACACTAAATTTTGGTGAAAATATTAATATCTTGTTAATATATTACAATTTTTGTAAATTATGTTAACTCAATTATTTGATTTTTTCTAATACATTGACACGTGTTTGTCACGTGCACCTTTCCATCGTATGCTCATATCTAACTCCAAGACTTTGGCCTACTATTTAGTTGTTACCTTTGAATTATTTCAATGACTGACATATTTATTAATTAATATGTTTCATGAAATCTTAGCATAATACATCATCTCATTGATCTTTTTGGACTTAATAATTATCTAATAAATTTATCTTATTTATTTTTTTAATATAAATGAACTTATTTTCAACTAAAGAGAATGGACATCACTTTCTTGAATATTATCTTCTGAATTGTTCTCACGTGTTTTATCTGTCGCATTGTAATAATATCTTCTTGCTATTCTTTGCAAAGATAATAAGATCTTGTAGTCATATTTTTCTTGTTCTAATACTTTTTGGTGTAACAAAATAATATATTTTTTTATGTTTATATTTTACTTTTATTGTATTGTGATAAGATTTGCTTAAGTAATAAAATTTTAATATACATATATAAGAATAATGCTTATACATGTCTTACACATTTTGAAGACTGATTTCAATATTAACATTATGGTTGGATATGACATTTGAAATAAAAATTCATATATAAGGACAAAAATAATGTTTTGATATTTTTAAATTAAGACAAACAAAATGATAATAATAGATATTGAGTAATTATTTATATATTTTAATTTTTTTTAAATTGGGGATACACCAACCATTAACAAATGAAATTCACAAATAGAATTGTTTGTAAATGTAAATATATGTCAAAAAAGAAGTTTATATATGCTAAAAAGGTAATTGGTATTTTATTTCATATAAATATGTGTTTGTTCTTACATTAAAATAAACAATATTTTTATGGCAATATTTCTAATGGTTTCTAAACATTCAATCCTTAATATTGATTTAGCCATAGATTAAAGTGTGGTAGTATGACATGCTACAAAGGATATTAAATAATGATTAATAAATTTAAAAAGAAAAGAGTTATAAAATAATAATTTTATTATAAATATTATATATATATATATATATATATATTAAAATTTTAATTATAATTTTAATATTTTAAGATATCATAAAATATAATATCATAAAATCATACAATATGATCAAATAAAAGAATAAATACAATATTGTACAATATAAAGATAGTGTTTGCAAATAATTTGTTAACAAGCATCATGAATTACGATGATCAATAATATAAGATAGAAGAGGTAAAAACTAGCATTATAAATAAGAATCGTCAGTACAAAATAAGAGATAAGACAATATTGTATTACTATGATAACTATATTATAATAGTACGATATGAAAAAATTAATGCATATATATGCAAGATTGAGAAATGTACGATACAAATATTGTGATCGTACATATATGATTAGTAAAAATTGAATAGAACTTAAAACTATAAATGACAAATGACCAAAAAAATTGACATAGGGGCAAGTTTAATCTATAAGAAAATTTTATAAATTGAAGGACAAAAACTAAAAAAGTATTCGCATGAAGGGACACAAGTGTTAGAGGCATTTCAAATGACATAAATATGAAAATTCATGAGAACAAGTAAAATTAAGATGTCATTAACTTAAAAGGTTTTTTTTTTGGAAACTTGAGAAGTGCATTACTCAGTCATATTTAGTAGAGGGAAGAGGAGAATAAGTGAAGATGTTTTTAAGAGATTTAGAAAGGAGTTAGATAAGAGAAAGAAAAAACTAAGAAAAACATAGTCTTGAATATTATAGCAACTAAAAAGAATTGAGTAAGATTTAAGACATTGTAAGACCTCTACTTGATTTATTGGCCATATGATTTTACCTTTTTTTGATCATTTGGTTTAGATCCAACTCGATGACTTTGGCCTAAACTTTCTTTTACTACTTAGTTGTTACCTTTGAATTTTTTTCATTGATTGACATATTAATTAATAAGTTTTACTAAATATTTGTTTAATGTGTCATATAATTGACCTTTCTGGATTCTATAATTGTCCATCTATCCAATAAATTCATCTCGTTTATTTATTTTCAATATAAATAAACTTATTTTCACCCAAAGAGGGTGGGTGTCAAGCCCCCACCTAATCAAGTACCATTATATAACAATATTATCATAAATTTGCTTAGCTGTTACATCAAGTGATGACAAATAACCCAAAAATCAAAGATGGGGACCCGACGGTAAGACAAACACTAACTCAAAATCCAAAGTATATATATATAAAGACATGTTTTTAAACATTTAATCACACTAAAATTTTTCCTCACACATCTCTTGGAAAGGGCTCTCCTGTAACAGCATCATTCTCATCTCTCGGTGCAGTGGTTTCATGACCTGTGATGTAAGCACTAAATGAGATTTTATATATCTCAGTAGATAATTCCACATAGTTAACCAAGTAAATAAAAAGAGCATAACGAATACCATTAATAGTAAAGATGAATGTCATACATACATATAAGGTAATGCCAAATGAAAACCATAAAGAAATGCAAATTCCTTATATTGTGTGTTATTACCGGGCCCAATTCCCTTTGACGCATTATCCTCTGGATCCAATCATCAATGACTGTCCTCTAGCCGGCATCCAACCAAGCACATAACACTAGTGAAGTGTTTCGTGCTAAGGAAATCCCACAAGAGGGGGGGGGGGTGAATTGTGTATTTAAAATTTTATGAATTTCGAAATTAAACTTAAAAACCTTTAAGCAAGAGTAAAGAGAGTTGAACACACAAATTTTTAAGTGGTTCGACTCAAAACCGAGTCTACGTCCACCCCCAACCGGTGTTGGGAAAAATCCACTAAATGCACCGATTACAAATGAGGTTTTTCCTACGGTTCACCTCAAACCTACTTGAGTTTTTACCGGGCTCAACTCAAACTCGGGGCTTTTGCACAATTGCTGGGATGCCCTTGCCCCAAAACGAAAAGTACGAAAAATTGGCAAATAACTTAAGAGAAATAGGAGAAAAGAGGAGGCACACACAATCGACAAATTAGAGGGATAGAAATTGAGAAACAATTCAAAAACCTCTAATTCCAAAAGCTTTCTTGCCGCTTTGCTATTTGAGCTTGCATGCACCGTTTTTGCTTGAGTGCTCGAATTTTGAGATCTGAAATCTTTGAAAAATTTAGCAAAGGTTAAACTAAAAAATACATAAATTTTTCCTATTTATAGAGCTTAAATTTGAGCTCTAAAAACACCCCCAACGGCTCCAAAAATTAATTAGCCGTTTGGGCAACGGACGGAAAGCAGCCACCGTCCGATCCGGGCCCAAAAACGAACGGCGCAGATTGATTTACGCATTTTACCGTTCGGGCTTAATCCAGAGCGTTGGATCCGGGCGCGTAATCGAACGGCACGGATTAAATCTCGCGATTACCGTTTTCGCGATTTAATCCCGTGCGTAGGATCCGGGCGCTGAATGAACGGCGCTGATTAAACGGCCGTTCGATTTTGATCTGGAACGTTGGATCCGCGCGGTGAACGAACGGTGCCGATTAACCTTGCGAAGCAGCCGTTCGAAACAATTCTCGCCCGTTGGATCTGGGCGGGCTTGATCTGCGCCTTTGGATCCTGCCGAAGTTATAAGGTGGGATTTTTAGTCTTACACTGCAGAAATGAAATTGGCGCATTGCTTTATAAAGAATTTGCGCCTTGTAGCTTTCGAGCCTCTGTGGGGCTGGCTCCCCCCTTCCTTGACCGGGATTTCACCACCTGGTTCGGGTTGACTTAGCCAAGCATTGTTCATTGACCGTTGACCGCGTTGTAGTTTGACCTAGCCGAGCTTCTCTCGGCGGGCTTTGGGCGGGCTTGGCTTAGCCAGTCACTGTTGATTTGACCGTTGACCAGTGCTAGCCGAGCTCCTCTCGGCGGGCTTGGTGCGGCCTTTCCCGGGTCAACCAAATTTTTTATTTTTAAATTAAATTTTTAATTTCTAAAAGACCTGGACGGGCTGTTTTCGCGCCGGGTCGACCCGCCCATTGCTACAGTGTATTTTCCCGAGACTTCGGCTGTTTTAGGGTATTTTTGACGAATTTTTGTGCCAATAATTTGAATATAAGTGTATAAGAATAATTTTATATTCTTATAGTATTATAAGTTATTTAAATAGCTATGAAAAGAAATTCATGAAAAACAATTCGAAAATAATATTAAAAAATCAAATACTAATGTCTATACATTTTGGTAAATATGCTTGGCCCAAAAATCAAAATTCAGTATTAAATAATTTTAAAATATTTTTAAATGTTAATACTACTAGTGTGCCTCATAATCTCAAAGTTTGGACATATCAAGTTCAAGAGAAATAAAAAGAAATTCAATTATAAAAAATCTTGTGCATGTCTCAAATTTCCTTGAAGTATGCCATGACCTCAAGGCCCTTAGAGACCATTATTTTAGACATCTAAAATACATGGCTTGATTTAATTAATTATTAACAATTTTACTTAAAATCAAGCCCAAATAAAATATACACATTTATGCTTGACTCATCAAACACAAGGGTGTAACAACTAGGCAGATATCTGATCCGAAGATCGATACCCTGCGATCCAACACGCTGAGCCTAGTGCCACCAGGCAGGTATGGTACTATACCCTGCGATCCAACACGCTGAGACTGGTGTAATCATCATGGAGTCATAGCACATAACACTAGGCAGATATCTGATCCGAAGATCGATACCCTGCGATCCCATACGCTGAGCCTAGTGGTAAGGATAATGTTCTCTGGGAATCCATTTTTACTATCATTTCCAATTGAAATTCCAAACAATTATGCCATATCAAAAGACCTTCTTTCCATATTGTTTCTTTCTTTTGATTTCATTGTCATATCATGTTATTTCTTTCTTTTCAGTTTTTCATGCAAATGCATAAATAATCCACACCATAATATTCCTTTCTTTTTATACCATAAACATATGCAACAATCACAATTCTATAACAGTAAGAAAAAAACATGTAAAAATACATAATATTGTGCTACATCACAGGGTTAGGAATTTATTTACCTGAATTTGCTGTACCAATTCTCTTACTCACTTCTGTTTCTTCTTGATGTCCTACAAGCCCGTAAAATACAAAAATAATTAATTTAAATATGTTTATTAGTCAAAATTGCTTTCTAAAAGCTTTCCCAAACACACCCCAAAATAATCCCAAAAGATGGCTTACGCGGCACTGAACCGCCCGCGCAGAAAAAGCTTTCTAAAAGCTTTTCCAAACGGCTTTCTAAAATAAATCTGGCTTACGATGCGCTGGACCGCCCGCGCCCGACACTGGACCGCGCGTGCTTGGCACTGGACCGGACGCTCGGCACGCTGGACCGCGCGCGCTTGGCGCTGGACCGCGCGCTCGACGTGCTGGACCGCGCGCCTCGGCATCCGGTTCAACAGCGTAACCCGGTCCAAAGCCTGGACCGGTTCACGCCGCCCCCCCTCTCTCTCTCTCTCGCGTCCGGCGAAACCGAAATCTTTCGCCGGCGCTGGATCGGCCGTTTCATGTGCTGAATCGATCGAATCCGGCTCAGCTTCCGCCTCTCGGTCTCCCCCGATCACCGGAAAAATTACATAACCCTAACGACGAATAAAAAATTTATTTCTTACCTTACGAAAACATTCGCCGGCCGTCACTGTCGCGTCCAATGCTCACAGAATCCTCGTTTGATGTTAATGTAGCGTGCAGAAACTTCTTTAAGATATTCTCCGAAATCTCGCCGTCGCACTCCGGCAAACTCTTCGCCGCCGTTTTTCGCAGAAGCGCTTTTCCAAACGCACCTGGGTCGGCCTGTTATAAACGCGGTCGAAACCGATAAGCCCTCGGTTCGTGAACCACGTTTGTTCAGAAAACCCCTTCTAAATTTTATATTTGCAAGTATATCCTCCGCCAATCGGATTTGAACTAAGCCGACATTTAAAAATTACAGATCTATCATCTACGTTACAAATTTATCCCAAATCTTCAAAAATTCATAATTTATTCATTAGAGCTCCGAAAATTACAAATTAAACATCATTGGATTCGTCTCACAGAGCTCTTTCTATAAAAAAAATATAAAAATACAAATAAGAGAAAACTAGGGCTGTTACAGTGGGCCTCTCTCCCTTGAACATTACTCTCTAAAATATTCTCACGTGCTTTATCCATAACATTTCTCAATGATCTTACTATTTTTTATAAAGATCATAAGATATTGTGGCCACATTTTTCTTGCTTTAATAGTTTTTTGTGTTACCAATTAGTGTGTGTTTTTTATGCTTATATTTTGTTTTTATCTCACTATTATTAGATTCTTTAAGATAATAACGTTTCTATATACATATACAAGAACAATGCTTACACATGTCTTACACATATCAAAGACTGCTTTCAATATCAATACTTGGTTGGATATAATATCTAAAACAAAAATTGATGCACAAGGACAAAAAATTTTATGTTTTGATATTTTAAAATTAAGATGAAGAAAGTGATAAGAACAGATATTGAGTGATTATTTATATATTTTATTTTTTTAAAATTGGTGACAAACTCAACCATTAACAAATGGAATGAATAGAACTTGTAAAGAGAACTGCTTGTAAATATAATTTACAAAAGAAGTTTATACATATTAAAGGCATACTTTTTATATTGTTTCATACAATTATGCACTTATTTTTACACTAAAACAAACAACCACTTCTTGATGGCACATTTTGCCATGGTTCTAAACTTTCAATCCTTAATATAGATATAACTTTAGTTTAAAGTATAACAATATAATATGTTGAAATTAAGAATAATAAAAAATAATTCATGATCTTAATGAGATAACATTTAGAAAATAATGATTTTATTCTAAATATATTTTGAGAATTTTTATAATTTTTTTAAAATTTTAATGATGTTTTTTAATATTTTAAGATATCATACGATACGATATGTAATATCGTACTGCATAATCAAATGAGAGAATCAATACAATATAATAAAAAATAAAAAATATATTTTCAAATAATTAGTTGAAGAGTGTTATATAATATAACAATTGATAATATAAAGTATGATAAGGTAAACAATATAAATAAAAATTGTTAGTATGATGTAAAGAGCATGACAATATTACACCAATACGATAGTGAGATTGTGGTAGTATGATAAAAAAATTAATACATATTTGTACAAAATTGAGATAATTGTCATACAAATATTATGATTATACATATATGATTAGTAAAAACTAAATAGTTCTTACTCTTATAAATGATAAATGACCAAGAAAATTAAGATATGAGTAAGTTTAATCAATGAAAAAACTTTGTAAATTAAAGAATAAAAAATGAATTGGCATCCATATGACGGAACACAAGTTTTAGAGATATTTGAAATGATAAGAATATAAAAAGTCATGAGAATGAGTATAAATAAAATATTGTTCATAACTTAAAGATATATTTAAAGAATTTAAGAGGTGTAGCACTTAGCTATAGTTAGTAAAAAAAAAATAATAAATAAAAGTATTTCTAAGATTTTTAGAGTAAAATTGTGTAATAGACAAAGACAAAGCTGAGAAGAAGATAGTTTTGAATATTACAACTAAAATAATCGAGTAAGATTTGAGACTTTGTGAGATCACTACTTGATTTTAGAAAGCAGATAAATCTTGTACATATATATGCATATTTAAATGCAATTTGTAATATTATGATAGATGTTTTGATTTTTTATAAAATAGGTTAAAATGGAGATGAATGAAATGGGTATAATATGCATAGAAGATAATAATATCTAAAAGTAGCATTTATAAATGATTATAAAAAGCAAATGTTTTCTATATTATGACTTTTATATATATTTGATTTTTGAGAATGAATAATGATGTGATACTTCAATTTCAAGTCATTTATCGATATACTTATGTGATAATAAACATGAAAGACAAGTTATTTTATAATAATAATCAGTAAGATAAAAAAACAAAAGTGAAATGAGATAAAGAAATTGGACTTGATAAAGGGAAGATAAATGTTCAAAATGAAAGAATATAAGATTGTCTAAAGTGGCAAATGGTAATGCAAGAATAGCTTATTTCAAATATAAGCCAAAAGATCTCCTTTTTAGGTTATTTAAGTGTTAAATAATATGTTTTTAAATATGACCAATTAGTGAATATAAAAGGCATTTGTCTTATCCAAATATCTAATGAAATGAAAATGTTAAAATAAAATAAACAATATACAAATATATAAAAAATTTATATACTATAAAAGCACATGTTATTACTCTATTTTTTTAAATGTTTATATATTTTATTTATATAATATTATTATAAATAATATTTAAATGTAATTATGCAAAGATTGTAGTTATTAATATATATATATATATATATATATATATATATATATATATAAATATAATAATAATAATAATAATAATAATTTGTCATTGAGCCAATGTTAGTTGACTAATGCCATTTTTGGCTTGACAATTTTAAGTCAAGAAAAAGTATTTTATAGAGACACCAAAATAGAGTGAGAGATAACATATCATAATTTAAGAGATAGTCTAATTAGTTTTAGGCATGTGTTTTTTATGTTTATTTTATTTGAGTAAAAGAAAATATAAAGGATTTATAAAATTAATATTATATGTACATATATTTTTAAAATAAGAAATGTGAAAAATATAATGTTTCTACTTGATTATAGAAATTGTTTCTACTACTTGATTCAAAAGAATAGATACTTACTTTAGCTATAGCTTTTATAAAGAATGATTTTTATTTATTTTCAAAATATTAAGAGAAAAGAAAAAGAGTTTGATATCGTGCTACCAAAATTCGATAACAATGATAATGAGTCGTCACAATATAAAAATAGCCATATAATAGCATAATGAACAAGAAACACATGTGATTATCAATGATTTTAGTTTATTGAAAAAAACTCAGGTGTTAGTGCATTTCCCTTTTCTTGATGCCTCCACACTAGGCTCTTACTAACATGTTGTCATCAATCATTTTTTTGTTTCTCTATATCTTCCCTTTCTCTTCTCATTTCTATATTCTACTTAGACATTAACCTTTGCTTACTAGCTTGTCATCGTCTCCTTCCCTCATCTCCCTCGCATGCCTATCTCTCTTTCTTTTGCCCTCATCCTTTTTGTATCTCTCTTCTTCCTTCTTCATTCCTTTTAACATTGCAACTAGTCTCCTTGATGTCCAATAGGTCAACATAGGTCCTCCTTTATTGTCATGCCTTAATTTGCTTATGCTAAATTAAATTTGAATAATTATATTTTGTAAAATTGTTATACAAAATATTTTTATTTACTGATTATCTTTTTTTCTATTATATCGTTTTTTTCTTCATTAACTTTGCATTCATAAAATGCTTAACTTAGACTTATTTAGATATGATAGCAAATTCCACCTTATAACTTATCTATATGAGACATAAATGGTTTTAATGTTCTTTCATTTTTCTCCTTTCTTTTTAGTAGTTATTTTATTTAAAAATTAAGCTTTTCATGTTAATTGTCAATAACAAAAATTGGACAAAAACATTTACTTATTGTGCTTATTGTTATTTGCTTATACTATTCTTTAAAATTTCTTATTCCCACATTGCTTTTTCTCATTTACTTTTGAACATATTTTCTCAGTAAATCAATGTCAGAGCTTTTTAAATCTCAACAAATACATAAAAGTTACACACTTGTAATGATGATTCTTTTGACTAAATATTGTATCATATATCAACAAGAAATGTTTAATGAAAGAGATAATGATCTCATCATAATGTCATCACTATGATAATTTTTATCATAATATCATCATAATATCAAAAAAAGCACAAGAAAGACTTAAGGTAGGAGTCATATCATAATAATTTTTATCATACTTATCTTGTCTTATGTAAGGAGTTAAACACTTATCATATTAATTATACTCATCCCCATAATAATCTTTAAGTATGACACTCTCTGCTCATCACCATTTCTAATCTAATGTAGCACAGTGGCGTAGGTGGTAGAAATTCATGCTCTTCTAGTGAGATATAACAAGAGATATAATACGTAATACTTTTGGACATATGTTAACTTGAGCTCAAATAAGCTTGATTATAAAGAAAACTATTTTTTCCTTTTCTTTGTATTTCTTTTCATACTATGAATCATCTATGTCCCAATGTACTAAAAAGTCTACCAAGGGTAACTCCTTAGTAGTGATATCTTGAACAAATATCATCTCTCATCTTATTTGGTCCTAGAGTTAACATGATTTTTTTGCACCCACATACTTTATTATTGGCATTCTAAGTCATCTTTCTTTTTTTCATTCCACTTGATTCATAATTTTAAATTAATTTATTTTTCAACTATATGTTTTTGTATGCTTCATATTTGACTAATTTTGTTTATTGGATTTACAAACAATCATTCATATATAAATCACATTGATGTACTATATATATATATATATATATATATATATATATATATATATATATATATATATATATATATATATTAAGTAGACAAAGAGTTATACAATTGTTATATTCAATAATAACAAATGATGACATATAGAATAGAAAAAAATAAAAGTATCATATTTAGCAAATATATTTCATAACACATATAAAAAAATATACACATAGCATGCCTTAGCAAATTCAAGTTTTCAATGCATATATTACATTACATATAAATTACAACAATGTATTAAAGAACATGGCCTTATAAAATATATCACCACATTTCATTTTGCAAATATAACATTACAATATTCCATTTTTCTTGTAACTAAAATATGCAATCATTTTTCATAACTTAAGTGATAATATAATGAAAACATAATTGTATGCTATTTTGTTATTGCCTAGCTTAATTTGAGCTAAATTTGCACTTGCCCTTTCCTAGGAGTTATTCTTAAATTATTGTGCATAAGCTTTCTCAAATTTTGTTTTTCACAAAACGATATAAAATTTTTAATAATTGTTTTTCCAAAACTTTGAGCACAACCAAAATTATTTTTTGTCAAAATTTTTAATTTTCATGCATTTTTTCTTTTTTGAAAGGTTGTTGAATTTTTCTCCAATTGATTAGGCATATGATAAGCAGTCAAATATACTGCTTCAACCAATTCAAAACATTCAAATGCAAAAAACTAGTAATCTAAAATCAATATAGGTGCTACCTCACTCAAATGCAAAATTGTAAAATTAATTGACAGGAAACTTAAATGAATCTAACAATACATTGCCAAAATTGAGATCCTAAAATGCATATGTGATAGGGCTTTCACAAAATACTTTTCAATCTCAACATCTTGCAAACAATCTAAATTGAGACTTTGCATTATTGTGTGATATGTCCTACTGCTTTGGGTTGTGATAATTTATTAATATTGATCATTCGCTATGATATGACCTCTTAGCAACCTTTTGGCAATCCAATGTAGAGATGATCATGCAACAACAAAAATTATTCTTTTTTTTATTTCTTTTTATGCTTGTTTCTTACTTACCTTCCTTACTTATTTTATTTTCCTCTCTAATGCTATTGCCTCTCCCCTTTCCCTTTAGCTAACTTCTACACACCATAGCATGCCTTCCAACTCACACTCAACACACTCACTTCAAAACAACACTCCCCACATCACTCTCACATCCCATGAATAAGTGCACAACCCACTCATAGCTTCCATTGGTGGTTTTAGATATTTTCATTACTTTTTTAACTCATAACATATAACTTCAATTGACAATTAGATGACCAACTCTCATGTGATTGCTATGAAAATACTTCCTTGAATTCACCATTCTCATTGCATTTACTTCAAACAAACCCAAAAATGAAACGGTATTTATTTATTTATTTATTTATTTTGGATGTTTTGGAATAGCAAATAGATGAGGAATGCTATAAAATATTTTTAGATATTATTTTATGTTGTTAGCTCCAACTTTCATGTTTAGTGAGTTCAATTGGTTTTAATCAATAGAAAAAATATATATATATATATAAACAAAAGAAAATTTATAAATTCTATTTTTCTAACAAAACACATATCAAATAGGTCCTAAATAAATTAAATTTTGCACCACAAAATCCAACAAGATTGACATTAATATAATTAAACTAAAATTGAACGTAGAATGTACAAAAGCACATTGAAGTCGGATTATCCAACTAAAAAGAACTTAAGCTAAATTCCTAACTTGTTATAAAAATTTCCTGGCCAATAAAACATGGTAACGATGAGATTTTGCACATTCTTTTTGTAGGGCAATTTGCTAAAAGAATCATTTAGATATATTTTTTTTTTGGCTTGCAAAAAAATAGCACATAATCCTACTTTTATTTCTGATTAGTGATAACCTAAGTTTAAATTTATAAAAAACATTAAAATAATAATTTGGAACTTTATCAAATCATTTCATAATCATCCTAAAGAATTCACCTTATTTTTTTAAGGTAGTTTTTTTATTGTTCAGGATTTTTTTTTAGCTTCCCATTTAAGTCCTAAGTTTGTTTCTTCCTTATTTCCCTTCAAAGTTAAGTGCTTTCTTTGGGTTTTGAGTTTCCTAACCTTAACTCAAAAAAATAAAATTACCCAAAAGCTTCTCTTCTTGCATCCTTCAATATCTATCGCCATCCCCTATATTGGAGCTCTTTTCAAGTATAGCTCACAATTGTCATAGATGTTAGTTTCTTTTTTTTTTTTATGGAACACATATACTTATCATATAATAAAAATTAAGACATTTAACTTACAAAATATTCAAAAAGTGTTGTTTTTCAATTATAGTTAAATTGTCTGTCTCTTAAGGAAACTCTACCATATTGTTTTTCAATTATACTTATATTATACATACATACATATATATAATACTAAAGTTTTTCCTATTCTTTTATTCAACTGAGGGAAAGAAAATTATTTCGTGTAAAACCATCTTGATAGTCCAGTGTGAGAAAAATGAAGATAAGTGAAGATCTTGCATGAAAGTTGAGCTTTGAAGAGGAAATAAAATGAGAAAAGTATAGAGATTTGCGCTAAGGTAAGATTTCTTTAAGATGTTTTTTTTTTCAAATTTTAGGACTTCTAGGAACCTATGAGGTCATGTTAAATAAGGGGCTTAAGAGTGAGAGATTCAAAACTAGATTTGTTTAGAGCGAATAGAGAAAGAATGGTTTGAAAATACCTTGAAATGGAAGGAATGAACTTTTGAGGCACTTGCAGCTCTAGGAAGTTATCGAACAACTGAATTGAATAATTGAATGGTTTGATAACACCAAGAGAACAAGAAAAACAACTCTATCATATGCTTATCAAATGACCCAATAAGCTTCTGATGGCTATTGAACGATCCAACAGGCGATCTAACATCTAACATATCATATGCTAAATAATATTTTTACAATAGAAAATCCTAAGGATTTTGGGCTTGCAAAGGTAGGAAGATCTTATGCGAGATTATATGATTCAATGGAGTCATGGAGAGAGTAACATAAAAGATCAAAGTGAAAATTTAGGCATCCATTAAGCATTAGATAGTTTGATAGTATCCTTGGATGACTTGATGTAAGCATAGAAACTGTCCAAAAGTGTTTCAGATGAATGATTTGTTGGGATGTATCGAACGTCCTAATGATTGGAAAATTCAACAAAGGTAAAACAAAGTAGAAATTTGAATGTAAATTCTATGAATATTAATATGACAAGAAAAGAAAAAAGTTAAAACTGAATATCAACTTCTTAATTTTTTAGGTAAATATTTAACACTTATTATTTTAGATTGTCATAAATGTTGTAGTTATATTGTTTTGTTCATATTAAGCATAATGTGTTATGCTTGATACTAATTTGCAACAAAAAAAGTAAATTAATTAATTTTTTTGGTCATAAAAGAAAAATCCATAGTATAATTACCTTAAAATAAAATAAACTAAAATAGTAAAATATCATCTGACAAACTTGTTATAACAAAATTATTAGTATATTACAAATTAATGTAATCATAATAGATGATTATTAATAAAATGCAAAAAAATATATATGATCTTAAGTCATTATTTTATTCATCATTTTTCTAAAATCTGTCAAATATTTAACTATTATCTAAAATATTTAAACCACATAGATTGAATTAACTTACGAAGACTCAGTAGGCAATACTATATAACATAATAAAAATAACACAAATAAGTTATGCTGCATATTGAGGTCTATAAATATATATGAATAAATCAAAAAACATATATTGTGGTGCAAAAATAACATGTGATAACCATGTAATATGGTTTAACAATGAGGAAATTTTATTCTCTTTCAAAAGTTAATTACGTTGTCACAACGTTTAATCATATAATTGATTTTCTTTTTAAGCGATTTTTTAGTTTTCAACAAACGTATGTAATCCTCATGTCAGTTGTCTTATATATGATGGATTTTTTATGATTATATTAGGGTTTTACTAATTAGGACCACTGACTTCACATAATTATATCAGCTATCTTTTTCTTGAAACATCACATTTTTATTATACCAAGATTATACAAAATAAGGATGATAATCTTTAATTTTACATGATTTTGTCTCTTTCTCTAGATAATTTAACATATATTCTTTTTAAACTAAGTTACAATTCAAAATTTAATATTTAATTCAAAATTTATTTTATCAAAGAAAAGTCATTCTCTTTTTATTTTCCAAAATAATCCTATAGATCTTTTTTAATGATCACAAACACAATAATTTAAAGAAAAATTTTGCATCAATCTATGTATAGAAAAATATATATAATATGATAAAATGACATTATGTATAAACCAAATTCATAAAAATTAAGAAATTCTAATAAAATATTGCATATCTTTTAATCAAGGGTTCAAACAAAAATTCACATTAAGTGTCAATTTTATAAAATAAGAATTTTTCATTGAAATTCTTGCATTTAGTTTCACATAATGGTCACAAAAACACAAGATTGATTCTTGCTTAAGTGGCCTTCAGGAATTCCTCCAAAAATCTACTTTTCTTTCTTCCTTCAAATTCTCACACATTCTCTCAATTCTACAATGACACATTTCTTTCCTTTACAACTACTCTCAACATTTCTTTCCCCTAAAGAACCAACCCTTAGGTTGTTATAATTTTTTATTTTTATATAGCTTCTCAAGTGTATCCTTTTTCTCCAATTTTTTTTTCGAAAATCATCCAATACATTTAATAAAAAATATTTTCAATCATTTTGTCTTCCTTTAACCTCTCAAATGCCATTTCAATTTTTCAAGGTATGATGTTTATTCCCCATTTCTATTCATTTCAACATTAGCAAAAAAAAAAGTTAATTTTGGGTTTTAAGTAAAACCTTGGTCCTCATCAAATTTTTAATGTGCATTTATTCAATGATTTTTGAAGAATTAATTGATCATTTTTAAAACATTTTATTATTCAAACTCTAAAAGTTATAAAATTTGCATTAATTTTTATATTAACTTTTATTTCTAATAATTTGTCCTCTGTAAAAGTCACATAAATATTAACTTAATACTATTTTCTTATAAATTCATTATCTTACTTTATAATAGAGGCAAATCAATTTTCTAAAAATGAGTATCATTAAGCTTTGAATAAAATGTATTATTTGTATTAAATTTATAGTGAATTTTTAATGTTATTAAATATTTTAATAATTTTTTTACTTTTTTAAAAAAACATTTGAATTAAAAAGTTATATTATAGTAAATGTAGGTGATATGATGGTGTCACTCCCCGCTTAATATAAATCGATCCAAGTTAATAATAAACATCTATAATACAGATTTATTGAGTTAAATGACATGTCATAATATAAAAAAGACATGTTATTAAAATGATCAAAGATGACATAAAAATTGACAATAATCTTAAACATATCAATAAAAATAGTAACAAAAAACAACAACTATGTTACAAAAATCTAAAATAAAATATAAGCATATCAACACATACACAGTATTTCTCACACTCATCAAATTCGTCGATCTCTTAGCTCTTGAGTCCTAAACAATCCTCTATGCTTAACAAAAAAACTATTAATTATATATAAAAAAAGTATTATAAAAAAAAAAAAAAATTGAGAAATAAAGTTGAGTAATAAATAAAGTAATATATTGATAATCTGTACAAAGAATGATGTGAAAATGTATATGTGGCCATACATAAATGCATATCTAACTCATCATAAACTTATAATATATTTTGTTTTTTTTGTTTCATTTATATATATATATATATATATAGATTCTTTCTTTGAACATAGATTTTTTCATGACCTATATTTTGGTACTTAAGGATGGTATATCATATATCATCACCATACATAAGAATTAAAAATCTCATCATCACTAAGTCTCGTCTTTTAATACTAACATTTTGTGTTGAAAAAGAATAAGATGTTTATGTTATTAAAATCCCATCTTTGAGTGCCCACAACATCTGAGAATGAAGTAGCTAATCATCACTAAGTTGAGCCTCTACATACAATGACCCAACCAATAAATATCATAACACTATGGGTGATGTAAATCATATATATCATATTTATTAGATCACTATTTGACAAGATTATGCTCTTTCTCATGTTATATTAGATTAATTTTATTTTATTTTATTTTCTTTATCATATCACATATTCTAATTTGTAGATCATATAACTTATATGATTATACATGTTTATTTATATACATATATGTATGAATAATCATATATTGTTTTAATGAAGTCAAAATATGTATAAGAAATACTATACCATATAAATTCCTATCTCATAAAACATTTCACAATAATAGAAAGAAATATTTAAAAAAAACTTATATTAGAGTTAATTCATTTGCCCACCTGATGGCTCGTTGAAGCCTTTTTTATATTAGAGTGTGCAAAAGGATCACTAGATGATGTATTGAAAAGGAATCATAAAACAATAAGTAATTATTTATAACTTTTTAAATGAAAGGGTAATGAAAGTTATAATCTTATATTATTTATAGAGGAAAAGTTTTTAAACTTCATAAGTAAAATCATAAGTATTTAAATAAAAAAACACATTTTCAGAATTAAAAGATAAAAATTAAGTGCTTAGAATAATATCTCTAGTAATGTTAGAGATGTTATAGAATAGCTATAGCTACCACTTTTAGGAAACATATTTGAATTTACTTGTAGGGCAGCCTAAATTATGTTAATCTCTATAAATAATTGAGTTGGATGATTGCTAACTTTGGTTTCATATAGGGTAAAGACCCCTCTTTGGAATTCCTTTTTTTAAGTATCACTTTCCTTTCTACAATTTTTTGACTTCTTCACTTATTATTATCATTCCAATGTCTTTACTTGTGATGCTTTCTATTCAACATAGAATCCCAGACATAACTTTCAAGGATAAGGCAAGGAGATGAGGCTAAGGGTTCTAATCATGGCAAAAGGTGTAGCAAGTATAGATATAGATTGCATTGATGGTGAGGACAATGTTGATTAATAATAGGAGAAAGGGGACCATGACCCAAACTTATTGTCTCACATTGCTATTCCTATTTTATTATTTCATATGATTTTATCCAAAAACGAAGTATTTTAATGTTATAAGTTTATGATATTACATAATTGTCTCTTCTTTTTAATTGGATTATTCATCTTTGCATTATCATATTAAGACTTCTAGAAATAGTTGTTCTTTATTTGATGATTCTATTTCTATAACATTAGTAATAATCAAACACTCCCACTTAAGTCTTAAGTTTCGAAAACTCATAGTTTCTATTTTGTTTATTCTTAAATTATATTATATCATGGATAATATTATTCTCAAATCATCTAATAATGATTCAATTATATAATATTAAGATATTATTTCTCTTAGATCTTATTATACTAATCAAAATAAATTTTGTCTTAAAGGACATTAAGATCTCAAAATCATAGTCTTATATATATAATTTAAAATAATTCTTATTTTTTATTATAAAATTATTAATCTTTATATTTATTCACATTAGAACCTTATCAGAAAGATACTTGTTAATTAGTGATTCTATTTCTAGATCTTTACTCGATGATAATTATTCATCTATCAATTTTATTTATTTATTTATTTATTATGTTTAGTTTTTTCAATCGTCCAAAGAAAAGTTGCATGTCATTTGCTTTATTGTCAATCTAATCAAGACAAGTATGCAGAAGAGGCAAATAATAAATTATTTATCAAATTTTGTGATTTCTAACCAAGCCTTTTGCTTCGTACAAAGCTCAGGAAAAAAACATAATACCGATACTAAGTAAAGAAAAAAAACGATCAAACAAAAAAGAAAAACAATCAATTTCTGGAAAGCTCAGATCTCGCGATGGATGACGATCGTCGGCGGCTTCGAATGGCAATGCTCTCCATCGTAGGTGACGATGAGCATCGAAGGATCATCCATCGCGCGCTCCACGTGCTTCCTCGCCGGGCATCCACGGAGGCTACTGCACTTGTAGTAACCTCTATAAAAGAAAAAGGATTACGACTAGGCTTCTTCCAGATCCATTAGAACGATACGGGAAGGTGATATTGGAAGAAGCGAACCTGGGGTAAGGAGAACCCTTGATTGGTTTCTGTCCGTACTTCCGCCAGGAATAGTCGTCCGAAGGGATCTCAGCCATTTTTGAGCTGATCGCTGGCACTCGGATTGCCCTCTTCACGCCATTTTTCCTGCAATAAGAAACGGGTATTTTAATGCTTTGCTGATTTCTTTGTAAATCGTAAGCCAATTAGAGAAGTCGCCAAGAATTTGGGGCTAACAGGCGTTTGGAACAGTGGCAGCGGGCGCCTGAGGCGGCGGATTTCTCGCCGGAGACATCCCCTGATTGGGTGTGCTCGAGACAGCGCTTCTTGGAGGTCGATGAGACAGGCATCTTGACGATGGCGGGGACAGGTGGGTGGCGACAGCATGGCCCGCTTTGTTGGCCTTCGTCTCCGGTGATTGAAGACATCAAAGACGAGTTTGTGGACGAGATTGGCACCGCATTCGAGATGCCGAATCTCTTACTCCCGGCGTTAGTCGGGATCTCGGTGGATGGGGCCCCGTAGGAGTCAGGTTTGTTGAAGTCCTGTATAAGGCTGTGATGCAGGACGGCGTTGGCTCTAATCCGTGACGGCGACGGTGGCGGCCAAAGCGTTGGAGCTTGGCGGAAACGAGCGCATCCCATACGGCTAAGAATCGAGATCATCTTTTTGAAGCTAGAGATTGTGTGATTGGTGATTTCGCGGCACTCGATCACCACCCTGGTCGCCGGTGCCGGGGAGTAGCGGTTTAGCTGGAAGAGGAGGTTCGCCATGCTCCGGATCCCAGCTGCCGCAGCTTCCTGGACGGAAATCTGGTCGTCCATCTTGATGTAACCAAACAGATCAACGGCCACCGACTATCGGATACAATAGAGGGATCAGATAGGAGGAGATTAGTGCAGAAGCAGAGAAGAAGTTAGGATTAATATAAATGAGTCATGTATAAATACAACTGTAAAAACCATTATTTGTCCACGGCATTGGTCAACTAAGCATCGGCTAATCGTAAGCTGGACTTTCTCGAATCAAAAAGCATTTTTCTTCGTGATGAGCTCGTTCGAGCCACCCGTGCCGTCGATCTATCCTTACCATGGAGGTCAACACTCAAACAATAAGTCTTATTACCATCATTGTTTTACATTTTACGCCTTGGAGATTAACAAGGCTCCTATGTCAGCTAGTAGTGATCTGACACGTGGAGGACAGAAAAGGAAAAACATCGGAATAGAACGACGGAGAAATTGATATGCTCTTCGCCGGTGTGGACCAAATACCAAGACGACCTACCGTGCTGCACTTGAGACATATTTCCTAATTGTTGCTTAAAGTAAGAATATAATATTATAATTATCAAAATTATTTCACATTAGAACAAAGCAGCAAAGATGACAATTCATTAATAATACTGAAAAGTAAAACTAATTGCAGAAAAAAAGCCTCTTTTCTATATTTACAAAATTCAATATATATATATATAGTATAAATGTTTTGTTTTTATAAGTTTTAATTATTTTTATTCTTATTTTATTTCTATGTGATCTTGACCTCTGTGTACCCTTAACAATGCAAACTCCCAAAATAGAGAGTTGAGCAACATGCCATTTAAACAGAAAAATAAAAACTATAAAAAATATTTGTTATTATATGAAATCAAACTTAAGCTACACCTGGATTATTCTCTAATTTACGACTGAATCATCAAATCAACCAAAAGCCATGGATGCCAATCGACGCATTTGGGCCTTAATTGGGTTGCTTTAATGAAGTCAACTGCCGTCAATTTAGTTAACGTCATTTAGGGAGTTCTTTATTGTAATTAGACAAAACGATATAAAAATTATAATTAGAATAATAAGAGCACAAAAACCTTCAAAAAGTCTACTACTTGAAAAAGTCAAAGTTGTTCCACAAAGCTTATTTAAACCCTTTGAATTCAAAAATTAAATAAATAAAAAAAAGGAGTTTCAACGCTTAACAAAATGACATGATACAATAAATATTATTTTTAATCACGAATTGTTTTTTCCATTGTCATTTTTCTTTAGACTTATCGATTCATATTGTTGCACATAAGTTGACTTTGTTAATTAATTATTTCTCAACTAGCTTGTTTTGCGAGACAAATTTTCTCAATAGCTATAAAATAGGTAATTGGTCAACGAGATGTTCCTTGAAATTGGAATGATAATTGCAAAAGTTACTTGAAATGTGATTACTGGTTTGAAAAATTGAAATCAATAAGCTATTGTATTATCGTAAGTAATTGTATTATTAATTAATGATAATAAAAAATATTTAATTTTATATTATATTTTAAGTATAATATTAAAATTTTAAAATAATCTTTCTGATGATATAATTTATGTTCTATATGAATTACATGTATTGTCTTTAATCAATGATTATTATATAATTAAATATAATATAATTATAATATAATTAGCATGTAATTTTTTTTTAATATGATCCAATCTTCAAGATTTAAAGTCATAAAAGTCAAAGAATATAATACTCATATGATAGTAACAAAAAAAACCCTCACAACTTCAAATTATTATAAAATTTTGAAGGTAAATATTCAATTAATATTTACTAATTTAATTGTTTATTATTTAAAACGTCATTTTTAAATACACTATTTCAAATTTAGTCTTGTATTTAATCCCTATTCACCTTCTCGAGTCATCCTCTCATTGGCCAAACTCCATGATTTCCTCTCTCCAACAGCAAATAATAGTTCGTCAATGAATTTTGACCAAATTGGCTACAAAAACGATCAAATTCTTGTGTTTTCCAAACCTATGAATCGGTGTTTTGCATTATAATCTTCCAAACTCCAACTTTTTTTAATAAAACTTGTAAATCTCATGCTTAATCAAATGTTTATTACATTTTTAGATGTATTTGAGATATTGGCAAACACTTTTAGAGATTTTATGGTTTTAAAAAAGGGAAAAACTAAGGAGAGAGAGAAAGAGTAAAGGAAGCAAAAGAAAAATACAATAAAAATTTGTATTAAGTTGAAAAGTGAGCTTGTGTAATATTAATTATGTTATTGATAAATTTATAATCACATAATTTTGTTTTATTTTATGTTATGTGGTTACTGTTTGATAAGTTAGACTAGAGGAGTAAAAAATTATTAATAAATGAGAGAAATTTAACATAAAAAATGAGAAAATCTTGAGGTCAACTCTCTAATATAATTCGTATAGATATATTTAATATAATATTGTATTACATCTATGTGATCTAATGCAAAAGTCATATATTATATTTGTAATGATTGATATATTGTGTGTAAGTAGTAATTTAAGATATTAAATATGTAAGTATGATATCTATATTGTTTTAAAGAATACAATTGATATAGTAGTGAAATATGTAAGCATGATTACTTCATGTTTATTTTGATTTATATACCTAATTGTTTACATATGTATATTTGAACTAAAAAAGTGAATATATCAATTGAAATAAATTTAATGATCAATGAATTATTTAATTTAAAATGTGCTACTTTTTATGATTAATGACTAATATAATATGTTGATGTTATAATATCTAATGACCAATTTGTTATAATATCTAATGATTAATACATTATTTAGATATGTTGATGTTATAATATCTAATAACTAATTTGTTACATGATCAAAATTTATAATCGTGATAATGACTATTGATTAATGTGTCACGTTATTGAAATTTGTCATTTTGATATGACTAGTGACTAATGTGTCACATGGTTAAAATTGTTACAAATATATGATCATTAAAAACGTTAAAGTTTAAGCATTATCATGTATAAAAATATAATATTAATAATTAATAAATAAAATTTTTATTATAACTAATTAAAGCGAAAATAGTATACCAACTTACTATCTCAAAAGATAATGGAAGCAATACTAATTTTATTGTAAGATTTATTTAGTTAAGTAAAAATAAGTGTCGACAAACAAGTCTATATCAAGAAAAATGAATAAAAATAAACAAGAAATTATGATTGTTGATGTATTTTACACTTCATGGCTGCTTTAATTGCTTATTATTTATTTAATATATGTGATTTAGATTCTACATATGACATGTCTAAAAAATTATTATTTTACATATTTATTTATTATAGATATAGTATTTTGAGATTACAATAATTAGCTTAGTATTTTCTTTGGTACCAACTTTTCAAATATATCTAAACCACATCATAAAGAGAATCATCAATAAACACTATTTATCTAAAATAATTGAATTTGAAAAAATATTATACTAAATGACTTCGAAATATGATGTATTCTATATTATACCATGTACTTAAAATCTGGATATAATAGTATAATAAATAACTATATAATTGTATAGATGTCAATATAAAATTGTATTGATATATATAGTATTTCAATTTGTGACATAATATAAATGTGGTATGATGTTATATTTTATATATATATATCTGTGTATGTGTGTTATTGTGATTTTTGTATATAAGAAAATAGATAAGGTACATGAGAGATTTTGTTTATTTGAAATCTTAAATTTATGTAAATAATGATTTTAAGAAAATTAATTAGATTCAATTTGTAATGCGATAATAAGGGTTCTCACAACAAACTTGATTTTTAAAACATACACAATGAAAATGACTTGTAAAAAAAAAAGGTGATGAAAAGATGAACGAGAGTAAAAAACTAATCTCATGATTGGGTTTAAATAAAGAAATATTAGACTCTTGTCAAAGATTAGAAAAATAGAAACATATATGCTACCAATCAAAATTTTATTATGAATGAATGATTTTATTCCTAAAATCTTTTAATTATATACAAAAGAAAATGACATTAAGATTCATAAGCTAAAAATTCTATATAAAACTTATAAACTAATCCTAATTCAAATAGCTCAAAAATATAAAATAAATAAATAATATTATAACTTTTAAAAATAAACAATAATTATAAATAAAGAATAAAACTAAAATAAGCTAAAATAGCATTTCGTTCTACCTCAAACTATTTGGATGCCTTCTATGGCGCATTAAATTTGTCAATAAGGCAAAAGGGAAAAATCAAATGATGACATGTGACGTCACATGGAAGCAATGAAGATAATTATATATATATATATGACTTTAAAAATATTTTTTAAGATAATTTTTTTATTTGAAATCATAGATATTTTTAATATAACAGATTTTTTATTTATAAAAAGAATTATTTGATATAAAATTATCATTTTAAAAATATTAAATCAAATAAAAATTTATATTGAAATTAATTTTTTTTATTTTATTCTTAAATTTCAAACCCAAAATTCAAATAATACATAAAAAAATAATATTAATTTATTCTTTTCTTAATAAAAAAATCTTTATTTTATTACTCTAAAAATAAATCTAATTAAAAAAAAAAAAGAATTTTATAACAAATTGTGTTTAAACTATGAAGTACTTTAATATGATATAAAATATTTACATCAAAATAAGTTAAACTGATTATCATAAGTTCAATAAATAATATTATGTATAATATAATACATATAATTTAGATCATTCTCATGATAGATGAATATAATTTTTTCAATTGTGGGATGTTCGTGAGATCATCAAAATTTTTAAATATATTTGAATCATTAAAATAAATGTAAAGAAAATGAGTAGGTCATTCCAAAACCCCAAATGGTCCATGTCTTGTATTTGAACTCTAATTTAATAGAATTTGTCAAAATTGAAATTAAATGATAATTTTTAAATTTTTTTTTCTTAAATATTGATTTCAAGATTGAACAGAATCAAAGCATAAATCCACCTTTTTTTTTCAATGGAAATACATTAAAATTTGAAGTGATAATCTCAAAGCATGCGGTTGGTGAACCGATCCATTTAACACGGTTCGAAAAAACACACGTTGGTTCGAGTCACCTTTTGAAAGAAGACTATATGCATTAGTGCAAATAACGTGGACAGATAACCAATTATTTTCCTTACATTTTATACTCCTCTGCCTCGACTTCACATTAATATTTTTCTTTATCGCCTAATATTCATTAGCAAATTCTCTAAAATATTTAAGCATACTTAATAATTTCTAACGTTATTTTATCACGATTTTTTGGTTTGATTTTTTTTTTAAATCTATTAAACAATTCTAGTAACTCATAACCTCTATTGGACGTACTAAAATCATCCAAGTTAAGATTTTTTAAGCTTTTCCATTGATGATATAGAATTTTTTTTTCTTGAATGTAATTATTTTTAACCATTTTGTTAATATAATTATTTATCTATCTTAATTTTCTTGTCTTTTTTATTTCTATTTTTTTAATATTTTTCACATATAATATTAGAAATAATAGCCTGTTTTATGCAATTTATTTGGATCTTTTTTTAATGTTTATAATTTCATATCTTTTGCATGTTATTTGATATTTAAATATATATATTTGTTTGCAGAGTCAGAACAAAAGTCTAAACTTATAACCTCTTTATACATATTATATATCATAGAGATGATTATTACATATCTATTATCTTAAATTGATAATGATATTGTTAATTATAACATAACTATTTTATAATTAAATTAGGTATTAAAAGTTTTGTATTATCTTGTCTTCTAAAAACTTCTTAATTGATTACAAAAAAAAAGTAATACAAATTTATTTCATAGATCTTCTAAAGATAGTTTTTATCAACTTTTTCTCTTCACTCGTTTCTCTCTTTTCTTCTTTTTCACTTTCTTGTTTTATTTTTTTAACATAAACAATTAGTTTAAATAATATTTAACAACAATTGTTTGTTAATTTTGTAAAACAAAATTCTAATCAAATGACTTTTATCAAGTAGAATGTATTTTTTTTATTTGAGTTTTAGTAAACCGGATAAGACTTTAAATGTATTGAATTTATACATTATTATTTTGATCTAGATACATATTGATTGTCAAACAAGTAAGACAAGTCTTCATCAAATGTCATACAAAAGTTTTCAAGGAATCAAGTAGTTAACTTACTTGTAATAATTTGTGAGATGATCGTCATTTTTATTTTTTATATTATATAAAATTTTCAGTTTTACTACAAAATTTTTTTTATCGTGTGGAGATTTAAATATTGGCAACAGATAACTTCAATTCTTTATCGTATCAAGAATTGGATGGTGAGTTGATTTTTATTTTTGACATCTAATTTTGATTAATTTTATCTTTAATTTTTTTTCTTTAAAATAAAAAAATCAAAATATTAATAAATGTCTTTCCAAAATTCAATTTTTATTTACATAATTTTTTTAAACTTAAAAATTTTATGAGTCTAGCTAATGTACGTTTTCGAATGCTATTGACGACGTATGTTTGTTACCGAGGCATCGTTAAGCATTAGTTGGTGGCGCTACTCGTCACCGCGACACATCAGCTTTCCATGTCAGCATTCCACCTCATCATGCGGTAGTATAACTGTTGAGGCCTGCTGTGTATTGTAACAGATAAATATTTCCAGCGCTTTATTGTTGCATGCTTTACGTGTATTGTTTTATGCAAAATAAAGATAAATAAATCTCACATGATATCGAATTAGTTGCTACTTGCTTACCACATGACTACAATACTTTAGACAAGCAATGCAAACTTTTTCTACAGAAGATGCCCATTAAAAATACTTTTATCAAAAAAGAAAATACATTTATTTAATATATTGTATTTAACATTTATAAGAAAAAACATTAAAAAAATTATTTTTTTATTCACCAATTTCATCCATATCACATTTTTTTTTGGAAAAAAGGTGCCTTTTGACAATTTCCCTAAATATGACATATTTCTTTTTTTTTTTCAGAGTAATTTTGCTGCCAAAAATATCCGTAGCTTTACTAAAATCTTTTAAAACTGTTGTGAGGAAGCTGTCTTGTGATACTGTTCTCTTTTCCGCTTCTTTACCTCACATCCGCCATCTTCACGTGTCTGCTTTCTTCGTTACCACCACCTCCTTCTTACCCCTGCGCCCGCGCTCTCTTTTTTAATTAAACCCCCAACCACCAATCAAGCTCTCTTGCCGCCCTCTTCTTCCTTCTACGTTTCAGTAACCCATATGGGCATCGAAACCTTCGGCCCCGCCTCCTCCGGCGTTGATGTCCTAACCATGGGGGAAGCCAATCCGTTGACGTCGGCGGAGTGGACTCCAAACCTGCCAAAGGAGGAGCCCTCGACGCCCAAGTCGGAGACTTTCCTCCTACAGCCGCCGCTAGTCTGCCCGCCGGCGCCCCGGAAGGCCCGACCCGCCCGAAGGAAGCCTTTGGCCGGGCTGATGCCCAACCTGAACCATGACGCGCCGTCCTTCTTCGTTAATTCTCCCACCGCGGTCCGGCCGAAGAAGAGACTAAGGCTGCTCTGAACCCAATTCGCAGATTCCGCTCTCTCTGCTGTTCTCCATCTCAGATTTCTCCCCTCTAAAAACTCTCTTCATCTGTTAAGCAAGGAAATAAGATGAACATCGTGTAGATACTCCCCTAAGAAGACTCTCTTTATTTTTAATTAATAAATGTCTCATGTTTTTGTTCTCAAAGAAATTATATTTCCCTGCAAGTTATTCCCTTTGGCCTTCTTCTTCTTCTTCAAAAATCTATTTTATATGTCCAGTTCCAATTTCTTCTTGCATCTAAGTATTAGAAAGCTTTCCCCCATGAAACCAATTATAGAAGAGTTCAATTGCTAATAGTCACATGGAAGGGATCTATTGAAAGAGGTGAGGTCCCCCTTCACTTTAAAATGTAGTCCCTTTACCTCTTAGTGAGGAAATGGTCCACACTACTTGACGAAGAGGAAAGTTTTTTACTTGCAGTTGACGACAGTGAAACAGTCTAAAAGTATACTCATAACTCCATTATGAAGCCTGAGAATTGACGGGAAGAGAAAAGAATAGTTAATGTATCCTCTAAATGGTTCCTTGGATTCTTATCACAGATGTGAGCCATTGGGTTTGTCCTGCAATCCGTTTTCTGCTTGGCCTGTTGTTGGTAAACTGGAATGTACACATTACTATTCGGCAATCTTCGCTGTACCATGGAAAACTGAGCATCCTTCGTTCTTCGTGCTCATGGAATACAAAACAAGAAGAAATCAGGCTTCACTTTTGAAAAAGAGAGAGGTACACGAGTACAAGAAACTGCATTGGAACATTCTTGGCTTGGAATTAGAGGGCAGATTCAAGAAATTTTCACAACAGTTATTCCTTTGTCTTACCACTGTTCCACCATGATCTATGGGATAACAAAACAAGAATCCACAGTCTTCTCTAACTTCAACTATTAAATGATAGTTCTGTCTATTGAGCTCAGTTAACATTATGCATTTTAGAGCTTTGAGATCTAACAAACAGCGAGAAAAGTTCTTTTTTTATCCTGTGAGTGCCCTTTTTTTGTAGGGCAATGAAAGTGGACTTTGCCAAAGGTATCCCTATCCTTGGAAAGCAAAAGAAATGCAACTTTTGACATTCTTATATATGAGCTCAGATACTAGAGGACTTGTACATTTATGAGGAAGATAACAAACAGTTCATGTTTACTGTTTTTGTTCTTGAATTTAGTACATCATTTTGAAATTGTTGAAATTGTTATTTAATCTCTTTTATAACATTTTGTTTTTTTACTTAGAGTGAATAAACATGATCATGCATAAAAGCAAAATAGTATTGATGTGGTTGATTATAAAATGATGCATCTTTTAAGATTCGATTTGTTTGTTTTCTATAATTAATTAATAGTCTATAATTTTTTTAAGCATATTTATATAAGTTTATATTAATTGTGTTTAACCTCAAGATTTATTTATAATATACGTATAATATACTTATATCAATTTACTTATATTTATTATAAAGTATATATGTATAAATATAAATACACATTATGATATACTTATAATACATTTATATAAGTTTATTTTTAAGTTATAATTATCTAAGAAAGTATATTATGATATATTTATATAAATATGTATGATTCCAATAACCAATATTGTCTCAATCAAGACTTGTAGTAATTCAAGATGCATGTTTATTATATCATAACAATATATTTATATTGTAATAATAATATGTTTACAATATATTATTATTAAATTATTAATATAACTATTGTATATTAAATGTGTATTTATAATATATTACTATATATCATTTAAATATATTTTTAGTACATATACAGCTAGTATCTATAAGCTAAAACTTAATTAAAACTTCACCGCTGCCTCGAAATCTGGTCTATGTGCATTGGCCACTTGATGTTGTAGGAGGTTGGGCAAGGTAGCGATGGAGAAAAGTTGCAGGAGGCGGAGGAAGAGGGTCAGATCAGAGAGGCTTTTTATCCCTGCTCCTTACCCATCTCTCGATCTTTCTTCCTTTGACCGCACAGCGTTTCCTCTGATGCTTGCCGCCGCTTGTGCAGCCGGAGGCCAAAACCGCAGGTCTCGGTGCCTCCTCAAGCACTTTCTTCGTTCCCATATCGCCCTACTTGCTGCTCCAACTCGTCCGTCCTTGCCCCCGGGCCTTCTCCTACCTTGTGGTCTCCTTTCTATACTCCCCTTCCTCCTCACTTGTAGGTAATGTTTCTCTCGCTTTATCATTTATCATTATACCCTTCTTCTACTCAAAGTTAATTGAGATTTTTGTATTTATTGTTTTTATTTCTGATAATAATCAAGTCATACGAGACCGAATTGACTCGGAGGAAAACAGGATTGACGGATCCCTTGGCAGAGACGTAAATAAAAGGAAGCCCCGAGCATCAAATTTATGCTGTTTAGCCCATATTAAGCCCACATTAATAAGAAACTAGAAAAGATTCACCATCTTCAAAGCCACAAATAAGACTGTGAACAACTCCCACAGACCAATATTATAGCTGAGCATATTAGATACTTCTAATGTATAAGCTAACTGATTTTCAGCAATGCTGATGCAGTGTGTGAACTTAGCATAATGATTTGTATCAACTTTTATTATCTTAATATTGTCTTCATTTTTATTGTTCCATACACATTGAAATTTGGCATCAATATGTTTCGTCTCCTCCTGAAATATTTCATTTTGGGTCTTTTGATTTTTTTGTTAATTTAATTTTTTATAAATGTTTTCATTGCAAAAAAATAAGCAAATAATTAATTTTTGTTTTTCAAGTTGTATACTAGAACCTTTCTAAATAATCATTAATAAAGATGAATATATATTGTGCACAACTAAATAGGAGTGGATCCCCCCCCCCCCACAAATTTGAATGAATATAATCAAATGTGCTTTTGGTTCTATGGACTAGAACATTGAAGTTATTGCTTTTTAGCTTCTCAAACATATAATTCTCACTAAGATCAATTTTTCTTGTATATTATTTGCATAACAAACTTGCCTATTAACTAATGGTTTACCTTTCTCATATGCCAGAGTTTAGTTGCATCTTTTATGTCATGAATAATGAAGAAGTTGAATTTAGCACAATTAAGAGAGATTCAAGATAGAAAGAATTAATTGGCACTTTGCACCTTGTTTGGAAGTTAGGTAATCAAGGTTTCAGTCTTGAGGGCGATCTTCATTGTGTTCAAATAATATCGTCTTGATTATTAGAGATCTCTTTGCACTAGAGTAACACTCGTTAAAGAATTGAACTTGAATCACAAGTGAGATGTTGAAATTATTATTGCAAACTTTTTCATCATTGGTTGACCAAGGATGTCAATATAGTTAGAAGTAACTTCCACAAGGAAATATATCATGTGCATCATTGAGTTTCCCAATTTTAGTGATAGTTTGATAGTTCTTTAGGCTTTGTTATATCTCCCTAAAAGCTAACAAGAGATTCGACGGTTTGAAGAGGAAAACTTTTAACTAATTCTAATCTTGTTGAGGGTATCTAAGAAATAGAAGATCAACGTAGTTGTTGATGTTGACAAGTATCTGATGAACCTCAACATTGGAAGTTAACCCATAAATGACTTGACATTATCGTAGGGATTTCCAAGAGGAGGAATATCTTTTGTTTGGAGGTAATCAAAGCTTGATGTAATTGTTAATTGGTTATTGGGCCACCCAAGGCTCCTTGAGAATTTTGGAGTTGACTTATGTGAGTAGGTTTGCTTTCCTCTTCATATAAGATAAAAAATTTTTATCGGAGCTTTGCTCATATCTTGGAACATCTATGGCATGGCTTTGTTATTTCAATCAGTTTGGGATGGAGTAGTTCTTAGTGATTTTTGGTTTGAGTGATTTTTGGTTAGGCTTCAATTTTTTGTTATAAATTTTTTTTCTTAATTGTAATTAACACCTCTTTATCGGAGGCATTCCAAGGAGTATCTTGTCGAGAAATTAAGAAATCTTGAGGGGGATGATCTCCTCGATTGACTTTGAAGGAAAGTTATGGTTGAATTTTTACTTTTTGGGGATTATCTGTTGCTTGAGTTCATTCAGTTTTTTGGGGAGAGGGTGCCTTTCTTTTCATTTCGTCTTCTCAGAGCAGTGAAAAACTCTTCTTCAGTGATAAAGCAGATGACTCAATCAAAGATTTTAGTAATGCTTATGCAATGTTTGAACTTAGCATATTGATATTTATCAACTTTTATTATCTTAATATTGTCTTTATTTATGTTGTTCCATACCTATTGAAATTTGGCATCAATATGTTTTGTCTCCTTCTAAAATATTTTATTTTTACTTAGAAAGATAGTATTTTGATAATTTGAAATAATGTTATGTCATCTAATATTTTTTTAAACTCACCTTGTGAATCTTTTAACCAAATAACCCTTGGCTTGCTTTAGTGATTACCAAATATTGTGGTATACTCAATCTTAGGTGGATAAAATAATAATAGATTGAAGTATTACTCTTTAATTAATGACAATTTCTCCAAATATATATATATATACATATACATATACATATATGTACATATATGTATACATATACATATATGTACATATATGTATACATATATACATGAATTTTCATTGACCTCCTCTTGCAAAGGTTTTCTAAATCGTTTAAATCAATGTATCTAATATGTGGATTATCATTTTTCTCTAATATCTTTTGTACATTTTAGATATCTTTGTGTGATTCATTAATTGTCAATGTTGTTTTTTTATATCTATATGACATAATAAATTGTGTAAAATATAACTTATCATGATTATAATGGCTTGTACAATATTTGAACAAGTAGAAATCATAGCATAGATAAGACTCCCATTATATTAGCATAATGTTCTTGTGTCATGTGTTTAATGGCATCTTACTCTAGTGAATTCCTTTTAATAGTCTATAATTAGTAATTGGGAAAATGTTAATCAACCTAGGATGGAACATGCCAAACTTTTTTAAAACATTTTGTGCATGATGCATTCGAGTCAATCAAAACTTTTCAACGCTAATATCCCTCTTGAAAATTTTCCCAAGGATTTTATTTTTTGCTCTCAAGTTTGTTTCAACTTCACCTTTCAACATTGAATTTACTTGTAATAATTTCAAATATAATTTTTATGCGATCAACATATCATCTATATATAAAAATAAGTACATTCAATTATCTAGAAGCTTTCATAAATAGACACAACTATCATACTTGTATCTTAAAAAGATTTTTATGAGCATAAATTTATCAAACCTTTTACACAAATGTTAAGGGGGTTTCTTAAAATTATATGAAGATCTCTTAAATTACTCTTGAATGATTTTCTTTATCTTGAATAGTGATACCCTTCTAATTGTTGCATAAAAATCTCTTTAATAAGTTCACCATGCACAAAAATTGCTCTTATATTATGATGTTCTAATTTCAAATCGAACTTGCTATCAAAGACAACAATACACAGATAAAGATACATTTACCAATAGGAGATAATGCCTTATAGAATTCTCCTCTTTACACCTAAGAATTATCCCTTATTACTAGTTGTGTTTTTTTCCTTACATTCTCTACATTTCGGATTTCAGTTTTTTTAAATCTTTTGCAATTAATAATTTCTTTTTTCAAATCTTCTTGCCTAGCTAAATTTCATCTTTTATTTTCTCTAATAGATTTTGTCTCACAAAAATTGAAAACTTGTCCTTTATGCATATATCCATTGTAACTGTGATTGTATAGATCACAAATTGTTTGTATATCTGTGAAAGCTTTGTTGTCTTGACATTTTTTATGAACATAGTACAAACCTATTCTTGAATTGGTCGGAAATGTTAGTCTTCAATCTCTCTCTAACTTTTCTTTTATGTAGCCAAATCAAACTTACCACATTAAATTCTATTTATTCAAAAGGACATTGTTTCTTCATTGTAGAGCATTCATTGTGATCTTGAATTTTGAATGCTTACAAAAGGTCAAGTTCTTGGTGATGATAGCTTTAGATAACTTAAGTGTCTCGCACCATAGTTTATATCTCTTTACGTTTCATTCTTAGCTTAATAAAATACATTTTTCAGCCCCCATATCTAGCATACCTTCATTTTAATGAGCATAAGTTCAAAAACTAAATACTCTTAGGTTTGAATAAACAATTAGGTTGCTTGATTCTATCTTCTTTGGAGTCTGCTTTGTCAATAGTTCTATATAAAGTTCTATTCATAAGATAACTTGTTGTGGAGACTACTTATATTTAGAAATTTGTAATGCTGATTAAAATGTGTGTAATGAGTTCCTTTCAAAAAAGTGTAACTCATATTCTTAGTTACATTATTTTCTTATGGTGTGAGCAGTTGCTTCATGCTTGAGAATACCTTTCATTTTGTAGAAGTTGTTAAGCTTTTTATTGTAAAACTCAATGCCATTGCCTTTTTTTTGGGTCTTTTGATCTTTTATGTCAATTTAATTTTTATATATGTTTTTCATTGCAAAAAATAGAAAAATAATTAATTTTTGTTTTTCAAGTTGTATACTAGAACCTTTCTAAGTAATCATTAATAAAGATGAATATATATTGTGTGCAACTAAATAGGAGTGAATCCCCACAAATTTGAATGAATACAATCAAATGTGCTTTGGTTCTACGGACTAGAGTATTGAAGTTATTGCTTTTTAACTTCTCAAATGTACAATTCTCACAAAGATCAATTTTTCTTGTATATTATTTGCATAACAAACTTGCCTATTAACTAATGGTATACCTTTCTCATGTGCCAGAGTTTAGTGGCATCTTTTGTGTCATGAATAATGAAGAAGTTGAATTTAGCACAATTAAGAGAGATTCAAGATAGAAAGAAGTAATTGGCACTTTGCACTTTGTTTGGAGGTTAGGTAATTAAGGTTTCAGTCTTGAGGGTGATCTTTATTGTGTTCAAATAATATTGTCTTGATTATAAGAGATCTCTTTGCACTAGAGTAACACTCGTTAAAGAATTGAACTTGAAGCACAAGTGAGATGTTGAAATTATTATTGCAAACTTTTTCATCATTGGTTGACCAAGGATGTCAATATAGTTAGAAGTAACTTTCACAAGGTAATATATCATGTGCATCATTGAGTTTCCCAATTTTAGTGATAGTTTGATAGTTCTTTTAGGCTTTGTTATATCTCCCTAAAAGCTAACAAGAGATTCGACGGTTTGAAGAGGAGAACTTTTAACTAATTCTAATCTTGTTGAGGGTATCTAAGAAATAGAAGATCAACGTAGTTGTTGATGTTGACGAGCATCTGACGAACCTCAACATTGGAAGTTAACCCATAAATGACTTGACATTATCGTAGGGATTTCCAAGAGGAGGAATATCTTTTGTTTGGAGGTAATCAAAGCTTGATGTAATTGTTAATTGGTTATTGGGCCACCCAAGACTCGAGAATTTTGGAGTTGACTTATGTGAGTATGTTTGCTTTTCTCTTCATATAAGATAAAAAATTTTTATCGGAGCTTTGCTCATATCTTGGAACATCTATGGCATGGCTTTGTTATTTCAATTAGTTTGGGATGGAGTAGTGCTTAGTGATTTTTGGTTTGAGGGGGCAAAGGATGGTGCAGGCTTCTTGGCACAATGCTTCTTAAGGTGTCGTTCTTTTGGCTACCTTTCAATCAAGGACTTTAGGGCCTTGCATTCTCATGAAATTTGTAGAATTTAGTTTTGTCTTTATTGTTCCTTGAGAGACGCCTCAATTTTTGGTATGTCTTTTTTCTTAAATGTAGTTAACACTTATTTATTGGAGGCATTCCAAGGAGTATCTTGTCGAGAAATTAAGAAATTTTGTGGAGGACAACCTCCTCGATTGACTTTGAAGGAAAGTTATGGTTGAATTTTTACTTTTTGGGGATCATGTGTTACTTGAGTTCATTTTGCTTTTGGGAAAATGGAGTTTTTCTTTTTATTTGGTATACTCAGAGTGGTGGAAAACTTTCTTCAGTGATAAAGTAGATGGCTCGATCAATGATTTCTTGATGTCAAAGGGCAGTAGATGAGAGACTTAGTGATTTGGTGAGATCAACCCTAGTTAAATATTAGCTCTCTTGGTCTACTTCCTTGATGGTGTCCTTGTAGCTCTAGAGAAAAGCATTAATAGACTTTTATTTAAGCTGGCTTGAGTTGAGCAAAGACTTTGAGACCTTTTTGGGTTTGATAGAGCTCGCAAAAGTGTAGATGAATAGTTTCTTAAATTATTTGAAGGAAGAAATAGATAAGTGGGTAGCTTTTAGAATCATTTAGAGTGGACGTTTAGAAAAAAGGAGGAAACTTTACGCCTAAAAAACCGACTTATGATTTGCAAAGCTGCTAAAATCTTGAACTATTTGAGAAAAAAACATTGGGGTTTGAGTTGCTGTTGGAGAAAGAGGAAGATGACAACTATAGCTTAGGAGAAAGTAGAGTGGGAAGAATTTCTTTGGAGAAGGAGAAAACTTCTTCTACAACATACAGATTATACTTGCACTTTTAATGGTAATGAGATTCCTCATCAGAGCAATAAGGGAATTCCATTTAATTTACAAAAGGTAAAATATAAGATGGATGACCTTATGGGTGTGGAAATGGAACTAGCGGGCTTTTGAATCCTCTTGGTCAAGGCAAGAATGAAGGGTCAGTCGAATTAGAGTTGTAAGGTACTAGTAAAGTACAAAATGCTTGAATTTAAGAGAGGATTTGTGATGTTGGATTTTTAAAACTGGAGACTCAGGTGTAGTGGGGGAGGCTTCTTGGGCCTTCGGAATTGGTTTGAAAGGAGAGTTAGTTGTTGGATCTTTAAAAGAGCAACCAGTTCGATTTTGAGTTGTTCTACAATCGATGAGCAAGTGAGAGTTCCTTCATAAAACACTTCATATGTTGGAATAGATGAAATAAAGGGTGAAGGGTGAAAGGAGAAGGATTAGAGATTTGTGGCAACAAAAGATTTGGGATTTTTTATTCGTCTTGACTATGGAGATTAAGAGGTTTTTTATTTGAGTGTAAAACTTTATTTTCTTAAGTTCTCATTTCAATTTTCCTATTTTATTTTCACAAATAGTGCTAGACAAATATTGATCCTAATTTTGGATTCATGAAAAAATAAAAATTTATTTAATTAAGATCATACAAGAGACTTGTATAGTAGAGAGAGAAAAAGCTTGGATCATCATATGGGACAATGAAGTGAGAAAGAAGCAAGAAAATTAGAACTCTATACAAGGAAAAAGGATGATATTTAGAAAATAAATACACATGTGAGCTTTGCATCTAAATTAATGATCTAATACTAAGATCTTGGAGATTGGCCCCTAAATTAAACTTATGAGGGGCCTATTTATAATTGACGAAGTGGAGATTGGCCTCTGTTGAACACATGTTGATGTGATTCGACATGTATGGAAATTATAGATGTCATTCTTTTAGACATTTATAATAAGTTTAACCACATGGAGCAAGTTCGTGCTTATTATTGATATGACACAGTTAGTTATAATTGTTCTGTGAGTATAATCGTTATTAACTTGTTAGTGATGGTGATAATTGTTATTTGAAACTGGATAACTTGATGGAACTAGAAATGCATTATGTAGAATGGTCTTGAAGAGCAGGCATCAAAGGTTTAGCTTCAAGAGTCTAGACTCAAGATGTTAGTAAAAACTTGAGATCACACAAACGTATTTGAAAAATATTCTAAAGGAAAAATATTCAATTATTGCATAGATCATACTACTTTTTCAAATCATTGATTGAAAAAATACCCATAGGTCTTAAGAAGTTGGTCTAGTAGCTTTGGCTTCATTGGCTTGTCATTGATGTCTGCCATGTGATGGCGCTTGGACCCATATCTAAGATTTGACTAGCAAAGTTTTGTCTTTTCATATCCTTTGAAAGAAGTGAATTTTTTTATATTTTCAAAAAGAGGATTTACTTTTCCATATGACAGCTTTGCAAAAATGTTTATATGGGAGTTGTAAAGAGCACAATGACAATTATATTTGATCTTCAACTTCCATTTTTACAATATTTTTGCACCCTCCAATTATCATATTGTCAAAGATGCTTTTTCTTTTATGTATGTGGACTCTAAATTGAGCCATAGAGTAGTAGTCTTCTTCTCAGCTTTGTTTGCAACTCATCTTACAAAGATTATTGGATTGTGGCAAGATCCTTTTAATTTAACTCCTGTTTTTTGGTTCATCATAGGTTTGGGCATTTTTTTATCAACCGAAGAATGTTTTTATTAGTCTTTTTAAAAAAAATTCCTGTCATCTTTGTTTGCTATGACCTAAAGCTCTTAGTGTTGTCAAGCTTCTCAATCTTGTACTTAGCTTCTATTAAACCCAACTAACTTGGCTTGACCAGATTGTTGAGAATAAAGTCATAAAAAACCAAAACTAGCTGAACAAAAAATGGTATCAATTGATCCTTTGATTGCAAATTAGAACAAAGAGATTGAAAGTGCACAAAAAAATCCAAGAATTCCAAATTTACATGGTTTTGAATACGTTAGACTTATGTTCATAAGAGAGAAAAAATATTTATTATCACAAAAATTATAAATACATAATATGAATTCATAAAAACAAAACGAGCTCTTAACTTACATCCCAAAGATACAAAATCTAGCAAATAAGAAAACACACTAAACCTTTTCACACAAAGAGGCAAGATTTCAAATTTACTAACAATGGAAAAAAATTGAAATAGTGTTACCTTCTCTTTTTCTTTGAGAGAATCTTTTAATTCTTTACTTCTACAATTTCAATGATATTTATAACTTAGTGAAAAATAAGATTCATGTATCTTTTTGTAGTAAGATAAGTAGAACAAAAGGATTGAGAGCACACTAAAAATTCAAGAATATCAAATTGCATGGCTTTGCTTAAGTTAGGGTCATCTCTATGAGAAAAGACGAAAAATCTACTATCATTGTGTTACAAATAAAAAATGTGAATTCATAGAATGATGTAATATGTTCTCTATTTGTAACTTAAATAGACATATTCTAATGAATAAGGAAAAATATTGAGTTCTCTTTCATAATAAGGCAAGATGTCATAATCTCTCATAATTGAAAGAAGTTAGCTTAAAAAGGCAACATATTTTCTTTTAAGAGAACCCTTGTTCTTTACGTTCATAATCTCAATAATATTTATAGATTGTAAATTATATGTATTTAATAGCAATAGTCTAAGACTAATGTTATGTCTATACTTTAGCCATTGTAGTTATGATTGTCTCCTTTGATCATTTAGTCATAGATGTATAGTTGAATGCTTAAACATGTGACAAATATTATTTTTGATAATTTAATAAAGTTAGATTATATGCATTAATCATGTGATAGAATTATTGGTGAGCAGAATTTTGATTTGATTTTAAGAATTTATTTTTTTTGCCACACAATAATTTTTTTTATTTTGATAATTGTATAAATATCAACTTTTTTGTTTGTACTATTTAGAAGTATATTTTTATGGCTAATCAAGATTTTCAGCTTTATGGATTCATCAATTTATGTAACTATTGGATTAATTAAATTAACTAGTTTTACTGTTTGGCAAGTATTAAGTGGAATATTTTATTGGTCTATTAAAATGGATTCTTTTTGTTCTACGTTGGAACTTCAGATGCCCATCTTTAGCTGCTCTAAGTGCAAAGTTTGTTGGCACAGCTGCTCTCTGCTGTCTTGAGACAAACGCAATGGTTGTTTCAGATGAAGAGGTTGTGAATGGATTACTTAGAGCAGTGGGAAACCAAAACCGGATTGTGGCAGAGGCAGCATGCAATGCTGTGATGGATATTTCGGCATCTAAAAATGGAAAGGATAAGCTTATTAGAGACTTTTCTGTGATGGAGAAGTTGTTGTGAGTACTAAATTTGCTTATTTTCTTCTTCTCTTGCCAATGGCCTGTAGCTTTCGTTGCATTGCCTTTTGTTCTCTAACATTTTAATATGGTTTTCAACATCCTCAACTAAATTAATAAGTAAATTAAATCTTTATCCTTCTTTGTACCTTGAAAAATTCAAATTCAGGAAGTACCCTTTTTCATCATTTGAATCTTTTGATAATAGCTTCCCTCTCTTGAGTTTTATTTCAATTGGATTTTGTTAATTTTCAGAGTTTTTATTCCCTGTAGACGTTTATTGTGCCAGGTAGCTGCCTCTCCTGCAGGTTTTGTTTCTCTCCATAGGAAGAAAAGTCCTGATCATCAACAATTGGTCCTTGATGCAGCATTAATATTTATTAATACATCTGGTGATGGCTATTTGGAAAGAATTCCCAGTGAACTTAAAAAAAGTGCTCTTTCTTTGCTGAAAGAGCTGTGGAAAAATTCATTCCACTTGGAGCTAAACAAGAAATGTTATGGGTTGGTAGAATACCTGAATAATATAAAGTATGAACTTGCTTCTGCTATTTTTAGACTTTCTATGGATGAAGTTTTCTATTTCGCTTGGGAAGCAGATCAAGTTCGGATGGCCATCTTTGGGGACAATGAATCTACTTTTGAAGAATTTTTGCAAGATTGTTGGGAAGTTTCTCCACTTCTTATTAAGGGGTCGGCAAATAACTTCGATGATAAATCTTCTATATTCAGCTCCTTGAGAAACTCCCTTGGTTGCAGGATGAATGCTAATGCACTTGCAATGTTCTTAGGACAATTGGTTTCTTGCCCACCAATTGCTTCAGATGAGTTGGACATCTTTTCTTTCCTTAAGGAAGTGGATAATTCATTGGGTTCTCCCATGACTTATGAGAATGATATCCGGGTTGTAAAAACACCAAAATTTACTTCAGAATCAATTCAACATGCCGTTGAAGAAGAAATACACTTTTTCAAGCACTTTATGGATTCAGAGTTGGTGGAAAAATTTAGTTTTGTTAAATGCCAAGAAGCATTGCAAGATGGTTATACCATTGCATTGCGTGGAATGGCATTCCGAATTGTTGAAGTTGCTGCACTAGCTTCAGGGCTATCAAATTTATTTGGCCAACCCTCAGTAGGAGCCAACATCTACCTCACCCCACCAAGCTCTCAAGGTTTAGCTAAGCACTTTGACGACCACTGTGTGTTTGTTTGCCAATTGTTTGGGCAGAAGAGATGGAGAATTTCTCCTCGTCAAGTGGCATTTTTACCAAGGCTTTATGAACCTCTCTGTGGCTTACCAAGCTCAAAATATGAAGATGATGGATGCATGGATGTTCTTTTAAGGGAAGGGGATATCTTGTATATTCCTAGAGGATATCCTCATGAAGCTCATACCATAGGTGATTCCAAGGAGCATGACAACAAGGCAAGTAGTGAATTTTCCATGCACTTGACACTTGGAATTGAAGTCGAACCTCCATTTGAGTAAGTTGATATTCCTTGTGGTTGTTGCATAATCTTCTGTTTTTGAACTGTAGTTCTCCTTTTTGTTGTGTGATAGCATGTTTCGTAAATACATTATACGAAGGCTTTGATGAATGATGGGTCTGATCCACAATATTTCTTCTTTGATTTTCGATGCTTCCCGGTTGAATTGGTCATCTAGATCCTTTTTTTAACCTGTTCTACGCTGTTCTTTGTCCTTAAACTATCTTTGTTAATAACTATTACAAAATTTTCTATTTGCTTGTCAAACTTATATTCTTCAATTCTTCTGTATGGGCTCTGAGTTGAAAGTGTTCATAGCTGGGAAATGCTAACTACTGAGCCTCTTGCAGGTGGGAAGGTTTTACTCATATTGCTCTTCATGTCTGGAATCAAAAATACAAAAAATATTCTGCTTATCCTATCGATCACGGAATGCAGAACCAAAGATCTATGCTTGTAAATATGTTGCACATCACGCTTAGGTTGATCGCTGATAAAAATGTTGTACTCAAGAAGGCTTGCATGGTTGCTGCCCTTCCTTTCTCGTCCAATACCAACTGCTATGATGAGCACTTCCTACTTTTGAGGCAGAAGACTACTTTTGACTATATAATTGAGACGATTGACAATAGCTCCAGCTTCTCCGAGACATTGCTTTACATAACTACTACTGTTCATGAGGGTAATGAAAATTCTTTGCAATGGATGCGATGGCTTCGTCATCTATCTCAGGAAGAGGAGGAGAAAGAAGCCTTTGACAAGCCATTAGAGTTATTAAAGGAGTTTCTGTTGCTCAACAGTAACCATATCAAGGAAGTGGCCAAAGAGTTCACTGAGATGAAGTCTGAATTTTGTGGATCTGTTTTCTTTGCAGATGTTTGTGATGAATACAAGATGCTGCTTCAGAAATACAAGAAAACAAGGAAACAGTACATGAACGGGATGTTATCACTTCATACTTGTTTTCTATAGGTATGTATAATTTATCATATTTCCATAATACCTGAAATGATTTCATGATTTATACTATGATATTTTGATTTGTGAGGTAGAATTTATCACACTCAATTCTGTGGTGATTTGCCTTTAAGTCATGTTAACTTTGCTTCTCATTCTGACTGCAAAAATCAAGTAAACAAAGAGATGGTAGATAATATTTTAATTATTTCAGCAAAAGCAATAATTGGATTTAGTTTTATAAGGCAAATTGTGCATTGTCTTTGAGTTTTTACATTTATTTAATTAATGTTTATTTAAATGCTATCTTATAAAGAACCTCAATCCCATCTAAAATAGGAAGCTTGCTCAAGCCTATGCAAGAATGACATCTTTTCCATGAAGCCCTTATCTAACTCTTCAATGCAGTTGTATGTAACTTCAATGTATTAAGGTTTGCACGAGCTGAAGGATTCAACTTCCTAGGGTTAGACTAATTTCAATTCTTTCTTAATGGAGCCCATTAAAGGAACCTTTGGGATTGAATGTTCAAAAAAGAAAGAAAGAAATTTGCAAAAAACGTGTCTTTTTTGTATGAGCAAAAAAGTCAAATCTTGATCAAATTTGATGAAACTAATAAAAAAATGGTAATGACAACAGGCAAAAGAAGAGAGGAGGTGAATGATGTTGCTACTAATCTACTGTGGATATGCTGAAACCAAATTCCATTGTTGTGGTTTAAGTTCAAAGATGGTTGAATGGATCACAAATGAAGGGTGTATTTTGTTACATTAGCACGAAAGTTATAATAAGAATAGTCAAAAATGTAAAAAGACAAAAATCATGGAAAATAGTAGAAACAAAAAGTTATATGGAAAGACATGAGGTGCTAAAAAAACCCACAAAGGTGATATTAATAGCAAGTTCTAATAGTAATTGTAATGTAAATAAGTACAATGTCACCTTTATCGTTAGGTCCAACTCTATAACGAGGAAGTAATAAAAGAAAAGGTCATATAAAAATTGTAAGGATAATAAGGTTTCTTACATGTATCGAAAATATTTGTGAGAAAAGAAAAATAAAAAATATATAACTCTTTTATAATTATGATTTTATTTTTTATTCAAGTGTTATAATTCTATTTATCTTTATTTTTTTTTAAATAAATTCATTAGGATACAACGAACAACTTTGTTCATGTTATACCTTATAATAAGTTAAGATGAATAACTTCATTTTTTTAATAGTTTTTGACGATACAAGCACATGTAAGTCATTGAAATAACTATAGGTGATAAGATAGTTGTTAGAAAATATGTTCACAATTGGATGAATAGAATGTCAAATTGATGGTCCAAGGTATCTTTGGACCAAGAACTTCTCAAAAAATGAGAAAAACATTTAAAAGAACAAATTATGTACAAAGCTTATGTAAGTCATCTCTACTTTAAGCATAGGGCAAGGCCTTGCCATTTGCCTTATGAAGTAGATAGACATTTGGCTTAGCCAACACCTTCAAGGTAAAAAATCCAATCTCAACTCTGTCCAAGTTTGCTAGCTCCATCATTCTCACAATTGATTTTTTGACTTTGAAAAACTAGGTCACCTCAATAAAATATAGATAAGATAAGGGTGCTTTTTGTCATATCATTCTAGATAATAGTAAATGATGCTTGGTGTGAAGATGCCTACACTTGTGAGCTTTTGGACCAATAAAAGTCAAACAAGTATAACTCAGTGACCTAACTCAATGAGAGTTAATCCTATGCAAAGCTAGCTACATCTTTGATACTTAAAAGAAGAATAGCTTAGTTTTTATGAGGATAATTATTAGCCCTATAGACTCATGTGAATATTTGATGATAATAAACACATATATTATTATCTAATATCTTATTTTAAATTGTTTTCTTAAGAATCTTAAGAAAAGTTTAGAAGATGAATTGATAAAGATAGATTTAATTTGGGAAGAAAGTATTAACTAAATAATTATAAATAAGTGACAAAGGATATTCAAATACAAGTGCTTCGACCTCTTTGGCATTAGATCCAGGATGGTGTGATGGTTATCTTGGCAAATTGTTTTGAATTGTCTTTATTTTTTCTTAGAATGTTAAAATCTATAGTTTAATTCTTACGGCACCAAGTTCATTGGTTTCATTTTGCATATTCACTCCATTAAAGCAAGTGATCTCATATTTGGAATAAACTCCATAGTGTATTGCATTATACATGTCATGAGTAGTGGTCTCCCATGACTTAAATAGTTGTAGTAATAAAATAACTTAGATTATATATTACATTCATCCACAAATCACTCTATATAAGAAAAATATTTAAAAAACATAAGATTAATAAGTTTAAAAACATAAGATTAATAAGGATGTATGCTTTCAAAGTCAAACACTTCACACCAATTGTGTTGTCTGTGAGACTTATGTGTTGAATGTGAATACTCATGGATTGCAAGTTGTTGAGTGCTACTTGAATTCTATTGAAAGAGATATAATAGTATGTAGTTTTTTTTTTTCTTATAATACATTGGCTCTAACATAAAGTATGTCTCTGGATGTATAATATTGATATATATGGTACGTCATTTTTTGGTGTTGGTACGTATTGTCCTAGTGCATATTACATTACTTTTAATGTAATGTATGTCAAGGTAAATCACTAATGGCTAGTTGATTGTTTTAAGAATTCTTTAACTAGTTGTTAGCTAGTCTTTGTTAGAAGGAATTGGTTATTTCTATGGGTAAAAAATTTTATATCTCTAAAAACATCAAGAAAAGTTTAATAGTCAATTGCAAAATAATTGTTAGAGATGCTTATTCAAGCTTCCGCAATAACAAACTCTTCAATGAACTCATTGCAACAAAATGCACTTCCACTTGAAAATGAAACATCAAATCCTTCATATTCACCATCGTCATTCTACAAATCGACAACATTTTTCTAAAAAAAATTATCATCATCATATTAGATAGTGCCACTTGAGATTGAGATGACTTATTAGGTATTTATATGTGCTTTGATTGTAAGAGTTTATTATGCTCTCACCTCTTATTTTCTTATGAATTAATTATAATTTTATCAATTGTTTTGTCTTTTTTGGGTCTATCGAGTTAGAACAATAAAAATAACTCAAATGGTAAGATTATATTCAATTTAAAGAAAAATAAGAGGTGAGTCGACACAACTCAAATGATAAAGATTTCATTTATTTAATCAAATAAGTCTAATTTTTTATGAATGGGAGTTGACCTAAGCTTGCTATTTAAGTCGAATCAAATAAACATCATAGTACTTTTATTTTATCATAGTCTTCACTCAAAAAGTTTTCAAAATTAATCAAAAATTTTAAAGAACATATTAAGAATTTTTATAATAAGACTTTAAATAAGTTATACTCTTATTCTTGAATTTGTATAATTGATAAAAAAAAAAAAAACAATTTTACTCTTTCTTGTAGGACAACAATTCTTTTAATGATGGCCTACATTTCATGCTTAAGTAAAAAGCAAGTCTGGATGAATCTTAAAATTGGCTTGGTTTAGAATCTCTGAAGTAGCTTAGGCAGCTCATCCACCTACTTCAACTTCTCCTAACTGAGATGTGCATTTAACATGTCATGCATGGGTTCTTTGTTGGTCCCAAGAATGCATGAACTATTAAAATTTTTTTTAATACTATGACTCTATATATGTATTCTATTTTTTTTATCATCATTTCAATAAAGTATTTTTTATCAAAATTTTATTTCTTTTCTATTATATAAACATTGTTTTTTAAAATCTTTTTTTTAAAGTTATTTTCTAAATTCACAAAACATATATAAACAAAACTTGTAAAAAAAAAACTTAATTTAAAAAAATATTTTTTATCAAATTATAATAATAAAATTTTTTATTGTAATCAAATTAATATAAGAAGTACATAAAAAAATTATTCCTTAAACCGAAATAGTCCCATCAAACCAGTCCTGTTTCACATGCATTCAACAGTCCCGTTCTGTATCTCGGCTGTTGCCAGCTGGTTGCCAGCTCCGCACAGCGTGTGGGACAGAGAAGTGAAGCGAAAAGCAAAGCAGGAAGGCTCCGTTCCCCTTCTCCGTCACCTTCCTCGCAGCTCTTTGTTTCCTTGGGTTCCTTATAAGTACCCGCATTACCTCTTCTCGTCAATCCACTCATTCCATTAGCTTCTCCTCCCTTCATCTTTCTATTCTCGCCTCAATCTTCATTTGCAGCTACCATGGTCAAGGCAATGCATCTTTCTCTGCTCGCCTGCACTCTGCTTGCCCTCACAATTTCGGCCACTGCCCTCGGGAACTTCTACAAAGACTTCGACGTTACATGGGGCGACGGTCGGGCCAAGGTTTTGGACAACGGCCAGCTCCTCACTCTCTCTCTCGACAAGGCCTCCGGTTCGGGTTTCCAGTCGAAGAACCAGTATCTCTTCGGCAAGATCGACATGCAGATCAAGCTCGTACCCGGTAACTCCGCCGGCACCGTCACCGCCTACTATGTAAGCTCCTTCTATCTTTAACAATCGTCCTTCCTCATGCGATACATAAACCTTTGTGAGCTTGGAAACTGATGATGCCTGGAATTTGCTCCGCCCTCTTTTCTTTGTGGTTTGCAGCTTTCGTCTCAGGGACCTACTCACGACGAGATAGACTTCGAATTCCTTGGGAATCTCAGCGGCGATCCTTACACTCTGCACACCAACGTCTTCACGCAGGGGAAGGGCAACCGAGAGGTGCAGTTCAAGCTCTGGTTCGATCCCACCAAGGACTTCCACACCTACTCTGTTCTCTGGAATCCCCAGCAAGTCGTGTAAGTTAGTCATGGTTAATTTAGGACAGAGCAAGCATATGTTGATCCATTGCGCAAAAGTAAAAGATGGGGAAGAAGAAGCTAACTTGGAGAAACGATACATGATTGCAGGTTCATGGTGGATGGGACGCCCATAAGGACTTTCCGCAACCTGGAGTCGAAAGGCGTCGCCTTTCCAAAAAGTCAGGCAATGAGGATCTATTCGAGCCTGTGGAACGCCGACGACTGGGCAACGCAAGGCGGCCGCATCAAGACAGATTGGAAGAACGCTCCTTTCACTGCTTCCTACCGTGGATTCAACGCCGATGCCTGCGTATGGGTTGGCGGAAGGTCCAGCTGTCCGGGGAGGAAGATGGCCGTCGGCGGCAGAAGTTGGATGGATTACGAGATGGATGTGGCGAGCCAGAAGAGGATGAGGTGGGTGCAGAGGAACTACGTGATCTACAATTACTGCGCCGACCGCAACCGTTTCCCACTTGGGCTGCCGACCGAATGCACCATTGCCTGAAAGATGTCTGTGGCGTGCAATTCTTTGATTCTTTTTGAAGTTCGTAGAGGATTTGTAAAACTTGCATTTTTTTTAAGAGGGTTATTTTTGAATTTAGTTAATGGAAAATAATAATTTTATTTATTTGACATTCAAAATTGTTAGTAATTATATTTATTAGGAAAAAAAGATCATAAGTATAAAAGCCAAGCATCACACGAATTGAATTTGAACACTACGAATAAAATTGAGCTATCTTCACAGAAAAAAACATCATATATAACAGCATTTTTTAGGGCTTCTTATGATAAAAAAAAAAGTTTATTCACTATTGGCTCCATCCATGTGTAAAACTACGTAGTCGTCTCCTAGTTTGAGAAGAACAACACATATCATCGCTACTTTAATCATGATCTTTGATGTGTACATCTATGTAGTGCATCTGTGGCCATGTATATACAGTGCTTGAGAGATAATTCAAATAATAAAGCTAAGTGTCAGCCGATCGGCATAAGAAAATTGATCAAATGAAAAGCTAAATAAATCATTGACGTCTCTTAGCAATTTTTCATTGACCATCATATGTCTTCTCAGGAATCCATCACAAGGTGAAAACACAGTTTTGTTAAACAGAAGATGCACATCATATAAAGAGGCTTACAGAAAACAGATCACCATTGGAGATCTTTAGAAACCTTACAAAGCACTCCAACTTCAGGAGCTGTTTCATTCATCCAAATTCTTCATATATTCCTTTGAAAGTTTGGTATTCATGATTAGCTGCTGCTCTTTGACTAAGGACTTTCCTGCTTCCAGCAAATTCTCCACTGTTTGCTGCAAAGTGCAAAGCTCGAGATTTATGATTTTTAGTGAAGTTATGAACATAAGGCATAATATAGAAAATCACATTCGATGCAGCACAATGGGACTCATGCCCATAGCTAAATCCATTTTAAGAACAAAGCAAACAATTCTTCATAAAAGAGAACATTTTAACATTTGCCTCCAAGAAAACAGGACTATAGAGCTGGTTGCTTTATTGCAGCTTCTAATCATTTGGCTGTTTGTCCAAGGTGGAAATCGATCTCATGTTACCATGCTCAAGTACAAGTTACTGGCCTACACACCAATTACATAACCCTGCCAATGATATTTCGTACTATAAATTTAAACTAATTAGAGTCAATTCAAATAGATTTTATAGTAAGCTTACTAATTCAAACTAACTCAGAGTTATTCTTCTAGACTTCTAGTCAACAAGTTCATTCTCTAAGTTCAGAGTTTTGATTAAAAGTGCCATCCTAAGGTGAGGTATGAAGAAGAAGAAGAAGATCATGTTTGAAGAACTTGCTAGATTTCTAACATAAAACCATTACCACTGGTATCATGAGTTGAACAAAGTTTACACCGAGGGATGTTCTATTTAATGTATTGAGTATCACAGAAGAATCTGTGAAAAATGCTTGAATGCACATTGCCAAATTACAATAGCTGGCTTGGTAAATTGCGGTTTTAGTTTGACTAGAGGTACAGGCATAAGAAGCTCATGCATCATAATAGAAAAGTGAACCACGCAATTAAGCCATGCATGTGATGAATATAAGAGTAGCCAGACAATGTTTATACCTTGGGAGGAATAAATGCAGGAAGCTCTCCCATCTTCTTCCTTTTGAGAAGATTTTGCCCCAGATTTTCACAGCCACCGATTTCATCTACCCACTGCCGCAAGGGAAAAGCCACACAGTTACATGGTATAATTCATTTGTCAAATGGGTTCATGTTCAAATATAAATTAGCAGAAATTCGTCCCCTGTTTTAGTTGCTAAGAACAAGAAATAATGAAAATGTTTGATCCCTAAAAATATAATTCATCGATTAGCCTAGCATATTTAATCAAATTGAATAGCCATTTAAAAAGTATAACATCTGCAAGAAACAAGAAAAACTGCATTCTATATACGGGTTATTGTCTTTTAAATCTAGTTTAACACAAAAAAAAAAGTTGTTGAAAAGCATTAACAACGACATGATGAAAGGAATTTGTTGAAAACGCAATTCCCAACAGTGAAAACCTAAATGTAGCTCAACCCCTCGTGGTTATCAATGAAACAAGTGAGCCCTTCTGAATTAAGCTATACTATAATCAGATGCAGCCTCCATCACTAAAACTGGGGCTTAGCTTGATTTACTAACATATCAGACTCAGGTAGCTAACAAATCGTTAAGCCAGTTTAATAAAAAAATTCAATATATATAAAATTCTTCTAAATATTGAGTGGCACATATTAATGCAAACCTTTTGCTGCTGTTCATTAACACATATATGAACTGGTTCCCAATCACCCAAAGGACCCTACTGAACTCTTTCAAACCTATTACTGTTGGTCATTAACACATACATGAACTGGTTCCCAATCACCCAAAGAACCTTAAACTCATTCCTTCTCTCAATACTGGGGCAATTGAACATGACCTAATGCTTAGGATTAGATCTAAGGTTGACCAAAGCATCAACGTTAACTCTTCTCTTTTAACAACTAACATGAGCCCTATTCTTCTAATTCCTGCTGATTCAACTTGATCTAAACCAGATCAATGGAATCGGGCACTCTATCAAGCTTGAGCTTATCTTGATATTTAAAAAAACTCACCAGAAAAAAATAGTTCCTGTACATGTTACGTGAAATTTGGAAGTAACTAACAAGTTCCATGTCACAAAAGAGAATTAAACAGCGTTGATGGGGGCAGCATTACAAACTTCAAATTAACCATAACTTTGTATAACTAATTTCATCTTTTAATGTAAAAAGATAAGAGGCTGCAATGCGACATAATCATCACTGATGTCACAAGCAATTGGAATAAGTTGAAATTTTATATAATGATATCTATTGGCGTGAACTCAAAGGAAAGATTTGTTCGTTACTCAAATGCATAAATAAACCTCGGAGATAGCCTGATCATATGTCCTGGACCGCAATGCACCATAGAAATCTAAGGCTGCATAAACAGAGATATACAGTGAAAAATATATGGTGGACCAAAAGTAATGGAAAATAAACAGATTTAATTTGTAAAGTGGCCCACAAAGAATAAAAGGGATTGTTGTTGCATTTTTATTCGTGGATTATATGCAAGGTTACAGATGTCACTGGTTTATGAAAAAGCTGTTATTTGTTATTCATGATAGGATGGTTTTTGATTGCTAAAGAGATTTATGGAAATCATCATGGTTGTCATGGGATTTGCCTTATTGATGAGTACAACAACCCTGGTAATATTTTTTTGCTAAATGTAACAGAAATAAGATGTTACTGGACATTCCTTCTGTGAAAAATATTATAAGCTCAGTATATTTTTTTGCTTCATGATTCAGCCATGGACAACATGAAAAACTAAAGAAAGAAAACTATATAAGAAAAACTGCAAAACGGGACAACGAGCACAGTATAATCTTGCATCTTCATGCACATTGGGAAAAACCCACCTTCAAAACTAGCTATTAATTGCAATAAAAAATAAAAGAGAAACACAATCAGCCTTTAAGTGGAACATAATTTAAGATGCACCCAAGGAAAACAGAATGCATTTTCATTATTCCTTTTTTCATAATTGGGGAAGATAAGATCAAAAGAAGCTGCTTTAAATTTAAAATGTTGGTGCAAAGATTTCAAAAAGTTCAGAGATAAATTCTAACAAATATATTGGCAATCAACATTAAGATCATCATTACTTTATCCTTAATCATTTACCACTCCTCTTTGCTGAAAAAAATTCACTTTTAAGGGGAAAATTGTGCTTGGCAAATTTCTCAATAAGTTTGAAGGAATTTTCAACAAACTGAACAAATACCATAACTCATGGTGAATCTCATGTTAATGTTGTCTCCTGTAGCATCTCTTGCGGAGTAGTCTTTGAGTATAGTAGTTGTAATGTTTATAGCCTATTTAAAGGTTTCTAAATAGCAATTTTCTCCAAGAGGTTGTTTGATATGCCATAGGAAAATGATGATACTTGCCAACATGATGAATATTCATCTTATCACAATAGGATCATTGAGAAAGTAAGAATTATTAGAATGCCAGGGCATAGTAACTAGACTTTGGCAGGCTGCACACACCCTACCCATGCCCATGATGAATATTTATCTTGTCACGATAAGATAATTGAGATAGTAGAATTGTTGCACATAGGTATACGGGACAGCACACCTAAGGTCTAACCCTCATAACCCATTAATACCTGAAAAGGAAGAATTCAAAAAGGTTTTGTTCCATTTTCATATCGTTAGTTTCAGATACTACTATACAATACACCAAAAACAAGAAATACCAAATAGTGTGTAGAAAATAATCGATAACAATGAAAAATAGCCAAGAAGTCAGCAAAAAACATAGGATTTAAAGCAAAAAAATGTACTCCAATAGATATCAAATATAAGAACTTTCTGAAATTATATGAACATTACTTTCTTTTTTTAATAAAATAACTACCTTGATTTGGAAACGCATCTACAATGCATTGTACCTCATCCTTGGAAATTTCATCTTTAGCATACATGTGATGCACAATATTGATTATATCTTCATAATCAGGTTGCCTGATTCAGCAAAACGTAATTGGAATAAAGTTATGATGGAAAAGAATAATGAATCCTCTGAGAATATCAAATGAAAATAATTGGACCAATACAAAATAAGTCAGATTAAAAATACTAATGATTCTATTAATGTGTGACCTTCTAATGGCATTAAGCAAATTTCTCACATGTCTACCAGATCTAATTTCAATTTTGAAGATAATTAAGCTTTTATAGTCCATATATGACTATCAATTACTAAAAGTAAATTTCATCAAAAGATCCAACATTTGGAATAAGCATATACCTAAAATTTGTTTCCTAAGACAGAACACCCAAACATTTTAAAAAAATCATCAATAAAGCTTAGCATATGTCATGCTCTACCTTGAAAAAAACTGAATAGATTTTCCACAAAATTTGAATGAAAATGATCAAGCATGCTTTCAGTATTGTTAATGTAGCATGATGCAACCTTCCAATGAAGACGATGGTCATCCAACACTTCACTCCACATCAGCTATATTGTCATATTTTGTAAGACGCTTATTTTCTATACCCCATCCAACACTTTTTTTTCTATGTAGCTAGTATACATACTTTATATTATGTACCCCAATGAAATTTTATGACATGTCTAAATAGATCAAGAGTTACTATTGTGCATTTAGGGATGATCCCTAGGATTAAAGGGTCACTTGGATAGCACTTGGCAGTCCCCATACTGCATGTCTAACTATACTAGGTTGTCAATCAACTACATTGAGCAATCAAACAAATAGCACTGAAAAATCATTGTTTTAGCTACAACCCAATTTGATTGTTGTTGAATCCTACCGGCTCCAATCTATAAATAGGTCCTTGTTGAACCAAGGCAAGGTTTTTTATCAAGGGCTTTGTTAGAAGAGTAGTTGGACTCACTCAAGGGTGTCTCGATGGTATTAAAGCTTGCTTGACATGCTTTTGAGAGTATGGAGTTTTGAGAAAGAAGATCACAAGAAATTGAAGGTAGCTCGAGAACAAGCTGTAGGTCATAAGAAGTGTTGGTTGCATGAAGACTTTTGTTTAGCAAGGGAAAGACTTGAGGAAGAAGTCCCAAGAAACACAATCAAGGCTTGCGAATGAGGTCTCATGCAACCAAGTTCGAATGTGCGCAAGATCAGGCTTAGAATCATGGAGGAGGCATTGCATGACACTACTAGCTAAACCAAAATTGGGAGTTATCCAATATTCAGGAAGGTGATTCATATTTTTAAAGGGAATTTAAATCTCAGTGTAGTATCTTAAACTATATAAGGGACCAAAAGAGATGAGGCAAGGACAACTTGTATTTGAGAAAGAGAATCAGAGTATTAAGAGAGACATAGTACTAGCAAGCAATCAATCTCAAATAAGGTTGAGTTTAGGCATTGTTTTCTCATGGAGATTTAGTCTTGGCAGTCATTTCCAAAGAAGGGTTGAGTCCAACAAAGTTGCTTTTGTGGAGAGGCGAGAACTATGGAAAGAGTGAATTCTAGTTCAAGAAATAGTTGAGAGCATTGTAGGACAAAACAATTGCCATTCAAGGTAGTTACAAAATGGTGAAAATCTATTCTAAAAGTAGATTAGGGTTTTCTTTAATTAATAAAGAGTTTCCTAGTTAATTCTTTGTTTTCATATTTTCTTGTTTATCTATCTATTTGTTTCACATGATTTCGTTGATCCACTTCATTCAACTTTTCAAGTATTTCTTAAAAATAAATATTTTGATATTAAAACATAAATCTTACTATATATGACTGAATTGAGGAGCCAAAGAGTTGTTGAGAATAATGAAAATAGACAAATGACATAAGGAGAGTTGTCCATATCTTGGAGGAGCATGTTGCTTTTTGGATAGAGTAGATGTGACTTTTTATGGAGATGATGCGACATAAGAAGACAATGGCGCCTACACTTGTGAACCACTAGCTGACATGGATGAGTGCACCTTGAGGATTGACAACAAAATCCAAGGAGACAATTAGGAAATGGTCTTAATGACCACTGTGAAATTACAACCTAAGTAGAGATGGTGTTGTGAAACATTTTAAGGTGGAGGCACATGCCAATATTTTGACCAATGCAAGAGTTGATGTTAGAAAGATGAGTACCTAAATTATTTAGAAAAATATTTCTCAATTTATTAATACAATAACACTAATAAGGTTTGTAACACGTAAAAAAAGGTAAAGAGTGAACACAAGGTGATGTCTCAAAAGAAAAGAATTACTAAGCAAAAAGTAGTTCCTATGCAAGACTTTTAGGGTGAAGAAATAAATAGTTTCACATGTGTGACTGAGGAGAAGACCTTGATTTATATATGAGATATTATAGTCTTAAAATATTAAGATGTCTTTTAAAGAAAAACTTATATGGAATTTCATGAGAATTCCATGGTTAAGTATATTAAGATTTTTTTGGGATGGGTGTTCATACTAAAAGGGCCCCTTTGTGAAAGCAAAACCTACTTAGATCGAAACGGACTAATCTGAAGGGATAATATATCAACATAATGAGATTGGGATATCAATTTTACATTTGTGTTCTAACATGGAAAGGATTGAGACATCTAAGGCTCTATTATTGTTTGGATGAAGATTTCAAAGGTGAAGATCTCAAAGTCGTTCTAACAGATCCAAATGAGATGTTTTTAGCCATGATAATAGATTAATACATGAAGTTCTCGAGAATTGAAGGGTTGGTTGTTGAATTATTTTTCTTTTATAGGTTTGAAAGCTTTAATATGAATTATAACAATTGTTGAGATAAGATGAGAGAGCAAGATGCCACTATTGAAACCTACTAGAAGAAACAACTATGTTATAAGTGGAAACTAAGTAGAAGAATTGAACTAGGATGGGAGAGGACATGACATTGTAGTATCAAAACACTTACATAACGAGACCAAGCTAAGAGGGACCGTCGCAATGGGATGAAGCAAGATGTCGCAAAATAATTTGCAGTGCGAAAAGTTCAGGGAGACTATTATGATGGGCTGAAGCATGTGGAAGTAGTGATTGTGACAACATGATATAGGGAGACATTACGGGATGAAATGGGATAAGCACGTACTATAGCTTCACTATAGTTTCATGGGAAATATTTAAAAGATTTGGTTACTATAATGACTTGGGAAACATTTAGATGTTGCATATTGTAGTAGCATATGAAAAAATTAGGATTTGGGTACTCTATTGATTTTGATACTATGTTAAATTTTAGAGAAATGTCATATTTTTTTCTTATTCATCATTAAAAATGCAAAGGAATATATAATTTTTAATAGCGAGCTAGTCTCATAATCCCATTTTGACAAGAAATCTCTCTATAAAGAGACAAAATAAGAAAAAATAATTTTAGTAATAACTTATTCAAAATTATCTTTTATAATCATAAATATCAAAGTCATATTTCGTAGAAAATTATAGTTATTACTATAATTAATTAAACTTAGAATCTTGTATTAATAAAATTAGATATAAATTATATTTTATGTACTAACAAACTTTATAAAAAAAAATCACTTTTAATCATAATTAATGCATAGCTTCTAAAACCAACATACGTCACATTTTTCTTCACAAACTAATAGAAACCAAAATAAACAGTAATTCAAACGCATGCTATTAAAAATAAATATAACTACTTTAACACTTAGAATTCTAACATAGCAAGCCAAATTAATATATAGAAAAGGACATTTAGGAGCACAGTTTTTGTGAAGGGAATGTCAATGGCTAGAGATATTCATCCATTTGATATGCCTTTCTTGTGTAAGCCAAATAGCATCCATAAGGAAGAGCATGTGAGTTAAAATATTCAAATGCAAAAGCACAAGGGTAAATTCATCAGTTTCAAACACAAATAAGAGGCACACACATAACTCCATACTTGCCATCATATCTAAAGCTATGACATGATCTCACACAAACAACATACCAAATGCATGGTGATCCAAAAGAAACTTCAAGTTGGAAGTTGTGTCGAGCAATTGAGCTCAATATGACCAATTATTGCAGATGATCTACTTGTTCACTGTTGGGCTAAGAAGCCAATTCATAGCCATTAGATATCATGCTTCTTTTGTGTGAAAGAGCATTTTCACTGATACCATTAATCATTGAACTATAGTAAAACTCCAACTCCTACAATCTATATTCAAAAGCATTATTGATAAAACTATGGATCCTATGGAAGTTGGGGAACAAGCTAGTTTTCAATAACGTTGGTATGGAACCTTCTAAAAATTCAAAACCCTAATTGTTGACAAAAAAATACCTTGAAAGCCAAACAAAGAGAATGCCCATCCCTATCACGTCTACAAACCGTCATTTTTCATAAACCTACTGAAAGGATAGAGGTGAAGTTTGAAAGCTAAATAAGTAGTGTAATAGATTCATTCATGATTTCTTAGATCATGAGGGATAAATGTATCAAGCTTATGTAGCAACCATTATTCTGTTCATTTGCCACTTTCCCAAGTGAAATTATGTGTCTTATGGGGGGAGTTAAGTGTGTCTTAAACAACTATGAGTTTCCTTGATTTTGGTAAAGGGAGATGCATAATAAGCATGACAACTATAAAAGCTAATCTTCACTCCATAAATGTAATGGAGGGCTTAGATGGTTCTAAAACGTTAGAAGCTCTCATAAATACGAAGTGGGAAACCATTGGTTGGCCATTTATCCCTTTCTTTCCTTCCGATTCTTCCTCTTTCCCTAGTAACCCACCATCGCACATTCAAATGAATAATTTTTTTTTTCATTCAATAACCTACTTGAATTTAATTAAGCATTATGCATTGCGTAGATCATGTTCAAATAGTACATACCAGTAGAACTTTTCCATCCTTCCATCACGAGTTAATGGAGCATAAAGTGTGGAAAAGTCATTTCCTGTTACTATTATAGGAATCCTGTGTGTAACATCTGCTTCTCTCCACTTCTGCCCAATGCTCACTCTTGTAGGATTATCTGCTAAGTTCATCAAAGAACCAACAACAATTTGATTGTTGACAGTCATTTGAGTATTTCCTATATAGCATCAAAAAGAAAAAATCAGGCATAAAAGAGAAAATTGAAGGTTCAACGATTGGTTAAAGAAAAACTCATGCAACTCTAGATATCTTAAATAAAAGTAGTCATGTACTCCTTAAAGCAAATAAAAGAACAATAGGAACTTCAAAAGGCACAACTAACTAAAGCAAATATTGCACAATAAAATGCTAAAACAACATTGGGCAAGATCCATGCTCACCAAATCTTCCCAAACCAGCATCAATGTCATTGATCATCAAGCAGCTCATCTTTCCCTGGAAAAGTGCACAAGTTAGCAACATACACTAACGAACTTCTCCAGAAAAAACAAGACAAAGATTACCCACTGAATAACCCAACAAAGTTGAATTAAGCATGAAATTGCAGATTTGGAACTTGACAATATTATCATTTAATAGAGTGTAATGGAAAAAAAAAGATTCATGTAATAGACTCTACCTGGAGTACTGAGTAGCTGTTATTATCTAAAACATTGTTAAGAATTATACAGTTAATAGTGAAATTACATACATAAGTTGGGATAAGAATATTTCAGCTACAATTTTCACTAAACAATGCATCCAAATGAGGAGCATTACTGAAGTCTTACAGAACTTACCGTATTTCAAATTCTAAAGGTTCCGTTTGGTTAACCTGATTTACATTTGAGTTTCTTATAGAAAAAACTTATTATGTTCTCAGAGAAGCAGGAACTCATGCACAAGCACATTCTCCCTAATCCAAGATCTATAGAATGATTTTGCCAGAAAGATGGCATTCATACTATGCATCTCCACACAAAAAAAAATGAGGTATGACCACGATACAACCTGTGCATTTACCAAAGGAGAACTAGGTCAATTGTTGTTTTGCTAATTTATGGTTAAAAATAAATCATCTCACACAAAACCTAGGAGCCAAAAATAATGGTGGAACAAATGATAAAAGAAATATTCGGTATGATAATGAAGGAAGATAAGAGATTCTTACCTACATAGAAGTAATATATCCCTTTATCTCCTTAGTTGGGTGAAAGCATGGGTAAATGTGAACCAAAAACAAAAGCACAATGCTCTCTATTTACAACGAGGGAAAACTTGAGAATGGACAAAACTATCATATTTTTATTATACACGCAATACTGATTACTAATTAAACCAAAATTGAAACAAGATATAATGTTGTGTGATAAGCAAATTATTGAAAATGTAGTAAAAATGAGACAAGAAAACATGCCAAAATGAAAATAAACTTTTGGGTTAAAAAAACAATTACATTTCTCCCACTTCTCATATAAAATGGTTACTTACCAAATAACAAAAATCTTAAACATGGTCATGTCAAAAACATAGAAAGTTGCTTCTCTTCTAAAACCTATAATTAACAAGAATTAATTATGGTGATTGGAAAATTATTCCAAATGAACAAAGGTTTGGAGTTTGGCTGTGATTACATAGGAACCTAAAAGGATAGTTGGAAGAATATGTTGTTATATTCCTATTACTTTAGAAAATAATAATAGTACATTAAGTATAAAATTAGAATTGTGAAGTTATTCTAATTGAGAGCTTACATTAACTCTTTTAAAAAAATTTAAAAGTTAGTTTTGATTAAAAAAATTATTAATTTGTTCAAGCTCATACTATTTATGCAAAATTTGATAGCAAAATGTCTAAAAAAAGAATCATTAGTAAAGAATAGCTTCGATGCAAGGCTTTTAGAGGTGTATAGATGAATTATCCCACATCAACTATCAAGGGGAGATCCTGATCTTCATATGAGATACAATTATCTTAAGATATCGAGGCATCTTTTAGGGATAAACCTGCATTAAATATAATGAGAACTCCATGGTAAAGTATGCTTAGGTTAGAGTAATGTTGTGATGAGTGAACAAGTTGTGCATGCATGCACAAGAAAAAATTATAGTTTTTAGAAGTAAAATGCAAAACCAAAAACATCAATTTTATTTTATAACAAAGTTTTAAATAGATTACAGTATTAATCATACCCAAAAAACAAAATAACAAAAACATATTCTTAATAAAAATATGCAAAAAATATACTAATCATATAATATGATATTTTTGTCATACTTGTATGATCAGTTCATTTAGGAGATCAAACAGAGAGTTAGACCAGACAATCTAGTTTTAAGTTGATAACTTAGATGTTTGTACAATACGATATGCTAATCATACAAGTACAATCCTCGTTTTCTCGAAAAGGTGTTGTCTGTATTATAGGACCTAGGATCTTCATATAATATGACATTTATTATCATACTTGTATAATCTATTTTGAACTAAAAAAATGTGAATTAATACTTAGACATGTACAAAAGCTAGATACATCATACAGTAAGATAGTCATTATCATACTTATATAATCCTTAAATCAGACAATACGATCAATACAGGAAAATTAATTGACTGGTTTGATAGATTTTCAAAAATTTTATTATATTTGGGATTGTTTGGTGTTGTTGAAGCACGTTGCAATGAATATATAAAGGAGTCCAAACATAGATTAGTTGATGATAATCATTTATACATCTTTAAAAAAGAATTTAATTCAAGTATTCTTACTCTACCCATGCCTTTTTTCTATATATATTGAGAAAATTTGTACATTCCTTTAATATTATTTTAACCTCTTGATTAAATTGTGCTAGTTATTAAAACTTTGTATTTTGAGTTATTTATTATATCTTTTGTCTCGTTGTTAGGACTTTTTATTTTAAACTTTGTCTTGGTTATTCTTTTAAGGTCTTTTAGCCAAGTGATTTGTAAAGCCATTTGACTTGATGTTGCAAAATCCTTTGAGTTGATGATTATAAGGTCTTTTGGCTTCATTTTTTGTATAGTTTTTGGGTCCAGTGTGTAGGATGCATTGGATCAATATTTGTAAAGTATTCTAGCTCAGTGTGAAGCTCGGGCTTACCAACTTTTACAAAAAACATTTGAGTTTTGCTAAGCCTTTTGGCCTATGGTGGACATAGATCTGATTATGAATCAAACTAATTAAAAATCTAATATGTCATTATTTTATTACACTCTTCACACAAAAGATTAAAAAAGAAATAAGATTTTCTAAAACAAGCTTACAAGAGTAAATAAAAAATGCATATGGTAACTTCCTAAGAGTGTTGCTCGTCTTCTTCTATTCTTTGATGCTGGACTTTGCTAAGGCTTCCTACTAGAGTGCCACTCATCTTTCATTCATCGCCGGATATCTCTCTCACCCTCTCTCGTTCTCCCTTGCTATATCATCACCAACATTGGGGCATAAACGAACATTCAATTTCACTATAGTTTCAGCATATCGCTTGAGCTCAAGAATCGGTCCCATGGCTCTTGCTTCTCATAGCCAATCAAAGTTGGCCTTGCTTGCCCTATCTCTTTCGCTTTAAGTGCGGGTCATAATGGTGGGTCCTTTTCCTTTGATCACTATTTTGATTCCTTTAGAACCAATTCTAACTCTTATGACTCCTGCTCCTTCAGTCTTTGTACCTACTCCGACTTTTGTTCCTCTTGCTTCAATTGTATTGGCCTCATTTGCTCAAGTGGTTCAAGGGGTTTTGGCTTCCACTAAATGATAGCCCTTCGTAATCCCATTAAGGGGTCCGCAATACATTCAATAAAATAATTTGCAAATATCGTCCAGATGCACCCCAAGTCATCAACTGCTATAACGTCAATTGATAATAAATGCATATTTATTATGGACTAGTTAGTCATTGTGAGCGATGCCACCACTACAAAGACAATCCAACAATTCTTTTTTACTAATGAGGATGTGCATAAGCATTTCAGCCCCTTTAGATTTGCTTTGATTAGAAAATTCTCTTCGAACCATGCCAACATGGTCCCCTTATTTTCCATTGAGTCCAAATCCCTAATTGTGCAAGTTTAGATCTTGTTTTCACATTTGTTTGTACACTTCTTCAATAAAGGGCCTTTGTTCTCTATAAGCAAATTTATTGGGAACCTTTAAAGATTAATGCATTAATTGCTTCCTTTCTCTAATCCAGTATTGCAATGTTATACATATTGAAATTAATCTTTAGAATGAGTTGTCAAATAAAATATGAATTGAAAAAGATTCAATTAATTTTTGGTAGATTATGGAATATAAAAATCTTCTTGATTTTTGTTCTCTTTGTTACAAGCTATATCACAAGAAATCAAACCATCTAAAACCCAAGTATGTCCATGAAAATCAACTGCACATTGAGAATCTCAAGATGGGAAAACAGAAAATCTAGAAACAAAAACCTTAACTCGAGCATTTTGTGCTTCAATCACACATCTTTGGTGCATTAGCTATACAGATTAACAACAATCAGAATATTTCTCATCTTCAAATTATTCGTAATCAAGGTATCATTACTACAATTCCATTCTTTATCAATGAAAATACTGCCTCCAAGCCTCCATGGATTTTGCTACTTTTAGCTTTCATCTTTGACCTTCTTTCCTTGATATCGAATTTTTCTAGGAGAGTTGACTTCCCTTACCGTGATGACAACTTCATTAGACAAAATGTTATCTGGCTTCCTACTCAAACTAATTTTCCAGCTAAGATTTTATCATTAAGTGAGCTTATAGAGAAACACTCTATTTGAGCCTCAAATCATGATTTCATTAGGTTTACAAATATTTTGATCGCAATGCATAGATCAAAGAACTAAAACATTTTCACAAAGACCTTCCAAATAGACTTCGTGGTAAAAGAGTCTTTTCTGACTTCTAGATGTGTAGCAATCAACTTTGATAAAGCTTTGGCATTGTAGATTTTTCTAATGATTATCTTACTTCAATTAGAGTGGTCAAAGATCCACCAATTCCTCAATAAAAATACAAAGGGAAAAAAGTAAACTCCACCAAGACTAAGTGTTAAATTTTAATGCTCTTTATTGGATATCCTATTGTCTCACTAGTTGCAGCACTATCCTATTAGTGCATTACGTATGGAATAACTTGTAATCTATTGAATGAATAATAAAAATAAAAGTTATAAAAAAACAAGCTCACAAAAGCAACGAAAATTAATAAAAGTCTTTTGATGTTGAACTTACAATTCATCCTCTGCTTGTGTAGGCATTACGCTCAGTGATTCTCAACACTAAGAGCATCAAAAAGGCACAAAACTATAGTAGTGATAAAAGGATGAACACAAACAATTGATTGCCTATATCCATTTGCAATAGAAACTAAAGTAAATTCAAACTGATTTTATTATCATTAGCAGTACACTACAATTACTCCATTCATTTGGATATAAAAATTGCATTCCAAAATATACACTTGGAAGGGAAGGTGTTCATGGATGTATAACCGAGCTTTGAGGAGAAGCTTAATAAGAACAAATTTTATAAATTGAAAAAATCCTTGTATGATCCAATCTTTGAGAACATTATTTGAATGATTTGGAAAAACTATAAAAAAGAATGGTAACAATCAAAGTCAAAGTATCACACCTTGTCCTATAAGCATTCCAATATTAGGAACAAAAAAAGCCATCTTAATTGTATATGATAATGACATAATCTTGAAAGGTGACAATCTTACAAAATAAGAATTGCAAAATAGATCAAGAATTTTGAAACAATAACCATTGATGTAGCAAGTGGGGTTTCTTGCATGAATCTTCTAATATTATAAGAATTTATACATTAACTATTGTTTCTTAATATATAAGCACACTAACTAAATTATGATTGTCTCTTACCATATCTTTTTTGGCCTAATCTCTCTATGCTTATCTTTAATAGGCGTTACATTAATCTTCTTTGAATATACTCATTTCTAATCATAACCTTTAAAGCATATTAATCCATTCATCTGAATGTATTCATCTTTGCAATACTTTATTTGTATATTCAAACTTCATAGAAAAACATTTAATATGCTGTAAAATTTTCATAGCTCTCATAATACTTATCTTTAATCTTAATGACGTATCTTAGCCACAATACATTAGAATCACTACTTAATTTTATCCAATTTTTTTGAATCACATCATTTATATCTCATCAATTTCTCCATAATTTTATAATATAATCTTAAAATAATGAAAAACTTTATTGTTCAATATATAGTCATTAATTATAATCTATCATCTGTATTTTTGCCTAAAATAAACCAATATTTTATATGTTATGTTTAAATATATTGAAGTAAAACAACTTAGATCTCAAAGTTATTGTCTTAAAATTCCCAAGGTAATTACATTGAATTACTATTGCATGATTAATTTATTAATATGTTGGATGTCTGGAATGAAGATCTTAAATGCATTTGCCTGATGTCAAGATGTCCTATAAATTATGTCAACTTATGTGAAAAATAAAGCATTTCAAAATGAGCGAATAACGATATTGATTTACAGGACTCATCGAGAGGGTTTAAAAATATTTGTTTTGTATTAATTAAAATTCATTTAGAGTTATTATGAATTTTTGAAACTTAAATATTAAATTACAAAAATAAAATATTCAAATAATAAAATTAATATATGTCTTTATAGGCAAATATCTTAATTCGATCAGTACTACTACCCTTGCATTTCTACTTTCTCTTTTCACTTCTTTAGTTTTAGTGAGGTTCCAAAACAACCAAGTGTATTGTTTTTCCATTGTTGTAGCATTGTCGTGAGTTTTTACCTTATTCATGTTCATGCTTCCATGTTTCCTTGATTAGTCGAGTGATAGTTTGCTTCCTTAACCTAGTTAAGTTTGTCGCCTCCATTAAGCTAGTTTTGAGAAGTGCTACCAAGGATTCTAAGTATCGTAACAATGACATGAATAGTAAACTCGAAAAAGAAAATAAGGTTTTTGCACAATAATTTAGGTAGGCAAATTTTATGTTAATTCCATGTGACATGTGATGTATAGTGATAAATTGAAGCCTATGATATGCCAAGGTAAATGTTTTGATACAACTTGTATGTGATATTAATTATATAAAATGTTATTGCATGTGAAGTCTAATTAATTTCTAATGCAAGTATTGTGATACAAGATGTAATGATATGATAATGCATGATTATAAAATGAAATACAATATATATAGTGGTGATTTTTAATTTGGAAACATGTTTGTGAAGTTATACAAAATTGATTGCATACCAATAAAATGATTAAAAATGAATCACAATGTTGGTGTTGTTTTATATGAAAAAGCATGTGAATAGTTTGATAATGAGTACTGAAATAAAAATATGAAAAGGGAAGAAAATGTCATGCATGAAAAAGTGTAAGTAAAATATTATAAATTAATTAATATATAAGTTAAATAATTATGATTGTGAAGATTATACGTATGTTTGCATATAAAAGAAAAGAAAAATAAATAAATTATTTTCTATAAAATATATTACTATTAGCTCGAGCTGATTGATTGAGATATGACACATAAGTGAGATGTCTAATGATAATTCCCAGAGAATCATCTTATGTGGGCGATGACCTCGATATGGCACTGAAGATTTTATCTCCAAGAAGATCTAGTTGGTGACTTCTTTTGCCTCAAAAGATGTGATATGATGAGGCACTTGAAGATATGATAAGATTTAAGCATAATAGCATCCAATAGTAGGCTTTACCTACATGTGTGGGAGACATCCCCAATATGATGTATAATAGTAGACGAATTGAAAAAGAATTGAGCCCATAATAAAATCACATAAACAAAAATATAATTATTCTCAACATGTTTCATTTAATCAATATGTTTGATTTGCTCTATATACCATGATTCAACATATTATGATATTTGTTTATCATGATCTCTTCAATTTGTTAATATATTTTGAATTCAATGCTAATATACCTAAACTTAGAATTTGGCTCACCTCATTATTATTATTTTTTATATGATAAATAGTTATAAAATGTTGGGATTAATGGGGTGTGATGAGATGTTTAACTATTATATCGTCTTCACTTATAAATAATTTGTTTTATGTGATAGCTTCACTTTTGTTGAGAAAATTATGAACTTAAATATATACAAATTTTATACTATTGTTTTATTATTGAATAGTTGTAGTTGTTTATATTAAATATGTTAAAATACTTCGATAAAAGATAACAAAATTACCAAATCAACTCTGAGAACTTCTAGATAAATGGATCCTCAAAACTACTTTCTAAAATTCAAGCTTGGCTTTATTCCATGTTCTTATCAAAAGGTGTAATATCATTTAACAAAATCATACACCATAGTCATTTATCTTGAATTCAATTAATAAGAACATTTGTAACTATTGCAAAAATATAATTGGCTCAAAAAAGAGCCTTAAAAAATTCAGTTGCAAAAAAAAAAAACTTTTTTAACCAATTCTCTTTAAGTATCTAAAGACATCATTGCTTCATTGCACACATAATTAATAATTTCAATATATGTTCATTGCATTAAAAAATTGTTTAATTTCTTAGACCTTGTAAAGTTCACTTAGAAATCTATCATGTGCTTTCTCTAAATCAATAAATATTAAAAAAACATCTTTTTTGTTTTTTTACTTCTAATTTAGATCTCTTAAAAAGTAGCATTCTTAGCATAAAAAATAAAACCATATAACGTTTAAGATAATACCATATCATAACATGCACTCAACAACTCTATCCTAAAATTTTAACGAAACATCAACTTAATTTTCATTATAATTTGCACAACTGAATACCCCATTCGGTCTTATAAATAATTATCAAAATATTTTTCTTTCAATTATCTGATATGTTTGTAACTCTCAAAATAAAATTGAATAGCTTAACAAGTCAAAAGACAACTTCACTCAAATTTTCACATATCTATAAGAATAGCATATGGATTTGCTATTCTTTTTACATTTCATTGTCTTCAAAACTTACCTTGATTCTATTTCACTAATTTGTTGATAGAATGACAAATCATATATTTTATTTGAGCAACTTAGCTCTCCTAAATTAATCTTGTCACAAATTTCATTTAAAAGCTTATAAAAATAATTCAATACCAAGATTTAATATTATAGTCATCAACAAGTACTTTTTTATCATCATTCTTGAAAAATTTTAAAGGTTTAAAGCTTTAGTTCTTTTCACTTGTTTTATTAAGCTTATATTGAAGCTTTTCTACCTCTTGGTATCTAATTTCTCATTAAAATCTTCAAAATCAACTTTATTAGTATCATTAGCTATTTTCATTGCCTCTCGTTCTACTATTTATATCTCGTTAATACTTTATGTTCATGAAATCAAACCATGTTTTATAACAAACATTATCAACCTTTTCGTGTTGTTCTTGTTTCCACCACTCTTTAAATAATGGAGAATGCTAATTAGATTCCTTAAGCATGTTCTTAGTTTTCTTACAAATACAACTAGTAACACTATTCCACAAAAAATTAGACCCATCATATTCATCAAAGGAACATAAGCTATAAGGTTGTATTCTTGAATGAAACCTTATTTCCTCCTTAAGATTCCATCATCTAATTCAAAGACATTATTTTAACTTGGTTTTGCTCCAACAACTTTTAAGGTGAACATCAAAGATTATTAGACAATGTTGGGTGTTCAAAATTTTCAAAGAATTATTTTTCAATCTTTGCAACCTAAAAGATCACTTTTTCACACAAGAAACTAATAATTAATGTTCGTGAATATATGCACTTATCAAATGTCGTTTTTGTTTTTATAAAGAAGTTACTATAAACTTTAGATCATATATTAAACCAAACTCTAAAATAAATTTATCTTCTTCATTTGCCTTCCTAAATAGATAACCATCATAAAATATTTATGTTCTTTTGTTTCACTTTTTGTACGCAAATCTCCGCCAATAAAATAGTTTTTATTGGGTAGAAACCTATGTATTAACCACCTCCAAATTATTGTGAAATTCTTACTTAATACTAGAATCCAGCAATATTTGATTAAGTACAAGCTCTAGTAATATTCATAGCTTTTCCAACTTTAACAACCTCTTACGCTATTATTATGTCCTCATTTCCTTAACAACATCTTTTAATTCTTATTCAGAACTATTTCAACTTCATTTTTATTCCAGTTTTTACCTGAGTACCATGGCCAAAATCCTAAACTATATGCTCTAATAACATTGATACCTTGTCCCTATTTCAATCCAACCCAATTTGATGGTATAAGCTCTAAAAACATTGATATCTTTAATGGCTATTACTATATATATATATATATATAAGCTATAATTACATCCTTATTCTCCTTAAAAATAACTATACCATCTTTTAATTTACGAAAAACAATTTAAATGTCAGTCCTATTCCTGTTCATACCCAAGTATTGTTGTTCTCACCTACACAATTTCTTAAGTACACATAATATTTATCTTTATAAGAATCATGATATCTAATAATAACTTGTCAAATTAAGGTACCTATATTTCAAAGTCTCAGATTTTGGATCAACACCTGCATTCCTTCAAAAAATTGGAGCCACTTGCTCGTATATCACAAAACTTGAGCTTTGAAATAGCTATCTTTACTAGTCGTTGTGTTCAGGCAATACATTGTGTAGCTTTCATAGGGCTCTCATAAATAAATATGTCATTATGTTGAATTTTTACTATCTAACTATAACACTCCACTTTATGTCAACTAAAATTGGGATCGATCATAGTAGTGTGGAGCTTAAAGAACTGGGATGTTGAAGTATTTTCTTGAAATGGATTTTGCAGTCCAAGGAAGTATATTTTGCCAATCAATAAAAATATTTCTACAATATCCTCAACGAGATAGTTTTACTTCGAGTGCAAAGCATCTAACACACTAGTTGAACATACTACAAAGCTGGAACTTGGGACGACTACAGAATTTGAGGATAAATAATTATGTAAAGATTGGTTGGGAAACAATTTACATCCATAAGTACCAAGATATTGCCTTTCCTAAAACATGTTGAGATAATTTCTGCACTCACTAGGCTCAAAAAACTTTTGCTTTTATAAAATTTTTGAGTTCATAAAATGCACTCCAGGAAAGAGGCTTAAAGTGTTACAGATAAGAGAAGAACGTCTAGGTGTTATTTATTGGAGGAAACCTTGTTACAAAGCAAAGAAAGAAAAACTGTGTCGGTTGGAGCAGCGTAAATGAAGGCTAACAAAGTTTTATAAAAAGACTTTGATCAAAAGGTACAAGGCAATCTAAAAAAAAATGTGCTGGCCAGAGCAATGTAAAAGCTGAATTTAGATCAATGGCTCATAAGATTTATGGAGTAATATGGATCAAAAGATGGTTAACAGCTTAAAAGCTTTTACCATCTACCCATAAAGCTCTAATATGAAGATAAAGAAACAATCAACCTACACCTCCATGACAGGACCTAAAATATGGAAGTGGACAAGTTAGCATGACTTATGTCATCAAGACATAACGAACAAAGTATCAAGTTTACTTATGAAAGGATTACACAAGAAACAATTTAAAGAACCAGTATGCAAGATGACTATGAGAAAAGTTAAGGCATTATGCCATATGGAGACTCAAGTTATACCCAATATTCACATGAACATTTAATAAACCAAAAAATTTAAAATTATAAATAGAGGCTACATTATTATATATTCAAGGTTTTAATATTATTTTTAATTTAAAATGTAGAACTAAATCCAATCTCACTAGCATACAATAAGTCTTTCTCTCAAATGGAGAATCTCATCCACATTATTCATCAAACCACAATTCGACTATGTCGGCTTTGTCATATCATATTGACTCTATTACCCCGTTAGCTTTATCAGAACGATCAACATCGAATTAGCTAGTCTTGTTAACTCTACCATGTCATACCAACTGTCACCCCGTTAACTCTACCAGAGCTATCACCATTGGCTCAACTGTTTTTATCAATTTTTCTAATACATCAATTATGTCGTCCCATTAGCTTTGTTGAAACTAAAATTGCCTCTGCTGCCCATGTGGGCTATGTTGCCTTTATCAGCTTTCCCAAATAATCATATTTGGTTATGCTTTACATCATCGTCTCTATTGAACAATTGGCATTGACTCTACCATTCTACCAAATTTTCTGCACCACATCAGATTCATCATACTATTGATATTACCGAGCCACACAAGCAATATCGACCCTGTCGACTCTATCTACTATATCAACTTGGTCGAGTTATATTTGATTCCACCACCGCTGTTGATATCAAGCAATACCACTACTGTAGACCTAATCACATTGACTCTATGTAGAAGCCTAAGTTGAGCCCAACATACACTTGAATAAACACCTAATAAAGAAAAAGCTCAAAATCATGATTAAGGAGCACCCTAATTTTATATTAAAGTCCAAACAATATTATTAAAAGGCTCACAAACATTTGATAAATCTATGAATTGGTTGTAAACAATTGTCTCCAAACTCTTTATCTACTTGGTTATTGAAAGCAGTGATAACTTTTCCAAATTTTTTTGCAAGCATGAAAAACTTTTTTTGGGAATATACCAACAAAACCTTTAAGCATTGAGATGACTACTCAAATCAATGATCCACAAATGTACTTTAACTTCTCAACAAAGAGACTGGATAACAAATTTCAACAAGAATAAAAAAGAAAGACACAAGCATACAAAAATGAGGGTAACAAGATTTTACATAAAAACATTCTAAATTCGAACATAACCATGGTTATACCTACAAAACCTTTAAGCACTACGATAACTACTCAAAATCGATTATCCACAAAAGTACTTTAACTTCTTAATATGGAGGTGGATAACAAACTTCACCAAGAATAATGAAGAAAGACGTAAGAATACAAAAAAAAGGGGTAACAAGATTTAATAAGAAAAACTCTAAATTTGTAACAAACCAAGGTTACAATTAAAATATGTTCATAAGAAATTAAGAAATTATGAGGAAATAAACCTCTCCTACACCATGCTTCATTCAAAGCTTTCTCTCATGACAAACTCCCACTCATGATGTCAAATAGCTTATAGAGTGAACTAAGGTTTTCGCCTCCATGAGATATTTTCACAACTTCCTCCATTAACAACATTTTTATAGACCCTTATAACATGTGCCATCATATACACACGTCTCATTGATACTGCAATAAAGTTCTTCTAATCTTCACAAGGTGCCATTGTGCACATGTAAACTACTTGTTCTAATATTCTCCCAGCGATATTCCATATGATGATCAGGAAAAGACTTACGAGCTATCTATATATTCATAGTTGTAAACCATAATAGTAGAATCTCATAACATATAAACCATGGATATACCATGAATTGCATATGAATTGGTAGAAACAACCTACTCAAACTATGTGTCTATAACAACCTTAATCAAAGTCTGCACAACAAATATAACACTGTGGGCTTACATTTAACATACCCAACATGATCATTCAAAAAAAAATTCAAATGAATAAAAGCAACAACATTATGTAAATTAAGTATGCAATTGTCATGGCAAAGTTCTCATAAAAACAAAAGCAAACTCAAGATGAACAAAAATGCTCAATAGTTTTTTGATCATCAGGCTTGATGTTAAGTGGACATTAACATGAAAAAATGTGACTAAACTATAAGAATAGAGTGACAACATTCAATATTTTAATATTTCAAAATATGCAAAAAAGGAGATATTTACAAGAGATAAATGACTTTAATAACACATAGCAATACTAACAATAAAAAAAAAGTATCTGACTTGGTTTTGGACAACTTGAGAAGCTGCTTTATAACGTTCCCTTATAAGTCTGCCAGGCTCCCCTACAAAGAAAATTAAGAAAATAAGGAGATAAAAACAAAGAATATATCCCCACAACACCAAAATTTTTCAAATTAAAAAACTTACGTCAATACACACCCCAGTAGATAAAAAATTCCTTAGAAAGTTGGGATGATAAAATTCTAAAGATAAAAAATATTGTTATTTGCTACTAAGAATTAGGTTAACATCAAATAATATTATATCATGCTTCTCTCTCATTTAAATCAAAAAATTTGCATGGTTTACTAACAAAAATTGGTCAATTTCTCCTAAAATAATGTTGAAAAGAGATTCGAAAAATTTAAACAAAAACTTAAGGCAAAAATGAAGAATCTTGATAGAAGACGAAGCTTCCAAATATATGCTGGTGAAGTGTTTGAGAGTACTCTAGAGCAAATTGGTATAATATAAGGAGATTTTGTTTAAAAGGCCTGATTTTAAACCATTTGGTGTATATAACACTATTTAAGAAAAGTATTTAGAATGTTTTAGCAAGCTTAGGCATGATGGTGACACAACTGACGCAACGACGACTTGGTTAGGTGCGGCGGTGGTGGGGCCAAGTGTGGAGGTGGCGCTATTAAGGCACAGTTAAGCATGACAAGTTGCACGTAAGCTTTGAAGCATGGTCAAGGATGCATGTGCTGCATAGTGCAGACGAAAGTTGTGGCTTCACCTTAACACGTGCAACACAAATTGGTATGGGTCTACACAGATCTAAGCATGTTAGCTTGGGTTGAAGAGGTCTCCCGAGTCGCCATTTGTCAATGAGGGTCGAAGCAATCTCCCAAGTCGATGCATGTCAGTGCGGGTCAAAGCAATCTCCCGGGTTGGCACCTACCTAGTTTAGTTTGGGTCAGTTCGGCGTAATTCGGTGCGATTCAGCGTGTTCTAATTTGGTTTGGACCGGTTCGATTCTATTCAAGATTGGCTTGGTAGAAGCTAGCTTAGGTTAGTGCGTGCACATCTCGAAAAGATTGAGCATGACGGGGTGCAACATAATGCGGAGCAGAGGCCTCAAGTAGTGCGGCTAGGTCCCGGAAGGTTTCGGGCAAGCATACAAAAGGCAAATCAACCAAGGAAACTTGAGGGAGGTGCGGCACGACAACTCAAAGAAAATGAACTCAGTGGCTTGGGGAAGGTGAGCTTGGGAACTTGGGAAGGAAGAGATGCTGAAATCCAAGAAGGAAAGCTTCAGTGGATTTGTCGTGCATCCCATGCCCTTGAGCCAGCAAGAAGGGAGCTTCATATAACAATGCTCAGTAGATGACTGTAAATCCACGTTAGATCTCTCTTCCTCTTCTTTATTCCGACATGGGGGTACCTTTTTAGGAATTTGATAAAGTGCAGCAAAAATTATGGATTTTTTTTATTCTTGCTTCTTCCAAAAACAATACAACCTATTTTGGTACATGGACTAAATTCTCAAAAGAATCAAAATAAATAACTAGAAAACAAGCACAATTCAATAGACAATATTGAAAAATTAATTTGTTAGAATTTAGTCATATTATATCAAAGTATTGTCCCTTTTTAGTCATTCAATTCTAACTAAAATAAATTTTGTCCTTAAAAGATGCATCAATATCTTAAAACTATGATCTCATACATAAAAGCCTAAATCATTCCCTTTCTTTTCCGTAAGACGATTCATCCTTATACTCTTCACTTAGAAGCCTAACAATTGCTCCTTGTTTGGTGATTCTACACCTAAACATCAGTTGACAATCATTCGTCGCCATCTTTGATCCCAAATATTAAAAACCCACCAATATTTGCATGACACGTCTTCGAACCACATCATATAATAAGAGATATATCTCTAATATCATAATGTCAGGATTTGGTCTCATATATCAGGACATTAACCTTTGTTTAGTTATCTTACTCCAACTAAAGAAAGTTTTCTTCAAAATATTTATTAACATCTTAAGACCATAATCTCACAAATAAAACCCAAAATCATTATCTCATTTTTTCAATGCCTAACTATTTATCTTTGTACCCTCCCACATAGAAGCCTATAGAGAGAGTTATTCCTTGTCCAATGATTTCACATATGGGATATCACACAACAATCACTCTTTGCTTTCTTAGATCCTAAGTGTTACATAATTGGAAAGCCATTGACTTCCATAATAAGTTAAGTTGATCAATGCTCTCTAATGACTTGCAACTTCAAATTAGATAATTAGTTTAGATTATGTGGCAAAATGTATATATAGATCATTAAGGCTTCACCTAATTCTTTAATAATTAGAAATATGTTAATTTGTTAACAAGTTTAACACAACTTGCAAGAAAGTCTATAACCAAATTTCTTCTTTCTAAACTACCCATCCTTACTTGTAGCAATGTGACAATTGTGGCAATAGTGAACATAAGTATAGTAACAATTACAAAGGTGCAGACAATGAATAATCAAAATAGATATTATCACCTCCTCCCCTCCTCTACAAAGCTTCATATTTGGCCAAAGGCACTAGAGGCATGATTTTCACCAATATCCTTAATATCATTATGATCTTCAAGTGTACATCTTTCTAAATGATGTATGAACATTCATTAACATTTTCTCTAAGTTTGGGATCTTTTATAATATTTTAAGAAGACTTCCAACTGTCCCAAACATCCCCTATGATAATCTAACTACTATTTTTTATTATCCCAAAATATAACCAAAATAGTTATAAAAAATGAACTAAATGTATCATGTTCTAATGACTATATTTTATGTTTTAATCATACTATATATTAAATAATAGCATACAATACTTAAATCTTGGGTTCGGCTCCCTTTAGAAGACCTTGACCAACATGAACTAACAGTATTCTTCGTTGCATATTAACATATCATACGTAATCCTCTAGTCCAAGCTAAGCACTCAACACACTACCTAATCCCCTAGTATACGAAATAGATTGAATTAAATATAGTATACATTAAAATTAAAGTATTATACACAAAGTTCTATATACAGATTATCGTTCAATATACCATTCACTTAATCTACTACCTATGTTAAATTAAATGTAACATATATTAGGGATAATATATTGTACTTTATAGTCAATTTTTGGATATTTTCAAAGTTCTGGATTCTAAGTCTGTTGGGCATCTTTAGTAGATGCATTCTCATCCCAAGTGTGGCGAGTTCTATGGAAAAGCTTTAGAAAACCTTTTATCACATTATTTGTCCTAGCGCCTCGAGAGTTGTTATTGGTCTTAACATCCTAAAACAATTAAAGAGAGTCCAAAAAATAACTTCTCTAAGTGTGCTCAAACTTCATGTGTAATGCCAGTTACAATTCACATCAGATAGCCTCAATTAAGCTTTTGAGTCAAGATTAAACTCTTTAAATATTCACCTATTGATTCTAGAGATGTATGATCTAAAACATTTAAAAAAATCATTAAGATGATAAAAGAATGATTTTATTACCATTAAATAAATCATACATAAACTAAAAGTTCAACACAATGTTAGTTTCATGAAAGAGTTAATGGGGTAAATTGTTGTGCCCCAACATTCCTCTTCAATGATGATGATTGTACAATAACAACTTTCATTGTAACATCAAATTAGATGCAAGACATGGCGATGATGAGGATGTCGATCATTTGCTACCACTGTCACCACAGTCATTTCCAATCATCACCCCAGTCACTCTATCACCTAGTCAGGGAAGGTATTTAAAAAAAATTGGTTTGAAGCTAGTTACACAAAACTTGCAACCCATTTTCTTATTCTAAATACAAGGGGATGCACTTGAGAATAATATGAAACCATTGGACTCTACAAGCAATCAATTAATACCTTAATAAACATACTCATAAGAAAATAATTGAGTACACTTCAATTTAAAAATTGTTGACTACTAAGACCTGAAGAGCTTTGTTGCTACTATTAGTAGATACACCAACAAAAACAACTCCCACAATAGCCTTAAATTTGTGATAATCAACTAAGACATAATGAGTATAATATTTATAAAAGACGGATTTAGAAAGCTTTGCCTTGCTTATGATAGCTATTACCTTCTTTTGTGGGTTTCATAATAAAACATTTTTGTTTTAGACCATATGACCTTGACTGACCTATGAATATGTATACAATTCAATTATTGACATAAAGAAAGGTTCTATCAAATCTTGGCTAAGTTTAAAATAACAAGCATCTAATTGCATGATAAAAAAACTTTGAAACAGAAGAACTTTACTTTTGAACCATATTACTTGAGCCATTTTCAGTTGAGAACGATCCCAAGTTTTTATTTCAACTTTATAATTTGAAAATCTTAATTATTTTTCCACTAATTTGACTCCTTGAGGGTATTTCTTATTCCATAAAATATGTTTCTCATTCAAAATAGTAAACAAACCCAAGAAATCAAAAATATTTTGACTACCTTCTAAAAATTAATTAGAAATTCAAGATGAAACTACACATCTTTTAATCATTGAACTATGCATTAAATTTCTTGTAATATTGAACCTTGTTAGAATGTCAACTTAAGTTTCTCAAAGCATTTTTTGCATTGAAGAAATTCATAGCTAATGTATCCTCTCTCTTTTCTATCATTTGCAAAATTAGCTGAAATTTTGTTCTTATTCTTTATGAACCACATTGATCATTATTTATATTCTCAACATGTATCATATTTGCCCAATAAGGTTATCTTTTTCTACATAAGGAATCAAAATTAGGCTCCACATAGAGTTATGTTGTATTCACAATTTTTGGTAATAAATGAAGAATGTTGAAACTTCGCTATTGGGATAATTGGATAATTCTCTCATAAACTTGCCTTTCCCATCTAGTACTACATCAAGCTTTATTGTATGTTATGCACAATTTTATCATTAATTTAACCTAGTTTGCCTTGAATACATAATTCATCATACATTCGAATTTTATCATTAAAGACCCTTACTGGGCCTCTCATAAAGAAGGTTGGATAAATGCAAGCATTTACTTAGACATTACAATAAAAACAATCTTTTGCACAATATTCATATGAGTTGTAATAAGAAAAAAATCATCTTCTCATAGCTACCAAAAAACAAGTAAAACAAGTACAACCAATCTAAGAAAACATTACTTACAAATAATATATTTACTTTTCAAAATAATATTCACTAGCTCAAAAAATGATTATTAATATTAAAAGTAAAAAATAAAAATAAGTTTCTTGTCAAATGCAAAAGACAAAAATACCTGCTTTTTCGGATTCTAATTCACCAGCAGACATAATGATTGGCTCAACTCCCATTGCTCGAAATACAAGTTCAGTTTGAAATGTTTTTCCTTGGCCTTTCCCACCCCAAATTCCTTACACAAGAAAAATATAAATTTGATAACGCTAAAAATAACCGCTTTAACATTACATATATGAGACTACTAAACCAAAATAACATATAGTACAAGGTAATTGCTTTAACATAAAAAAATAGAAATAAGATAAGAGAGCAAACAGACATGAGATGACATTGATATTAAATAAAAAATAAAAAGGAGATCAAAGAAACAACTACTTCATTTCAAATAAAACAAGTATATGAGAAGTAGATAGAATACCAAAAGTAAAAAAGACTATAACACCTATTGCCCGCACCATGCCTCGTCTGCATCTCAACATTACCTTCATGCAAGAATAAAGAGGAAGAGGGATATGAGTTGGATTTGATACCATTAGTTGAGAATAGCTATAAAAGGCCCTCTTTTGGCTTGAAGATGGGCATTCAACTTGCGACAAAACCACCAACCCATTCTTCCTCAAAGAAATTGTCCGAAGATCTCCCTTTGCTCAAGCCCAAAGGCTTCAACTCACCACCGGAGGCCTTTTGCAACCCTAGCTTGACCCTCAAAACCTACCTTGCTGCTCCAGAGCTTTTCTTTCCTCTCCCCACTATTCCCGAGCTCTCCTTTCCCCTTTACCCGAGAGCTCCTACCTTCGAATACCTCTCCCTCTCTCCTCTCAAGAGCCTTGTTCCCAATCAATGTCTCAAGCGTAATCCCAAAGGCCTTCCCATGCCATCACGTGTGCCAATCGTGCCTCACACACCTACCCATCAACCTTTGCTCCTGTCTAGCTGTCTAGAAGATTCTGAAACCAGCCATTCCATGTCGCACGCACCCACAAGCACCGTTTTGCCTTGCGCTTGTCCACCAACACTGTTTTGTGCTGCATGTGCCTACCAAAGCCGTTTCAAGCAACACGTGTTCACAAGCACCAGATTGAGTCCAACCACACCCCTACCATGTCGTGTCATGCCCAACCACACCCTTGTCATGCCTAACTATGCCACACAGCATCAAACCGCTCCCCAAACTGCACAGCACAACCTCAAACAATCTTTTTCATGCCGAACTACCTTGAACCAAGCTCTTTCAAGTAAAACTTTGCCAAACTGAGCCACTCCACTCTAAAATGCTGCTAAACACTTTGTTCACACCTATTTGGAAGCTCCTTTCTAGTATCCAACACTTTTTAGCAACTTGAATTTTCTTGCTTCAACAAAAAAGAGATAAAAAGCTTTATAAGTTATTTAAATACTTCACTTGAACCACAAGATAAGCTTTCTCTTTTCTAGCTCAAAAAAGCTTTTATTCAAATTCTCCAAATCCCTTTTTTCCCACCAACAAGAATAGGTATCTAATAAACTTCGTAGAAGCATAAATATAGCACAAAAAAAAGTAATTATATTGGAAAAAAGACATCATACAACTTCATATCACATTTGGCAAAAGTTGGAAGTTTAGATAAATGTATTAATAAGCAAACATGTTATCAATAGAGTGTTATTCACTAGAATCTTGATGCAACACTCTCTAAAATCATAACGCCTATAATATTGCAATCAAAATCAACTAGGACCTAAGAAAGACGAATCGTCAAAAAAAATTAAAATCTAAAATCATTCCCAAAAGATGGAGACTTAGATCAACACAAAGTTTCCAAACAAATTTATCACAGAAGAGCTCAATAATTTCATGTAGAACTTCAGGTCACGAGAGTGACATTAAAAAGAACATACGAATTTAGATAGTTATTTATAAAATAGATAAAAAGAAAGAGAGATATTCTAAATATTATTAATAGCTTCAACGCCTATCAATAAATAATCCAAACAAAAAGAAAATACTAATTTCAAAAGAATAAAACTATTATAAGTATTATAGAAACCATCATTATATATAATTAACTCCTTATGAATGTATAAGTAATAAGCTAATTTCATATAAAAAACTTAATAATATGTTAGATCAAAACATTTGCACAGTCAATATGTTATAATATGCTTACCGAGTATTAGAGGGACTTTAGTGTTGATCCTGTGAGCAAGATAATTCTTCACAATGTGACAAGCTACAAAACAAACACATACTAATTAAAGAATCTTGATGAAAGTCAAAAAAGAAGAATCCAATATTTGCTAGTTGACTAATTTGTAAAAAAACATTATAAAATCATCTCAATAATGTGTGGAATGAGATTAACTCAAAGCATCACGATAAGAGAACAAAGTGCAATTCTGCCTTCAAGACTAAAAGTAACAACAAAGGTGCCTATGTCTAAATGACCTAGGCAAAGAGCAGTTATTTAAAATATATTTTAATCTTCCACTAGTTACTGAATAGTGATCAAAATGTCAATGATATTAAATAGTGCTCTTCCTTTTGGCAAATGTTTACCAATGAGTATTTAAACAAGTGTAGGCTATGGCAAGTGCATAATCTATTTTTGCAACTAATATAAAATTATTTACACCAATAATCAAAGCTTGTTTTAAAACCTACCCAACAATCTTGAAATTTATTACATCATAATCCAATTGACAGAGCAAAATCAACAAATAAATGTTCATTTTTACGTCCAAAAAACTGCAAAAAAGCTACCCAATAATTGATAGGCAACAATGACTTAAATAAGAAAAAATAATTCTTGACCACTCTGCTCATTTTAAGTATCTACTTAGCTAAGCATACCAGTCAATATAGCCCAACAAATCTTTCAAAATTAACATGGTTCCATAAAAAGAATCCTAGAAGATTGGTAGATAACTTATTTAGCTAAATTTGAGTAGCTTAATAATTACTACACTAAAATATCCTTTATTTTGTTATTATACCATTCCATACAAAAGTATTAATCTTAACATTAGAAGAACATGTAATTAAATAGTAACATTAAGTTCAAAGCCATGACATGTCATTGAACAAAGCATATCATAATGCAATAGATAAAATGAAAAATATTAAAAAATGTTTGTAAAAAAAGGAATGGATATATAATTACTGTGTTTGTGCTACCTCAATAAAATCAAGAGATTACTCGAAGCAAAGGTTTATGGCCCTTACCAATTTTATCCTGTAAAGTAAACTAGAGTTAATTTAATTTTGTAGGAGAACAAAAATATGATAACACCAATGTAAAAGTGCAATATTGAGCAAGAAAGAAACAATTTATGATAGAATTTTTATTGCATGTGCTCAATAGATTTTTCCAATTATGCACAAATGGCATGTGGTGTAGTCACATGTTCTTTAAAATAAACAATATGTGATATTTTGTTTATTGCATGTGCTCTATATTTCTTCGTTTCATTTTGCTACAAACATATATTAAGAAAATAAAGCATTATCTTTTAATAGTAGTTTATACAAACTTAAAATCAATTTATAAAAACACAATATTTACCAATAGAATTAAACTTTCTATAAATTTAACAGTTTACATAAATTTATCACATTATTATTTAACAGTTCAACTTGCGTAACTATGTTAGTAAATAGTTTAACTATGTCCTAGAATTTTGTTTTCATGAGTTTAGTTTAAGTGGTTTATAAGTTTTCTTAAATTATATATAAAATGGTTTCCAACATTAAACATAAATATACTTTAATTTCGTCACAATAACATTTGACAACTTTGTTCATATAAATATATATTGGTCTACAAAAACACAATTTAACTACTTTTGCACCTTTAGTCCTTTTAGTTTAGTTTTAAGTGTATTATTTAAATTATACATTCAATGCTTTTGTAATTATTGTATAAAGCTTAAAATAATATACGAAAAAGTATAGTTGTAATGTATATGTTCAATTTATTTTAGTAAACAAAATATAATATACTACTAAATATATTGTTATATATAATACACTACTTTTAACATAAGAAAATAAATATTATATAAAGAATTCTTTTAAGGGATTTAATGATTTAGCAAAACATTTCTCTTCATAGTTTACTTTACATAATCTTACATTAATTTATAAAGCTATAGTTTAATTTTGTTTGATTGTTCATTTTATGAAAGTTTTCTTTTAAGTATATCAGTATAAATTTAGTTTACTTTACAAAAGGTTTATGAAAAATACTAAGGTAATAAAACATTATTTTTAACAGCCTTATATTTACATGTTCAATTTTCATGAGTTTAGTTTAAATCTATTATGTATAAATTCATTCAAATTACATACAAAACGCTTTTGAATATTAACAATAAGTATATGTTTAGCTTAACACATTATCATTTAACAATTTAGCTTACATTATGTTAGAATAGAAAAATATAATTTAATTGTGCCTACAAGTTCGATTGTTGTGAATTCATTTGAAGTGTATAATATATGGATTCATTTAAATCATATATACAATAATTTTACAAATTAAAAATAAGTATATGTTTAACGACGTTAATGTGGACATACCAACATGTACATTATCTTTCATATATGTTAATTTGTATTAGATTTTAATTAATAATTCAATTCATGTAAACTTATTTTAATATACAAAAAAGAATTTAATTGTACTCTATAAGTTCGATTTACATTCAGTATATGAAATATATTATAATACTAACTATATCATTATACATCATAACATAATATTTTTAACATAATAAAATTAGTATTGTATATGGAATTTCTTTGGAGATCTATTGATTCAATAAAACATCTTTTTATCAATTTAGTCTATGTGAACTTATATTAGTTTTAAAAAAACAATTTAATTTTGCTTGCATGTTTATTTTTGGAAAATTTCATTTAAAGTATATTAATATAAATGCAGTTTATTTCAAAAAAAATTAATGACGTATTTGAGCAAATTAAGCAATAACTTTTAATAGTTTAGTTTACATAGACTTAAATAAGTTTACAAAATTATAATATGATTTACATTGTTTAGGTTATCCTTTAATAGTTTAATTTATATAAACTATTAACTCCCAAACACCTATCTTATGATGTTAGCATATACATAACCTCTATTTATCTACATGGCATCCTTGCAATACATAAGCACATGATTATCTTTTTTGTACTCTTTGCATGCAATACCATTCCCTTATGATGACAATAACAAAATTAGCACTACTAGAGAAAAGAAAGGATTGAAATTCAAGAACAACCATAAATTCTTTAAAAATTAACTGAGCACGCATGATAAATAACCTCCCAAAGTTAAAGTTGTCTTTACATTGGAAATTACATATATGAAATAACAAAATCTCCAAATATTTTTTCCATGTATGTACGTCTAAATATATACACATACCAGCAATTTGCATTAACACACATTCGGTACAATGATTCAAGTATTAACACTCATATTTAAATACACTATACAGGGATATAACAATTGGTATAGCCTGCTCCAACGTTCTGTTTCCTACTTTAATTAAACTTTTGACAAACAATTTTCCAATAAAAAGTAGACAAACAAATGACAGAAACTATAAAAAATCGAACGATTTTCCAAAAATAAATAAAACACCTGAAAACAATAACTTCGAAGCACACACTCACCATAAAAAGCGGCGCGATGTAATAGTCTCCTTGGAGATACTCGAAAGACCTTGTGACCTTCTGCCTAAAATCGAATACAACATCCGCTGCCAAATCCCTCGTTATATTAATTCCGAGCGGAAGAAAAGCTTAGTGAATCAGTTTCGTGCATTCGAAAGGAGTTACCGTCTTTGCCGAGAAATCCTCCAGTGAAGAGGTCGTCGATGACGCCCGCCCTTGCGCCGACAGTAATGTTGACGTTATCCGCTTCCTCTCCTAGGCGATATAAATAGTCCTTCCCTTCTGCATCCTTTGCTTCCCATGAAGACTGTTCGGAAATCTTCCTAACGCCGCTGCCGCCACCTGCACCGTCACCTTGGGGTGGCGTCTGAGACGAGGCCCTAAGGGAAGACAAAAAGAGCGTTAAATTGTTTCTCTTATTCCATCCATTGGCGCACCTCCAGCCCAAGTATCGGTCATGAAAGAGGAAGATGTTCGACTGGCATGCGCAAGAAGCCATACTGAGAAGCAGCATTTAAGTGGCGAAACTTAGGCCGTTGTATAAGACGCGGGCGGAGGAATGTGTCAGATGGCTTGCACGTGATATCATCCGAATCCAGTGGACGACGATCGCTGCACACTGAATCGTCTTCACTGAAGTAAATTTGATGCTTTAGGCCTCTAAGAAACACCGACAACTCATAGACAGATGAATCTTTCGCATCGCATTAATTTTAACTTTGTAATGCACTCAAATCGATCAAAATTACAAACAGATAATGCAAGGGCAGAGTAGCAACATTAACTTCGACGATGTTATCAAACTCGCATATATTTCTAGTTATCCCTCATCTTTTAAACAATCTTAATGCTTACTATTAATTCTTTGATCTCTAATAGGTCGTTTTAAATGAAAAGAGTACGATCTGGTCTTGACAATGAGATCTTATTCACCGATAATTGATTCAAATTAAACAGAATAAAAAAAAAAGACTTGCACAACCACGATTCGAATTAAAGAATGATATCAATTTATCAAAGCCGTTCTAAATGCTCTACTTAAATGAGGATACATCTACCAAAAACTCCCTTAATTCTAGTAACACTGGAATGGCATGACGGTGAGTTTCCTCCACAGTGGCAATTCAATTAGATAAAGCTGCTGTTAGAAAGAAATTTTTGAAATATTGTTTAATTCAAGAGAATTAATGCCTTTTTATGTACCACTAAATCCTCTATATGGTATAATCGAACACAAACAAAGCTCGACGATTTGTGGTCGGCGCATGATACGACAACGTAGAATAATACAGCGAATTGCTCAGGCTGCGTTATTCTTGTGCCACTGATCAACACTAACGACTTTGGGAGGCGGAGGTAACATTGGCAGAACCCACGAAGGCGCCGAGTCGAGCCACAAAGCTTCGCCATCTTTTTTATGCCTGAAATCAGGAGAGGCGGCATTTTTCTGCATGTTTTGTCAATCCACATCATACAACTATCAGAACCAACTTGATCAATGTCTTGGATGTCAAAAAGCAATGTGGTTACCTTTTTTGATCTATTGTCCCACCAGTGGCTCGGATTATCCAACAACTTCTTCCACAAAACCTCCACCTCATCTGAAAACAAAGTTGGCAAATGTTTGAAAGCAAGGAATGCCTTCGGGTTTTCAAACGCACATGGACTTAACATTAAGATAGAATTATAAGTGAATAAATTGCAATATAATATATCATATTTTTTTATTGAATGCATTTACTATAGTAAAATATTTTTTTTTATATTTATTAGCTTTCCAAAATCATCATTTGGAAGTCAACCAACAGAAGGCAGCAAAACAATAAGGGTTGATAGAATAACAGAGACAACGGATCAAAGATGACTGGAACTCCACCAATGACAATAGGTGGAATCTCGGGGCAAGTGGCAAGAAGCAATGGCTTAATTGGATAATTTCTGTCCAATACAATAAGTCCACATTAAAGCAATGTTTATCATGTCAAGAAGATTTTGTTTTTCCTCGTTTTTTTAAGGAAAAAATTCACCATTTTAAATATTTTTTTGAATTTTGAATTTTTAAAAGTACAAATCCAATTCATCAAATGATAAGATTATGTCTATTCTATTATTTCTCAAATAATGATTTAAAAAGAATACAAGTAAATGGGATCTAAAAAGCATTCTTTTTCTATCAAACAACAATCTATTATAATACAAAAGTCAAGAATGTGAGCAATAATTCAAAACTTAAGCCAACATCAACAAGCTTTAATTGTACTAGATGGGATCAATTAAGTTGGCCATTTAATGGCATTGTTCTCTACCCATTAAAAACTATCAATTTATATCAAAGAAAAATCTTTTCTAATAATTTATTATGTTTTTCTGGGCTTATCTCTTTCATTTACAAAAAAAAATTTTAATACTCACAACTCTTAACATGAACATTAAATAGACTCCATCTAATATGCCCACAAGCCTCCATTTAATATCGCCAAAACATATCGACCAACTCTTACATTTTTCCACAATCGATGATGCATTGACTTTCTTTCTAATGCATTCAAATCTCATCATACTTTTTTGAGTATACGCACTTATCTATCTCAAATTTTTTATCTTCATGATAATCATTTTATTTGTATATTCTAAATTCTCATAAAACTCATCCTAAATGGAATGTCTTAATCATCTAACACAAAAGAACAATCCTTCTATTATATCTAAACTACTAAGATCCTATCATTAATATCTCTCATCATTGTCAATTCAACATTATTTTTAGCATAGATCTAAAATAATGATATCTCTAATGTTTTAAAAGTTAGTCACAGCTTATTATGTATAAATCATAATGTAAAGTACAAAACCCTCAATCCTTAGTAAGGATTGCACAAAATATAGTAGCGACGGACAATACCCTTCCTTGAAGAAAGCAATCCGAATGGCTATTATGTCAACAAAAAGACAGTCTTCCCATTCGTGTTTCTATAATTTGTGAGACACTTGCACTATAGCACTAGACAAAATGTAATATGCTCTGAACAACAACATCCACCATGTTGCGTTTTAGACCTTGAAGAATAGCTGCAAAACTCGAATCAGAGACTCCCTTAAGTCATGCTTCAGCATTTTATCTAGGCTCACCCATTGGACACGTGAACAATCTCACAAGCACCTCTCAGCTCCATGACCAAAGATACCATGAAAGAACACATTCAGGTTAACAACAAAGGTGCCCATCATGATCTCTGCCAATCCTCACAACACCATTGCGTTTGGTTGATCCATCACAATTGATCCTAATCCTGGCCAAAGAATCATCCAACCCGACTAAGAATCAATACTCCATCCACCCTTAATTGTTTTGAAGCTTTCTGGAAGATGAGTTTTGAAGCTTTCCAACCAAGAGAATCTACACCGCCCACAATTTTAGCAACCAACTTCACTACCACACACCATTCGTCAGCCAATGAATGGCAACCGAACCAACAAGCTTGGGATACCAGACATAAACCCAAGCCACATATTGGATAAACAAGAACATACGAGTGGATCAAAAGAGTAGACCAAGATAGAGGTTAGAGGGTGGTTGTTCAACGTGACACAACCAATGAGACACAAAGACAATGCTGAAACAATAGCGGAGAAGTCAGCAACACTGAGTCTTCTATCAATCAACTACCCAAAATAACTCTACCCTCCAAAGTTTTCCTGAAACCCAACTTCCCTCAATCATCTTCCTTCTCATAGCCATCTTCCTACTAAAGAAAACTGAAAACTTGCCCCAGTTGACACTTTGCCTGGATGACGAGCAATAGAACCCAAGCAAAGAAGAGATCTCTCTAGTTGTTGGAAAGTATTAGGTGCTAAAAGCCATACAAAAGTAAGAAACAACTGAAGAGCACTTGATGACCAGGGCAGCATCATGATCAATACTCTACTAGATAAACAATAATAACAACTCCAACAACAAAGTGAAAGGGTAAGGGCACACCCCTAACGGATTCCATAAGATGCCTCATCAAAGCAGAATGATTTGGCTTTGCGAGATTGGGGTAGGCTGAGGATTGATCAAGTAGGTAAGCCGATTGGATGGTGACATACAAACTTTTAATGAAACTCCCCACATCTCAAACTAAAGGTCCGAGTCACCAATAGACCTAAAGCATCCTTCATCCCAGTGATCAAAACCATTGTCATGATTTTATAGATTCTAATGCAACAGCTAACAGCACACCACTTAGGCCAATAAGTCCCTTGATCCTTCGGGATAAGCATCATTAAAGTGACCTTCCACCGATAGAACATGGTACCAATGTCAAGGAAATGCAAAATAGATCTTAATTAGATCCCCTTATAATGTCCCAAAATTTGAAGAACATAGAAATAATACTAGGAGTCTTATTCTCCTTAAAGAAATGACAACCTCTTCCTAAATAAGAGACACCAAACTAAATGTCTAAGAGGGGAAGATTATAACCCAAAGGTAAGAAGGTCAATAAAATGTTGGAAGAAATAGTTGAGCACCACTTCCTAAAGAAGTTGCTCACCACTAAAGAAATGACACCACAAAGGTCCTAAACTTTAGTACCATCCTTACTCATGAGATAGGAGATACAATTCACCCCTATGCTAGTGGCATCCAAATGAAATAATGCATTGTTTTAATCCCCTAGAGTCATCCACTTAAACTTAGATTGTTACAAAAGCAAGCAAAGTGATGTAATATGTTACAAGCCAAAACAAACAATCTTGCTCTTACAATGACCAATAACTTCAGCCTCCTAGTATAGCAAGACGGAAATGCTCTCCACAAGCGAAGGAGTTGATGCAAAACATCCCCAACTTTCTTCTCGCTCCATTATTTGATATGGAGTAAACAAGTACACTCATGGTTAAACACTTTAGCTGGGGCTCATTTACCAGCTCACCCCAAGGATGTAAAAGCACATCTTGAGCCTTGTCAAAGGATGACATATAACCTTAAACTTATGATAAACCCCTCATGATCTAAATTCAATCTTGTCAAATCAAAGTACAAGTGGGCAATGATCATATAGGTGAAATGATTGTCCTGAGAATCAAAGAAAGACATCAATCTAGCGGAATCCATAAAGATTTGGTTTGGCCACTTCCATATGATAAACATGCCCTCCCCAATGTTGCACCAAAGGAGGGGTGGCCATGACAATCACATCATTTAATGAAATTAACAAACTCCTAAACCATTGGCAACCACTATTCTTGTATTGCAGAAGTATATAATTAAAGTGACCCCCCTTTTCTTCCAAATATACGACAACAACTTAATAAACTACATCTTACACCACTTTCCTATTATGGATCAAATCACAAATATCAATTTTTACATTTATAAGAGATAATGTTCTTATGTGGACTCAAAAAATAAAAAATCAGCATTGCCAATAAAAAGCCACAAAATAGTAAGAATATCTAAAAGATCAAATAAAAATTAATAGATAATATCCAAAAAAAAATCCAAATTAACATTTGCAATTGATGAAACTCTAATAGTTATTTGAAAAATGAATCCTTTGAAGAAAACTAACATAATAATAATTTGACAAACTTCTAATAAAATCTATCATATAATCTACTAAAAAAATTTATATAACTTTTTAAAACTAACTAAATGTATAGAAAAAAAATACAAAGAAATTTATGGAATAAAATTTTGAAGTCTACAAAATCCCTACACAAACTATGTAGCATGCAATATATAATATGTAGTGTTATGCATGCAATGCATATGAATAGATAGGATAATATGCCTTTGGCCCACTTCTATCATTTATGTCGCAATAATGTATGACTAATAACAAAATTTATATTAATAATTATTATACAAAGTAGTTGATACTTATCTGTGGTCAATTACAACAAGTTAGTCTTGTATGCAATTCATAATGTAACATATGTTTGCAATTATTATCATATCTAGTGAAGCAATCAATTGTATTGATTTCCTAACTAAGCAAAACCAATAATGATATAACTTAATATTGTCACTTGTTTAACTAGTCCATAACGTCATCAGTGTTCCTTATTTGATATCACCAACTATTGTATCACTAGGTTTAAACTATGAACTAAGTTAGTGCACTTTAGTTCAAACAAGGTTGTATCATTTCTAAAACAAAACACATGGCAAGCTCTTCATATCATTTCTAAAACAAACCAAGCGACAAGCTCTTGTACCATACCAAGATTTTTATACATTAATGTTGAAGCTAATCAATCACATTGAGAAGCATATAAGCTAAAATATGACAAATGAGGACTAAATATGGTGTATCACATTGTAATACTAAGACAAATCAAAACAATTAAAATTAAATATATTCTAAAATTTGAAGTTAAAGCCTATATTAAAGTTTAAGAAGGTTTATACACGATGTCAAATGGAAATAAAAAAGAAAACTCTTATGATAGGGACATTCCCTAGATTCATGAAAATTAAAAAACAATCAACAATAGCGTTACCCTCACAAAGTACATAAGTAATTTTATGATTTCATAAAAGCTAAATGATTATAGCTGTTGACAAAAGGGAGGAACTATCAGAATTTCCCAATTCGTGCAACATGTTGAATAGGCCCTGCATGGAATCGAAGAAAATTCCAGCAAACAAAGATGAGTAAGAGACATTCAATGAAATGGTATAGAAGAAAGCATATTCCTCCATAGCAGAAGATGAGAATGAAAATAATCTCAATCCACACACAAATACTAACCCAAATGGTAGCTAATAAAGATAGAAATGCCTGCCGAACCATTAACAGAGATAACAGTGTCACTACTTACTTTTATCCAATCCAAGGGGTTAGGGAGCCACCGAGAGTGAGTTGGTAAATATAGTCTCAAAGATGAATCCAGGGGTTCCAACAGTCCAAAACAAGTAAGGATTAGGAGGCGTCGCTGTTGCGTATGAGGCACAACACTGCAGCAGTATTTAAAGTGGGCCACGAGTGAACCCTGTTATTCCTATTTCTCTAGAGGTGGTACATAGCACAGGCTGCAAGCTGAGTAGATTTCTCGTTCTTATTATTAATTTCCATTCAATGAAGAAGAGAATGCAATGAGTAGATGGTGATGGATTTGCTATGAAGCAGGTTTGCCCACACCAAGGATGCGAACATGCAGGACCAGAGAATGTGTTCAATAGATTCGGTGTTTTAGCAGCCCCATGGAAAGTTATAGCTGAAGGAAAGCCCTCACACATTCAACCAATCCCAAGTTGGAATTGAATTGTGGTAAATACACCAAATAAAAGCTCTAATCCTTGGTTGCACTTTGCTTCTCCAAGCCAACTCGTCTTTCTTGACCATATTGCTGTAAAGCTACAGCTATTTAGCATAAAGGATGGATACAACAACTTTTGAAGATTCAGATACAATCCAGTGAGAGTCACCCTGACCGAGGTCTTCTAAGGATACAATCCAATGGATAATGCAATAGACCAAATCCGAGCCAAAGAAATGATGCAGTATATCAATATTTCAGCCAGCTTTGTAGTGAAGAACTGATGAGAAATCGAATGGAAGCTCAGAATTCGTGTTTATTAATAGTGGGCCATACACAAATAGAACCTGGCACATTCCAGTTGTTTGCATAAGAGCATTATATGAGATTTCATTATCAATTCTCCAAATAGAGCTATCAATGAGAAGCTTTACCAATGGAGCAAAGGAGTTTCTAAACTGCAGAATCTCCATGCCTAAGCTCAAAAGTGGGATTCCTATTACCATATTTGGCTTGGAGAGTGTGGACCCAAAGATTACAGTTATGAGTCAGGAATTGCCAGCTACGTCAACTAACAAATGTCAATACCACCAAAATTTTTGGGCCAAGCGATGGCATCCTAGTCTACATAATACAAAGATTTGCAGGAATGGACCCACTCCAAATATGAGGCAATTACAAAAAATATAGAAAAATATAATCAAAATAAGTCATAAATAGTTAAAATACATGCTTTGAACAAAACAACATTAAAACTATAAAAAAATATGACTTAAATAACAACAATTTGGTGAAAATGCATGTAAAAAACTTTGATATCTTGCTTTTAGAAGCAAAAATACATAATGTAATTAAAATTTGCATTATAAAGCAAAACCTATTTAAAACTATGTTTTATGAGAAAAAATTATGGTTAATATGTAGCTTATGAAAAACTAAGAGATTTTATATTTTGCACAACTTCAAAATATGACATTTGAAAAATATTTACCCTCAAAACAGTGATCCTATATTTTTCATAGCATTTTTATGGAATAAAAAATATCATGCATAAGTATTTTGGGTTCTATAAAACCTGCACAAAAATAATACGTATGAGAGAAATTTACAAAATTCTAAAAATTTTTATTTTAAAACCAATGTGCATAATATATAATAGGAAATCACACCTAATCAAAACTCAAACCTTATTGAACTAGAATTATCGTACCATGTTTCACATCATAACACACTAAATATTGGCAACATACAAATTGGTTCATAACATAATAAAAAATCAAACTCATTATGCTATTAGCTATTCATGCATAATTTGCACTACACCATATAAACTAAATGTACGTATATCATTTCTTTTTATAAAGATTACTTTTTATAAATGCATGACTTGATGCTTTAAGTATAAGAATTTAACTAAACCATATTGCTTAGTCATATAATATCACATATGTAATGTATCATACAAGATCACAAAGCATTAAAAAATGCAAGAAAAACTATTATCAAATGGTTTATGCTATTATGTATATTCACATAATTTGATTGTATGCACATAAATCAAGCATACATCATAAAAAATTCCTCCTATAAGAGGAAGTTCTTTTTATATATAAATAACCTGTTATTATTTGTATATAACAATGCAGTGCTTAAAAAATCTAAGACTTTGTTATAGGGACTACTTTCTATATGCACAAAATTGAGTACACGAATATAAAACTTAACGAAACTTGTTTTTTATTTCATCTTTGAAAACATTGATTTCCAACATGTATGAGATGTTATTAACCATACACAGACCATGTCTTTCTTTATTAATTGTCATGCCTTTACTTATTTGTATCAAAAATTTTTAGGATCATAACACATCATATTATCAATACATGTTGATGATCCTATCATACACCCATATCATACAATTTTATTGTAGCATACATTTCATGGTTGGCAATCTCATGATCATATCATACAATACATGATCATTTCTTTTATGCATGGCATACTTGTATGCAAAGTTTCTAACATAAGTTTGTATTAACATCAATGATTAAAAGACTAGTTTTATTCAATTTTATTTTTGTGCCTTAATTTTATCTCTTCTATGAGTTTCTAAAGTTCAATTCTTCCAAAGCCCTTGAATACCTATTGCTTATTACAAAAAGAAGACCATTAACACTCCAAAACATCAACAAGAACAAGGACAAACAGTTTGCCTTATCTATTATCAACAATAAGAAGAGATGCCAATGGCTTGGAAACAACAAAAAAAATTCTCCCACAACTAGCTTCAACAAGATCCCTCGGCAATACAAAGAATCGTCGAAGAAGATGCAATCAATTGTCAAATCTAAGGCTTTTCTTATCATAGCAGTCATGTCATTGCCAATGAGGAGCTCTATGATCATTGGTTTCTTTTTCTTTCAGGATTTAGGTCTTAGATTTGTTATGTGACATAATTTCCTAACGTTCATTTTCACAATGACATTCATTTGTACAATTTTTTTTTACATATAGACAACTTTACATCTATTATTGAAAAGATACAGATAAATTATATTCATAACTTGAGGATAAAATTATAAGTTTTTTGCAATTTGGAGGTGAAGCTACAAAAGAACAATAATATGATTGTGTAGCTTTGAAAGAACAATCGCAATGTGATTTTGGCATTTGCCAAGAATGAGAGAATGATTGTCAATGATTCAAAAATGACTATTAATTGAGATAAAATGGCCCAATTGTGAAATGAAAGAACATTTGAGTTTTACTAAAGAAGAATATTGTTTTCAATTGTAAATGCAATACTTTTTGTAGTTTCAAGCTACAAAAATTAAGCTTAATGTTAGAACTATAAAAAAAATTAACTTTGGCATTAAAAGAAGCAAAATACCTCAATGAGAGCATAAAAAATTGTTAACACTAAATATAGTCAAACAAGTCGAGAATTGAAATTGTGTAGTAACTTGAAGATTACAAAGACATAAAAGCAATAAAAAAAGAAAAAAAAAAAGAGTAAAATAAAAAAAGAAAGGGTAAAGATTTACACGAAAAACTTAAAGTCAAGAAAAAAAAATCACGAAGATGATTATGACAATAAGTGCTACTATGACTGAAAGCAAGTACAACATCCTTTTTCCTCTTAAATCAAGCTCCACATAGAAAAAAATATAAAACAAGTTAATATGCACGAAATAAGGTGGTAAAGTTTTTCTATAAAAGATAGATTTAGTTTAATGAATTGTTAAATAGAATGGAAGTATCCTATGTAATTATTGCTGTCCTAGATTTATAAAAGTTAGTTGATCTACTTGATTTCCTTTCCCATCAAGCATAGTAGTAAAGATGTGGAGACTAGCTCCATCCATATTATAACGAAGCATAAGATAAGATAGCCAACATTGTCCTTATTAAGCAAAAAGATAGGATTAGGAGATGGCTTCATCCTTCAATAATTGTTCATAATGTAAGCTTTAAGTAAAGCACTAATGTCATTGCAATGAGTTAGAAGACATAATATTTGCCACCAAAACAAATACGAAGCCACACGAACAATCCAAATCAAGAACATCAATTTTTTTATTTATCAAATACCAATATAAATTATCAACAAAAATACCACAAAAAAAATTGTATGCACCAATAAGATGTTTATCAATCTTCATTTATATATATTACTACTTATTTATTAGCAATCACCTAATAACCTCAATAGAATAGACAAAAACTATATTTGTGAAATGCAAAAAAACCAAAGCAAAAACAAATAGCTTAGTAAGAAATGGATAGATGTCAGAAAGAGTTATCACAAGAAATATAATCATTACGAGTCAACAATATTTGCATGCACAATAAGGACAAATTGAGTCACTAATTATTCTCATACTTGAATAGATTTTGTATGTACAAGAAAATTCCAATAATATATCTCTTTAACAATCACATAAGTTAACAAGCCTAAACCATCTAAAATGACCATTTCTAGGCTCATCTCGATTGAAGCTATACCAATATTCTCCCCAATGCAATTGCTTCAATATTCTTCCAAGTATAACAAATACATATTTGTGCACTCGATTTAATTCTATATTTGGATTTCACACATCAATGTTTAGTACAATATAATGTTAATGATCTCATCATAATCTTATAAAAAATTCTCTTAATCTTCAATTAGATATTAAAATCACACAAAATACCAAATAAGCTTCTCTAATTCATTCAAAACACACTTGAATTCAATTATTTACATTCCATTTAATTCCTTGTCATTTTAAAATTCAATTTCAAAATCATGAATTTGTCATTATTCATTATTTTACTAATATTCCATGTTATTTGTGTACCTATATAGACAAAACTTACATTCAATATATTAATTTTTTTTATTTCTTAATACATAACCCTTGAGACTACAAGAACACACTCCACAACTCTTACTTCATCCTATTTCCTATTATAACTAACAAATACAATTTCATTAACAATATACATATATATATACACATATCATGACATTTCATCATAGATTAAACCATTTAGGAAAATAGAACCTTACTAAAGTTCAATTGTAATAAAAAAATCTATTGCCAATTCTTCTTTAGTATATAAATCTATCATTGCTCCATTATAAATATCTTTAATAACTTCAATAGAGACTTGTTTTCACCAAGGCTTTTGCCCAACTAAACCATAGTGCTATCAAATTAATCAAATATAATTAGAGCAAACCCAACTAGGTCAACCAAACAATGACTTCCCAAAATAATGTACTAAAGTGTGAAAAATAAAAGAAACCAACGTATAACTCATTACTTTCAGAAACATTTAATAAGTGGATTATTTGCTATATTTTAGAAATGAGGCATCACTACAACAACACAATAAGCCTTAATCTTGCAAAAGTTGAGTCAACAACATGAATCCTCTAACACCATTATGCTTCATCTTTAAAAACTTTTCCTTAATATCCAAGCACAATAACTCTTCTATGATTGCAAGTTGTCTTTTTGGTTTATCTTTTCTCCTATTCAAATGACAAAATTACAATAAAGTAGAATCTCCAATTAGGAGTACAAAGTAGCTTATATTTAACATGTCTTAAAAAAATGTAAGAGAACTCTTTCTAAGCTTATGCTCAATAGATATTACACCAACCTTCTGCCTAATTCACTCACATATCTTTTCAAGTATGGCCTCTCATCTATCCTAAAGATCATAAATATCACAAAAATTAATTTTAATAATACATTTAAACTTTATAAGTCAACATTCAATAGCATAAAACATTAATGATCTCACCATAGTTTCATAAATATTTCCTTCACTCTTAAATTGGATGTTGCAAAAGTGCAACATACCAATGCACTCTTCCATACTATCCAAGAAATGCATGTATTCTATAATGACATCTCATTTAATTTTTTCATCATTTTTAAATATAATCCCAATATAATAAAATCTATCATTTTTTAATATTTTTTTCATCATTTGTAATATCTATATTATTTGTGCAACAAACCTAACAAACTTATATTCTACATATCTAACTTTTATTTGAGAAAAAAATCCTAAAGACTCCAAGATGATTCTCCATAACTCTTAGCATTAACCTCTTTCCTAGTATTATCAACAAGTATAATATTATTAAAAAATTATGCAGCTTGATATTGTATCTTGAATTTCAACTATAATAAAAACACTTTAGTCAATCCTCCTTCAATGTCAATATATATTAGTTCTTTTTTATGACCATCCTAACTACTTTTGGGGTTTTATCTTAAACTTTCTCAAAAACAATATAAATTAAAATAAGATCTTTGTCATCAATAAACTCCATCACTAAAATCTCTTAATATGTGCATAACCTCTACAATGGATTCCTTGGTATACCAAATTGAATCTACACTATTTTGATCTCATGTCATAATTTATGCCCAATCATCCTCTTCCAAAACCACAATATCAAGCTTATCAACTTAAATCTCCTATAATTAGAATGTCCAGATTTCCTAAACTCATCTAACAACCTTTTAGCATTCAAAATAATCTTGAATAACTTAGTGAGCAAAGAGATACTTTCTTCTTCTATAAACTCCCAATCGATAATAAAGATATTATATAAGCCTATTATTTTTCCATATTTGGTCCTCTTCAAACTCCCCTCATAAAACTTTTATAGAATCATCAATCAAAACATTTCTACTTTCAACCAAACAAATCTCCTAAATCAATCATCTTGTGATAGCCTTAATTGAAAATCTTGTAAAAGTTTCTCTTCCACCTAGTCTTAATATCCTTATTGTGAAGTACTTTCCAATCATATCTTCAAAAGCTGCTTTCTTTGTATCACTACTAGCTTTTTACTCTCTACATGTGTTACAATTCCTTGTATTCTTGCAATTGAAACAAGTTTTATGCCAAATCTTTTTTTTTTAATTTTTTCTTGTTTATTTAGTTTTCCCTACCAAATAATTTCAAATTTTGGAGCATGCATTTAAGATTCTCTATGTTAATTACCTTACAAATACTACTAACAATGCTATTCCACACGGGATTAGTTCCATTGACTCTATACCAAAAAAAAAACTTATAAGACCCTTATTTAAAGCATTATGTTTTCATGCTTAAGATTCTAAATATGAACCTAGGACAATGTTTTGACATTTTCTTCTTTGATAAATTTAATGTGGACCTCTAAGTATATTAGACAATATTCAGTGATCAAACACTTTCTTAGAATGAACTTATAATCTTTTGTAATCTAAACAATCAATTTCCTTCACAAGGAGATAATCAAAATGTGATTTTTAAAATCTACACTTCAAATGCTTTTTATTCTTCCTTAAAGAAGATATTAGCAATCATGAAATCCATGCTAAACAAAAATTTATTATTATATTATCCTCTCTATTAACATCCCCAATTCTATAGCCACCATAAAAACCTCTTTTTTTTTTTTTGCTTCCTTTCCTACTTGTGCAATTAAATATCTCCTAAATAACATCTTTTCATTTAATGGAATCCCTTGTGCTAACTCCAAATCCTTCCAAATCAAACTTGAATCTAAAAGTATCAATTTTCTTAACTTTTTCATTCATTGGTTTAATTCTTAGATACACAACATTCATCCCATAAATTATAATATCAACTAACTCCAATTTTTTTATTCAATGAATCCAATGATGAAGTATGTCACTTTCCAGGGTTATTTTTGACATTAACACAATTTTATAAAAATTCGTACTATGTTGTTTCAAACAGTTTTATGATAATCATTGACTACCTAACAGAACCTTTGATCACAATCATTACTTGGGACCAGTTATAATAGTGTTAGAGTTAAAATGTCACTCAACAATGAAAACATCAAGAGGAAAACAAGTAAATTAATCGAGATTTGCAATGTGTTATAGAAATCTCAAGGATGAACCATACTCCACAAAACAAGGAAGATAAGTAGTTTGATTTTCACATTGCACTAATAGATGGAACATTTTCTTAATTACATTTTGGAAAATATTTCATGGTTTATTATGGAATGAACTTTGGTGAGTTAACAAATGCAGATAGTCAAATGGCACTTGGGAAGTGGCAATAGAGAGTTGACAACTATAATATGACATAAATCTTGGGAAATATTGCATTGTTCTAGCATGCATTGTCCTTTTTTTTGGCTAGAGTGTGAGATTATCATCCAAAATTGAAGCTTAAGAAATACCTTTATTACTTCTTGCCGCCTTGCCAGTACTACAACAAAAAACTAACCCTTCAAGTTTTGGCAAAACCCAACCAGGAGCAGTGTCAAGCCATAGCCCATTCCCAGTCTCCTTGTGTTTGAAGTCTGGACTCTTTGGATTTACCTTCAATATATATATAACCCAACCAACAATACAAAAATTATACATGGAGAAAAAAACAGAAGGAAACAAAGAGGAAGGACTGCAGAGCCAAGAAATGAAACAAAGAAAAATCTGGTTACCAATCCTTTGAGCTTCTTTTCTCGATTGTCAAACCAATTTTGTGCTTCAACCAATAAATCCTCCCACAAACTCTTGCTAGCATTATCAGACTTCACAATACCTAAGGACAGCAAAATGCAACAGTACAATATGTCGATTATTGTTTTTGCAAAGACAAATTATTCATACTATATGACAGGTTAAGACGAGCCAAAAAATAACACTATCATATTTAAGGAATAGGACAGGAAATATTCATGAAAATCTTAACAAATGCTGGTCAAAAGCACTAAGGAAAAAAAATTTATTTCTTAACTGCTTCTATGTGTTAAACTTGTACGCAATATTGAGTTTAAAACTACACTAATTAAGAACCTGAACTTGTTTTCCTCTTTTAAATAGAATTTTTGCAGGAAATATTAATATTCACGGGTTTTGCAGCACTTGGGCAAATGAAAAAAAAAAAAAAGCATAACATTGACTTATCAAACAGATGACTGAACATGCTTGTTTCTGTTAATCATCTTGCACCAAAAAGTGATTCTTGGTATGTTAGTTTGCTCTACTTCTCTTTCAAGTGTGATGAAGCAATCCAAAATCTCTCAAGTTGTTATGCGCTGATTTTTTTTTCTTGTTAAGTTTCCTATGCTTTGAAAAAATGTAATAATAATTCTATCCTATAGATTCACTCATAGTCCAAATGCAAATGTTTGCTATTTTCTTTTGGCAGATTAGAAGACTAAGGTAAATATTTCCTTAGCAAGTTCTTGTTGGTTTTGCATGAGCACAATAAACAATCTCTAAGTATACCCTCCTACTTTCTTATTAGTTGGCCCACAGGAAATGTAAATGGCTTTGCCCAGTACAAATATGTGCATAATCTTATCATGTAAGACGATTTTATTTGTTTCCATTTCCAATGTGATCACTGTACTTGAAATAGTTGACATCATCCGGACAGTTAACGTGTCTTCACATTTTTCATAAAACCCTCATTGTTCTTTTTTTTGGAAAAATGTTGTGGGCAAACAATATATTGGACATGGTTTTAATATACTATGGGAAATTTTCTGCAATATTAGAATCAAAAATTAAGTAACAGTTATTAAAGCAAATAAAAGAAATAAAACTTCTTCAAAATATAATATTTTAGGCCTTTTCAGCATTGTCCATCAGGGCAACTTTTGCCTTTCCAAGGCGATGCCTCAGTAAAGTATCTTTCTTTAAAAAACCTTCATTAATTGGTTCCCTTCACATAACAGAAGCATCGTAAGGAAATCGCAGGAATGTATGAGGTAGATATACAAAGGGAAAGCTTATATGCATATATTACCATGTAATCTATGATGCAGCACAAGTAGTAGATGGGCTCAAGTAATTTGGGACACTTGGGTTGTGGAGCGGAAGCTTGAAGGTGAGATTAGTAGCTTTCGAAGGTTAACTTTAGGAAGCTAAAGTTAGGCAAATAGTAAGTTTGAAGAACTTGAGTTTGAAGCGTAAAAGCTCATTATAGGGAAGAACCAAGTGAGTAATAAAGAGGTTGGATGTTACCAAAGTGAAGTGAAATGATGGATACGATATACATAGATAATATAGTGTAAAAGATGATAGTTTAAACTAAACCAATGAGTTCTGAGCTAACCTAACAAGGAATAAAGCTTTAGGATGAATTAAAAGTTCACAACTAATTCATCATCAAGTTTAGTTTTTTATTTGGTAAGCTCAAATCTCATTAATTTAGCTTAATTTATCATTGTTCAAACTAAACTACTACCACCATATCCTCCAATTTAATTGCTTCCACTTGGTCCGAAAACAATACAAATTCCTAAATTATTCCTCTCTCTATCCATGTGTTACATGAAAACCCAACATTTCAAGCCAATCTAGACTTATGGGCAGATAAATGAAGGCTAGTCGACACCCTCCTTAAAGCTAACCCTTCACCCACCCACCTACCCTCCCACCCAAAATCAAACACACATACAAACATAAACACACCACACATACTCCCAATACTCTCCCATTTACCCTAAATTCAAATCCTCGCAACTTGAGATGCCCTAATCATGATTCCAAATCACGACAAAAACCACCAGTAGTTTTGGCATGTTTTTTATCAGAACAAGTCTAAAACCATCACCATAACTTATTTTCAAGCAGTTTTGGCCAATTTCAGAAGAAACTTATCAAAATTACTAATTTGGTTGCCTAGCTTAGTTTTTATTTTTAACTATTTTTTTATATTTATATAATATTCACAAAACAATTTTGAAAAGTGATCAAAACATAGTGGTAGAGTCCTTAACAATAGCAAAAACTATGTTCAAATCTCATTGGACATAATTTCATAAAATACTTATTAATCATGTTAATGAAAAAATTAAGTAGCATAAATATTTTGAAAAAACTAAGAAAAGATGAACAAATTCATAATTAAGTATTTTAAATGCAACATATTATCTAATTTTTAAAATCAATTACAATAATTAATTAAATTTATTCTTTATTTTTTTAATTTAATTTTTTTTAAATCATGCATACCATGTTATTTTTAAGTTTTCATATTATATTTTAATTGATCTAAAAATGATCAACCAATTCATAATTTTTAATTTTTAAAATCTTAATAAGAAAATTAGAATATGTCAACAATAAATACATTTCTTGCATGATAAAAAAATCATTTCATTTTATTTTTATTTATTTAATATAATATTTTATTTAATATAAAAATGATATATAATTTATAATTTCAATATTGCAATATATGTGTTTTTTTTAAAGTTCAAAATATTGATTAACACAAACTAAAATTATAAAAAATTACTGAAACTACTAGATCAAATTTTGGTACTGGACTCCCTATTGGATCAATCTTAGATCAATTAAGTCAACATAACATGATGTCTAACACTTCAATCTTATAATTGCATGCAACCAATTATGGACTCGAGCAATGTCAATCAAATTCTCGTGGCCTCCACAACTACCTTGGGCATAGATGTTATCTATCAAAACCTCAATTTGGGATAACTTCCCATGATAATAATGCTTATTCCCACCGTTATTGCTCGACTACAAGTAGAACTCCATTGTCTCAATCAAGGGCATAAGGTCATCACACTCCCATTCTCACGTCCTCAGCAACTCAATTAATCTAGAAGAATCTACTACTTAAGTAGTCTTGTGCACATTTCCAAACCCTTGTAAGCGACAGCACCCATACTTTTCTTGCTTCTTATTTATACAAGCAACTTGTATTTAAAATCTCGTGAGACTTATTCCTCTCGTACAAGTATCAAAGGCCCATCTTGTATAAAAAAGCAACTAATAAAATCTCTTTGTTGACATGCACCCTTATTTTTTCAACTATAACTTCCTACAGTGTAAAACCCTTTGATTTAGAAGTTTCCCAAGGCGAGGGAGGGGAGGGGTTCTATGAAGAGTTAAACATACTATGATCACTCTGTAGTCCCTATAGGGAAGCCTCTCAAAAAGATGGAGACTTAGCAATGATGCAAGCTACAGTAAAGCAAACCAGCACAACAAGAAACAAAGATTCAAGAATTTTTGCCAACAAGTAGATAATAGGGTTGGTGACCCATATCATCAGTTCCCTATTAGCTCTCCCAAAGCATAGTTATCATAAATTTCTAAGAAGTACAAGTCCTTACATTAACACTACTTTTTAACTAAGGGATGAAAACTAAAACTTCAAGACTTGGTAATAACACATCATATTCCACATTGAATTTTGCATAGAAAAAAAAAACAAACTCCATATATACATTTCTCTTGTTCCATTTTGATTTGCATCTCTTTTTTTTTTTCAAGTTTTCTCCTAGTTCTTCAATCCCGCAAGCTTAAAAATCTTATTTCAACAACAAAATCTACAACCCCTTTCCATTCTAAATCCCATACCTATTATCTCTATTTCGTAAAACCCTATCCAAATTAGCATCCATCACTATATCCAAATGATCTTTACAACCCCAAAAGTAATATATTTTCACCTAATCCTCTGTCTTTCAATAGAAATTCTAAAACCCTAATATCCAATGGAATAGACCTAGCAAAATGAAATCATGTTAAAAAAGCAATGCAATAACTTCTCACCAATCTTAATATCAGCTTTATTTAGCTTGAAATCATGCTTAACATCATCATCTCAACATTAAAAGAAAAATGGAAGGGTTGACATCACATGCACCACTTCAAGCACTTATTATGCGATGTCCAATAGTAACACTACCATGTTTTATTAGCAATGTCCCTCTCAACCATTCAACCTCTTTCTTCATGAAATACTAAAAAGCCACTCAAATGCTCATGACCACTTAAGACTATTCAACCTCTTTCAATATGAAATATCAAAAAGGTATAAATAACTTGAGAATGATTTAAACATCAATATACTATGGGTATCATGTGAGTTTCATCAAATTTATTCCTTAATGATTATTCACACCTTTGACTTAACTAGTACTTGAATTTTTATTAAGAGCCCAATTTTGAGTACAGACAAAGAACCATTACTTGTGAAACTCTATAGTGAATCACATTTAAGACTCAGTCTAGCAATCTCTTAAACTTCCAAATACCACTCATTGATGCCCCCATTCTCAGTCTTCACATTGATACTTCCATTGAGACTAGACAAAAAAGGTGTGATATCTATCCAACATGAAGATTAGACCATGCCTATGACTTATGGCAGGGCTCCCATCTCTTCAATATTATGGTTAAACATGATTTAAAATTGCCTATGCTCCTTTTCTCTAAAATAATATGTCAAAAATATATTCAACAACTTACCTTTATTTTCCTCTTCTAATCAGGAACTTATCTCATAAATATATAGAAGATCCTAAGTCATCTGAAGTTTAAACATTAATCTGTAAGGCCCTTCAAAAAGAACTTTTGATTTTAACCTATGCATAATAAGGAACACAATGATTTCATTTTACTCATTGCATTTTATTCTAGATCAAGAACTTAATAGCTACAAAACTGATTTATTGTTCAAACTGAGAATGAATTCATCTTTTGCAACTAGTAAAGTCTTATCACTATTGTGTGTATTCCATTATCCACATACTTCTACATGCTGTCATTAACCTTTAATTATCTTCTACTTGTATTGGGTTGCAACACATCTACCACAAATATGATCAATTGCTATCACATTCTCTTAAGCTTCTTGAAAACATGGAAGAGGATAAGATCCTCATAATTGCTTAGAAATCATTTCCAAAAGAGTCCTCTTATAGCTATTGTGAACAAGATGTTGGTTTCATTTCAAGAGGGAAGTCTGATGTAGAAGCCTAAAATATAGCCAAAAAAAAAGAATAAAACAATAATTAAACTAAATTTAAATTCATTTGACTTGCACCTTATTCTAGATAAATTACAAATAGATCCCTCTTGTTTGATTCTCATTATATCAAGGCTTTTAACTTAATAAAATTAATAAGTAGGTTCAAAAATTTCACAAAAGCTAAATATATATCTTAATTTTGTTAACATAAATCATTGATTCATGTTCATAATGACTACATTAATGGATTATCTTATCGTTTTACCATATAATTAAATTAATTTTTTTTATCTTAGCATCTTGTTTCTCATTCACCTTCTTCTTTGGATATTTATCTAGCATCCTCGAAATCAACTACTCCAGCATCGTTGTGACTAGCTTCAACATCATCAATGCAACTAGCACCTCCAATGTTAATGCAACAAACTTCTCCACTATTATCGCAATTAGCTCTCCACATGAACTTTGGTTAAAAGAAAGCGAGTGGTTGATCATTGAAATTTTTTCTCCACTACATCCTCAAATAGTTGAACAACAATGGGAGGATTAGTTGTAAGATTGACATCAAAATCATTCTTCATCAATGTTAATTGAAAGCTGTTCGAGACGTAACAACAAAATTCATGACACATACATTCATTAATGGCATCAAAGGTGCCAACAGAACAAGGGTAAAGGTTGGACAACGTGCATTTATGGTGATCTATCCACAGGCCCCTTGCTACATATGACTAAGAGGCATTGGAATTCTCATCCTTGAACCACAAGAGTAATAAGTAGATGGAAGAACAACAAAAGAGGAAATGCAATGAACTTTTAAAAAATGGTAATGTAAAAGTCTATGCTTTCATCTCCCTTTTTTTAGGGTTTCAATGCCCAAGAAGATAAACTTCTTTGGACCTTTATAAAGATCAATTCAAGTATTTTATACTACAAACAATTACTAACTATATATTAAAACTAAGTTCAAACAGTTTTTCAACAATTTTGGCCATTTCTAGTAACTTCAAATATAGTAGTGCAACAATCCAAAAAAGTGATGCTCCACTCCTTTCAAGTTGGCAGTTTCCCTTGTTGTGCCCAAGGGGTTCCCAATATTCCTGAGACATTTTTTTCATGCTTGAGGGGTCAACAAGTTAGATGCTTCTTGAAGTGTTATCCTAAGTCGAGCCACTATGCTCAAGGTCTGGTTCATCTTCTTCAAGACAATATCCTTCATGAAGTGATAGATGTTGATGATGGCTTGCAACTCTTAACGGTACATCTTCCCAAGATCTTATCAAAAGTAGAAAGCATTTTAAGGCCATAGAAACAGTATTATAGTCTACCACTTCACAATACCTCCATATTCTCAAGTTCAAATGGCTATCCTTGCATGAGACCTACCATCCATTCAAATTGATCTCACTGAATTCTTTGAACCTTCCTTGAGGGTCGAAACTTCTTGGGAGTGATCCATGAGGACCCTCAAGGATTGCTATTTCACTTGGAACTAATGATTACTTTCCATGAGACCTTTACCATTCAGCTCAAAAACTATTATTTCATGATAGATTGATGGCACCTTTCCTCAAGACATTTCCCATACGGCTCAAAACTTAATATAACCTGTTAAGACCACTTCCTCACTTGAATTGGATTGATCATTGATCATATGATAATTTATCTAGCTAACGAAGGACACATCAGCATTGATGACACCAAAGAGGGTGCGAAGGTATACTTACTAGAACAGGGTGCAAGATTGATCAAAAAGATTGTGTGAGGTGAAGAACAAGGCTTCACCAACAAAATCCTTTTATAAGCTTGAGGGCATCACTAGAATAGAAAGTAGAAAATCATATATTAAAATAACTCAATGGTATAATATTATGAGAACAACAAGAACCTATATACCACTTCAATAAAACATACAATTGTTTCTTCTATTTTATATTCAGGATGACTTTTATCAATTGTAAGCCTATAAATAACCAATCTTATTACATCTAATGATGAATAAATTATGACCAATGAGTTGGATGATTCACTTAGTCATGTCCACAAGCCCAACAGTGCCAACTCTAAAGGAGGCTTATGGTACCCACTCAAATTGTTAGTCATTCAATGCTATTTCAGGAAACAAAAGAGCATGTTGTTGCGTTGCTTATCCTTTTTCTTTTTCAGTATACTATCCATCATAAAACCTCAATTTTTGTTGTTTCCATCATTCTGCTGCCATTTAACTTTCTGTACACAGATGAATCTAATAAAATTCATACAACCGATAACAATTGCCTAGCTTCATGGAACTACTATTAGCTTCAAAACTAGAGAAGACAAAGAGATTGGTATTAAGAGTCAAAGTAGCATCAAAGGTTTTGGTGGATGAGCTATTTGCGTAATGCATTATTTCAGGATCGATCCTGTATAGAACAATTTAATTTTATTAATAATATTTAGGTATTTACTTTAGAACCTTGGCCAGATTACTTGCTATCAAAGGAGCTATTTATTTAACACCAAGATGTTGATAATGAATAAGAATTGATGTTTCAGAGTTGGATGATCTATTACCATTGCTCATTTCCTCTCCAGTTGAACTATATTAACAAATGTGAGGCCTAGAGTTACCCCTTTCTTTCAAAGTATCAATTTTCACATTTAATTTCATAAAATTTTTACTAGCTTACCCCTGGATAACCTTAATTTCGATCTTCCCCTTTGAAATCATCCTACAGGCACCTACATCTCTTTTGTGATATGGCAAAGGTTGGCAACAATGGTATATAGTTAAGAGATTTCAGAACTTTAAAGGCACAGTTTTGAAAGCTAAATAAAAGAAAACTTAGTTTTTCACTACTTGACCAAAGTATAGTTTACTTACTAGCACGAGAGTCAATTTGTCAGGTTTTAGCGTGGTCCAATCCAAAAGCCTCACACGGCTAGAACTTAACCGAAGGAAACCATAGATGCAATCTCTAAACTAATTAACTGACCCAATCTACAATTTGTTATAATCACAGATCAAACAACCCATCTTTATAAATATATTTTGCATTACATATGGGGTACACATCAATTTATAACTGTACTAGACAAAAAACGAACACTTAGCACAGGCAGAAAATTATGCATCCTTGTTCTACACTTAGGAACTCAGTAGCCATATGTTCCGATCCAATATGTAAACTACTTGACAATAAACATACATTATTACCAATTAAAAGGCTAAAAATTATAGAAGTATAATATGTCACTTACAGAATCAGAATTGTCTATCAATAACCAGATATTTACTTGTGATAAGACGGATTTGTATTAAAAATGAGAAATGCTGCAACAACTAGATATTACAAACCAGCAACTTAATCCAAATTGATGATAGGTAAATAATTAGGAAGGATAATTAACTCCTATTACTAAGCTGTAATGACAAGAATACATCAATTCATGACCAATTATTGCACAGAGTTAACCTTTGTACCGGGACGTATAAGTAGCCTGAAGGTAGCTTAACGGTTCCAGAAAATACTTCAGAAAGGGCTTTTTTTTTCAGGATTATGGGAGGGTGAGGCAAAGGAAAAATTATAAGATTGACAAAAGAACAAAATAAAGGAGTTATAGTGTTCTTTCTGGTTGTACAAAGAAATAACTTAGGTCAATTTAAGAACATTGTCTAAATTTCCTAAAACAACTACAAAAACACAAGTCAACAACACTGCAGACTAATAATAGGGATGAAATAAAAAAAACAGAAAAGAATTGGACGACTAGCTAGCAAAAGAATACAATAACTAGCCATCAATGTACCTGAGTCAGCACTAGATAACTTGTCCCTCTTATGCAAAATTTTTTTGTGATCACTTGAATTAGCACCCTCAACAAAATTAAGGCTACGAGCCAAAAGCTACAACATAAAAAGCCTGTATATCAATTTATAGAAAAAGTATACAAGCTCAATATAAGATTAACATTTAGTCTTTAACATAAATAAGATCAAAGACAAATGGAGGAAATGTGAAATAAGGAAAAATAAACTCCTAGCAAACTACATTCTTGATTAAATTTAAAAAAAGGTACATAATTAAGCCAGTAACTATCGGTTAAATTTTGAAAGAAATCTGTCTTGTTTCCTTCTTTTCCACTAATTCAGCAGAAAAACATATAGGACAGGCCAATCATTTTCACCTGTACAGTAACTTGCCAATAAAGGAGTGTTAGGTGACAACCAAAAGAAATCCAATTCATTATTTGATGTCATTGGAGGAGAGGACCTTGATTATTAGTGAAGATTGTTTATAAGAGACAAAATAGAATAAGAATGAAAGGAAACAGAAATATATTGTATGGTCATGACAAAATAATAATAGAATATCCTAAAGATATTCTTAAGAATATTATCAAGAGCACATTCTTAACAATCCAATATTCGTAATAACAAATATTCTTAAAATACAATATTTTTAATAACAGTTTTCCTCAAGTTAGAACATATGCACATCATGAAGATCCAGTTTGTTGTAAAGAATAAAAACTCTAAGTGGCCTAAGAGCCTTTACAAAATATCTATTATTTGTTCTTCACTAAAGGCAGGAAGAGTAATAATCTTCTTTTATAACATTATATATCCAATGAAATGATAATCTAACTCAGCGTGTCTAGTTCTTTCATGAAAAGTAAGATTGCTTGCAGTATAGATAGTTAGCTAATTATGAAATTTAAGGACCATCAGTTCAATGATATGATATTCAAATCCTTATTTAAGAATTTTTATCCACATTGTCTCACAAGTAGAATGCATCATTGACCTATATTCAACTTTTGCACTTGATTTAACAACAATTGTTTTATTTTATTTCTTTGTGACACATTTTTTCCACAAAGATGATATCTATAAGTAGACTTTAATCTTCACTAGATCTGAAATAATCAACTTAACAATAAACTTCATTTTCTAAGTAGTTGTGCCTTTGATATACAAACCCTTCTCTTGGAGATCATTTCATATACCTGAAAGTTCATAAGATAGTATCCCGATGCTTCTTTAAATTTTACATATGTCGACTTACCACACCAACAACAAAAGAAATATTAAACTAGGTGGTAATAAGATAGAAAAGCTCACTGAGTCAACAACAATAACAAAGATTGTCTACAAAGTGTTATTCACCCTAGAATTCTGAAAAATTTTCATCCAAGAAGCCTAGTGTCTTCCTTAGTTCACCAAGCATCTTCAACAGAGGTTTGATTCTTCCATTTTACAAAATATCCAAAGAAGAATACGCATTAGAAAGCTCAATAGAAATAATACCTTTCCCCTTCCCCTCATGAGAGTGAACCTCTTCCATTTCCTCATTCACTTGAGTGAGAGAAGAGAGATATGTTTGCATAGGTTCTAGCATTAGAGTTTGCATTTATTCTTGGCTCAAATATGTTATTTGCACCATATTCTTAGCTATTCTTCTTAACCTTCTATTTGTACCACTGGTGCGACAAAGTAGATTGTAAAACTACAATGATTGGCTTTCATAACCATTCCAATAGATGGAACACTACAATGATTGCCTTTCATGATTTGCATGAGGATATTCGATGAAAAATTGTTATAAATTATACTAAGTATAAATCGATTGCAAATTCCCGTAAGAGGTTAGTAGAATATTTAGTAGGAGATTATATTCATGTTAATCCTAATAAATTTCTTATTAGAAGTTTAAGAAACTTACAACTATAGAGAGAGGACCATAACACATAATGAGGAGAATAAGCTCCAATACATATGAATAAGAGTTACTTGAGAGCAAGGGGATCAACCCTATGCTCAATGTGGTCGACCTCACACCATTTCATAAGCCAATCCCTAATCCCCACAAGCCATAGACCTCACTTAAACAATCATCATCTACTTCCTGCACTAGCCATAAGCACAATAGCTCCAAAGTTAATAATCCTCATCGATTGCAAAGAATCTATGAATAATGATAAGACAACACACATGAAAATTAACCATCACTTTATAAAAGAGAAGATAGAAGAAAAAATAATCACGTTATTACTTGACAACATGTTTTCAAACAGTAGACATCCTCACTAATGTTATATTAAGAAAGACTTTACAGATTTGAATTTCAAATTAGGCTTAATCAATAATTAAAGCTCAACTTAAAATAGAATAAAATATTTTAATACTTATAACTCTTATTTGATATCATGTAGAACATTATAATTTTATATCTTTTTTATTTTATATCCATGTATTCTTGTTTATAAAAAAAAGGAATGTATATTGTTATTTTATTTAAGGAATAAAATTATTCATTCATAATTTCCTCACTTCTCTTAGTTCAACCATGCCAATGTAGCCTCTACACGAGTCCCTCCAACTCTTTCGAAAGTTTTTACACTGGGTTAATAAATGTCTTAACTGAAGCCAAAAATAATTACAATGAGCAAACACTCAATAGATCTTTTTTCATACTCAACATCATTTTTAAAAGGCTCAAGGACTAAACCCTAAATACAAGGATTAAAAACAAAAATACAATACCTCCCATAAGCAAAATGATAACTTATAAAGATTACGAAATTTTTAGTTTAAATCAATGAATTGTCCCCCAACTTGAAGCTTGCAATACATAAAAAAGAAAAAAATGCAAACCTTGAGATTAAAAATTCTTATAAAAAAATAAAATTTTCAAGCCAAAAATAGTTATAAAAAAAATTATGTAAAGTTTGTTAAGATGAAACTTTAAAACAATAGCGTTAAGCAAGCTTAAGAGAAAAGATGACAACCAAAATCACATATGGAAAGATCCCTATAAGTAAGATAAAACTCAAAATAAGTAATCAAAAGTTTCAATTTGTTAAGATGAAACTTTAAAACAATAGCGTTAAGCAAGCCTAAGAGAAAAGATGACAACCAAAATCACATATGGAAAGATCTCTATAAGTAAGATAAAACTCAAAATAAACAATCAAAAATTTCAATTACCAAGCAAAACAAAAACATAGATCTCAAAAGGAAATGAATCTAGAAAAACCTTTAAACCAAAAGATAATGATAAAGAGTATTATTTCACAAAGGACATGAGTTTATATAACCCAAACTAGTCAAGAAGGTTTTAATAAAGTAACTGAGGGTTAACAATCATAGATAAAATGGTTAAATTCAAGTGAATTTCAAACATTCAAAAAACCAAAGAAGTCTAATTTCCAAAAAAACCAGGTCAATAGAATTTAACAATGGCTTAAAGAATAAGGTCAAAATAATGAGGGTGTGTCAGCATAATAACGCATTTAGATAACCTACTTTGAAAGTATGAATAACTCAATTATCTAAAAATATTAGAATTAAACTGAAGCCAAGGAAGTTAACTTTCCAAAAAAATTAACTTCATAAGATTTTGATTATTATAGAAATAGATATGATTAAAACAATGAGTGTCAAAAATGAATTTTATCATAAAAGAAAAGGTATTTTTAGCATAAAATATTTGAATTAAAATTTTCAAATATTTTTACAAGAATTTTCTGAATGAATTTACATTAAAATATAAATTAATTAGAAGAGAGGAAGGTATAAAGTTTGATTCTTCACTTAAAATATAGTAATGACACAAAAGGCTACAATTAGTACGTGTTTACCAAGATGAAATAATCTTTATATCGACACTTATCTCTCACACTATTATGCTTCATAGACAAAATCAGGAAAAACTGTCGTGCAAACCTAAGGGTTTGATTGTTTAATGTGCTTGATTATATATGCTACTTGAGAGTAAAAAAGAAAATGGGAATTCAGCAAAAAAACTAAAATTCTGGTATTATCCCAAACTCTTCGATGCAAGCACTTCTTTCTAAGACTTCAAATCATCAAACACAGATTAGACCCCAAAGGGGAAGTTTTCAAGATCCATTACAGAAACTTTGAAGATGAAAATAAATTGAGCGATATCCTGTGAACAAATTTGTGATTATATTAAAGTGCAAGTCCCTTTTTTCCTTGGGCTTAAATCTGCTCAAGCCTCCTAATCCTGCAACATGTTAAAAACGTTTCTTATAATTTATATTTCTTCTTTTTTTTTCCTTTACATCAAACCTGGGGAAAAGTTTGTTGATTGCTAAAGCCTTTTTTTGCATTTGACTAGTAAGTAAGTTGATATTCACTTCACACAAATTGTGTTTGGTAAGCAAAAACAGGATTAAATGGATTATGTAGAATAGTTAACAACAAACAAATTACTAAGAGTAATAACAATATAGAATTACCATTAATTAATAATTGAAAAATAAATACTATTTAAAAGAAGATATAAAAATATCTAACTAAACAAAGACTGCTTATTATAATCAACAAAATTTACCAAAAACCAATTAAATAATTTCTATTGATTTTTAACCAATTACAAGTCATTAACATTTTCTTAAATAGTTTGGTAACAAAAACCAAACATTTAGAAAAAGTAATGAAACAAAGGCCATCTTAGCAACAACTCTCAATATCTTTATCAAGTAAACTAGATGGCAACCAATATTAAAAATAATTTAACTAGCGTAGACTCCTATTAGGAAAAAGAGCACAAAACCCAGAAGATGCAAAGGTAACCAAACAAAGCCATGGCAAACCTGAAAGTACTGAAGGCATGGTCTAAATCCTCATTAACTCAGCAATCCCATGGATGCTGCATAGATGAGTATAGGCTACGATTGTAATAACCAATCCACCCTTTTAAGGGATTTGAATCAACCACATGGACCATGATTATCTCACACTAATAAAATGATCCCAATTTGAATAACACAGTCAAACAACAAAGAATGTTAGTGCATTGTCGCAATTCTCTAGGGTTTAAACCCATTCAAGGGCTAAGACTTGTTTTAATAAAATTAGCTAAACCACAACCTTTTGACTTAAGCGTTCAAATTGAATTTAAACATTGATTATCCTAGTTCACCTTAAGCCAAGATATTACACATTAATATTTACTTAAAAAATATTGATCTACAATAAGAAATATTAATTAGACTAACTAAATAAGATTGCTATCCACCAATTAGACTAACTAAATATGTTATTTAATATATATGCTTAGTGTCCTTGGAAAACATTAAGCCTGAATAATTATGTTAATTAATGTGAAAAATTAAAAGCTCAGATTTATAAAAATAGCATTAAGAAACATTAACATTGTTTAACTTAGTAAAAATGTTAATTAGGATTGATCAATTAAGGTAATTAGATCATTATTTGTTTTAATATCTTTATAAAATCAAATCCCAAGATATCATGAAAATAAAGTCATTAAATAAGGATGGCAACAACTATATCAGGACGATAGCAACTACATAATTCAACAATACTAACTGTTTCAAGAGTTATTCATACGTCAATGAAATCAAAAAATTTGTCCTATTCTTCTCTTCCAGAAGCTCAAGAAGACTAGAGTTAAGTAGCAGAATCATCAGAATACAAGCAACACAGAAAATAGTCAAGAGGATATTAATGGTGCGGGATCAAAAATGGTAGTAGCAAATGGCAACAATAGTAGCAACTCTTGACCTTATGCTATAAACTAAACAGAAAATTAGTGAAGTTCGGCCAACAAAAGCTGCACCTTAATGTTTGCCTTGGCATCATTAGTGGCTGAAAGCAGAGCATCACCAATAAGCTGTCCAGATACATATATGTGATCATTTTCCTTCAAATGGCAAGCAGCAATTTCCGCCAAATCGCCTTGAAAAATTACAGGGATACTAAGACCAAACTGCAATGTCACTATTTGCCAGAAAATCATGCAATTCTTTAATCACTAGAACAGAAAAAATAATAAAACAAGAATTTAAAATGCCATACAAAGAACGTGGAGCCAAATGCTAATGTATCAAATTTTTTGTTAATGATTCTGTTGTAAGATTAACAGCTTCAACTATCTTGCTGTGTAACGGTCAGATGCACATATTTTTAACCAATTGGGAAATATAATTACAAACATCTGATAAGTTGATTGTGTTGCAGGAGCATGGTCTTGTGCAGAAATTAAAATTTCTTTGCAGAACTAATGGTTACATTTATCCACCTTTTTCATAATCCACCATTAGCGATAATGTAGCATCTACAGAAAAAAAAAGTGAAATAGGGATTAACGTATAAGCACAATATCATCAAAGAAAATTAAGGCTACTTGTCATCATTTTGACAAGGAAGAAATGTAGAGCACATTGGTTCAACTGTTGTAAATGGAAGCAGACAGAGAAGATATTGGCTGTGACATAATGAATGCCGCTGTTTAATAAGGCCTCCTGCAGAAAATTCTCAAAGAAAAGTATAAAGCAACCTCCTGTTCCTTGGAAGCTCGCAATCCTTCCTCTCACAAAATCCACAAACAAGAGATAAAAGGAAAAAAATCATTCACCAAAAAGAATATAAGATTTCCCATGCAAGGAAGTTGATCTTCTAAGACAAATGTAAAACTATAATATCAATAGGATAACATCTAGAAAAAATCCCGAAGAAGCTTCCTCTTGTAGTATGAGTGGATGGCAGGAATGTCTGACAAAACTCATGAGTAGACAAGCAATGTGGATCAATGAAATGTGAAAATTGCAGTTTGGCTTGAACCTAAGTGCACCAAAGTTATAGAAACTAAGGTCATTGAAGATGTCTAGAAGCAAGTGGCATTGGCTAGTTTAGATCCCAATGCTTTGGAAAAACCTGGCCTCCAAGATAGATGCCAAACACAACATTAAGTCAAGTTACCAAGGCTATAGTCAAAGATAAAGCCCAATATCATAAATGTATTTGATGTCAAAATATGATGTGTATCAAACAAATTATCGAAAGCCATATTGACGTGAAAGTCATGGTCATATCATTAACTTATATCAACAAAGTTAGAGTCATGGCAATGAAGTTATAACGTAGAGGAGACATCATAGAGATAATACAAATATCTCATAGAGAATATCAGAAGTGTCATGAATAATAAAGATATTGTGTCAATGCTAGATGGAATAGTGTGGAGCTACTGTTGAGCAAATGAAAGTCATTAAAAAGATAAGGGATGTTGTCAAGGTTGCACCTAGAGAGGTCGTTGAGGTCACAATGATGGGCAAGAGCTAATCAAGCCAAAGGAAACTAAAATGCAATCGATTGAGATTTATCATTTCCATCATGTTTAATGTATGAGTGTATTCTATAGTCATTATAATGTTTTATGCACCAGGAGTATTCAGATACACAAGATAATTTAGCAACATGGGTTAATTTTGTTAAAATTTGTAATCTGTCATAATTCATGTAAAGCCTCATGCTTTTTTAAAGAATGTACCTTGCACATGCCACTTCAGGTTTTGAAGTCAATCTCGAACTTACCATAATCCTTACCTTTTTTTGAATCTTTATCCTTGAGTACTTGACATCTAAAATGCCATGAATAACTCCTATACACTAAGCTATTGATGTTATCATAAAGCAAAGTCTTTTAACTCCTTAATGTGATAGAATAATTGTATGTAAGATTCAACAACAAATCCTCTGAGAACTTCTTAGTGGTAATCATTAGAGTATGGCTCTTTGTTGTATAAAAAGCAACTATCCAATAACATATTCTAAGTGAAGTTTTTGAATGTTGACTTAGATAACTTATGCAATTCTCTCCTTAATTCCTCCACCTTTTTTCTTGTCTTGAGTTGGCATACCATTTTCAAATTCATTTTTTAAAAAAATGATTTTTAGATCATAATCTTGTGTTTGACTCATCAGGCTTTGAAACAAACTTTTTCATTAAAAAAACAATGAGAAGAGCAAAAGACAATTTTATCTCCCAAAATAATATTGAAAATTTTCAATTCATTTCTTTATCAAAAAGTTTAGACAACTTTAATGATTCCACAAAGTTAATTATTTCATTGATCTCTTATTAACAACATATTTACTAATCACATTACTTTCAACAAAAATAACATTTTTCATATCTAGATTCATAGATCAACTTAATATTTAATAATAACTATGCCAAACACAACCTTAGTCTTATGATTTATAATGAAACATATTTTAAAATCTACTTAGCATCATTTGAGTTTTTCATTGAGGTTACAAAGTGGTATTTATAAATTTTAGCTTGCAAGAATTGAAAGACTAGCATATCTACTTATGTTTCCAAATCTAAGATTTTCTACGTGCAAAACTTAGTCATCAAAGAATGGCTTTCAAAGAGTTTGAAGCTCATTATCTTATGAAATTTAAGTAACGTAATTTGGATCTTCAGTCCTCTTTGGATGAGTTGAGTGTTCTATGGTATTCTCACAATGTATTCTAGCCAAACATTAAACTTCAATTTATAATCACTTCCATTGACTACATTCACCTTAATTCAGTCCACAGCTATCTACCTTCCAAAAATAGTCACCTACCAAAGAAATCAGATAACTACAAAAGCTTCCACGCACTCTTCCGAATAACAAACCCAACCCCATTAGGTGTGCTTCCATTCACTTCTGGGCTGCATCAACGAGCGTTTGACCTAACTCAAATCTTAGCGCTTCAAGCTGCACTTCTCTTATATGAAACTATTACCATATAAGGTAAACAGCGTGCTTCTAAGAAAATATGTGAACTATGCTCCGAATTATAGCAAGTGGAAGGAGAAAAAAAAAAAGGAAGAAAGGAATCAAGTATCACATGGCATCACATTCTTGCTTAAATTTTTTCCATCATCAAATTCGGTAAAAGTTATAAAAAGAAGGCAGCGCAAACACCTAATCACCATTGTAACATCGAATATAAACATGAAAAAAGAAGTTTGAATCAAGGATCGATGTTAAAGGGCAGACCGGAACCGCGAGGAATGCCTTAAATTCTCGATGTTCTCATGGAGAAGCACCGTGACAGAGGCGTGACTACCATCCGCTTGAGTCTGTAGACTGACATCACTACTGATAGTTCCCACTAGGTGCACGGAATTGGCAACCTTCGCCTGAAAAGGGATCTCGCACGGTCGCGGCAGCTGCGACTGATCCACAAGCGTTGTTGGAGCAGATGAAGAGCTTTCTGTATCAATAGCCGGGGACTTTGACTTCATCCGATAAGCTCTTCTTACTGAAGAGGTAAAGGGAAGAGAAAAGAGGGCGGAGGAGGAGCTGAATCTGTTCAGCACTCGAGCCACGTTCATTTTCGGAAGGCGTAGCTCGAAGCAGTATCCCAACCTTAGGGAAGGGTAATGAAATAGGAAAAGTTTCTTAATGGTTTTGTTTTTTTTTTTTTTTTTTTTTAATTCTTTTGCAATTAATAATTGTTTCTAAGTTGTCTCTAAAAGCCACGTTTGCAAGCTCAGCTCCGAGCCAAATCTAAACTCTAGACCAATCTTGATCACATAACGACGCATGTGACTTGTTCAAATCGTTATGTATGCTATTCACTTAATGATTTTCTCTCATTTATATCATATATCCCATTTTAATTTTCAGCTCATACACTAATATTTTTTACAATGTTTGTGAAAAATGATAAATTGATAAAAATAATTAAAAAAGATGCTAAGTTTTTATTTTAGAATCATCAAAAAAAATTGAACTATTGCTTCCCATTAGGTTGACATTGTAATGCAAATCAATCTTTCATAGCTAATTTTATTAACAATATATTGGCATATTAGCAAATGATGTATCAATTTACAAGTATAGTTCCAATCTACACATCAATGGCTTAGTCTCTGGCCAACAACCTCATTCATGGTAGTTTTATATGGTTTTCAAACTTTTACCTTTCTTGTAATGATTTCTCTAATACTATCAACTCAATCTCGTGTCATTAAATTATCTCCTAAACATATTATATTAATAGTTTTCTCTTTTGAAACAAAAACAACGAACTACATTTAAATCTTCATAGATCTCCAATAATAGCATAGCTCTTTTGACACACTAATCATTAAAAAGACTAGCATTGAATCAAACTAATTTCAAGAACTAAAGATGAGAGTATATAAAAGATATGTCAAAAAAAAATCATACGTCATTCAATTACATAGCCTTTCACACCTCATATTATCAAACATATCATTAAGATATAAGATCCTATGATAGCCAATGATCAATAACAAAGAGAACTATGTTCGCTTGTTGGAGTTCATCGTTATTATGACCATTCACTAAACAATGACTCAATAACATGTGTGAACACTTTATTATTTTATAATTTTTACATACATAGGTAAAATAATGAAACTAATTTGATGACAAGTATTTCATTATGAGTAGTATTGATATTACTCTAATAGTAGTTGAAATACTTAGAATGAACATGTACATGAAAGCTAGGTTTTGAACTCTTTGGTATTAAGGATAACCTTAATTGTTGGTATAACACCTACACCACACGAGGGCAAGAGAGTGACATCGATCAATGTATTGGGAAAAATAATCATCAAATAATGATCAACTTCTCACAACTTTTTAGATAAATATATACATTGATAAATAATCTCACATCAAATATAAATAAAAAATTATAAGTTTATATGTAATGCCTAATTTTTTGAATGTTAAGTTTTGAAGATAAAACTTATTTAGATTAGATTGAAATGACTAAAAAAATACTAAAAAATGAGACTGAGTTGTCATACAAATTCTACATATTTAATAACATTTTAATAGTGGATGGTTCTATAATGGACACATTCTTTTATGCATCATATTCTAATTGATATTATTTAATAATAGATAAGTACATAATAAACAGACACAACTCCTCACATATAACATTTTAGAGCACTTTAGACAAATAACTATACACACTTTTTAAATACAGTATATATATATATATATATATATATATATATCTTTATTTAGATCTTTTTTTCTTTTTATATGGCTAAAGAAAAAGCATTTAATTTTTTAGTAGTTGAGAAGCATCTAGTTTGTGGGTGAATTTCATATAATCATAGATCAAGATGGTGTTTGATATAATATTGTTAAATGTCAATTTGGTTAATATAAAATTAGTTTAAAAAATATTATTAAATATTATATGTTTGATAAATATATATAATTAAATAATTGATATTTTATTTTATTAAACTTAAATATATTTTATAATATTATTTTAAAGATATAAAATTGTGTTTTATTATGCTAATATTATTTTTATACTTTTTGAGTCGATTAATAAAAAAAATATTTTTTAAAAAGACAAAATTAAAAATAATGTACATGTTAAGGGGCTATCGTGAGTTCGTCCTTTTCAACAGCCTTGTTAGACTAGCAATTAAAAATGGAAAACATTATAATTTTATAAAATATATTTAAAAAATGCAAAGGTTAATGACATTCATAGAAAAATGTGCAGCTTCTTCTTCCAACTTGCAATTGTAACAAATATTTTTTATTTTTATTTTTTTGAAACATTATTCATGACGAAGTCTAATCCACAAGTAATTTATGAACAAGTGGACGGCGGAACACGCTAAACGTAGATGAACGTCGTGTGGCCGGCCGGATTATTAATGCCACGTCGCTTAAAGAGTAACAGCTATCTTCGATAGGAGTGATAAAAGTCAGACGTGAAATTTATCATTTGATTTAGATATGAGTTTAAAATTTATGCTGATATGATTTTTAAAATCAAATTAATATATATATATACATATATATATATATATTATTTCAGAGTACTATTTATATAACAAAAAATATTTCATAAAGTAATTAATATTATGAATTAAGTGCAAATGGTTTTGACTCCATAAAAAAATGAATAAAATTTTTAATATTATTTAGGTTGAAATTATTTTATTTTTTTGCATAATTATTTTTTTAAGAAAATATATATTTCAAATCATAAATCATAAAATAGTTAATTATTTTTGAAATAGAATTCTCATAAAAAGTTAATTCGGAAATCATGTCTAAAAAAAGAAGTATATCTGCATTGTTATTTTCATTTTTTATTTTAAAACAATTATAAAAAAATAGATCGTTTTCGAATTTTCTGAGCAATCCTTATGCTTTGTTTGCAAAAAATGTCTTTCAAGCCGTTTTATTAATTGATATGGCCCTTAAAATTAAATTAATAAGTAAAAAAAATAATATTTTTTATTACAACGAACTAAATTTGAAAAATATATGTTTTGTTCAAATAAAAAATAAAATCGATATCTTAATTCATTTTTCATTTTTTTATTAAAAAAATTTAACAAAAACGTAAATTGGTTTTAGAATTTTTTTTTTGAACAACCCTTAATTATTTGGTTGCATTCCAAAATTTAAAAATATATTTTTATTTCTCTTTAGAAACTACAAAAGTGTACAACACTAACAAGTAATTTAGATTAGTTGTGCTTTCCAATAAAAAGAAAATTTAAAAAAATCAAAATTTGTCAAAATGATATTCTCTCCATAAAAGATTAGTTATTTATTTATGAAAAGAGAGACAAAAATGCAAAAAAAAATTAGCCTTTTTCCAATATTTATTTTAACAGCCTCTAATTATTTCATGCACAAAGCTATATGTTTAAAAATACCCTTCACCTGAGAAATGATTAGTTAAAAAAATATGCAATTTCTGAAAATATATTTATATTTAATTATCAATATTTGTAACTCGTTTGCAAAGATCCTTCTTGTTTATTTAAGCCGAATCTGTCAATTATTTGGAAAAAATAAATTCTTTTCAAATTTTAAAACACTGAAATTATAATAAATTATTCATATAAATTATTTTTTCTGTACATAAATACTCGTTTTAAAAAATATTGTTTTTAATACCGCTTTTTCCAAGCCGGCTTTCGAACCTACTTAAAACGATCATGACATTATAAAATGATATACTAATGCCTTATGTAACAATATTATTATTTATTTATTTATTTATTTATTTTTGCATCTCTATTATGTTGTAAAAGTTTCTTTAGTTCTTTATTATTATGAGTCAAAATGGATGCAAAAGATAACGAAAACCATCAAGTCCAAATAAGAAATGGTCATCATTGCATGTTAATGTTTGAAATTGGGACATTGTTTCAATTTTGGGCCACACTAGTTGGCTCATTCTAGAATTATATCAAATTTTAGTTGATTTTGATTGAACTCAATCTCAAATTAATTTGATTCCAAACATTCTTTTTGTTAATAGTTTTGTAAGAAATTAAGAGTTAGATTGATTAAAATAATGTCTTACTTAATCGTGCTTAATCACACAAGTCCACTTAGCCACACAACTCATTTATTTTAAAACTTAGTTGACCAAAATGAGTTTACTTTGAATGAACATACTTAGTCACATGTTTTATTGTTTCAAAACATTATAAGACAACTATTTGAAATAATAATGTTATTAAAACAAACGTCAAACTCATGTTTCCATTTAAGTTTTTAAATTTATTTTATTTTTTTTTCAAAATCATGTTTTAATAAATATTACATATTAAATTTTTATTTCTAGCCATACTTAAAAATAATCATTTTCAAGAATCTATTTTAAATCTTTTTTTTAAGATCTCAAATTATTATTGAGCAAAAAAAATAAGAGAAGTTAAAAAAAAAAAAAAAAGAAAAAAAAAGCCTTGCTTGCTAACCCTCCCAAACTTCGTCGAATGCGTGTTTACAAGTTTTGTCATCATTTGTGCCGTCGTGTTTCTCATTAAAGTAAAACAAATTGGTTCACATGCAAACTTGTGTTTATTTTATTTGCCAATATAAATTTATTTATTAAAATAATCACGCAAATGACCTTAATGGGATAGTTTGTCCTTAGTTTCGTTGCAAAATAGTTACCGTTTTAGGTTTGTGTTTAAGCAAGAAGATTAGCTTAATCCCTTGGTAATAATTATTGTTATCCTCATATTTAAAGAAATTTTGGTCTATGATTAGTTTGTTTTCCGGAAGCATTCCTATGTTGTTTTCAACGGCCCTTTGCCTCAAATGGCAACAAATGGCAACAAATGGCATAATTCCTATTATTTTATAATTATGAGAGAACAATTATTGCAATCCACGTGCAATAAGAAATAACAAGTGAAATATATTGACTCTGGTGTACTGTGGCCCAAAATTATTACAATCCCTACCCTGGTATACTGTTGCCCTGCGTGCGGTAGTGTAGGAATAGGATTAAAGCTTTAGATGCGCCGCGGAATATTTAACTCTTGTCATGCAAAATTAACAACATTGGCTGCGGCTTTTACGTGCGAGATTCTGTCTTGCTTCTACAAGAGCATTGTTGCTATCTCCGTTGATTGTCGTTGAATGGTTGGCTCCAAAGGTCGAAAAAGTAACAGGAAATCTAAATACTGTGGAAGTACCTCTCCTGATAGAGAGTTTGTGGAGGATGCCGGGGAAGAAGCCGCTGGAGGCAAAGGGAAAAAAGGTTTGGTGATTGGGATGTCTGTAATTGACGGAAGGATGGGTATCTATTGCATGAGCTCGAAATTTTTAATATCTCTGCCAGCTCCTCAAGTGTGGATGCGGGTACTTCTGAGAATGGTGTGACCTCCACTTCCCCATTGCTGTCGCTGGTGCGGACTGATTGTGAGCGGGGAGGTTTATTTGGTGAAATGGTGGGAGCCTCTGAAATCATGGGCGCCAGTGGCCTGGCCACTTTGAACAAAGCTGCTGAAGCTGCACCTGATAACACTACCTTGCTGGACAACACGGCCTTATCGAACAATTCTAGCGCAGCGACACAGGGCAACAAAGTGAGCTTTAAGGAAGCATTAACTTCCAAGACTGCTATGCTAAATGAGGCAGTGACCTCCTTTGTGAGGCCGGCTGCAGTTGATGTCAAGGCCAGGGCTGCATCCATGGACGACCAAGTTGATAATGACGAGGTTATCATGTCCAATGAGGCCTGTCTTAGGCGAATTGAGTTCCACATATTTGACTTAGTGGGGCGAGTGTATGGCAACACTCTCCCGTTCTTTGTCATTGCTCGAGTGCTCCAGAGGCGATGGGGACACCTTAAGAATTTCCGAATCCTTGATATTTCCTCCGATTGCTTTTGCCTTCACCTTGATTCAGTGGAGGATAGAAACGCAGTATGGTTGGGAGGCCCATAGCAAGTTGCTGGCCAGGCCATGGGTTTGGATCTGTGGACTCCCGATTTCCGACCTAGTGCTTCCACGGCGATGTGCGCCCCAGTCTGGGTGAGATTCCCGGCTCTTCCACTGGTCTATTGGGATGTAGAGAACATCTTGAGAATCGCAAAGTCGGTGGGCGAGCCAATTCTCCTTGATGGCTGGACGGCGGACATGTAGCGCTCGTCGTTCGCTCGGGTATGCGTCAGGGTGGACTTATCGAAGCCACTGAAGCCGGGTATGTGGCTGAGGGGGGCAATGGGACGTTCTTTCCAGCCTTTTGAGTACGAGGGGCTTCCCAAAATCTGCTTTGCGTGCGGACTTGTGGGTCACCTTGCAGAGCAGTGCAAGACCGGGATGACGGTGAATGCTGCTGCAGCAACCATTACGGGAGATGGGCGGACCTTGATGCAGGGCTCTGAGAAGGCCTCATCGTCCAGGGTGCAGCTAGACGTCTCGGCTACCCCCAGGGACCTAAACTTGATCTCGCAAGGGCCGCCTGCTGGGTCGATCGCGCAGGGTGACAGGACATCCCTTAATAGTGTGAATCTTGGACCCATGTCGGACGATGAGGAGGGCACCAAGAAGGAGAGTCTGGGCCCGTGGATGGTGGTACAACCAAGGAGGCAGAAGCTAGCCATGAGTGTACGAAGTCACAATGCACAGGGAATGGCTACTGGAGCTAAGAAGGCTGATGAGGGAGGTGGTCAAAAGGGCAGAAAGAGGAGCGTCTCCCAGACTAAGGGGAGGCTTCCAAGCAGAAGCAATCGAAGCCTCCATGTGCAAGACATAAAGGGGAAGGCGCCGCTACTGGCTAATGATAGGGTGCTGGATGTCAACCCTCGGGATGAAACTGTCTTCCGCAATGAGGGTTAGGAGAACCTCCTCCTCACTGCACTTCGTGGGGTGCAGTGAACTTCTTAACCCCATGGGGGGATGTTGGCAGTGGATGACTTATCATGGGCAGAGGGGTTGGGAAGCACCTACAGTTCTGTGGTGCTGTGATTTATCAAGGTTGCATTGGATGGGCATTCCCTTGTTGCTTGACGCGACTTTGGAGGGCGGAGGGCTGAGGCTAATTCTCTGGCTGCTGCGCTATGCTCCCATGATGCGGAGAGGTACAACTTACTCCTTCTCTTAATGACTAAAATATTAGTATGGAATACCAGGGGCATCTATGGCAAGAAGTCGCGGTGCTACCTTCAGAGGCTTGCGCGTGAAAGGAAGATTGAGGTGGTCGCCTTAGTTGAGATTAGAGCCCACAGCTTTGCGTCGAGGGATGTTGATTGTCTGCTTGGTAAGGAATGGAATTATGTGGTGCAACCTTCGGCAGGGAAGTCGGCTGGCATAGTCATTCTATGGAGGAGCTGTCTGGTGGTGAAAACCATTCATTCGTTGTTGCATGCGGTCTCGTTTGAGGTGGGCACGAATGGGGGTGTAATACTCAAATGTTGTGTTGTCTATGGACCGAGGGAAACCCTGAAACGCAAGGAACTGTGGGATTTCTTGAGGGAGGAGGCTGAGAATGCTGGCCCTTTGCTGGTTGCTGGCGACTTCGATGTGGTCATGTCGCAAGGTGAAAAGAAGGGGGGGAAGGAAATTTAGATACAACAGTCTGCAACAAGAATTTGCGGATGTGATTCAGGACCTCCAGCTGGTGGAGCTCATGTTCACTGGAACAATTTCACGTGGTGTAATGGCAAGGAGGGGGGGTGCAAGGATTCTTGAAAGGCTGGACAGAGCGTTGATGAACATTGCAGGCATGCGTGCATACCCGGGCTGCTCTGTTACTCACCTTGCGCGGATTGGTTCAGATCACTGTCCCCTCTTCATTGACATGGAGCGTGGGCGAAGGCTTGTTTGCAAACGCCGCATTCAATTTGAGAGAATTTGGCTGCAATTTCCTAAGGCAATGGGGGTGGTGCATTAGGCTTGGAGCAGACGCACTAAGGGGAATCATATGGAAGGCCTATCAACCAAGTTTCGAAGGTCACTTGTGGCGCTACGCAAATGGAGCAAGCTGGAGGTCGGTGACGTTATGAGTGCCAATGTGAACTTAGAACATAGCATCAACACTTTGCAAATGAAAGGGTCTCAGGAGGGATTAAGTGCAGAGGAACACTGGCGCCTTGGGCGATTGATTTTGGATTTCCACCGCGGTTGCGCGTTGGAGGAGCGGTGGTGGTGACAAAGGGCTAAACTCCATTGGGCCCAATTGGGAGATCGTAACTCCCGATTCTTCCATGCTGCCACCACTACATGCACTCGTAACTATCTCATTGCCCAGCTGAAGGATGATTCGGGCAGCATGGTCACTACGCAGGATTCTATGAGCGCGATTTTGGAACCCTTCTTTCATAAGAAGTGGGGTGGTGGGATGACTACCCTTCCTACTCTGAAGCATGTGCCGCACGCCAGCGTTAACGACACCCAGGCAACCATGCTGGCTAGCCCTGTGACGGAACAGGAGGTTATTTCGGCCATCAAAGCTGCCAGGAGGAATAAAGCCCCCGGCTTGGATGGGGTTACTGTGGAATTTATCCAAGGATATTGGCAGATCACTTAGGGTGACACAATTTGGGCTGTGCTCTCCTTCTTCGTTGAGAAGCAAATGCCTAGGTGCTGAAAGGACACTCTTATTGTCCTCGTACCGAAGTCTCATGGCGCCTGTAGGCCAGAACAGTTCGGGCCAATAAGCTTATGTAATTTCATCTACAAAGTGGTCGCAAGGGTTCTTGTTGGAAGGCTTAAGCCAATCCTTCCCTTCCTCATATCAAGAGAACAGGGGGCATTCGTGCTGGGAAGATGCATTGCAGACAATATATTCACGGCCCAGGAAATGGCTTCGCGCATGCATTCATCCTCCACGAGGGCTGGGCTTATGGCAGTTAAGGTGGACATGGAGCAAGCCTATGATACGGTGCAATGGGAGTGTATGATGAACATATTGAAAATTATGGGGTTTCCATCCATCTGGTGCGACTGGGTCGAGGCTTGTATCGTGAACCCCAGGTATGGAGTCCTGCTCAATGGCGTTCGGCTTCCCTGGATCCATGCGCAACGCGGCCTACGTCAGGGATGCCCGCTCTTGCCGTATCTGTTCACATTCTTGACGGAGTATCTCTCAACAATCATGCATAATTATGAATCCAGGTCATTGCTTGGGTTTAGATGTGGGAAGGACTCTCCGCCTGTTTTCCATCTTTTGTTTGCTTATGATATCCTGGTGTATGCATCAGCTACTCGTGCTGCTGCGCGCACGGTCAAGAAGGCTATGTAGGAGTTTTGCAGGGCCACGGGAATGAGCGTGAACCTTGCGAAGTCGAAGGCTTTCTTCAGTAAAATCATGAGCACTAAAAGGAAGAAGGTGATTGCGAGGAAACTGCAAATGGCGCATGGGGAGAATCTTTGCTATCTGGGCGTTCCAATTTCGGCAAAATTAATCAAGCTGGAGGATGTTAAGTTCATGCTCCAAAAGATTGACGACCAGGTGATGAAGTGGCGCATTAGACATTTATCACTCGCTGGGAGGGTTGTCATGATCAAATGTGTCCTCAATGCTATTCCTAGTCATCTGTTGAGTCATTGTGTCTTGCCGAAGCGTGCTATTGACGCGGTGGAGCAGAAGATAAGGAATTTTCTTTAGTGTGGTGCCACTGGCGAAAGAAGATGCATTATGCTAGTTGGGAGAATGTCACCTTGCCCAAGGATGCGGGAGGCCTTGGCCTTCTGGACCTGCACACTTGGTAGCGGGTTCTGATTATGAAACATTGCAGAAGATTGATTGGTCGTGAGGAGAACTCCTGGGTGTGCATCATGGATACTAAATACGGCGCTGCTCATACCCTTGTTAAGACACCACGGGGAGCATCTCATGCACGCAGGCTCGTTGCTGCTGGCATGCCGTCCGCACTTGCAAACTTTGTGTGGAGAATCGGCGATGGCACGGACGTTTTATTTGCAGAAGACAACTGGCTCGGTGTGCTCCCAATCTGCTTGTGGCCCACGTTCATCAACATGGAGGTGAATTGGCCAAGACATGTGAGTGCATGCGTTGCTGACGTGGGCGTTTGGAATGAAGAAAGCATCAAGGCCTGGGCCAGCGACATCCTCTTTGAGCGCGTTATGCACTTGCCATGGGCTCGGAATCGTGACATGCTCTTGCAGGTGCAGACGGAGTCGCCCCAGGTCAACAACTCAAAACTTTACATGCAATTACGCTGTGCTAAGGCGGGTGAAGGCATGGGGAACTGTAATGCAAACACAGAGTACCTCAAGACGATCTAGAAAGTGAAGGCACTGCCCAGGGTGAGATTCTTCCTTTGGCGTCTGGCAAGTGATCATCTCTCTACAGCAGCTTGGCTGGCCCGCAGGAGACTTGCTGAGTGCAGTAGCTACGTTTGGGGTTGCAATGCTGACGAGACGCCAGAGCATTTTATATGGGAATGCCCGCGTGCTCAAGTGCTTTGGAGCAGCCACCAACTTCATGGGGCCGTCTCTGCTCTTGGTCTTCGCCATGGTGAGGGCACTGGGATTTCCTTCTTGCAACGATTTCTTGAATTTGTGGTGGCGCCTGTGTGGTGTGAAGCTAATAGTGTGGTGCACGCTGCAACCCTAGCCATGACAATGTATTATATTTGGGAGTTCCGCAATGCGAAGAAGCACAACGATGAAATACCAAATTACTATCTCATCTTGCGGAAGCTGCAGATTGAGATAGCTCTGCTTCATAGTACCCGCCCTTCCACGTCCTGCGGGAACCTGCTCAATTCACCTAAACTGAACGTAGCACAAAACTGGATTCCCCCTCCCATTGGATGGGTTAAATTCAACTGTGACGCGGCCGTTGGTGATCATTTGGCGGGCCTAGGTCTGGTGGCTAGGGATCACATGGGGAAGCCCCTACTGGTGATTGGAAAGAAAGTAATCTCTCAAGCGACTGCAGCCATGGAAGCTTATGCTATGCTGGAGGCCCTAGAAGTGGCTAGGACTGGGCTCCCGGAGACTCGGGCCATCAAGCTCCAAACTGACTCGGCGCTGGCCATGCTGGAAGTGCGTACAATTCTTGCCCAGGTGCCCATGGGGGGTGTGTTCGCCAATGCAATTCTCCATGCCTGGGACCTTGATGCTCTTGTCATTACATGCATTAAGTGGGACGGCAACGCGCCGGCCGACTGGGCGACGCGCGCTGCTTGCCGGTCCGACTTTGCCTGGGAACAGGGTATGCCCTTCCCTGAGCCTTTACTTAAGTTACTGCTTTTGGATTTCCTTTTTGATCCTCCGTAGAGGACGCTGCATGTAACGGTGCCTTCGGTTAAATGAAAGTTAATTTTCAGGAAATATATTGACATATTTGATATAATAGTAGATTTAATTAATTAAAAAATCTCTTATGTTAAATAAGCAAGAAGAAGTTTAATTACATTTTTTAGATATTCATTTAAAGTTAAAATAGAGATTATTTCTTAATTATTAATCATTTATATCATTTTTTACAAGTGATGTGAAATGAAAACCAATAAACAAAATTTTCATCTTATGCCTATAAATTTTTTTGATCATCAAATTATTAACTTTGGCATGATAAATTATTAAACGTGTATTTCACTGTGTTTTGATAAATATTAGTATCATTTATATTGGTGGTTTAGAAAAATGTTTTTTTCAATATCATATAGTACAATTTGTGATAATAAATTTTTGAGAAATAAACTTTTATTATGTATTATGAATTTATTCATGATTTTAAAAAACAAAATAAATATCTACAAAATTTAAAACGTTTAATTATGTTTAGAGTTTAAATAAAAAAAATGATTATTGCATTTGTTTTTTTTTTCATTATTAGAGTTTGAAAATATTTTATGAAAAACTTTTTTTATAAAAGGACAATTTATGTCATTGTTTAATAAAAAAAATTGATTTATTCTATATTTTTTAGTTATGCCATGTGCTTTTTTGAATATATGTTCCAACATAGCTTTGTTTGATAGTGGTAAATATATTCTATGATGTATATTACAAACAATTTGGTTGTTAGAACTTTTCATCTATTCATTTTTATAATTTATTGAATATTAATATTTTAATATCTAGTAATAGTTAATATTATAATTAAAACATTTGTAAAATTTCATGTTTGAAAAGCTAGTACTAATTATTTTATAGAATTACTTCTGAGAAAATCAATTGATGAAAAATTCACAATAAATTGTTTAAGATTAATTTCCTTAATTATTTGTTTTCACAATTTAGTCGTCCTAATTATCGAAGTTTGCTTTGCTTAATTTAAGTATCGAATTGACAGTTAATTTTCCGGCTTAAAATTTAACAAAACCCTAACTTGTATTAAAAAGACAAGGAACTCTTTAGGGAAAGTCGACTCGATTTTCGGGTTTTGAGGCCGGCCGGCTCGGGACGAAAACGGTAAAAACGCTTTCTCTACCGGTTTAAAAAAGTATTAGCAGTAAATCCAAGCTCAGAAAGCTACAAATTTTTTTAATGCCGCTCAGCTACGTTCGATCGGAAGGGTACCCCATACCCAGCCGCCTACGTTGCAGAAGAAGTTATCTCAGGCAACCTTTTTCTTCCCTTCTTTAGGGTGTTATTCAGGATAAAAAAAGAATTTCATGATGGCGATTGGGAGAAAGGGAAAGAAGGTGGAAGGTGCGTTGGCCACAACCACAGCATGGTAATCTTTCAAGCACGAATCTTTCAGTAAAGGAGCATTTGTCAAGTTGTATTAGACCTCGGCTCTTCTTGGGCACGTCTGGCTATCTCTCCTCTTCTTTGTGACTTCTTTTTCTATTTCTCCTTCGGTGTCCGATCGCTTCAGGGAATTGTGTTGCGTGCGTCCCCGCAAGGCCGTGGTTCTCAAGAAAGGAGGTTATTTCCGCTCCCTTCTTTTTTTTTTTTTTTTTTTTTTTTTTTGAAATTTTGATATTTTTGCTTGTTTGGAAACGCGACCTCCGCCGCTGATGATTGATTGTTTTTCAAGGTTTTTGGACTTTGCGTATTTGCGAGCATGCTCTGCCCGTAATTTGCGTCTTATTTCACCGGGTAGTTACTTTTCTGTGGATGGATTACTAGTCGCACAAATGTTTGCTAAATTTAGTCGAAGGCCCGTTGGTTCTTTTCTTGTTTTTATAAGCGCGAAGTTGGTTGGCTTTACCCTTATGATCGAAAATTAGATGCTTCATTTTGTTGAGAAAATAGTCGAAAGATCGAGCATGTCCTCTTGTTTTGGATGATTCTATTGAGGTTCTTTCTTGCTAGTCATGGCTAGGCTTCTTTTCTTTTTGTTGGCCATCTTTAATTTTTTTGTTGCACCATCGTGTTAAGGGAGTTCCTGGACCATCACGGAATCACTAATCGACCGAACTTTTTGATTGACTAAATCCCTTCTATGGCAATGGGTTGTGTAGTAATTTCGAAGTTTCATTGTTATCTTCCTGAAAAGATGCTGCTTTTTGCTGCTGCTGCTGCTGCTTGTTTGACTCTCTTTTCTTTTAGACCTTGATCTAATTTATCTTCGGCAAAGTTTTCGGCAGTTTCATTCATAGTTCATCTAACAAAATATCAAAACTTGTGGCTTGTGGCAAACTTATGTAGATAAATTTGTAGTTGGTTGATTTGATCCCTGTCCTTTCAGCAGCTGTTCACAGTTTTTTTTGTCACATCTTTTATGCTTATGTTTTGATAACCTTGAATTCCAGATATTTGAAAGATTTCATCTTTACAAGTTTGAAACTTTATGCCCTCATTTACCTGGTTAGGTGAGTGGTTCTGATTGCACTTTTGCCGATATTCCTCTTAACTTTTTTTTTTTTTTTTTTTTTTGAAATTTAACTTCTCTTTCAGTGTGTCGTTATTAAGTGACTAGTAGCTCGAGGACAAGTACTTCTTGGTTTATGTTCGATATTTTTTGTTATGCGAGTCATTCTTGATGACTTTTTATAGAACTTTTTTTGTCATTTTTTATTATGCCTCCGAACTTGGTTTCAGGGCTCTGGGAAATTCTGGAATATGCGTTTATCTTGAAACTTGTTTGTTTACTATATGATGTTTCAACTTGATTTATGTTGAATTATGGTTCATGTGATGATGCATTAATTGAAGGTTTTGTACTGTCTCTGCAAGCATGGAAAGTGTAAAATTGGTTTGCCTAATGTAGAACTTTAAGTTCATTATTTGATGTGTAAAAAATGCTTTTTGATGTTTGTAAGCTTGTTCCTGAATTACAAACATTTGTGCATTTCTTATAATTTAAAATAGAGGCTTTTGCTAATGCTGGATTGATATTACTAGTGCTTTTTTGTATAAATTTATTTTTTTTTCTACTGCTGAATTAAAGTTACCATGTAATGTTCTCTTTCTTTTTCTCCTGGCGTAAGGACTGCAAGTTTTCTCAGTTGGTAAAATGGCAAACATTGGTATAGCACTTAAAGCTGTTTGTGGCTTGGTTGTTGTGAGTTTGAGTTGTGGAAATGGCTTCCTACTATTGCAGGTTATGGCAGCTTAACTTTTATCTCTTGGATTCAACTTTCTCAGATCTCTGAATTTGGGAGTTTCTGTGTACTAAGCCACTCTTTTTACTGCTATTAGACTTTAATCCTTTTCTTAATTTTATCCAGCATATTTATGATGACAGTCGATTATTTATTTGATAAGAACAAGCACTAATTATCGACTGACAAAAAATTATTTGATTTAGGCTAGCCTTTCAGTATTTCTTCTTTAGCTGCAGATATTTGTGGCCTTTGCTTGGCAATTTCTTCAATTTCAGCAAACCATTGATCTATATCATATCTTTGTTTCAGAACTCTGGGGCATACTAGATCATTTTTGTTTTGACTTGACTCTTCCTCAACCTCATCTCGGTTTGGCATGGATGGTTTTTCTGGTAAAAGAGCAGTAGGTGGGCTTAGCTTGTCTCGAAGTTCTGGTCTTTCTTTCAAAAAGCCAAACCAAGAGGACAGAAGCTCCCAGTTCTGCAACCATATAGGCTGCAGTACGAGGCATAGCTTCATGAAAAGTGCTGAAACGAGCATTCCTGAGAAGCCCAAACCAATGAAATCACCATTTCACTTTAAAAACAGCAATTCTTCGGCTGCAAGTTATTTGAGATCTTCTACCAGCAACTTGAGAAAATCTAAACTTGAATGGAAGAATGAATTGTCTGAAGCAGATGTTGCGGAAAGCAGCACCAGGCAAAATGAGCGTGGAAAAGATTTAATGCATGATAATGGATTTGTTGGGAGAGAGGACGAGAATGAAGGTTTGCAGGGCCTTGGAAAATCAATGCCAATACTTGAACGTTTTCCAAAAAGTCCGACTGAGCCATCAAGCAGTTCCAGTGTTTCTTCTGGCTCTAGATTTGGCAAACAAAATAATCCGAGATTTGGGTCTGCCATTCATGACACTGCAAGTTCATTTCTTCGTCGATCTTCTTCACCCAGAACTGGTACTCAAGCCCTTAAAACTATTCCAACCGGGATCAGTGATAGGCCACAGAGGTATGGTCTGAGAAACTTAGGTTGTGCATCAATCTCAGATGTTCTTCCATCTGGGAACTCTTCCTCTAATGGACGTAGTAGCAGAGGTGTTTCAGTCAGGAGAAAGTTTCAAGCTGGAGAAGGTTCTTCAAGTGCAATATTATCCCTTCCAGGTCATCCAAAACCTAATGAAGCTTCAAGTATGACCAGAAACCATTCTGGTAGGGATTTTCCTGTCTCTGTTAGAACCAGACGTGGTTCTAGTACAGAAAATACTAGGGTGAGGCTTAGTGAGCAAGAAGAAGAGCACATCTTTCAACTGCCAGATGCTGTTCTGCATCGACAGTTGCCCCGTGCAGTGTTGTCTATTCATGAAGCTGTTCAGGAAAGTTCACAGAGGTCTTTCTCTGATGAGCTACCATCTGTTCCAGTCGTTGGAAGACCAGATTCTGACAATCAAACCCTGCAAAATAGATTAAATTCTCGGTCTGAAGATAGAGATGATTTCCGGCGCTTTAACATTGAAGGAATTGCACAGGTTATTGTTAAAGCTATCATATTATGCTGAATCATGTAGTGCATTTTTTTTTTTTGGTTCTATAAGCGCTTTATTGTTCTTGAATTCAGGTTTTACTGGCTTTGGAAAGAATTGAGCAAGATGAAGAATTATCATACGAGGTTTTCAATAAGTAAATATTTTTGCTACTAATCAATTTCTTTGCATTTTGACTAACATCACATAATTTACAGCAATTATTGGTGTTAGAGGCAAACTTGTTCTTGGGAGGTTTAAACTTCTATGATCAGCATAGAGATATGAGATTGGATATAGATAATATGTCATATGAGGTATGTTATGTTCATGTGATTCTTTGGTTTCTGTGTCAATTAGTGTATCTTTACTGTATATTTCTTCAATTTTATATCATTTTTTTCATTTGCTGGTTGTTCTGAAAATGCCAGTGAAAATAAATTAGATGATATATTCTTTTTACATTTTTATCTGTACGTTAACAAAACAAAAATGTAGTTATTTTACGTCTAAAAATGAGTTCTAACAATTGCAAAATCTTTCACTTCAAAGAATTTTAAATGGGTTGAATCACTTGTAAAAGAGCTAATTAAAATCAATTATTTTTTTTGCATAAAAACTTAAGAAAATTCATGCACAAGTAACTTAAGACTCATTTTATTATCTGAGAGAATTTCTTTTGAGAAAGTTTTCCTTCTCTATGTTCGTAGGAAATCAGTAAATAAAGAAATGAAAGACATGTAAGAAATAATTTTAAAAAAATCAAATTGTGAACTTCGAACATTTATATTAAACAATAATCTTATAAAATATGGCTACATATTTTGACAATGGCAGTGCATGTATTACAAGCACGAAACTAGTATTTTCTTTGCAAGGCCGTAGCAATATGATTTTGAAGTAAAAATTCATTTTCCATGGCATTGCACATGCAATTTAAGTTTAGTGTTGTAAGAACCGATGTCGCTGATCAAACCGAGGACTAGTTGCTTCTATGGTCTGATTCTCCTACTTGACTCAATTACCTGCCAAGCCAATAAAAATTGGATGAATTGACACAAATCATTGGTATAACCAGAAGGTTTTGTTCTTTAAACAAAATATTTGTAAGGTTTACTACTTTTATCTTAAAGTTTTGTTTTTGATGTGCTCATAAAAAACAAATGATTCTATTGGCCAGGCTGAATTGGTATTAGCCAGATAATTTCGTTGTCCAATTTGGCTATCTTTTAATTTGTTATCTTTTTAGAAAAATACCCGTATATTAGTAAGCATTCCTGTTTCACAGTTAGTATATTGGTGGTGAGAAAAGAAAGGAAAAGGCTTGAGGATTACTTGGGAAAACTGCTATAATTGAAATTTATTTGTTTGTTATCAGGAACTCTTGGCATTAGAGGAAAAGATGGGAACTGTGAGTACTGCTCTCTCAGAGGAGGCGCTTTCTAAATGTCTAAAGAGAAGCATATATTGGCCAAGCTTATCTTCTTCAGGGTTCTCCTGTCATGGTGATGATGATGATGCGAAGTGCATCATTTGTCAGGTTATCAAGCATCAATATCATATAGATATCAATGATTTATCTATTTTTTATCTGATTAATTAAACATCATCATGTTGAAAGATGCCTAAGTTATTCAAATCATTATTGCTTTCTAAGGAAAATTTCTAGTTATCGCCCAAATTGGTTTTGAGCACTAGGATTTTTATACATGTTATTTAAAGATTCAATAAAAAAAAATTTAAAAGTTTAGAGATAGCATTGCATAACTCGTCACATTAGTAAATCAAATTTCTAACAACATTCCTATGATTCTTTCATTTATTATTTTTATTGAGAATAATAAATTGTTCTTTGAGCTTGATCTATTATGTGTATTTATATTGCCAATGATAGATATTTCACGTACATAATTTTAAATATTGAGTTCTACGCTAATGACCCAGTTAGCTAAATAACAAAATATACAAGCACAAGTTCATGCCATTGACATTTAGCTAAGTGTTCATTTATGGCATTTTTTTGTGCCTAATATTGTTTGGCCAAAATGCTTAATAGATTATTTTGTTTGCTTTCATTATGTTAAACTTGTTTTGGGCTATGCTTGATGGAATTCCAGGAAGAGTATGTGGTTGGAGAAGAGGTGGGAAGGCTGCAATGTGATCATCGTTTTCATGTAGACTGCATTCGTGAATGGCTCAGGCTGAAGAATTGGTGCCCAATCTGCAAAACTGCAGCTGCCTCTCAATCTGAGCTCTAAACCTGAATCTTCTATTCAATGTTTGTGCAGAAGTCCTGTTCTCAGTATACACTTTTATCTCTTTTTTGTACATAGGCTTCTTCCAAGCTCTCACGGATTAAAAATGTCATGTGACTCTGTCCAAGATTTGTAAACTTTCACGTTTTTGAGATTTTCATCTCTGTGCATTATTCAGGCAATGCTCTTATGATCAACATGGCTTGATTAATGTGTTGCATGTGAATCTTCCCCAAAATAAGATTTGGTGGGATTGGTATGGTTTAGTTGATATTATTGGAGGTTGAATTCCCATAGATTATACTACTTGCTGGATCCTAGAAATAAAATTATGTGTTCATTCTAATGAGGTTACTTCATAATGTTCTTATGCATCTCTTTAATTATGTTTATAAACGTTTCCAGCTTTGAATAAACCCACCTTGGCTTTTTATTGGATTAATCAATAGATTCTTTTGTAGGGGTTTGTTCTTTTTGAAATAAAGACATCGAGAAATTTGTTATGGAACATCTAAATCTAATTTTTTCTTTCTATTTCTATTAGTTTTCAATTTTATTTATATTATCTTTGTTGATAGATTATACATTTATTGTGTTCTATTTTTTTGCGACTAAGCAGGACATCCCTTACAAGGTGCTCTCATGTTTTATTTGTTTATTTATTTATTTTTTTGTTGTGCAATTGTATTCTATTGTTGCCTATTGTTACCTTTTGTTTCTTTACAAGCTTGGAAGATGAGCTACATAAATTGTTCATCATTCTTTGTTCTGTGCATGCATACAATGAAGTTGTGTGCGTATGTATGACATTGGTTTGAAGTTTGCTTGGACTTAAGGATACTTGCAAATGCACGTGATCTGTAGTAACATGGGCATCAAGTGCCGATCTTGATCTTGTCGAAGGAATAGTGTTGTTAATTGTTCAATAAGACTGTTTCTTTCAGCTCTCGAGTGCACCTTTATCATGCTCCAAATGAAACACATTTAAGTATGTAAAGCACCAAAGTAAAACAGGTTTCAAGCATAACTTTAATCCCAGAAGCGTCTAATGGAACAAAATCAAGATGGTAACATGAAAATAATTTCATTTAGTAAAACATTAAGATAAGTGATATTATAAAATGTCAATGCAGATGAATAATGTTTTTTTTGTTCACCAAATCATCATTTTTTTTCTCATTCATTGCATCATTTGACATAATTTTCATACAAAATCCTCAAAATAGACCATAGATGACTTTTTGTATAAATCTTAATCCACACGTAGTTATATTATATAAAGCTCAATATACGTAAGAAAATAGCCCCTACTTAACCATGTAGAAGAAAAGCTCAACATAACTTCACGCCAATCCCAACAGATCTGCTTAGAAAAAAAAAATTACACGTTAAGGTACACGCATGAGTCAAGTCTTGCAATGCCAAAAATAGACAACATCAATTTTCCCCACACAGCATTTACTGCTTCAGCCCAACAATTCTCCTCCATGTTAGATTAAAAATATATCTCAACACAGAGCAAACTATTATCCCATCTTCACCCTATTGAACATATTGCTAAGAACACCAACATTATTCCATGCATCGACGCAACACTGCAAACAAATATATAAACGTGGTATCAAAGTCTATCATAACAATATGATTCTTGCATGCATGGATATTTATTCTAATATGGCCTTGGACTCATTGTAATAATCACAGAACAGTTAAGCCATGACTAAATATCAATAATTAGGTACCTAAAGAATAAAGAACAACTGAATTATGGGTATGTATGCTCGTACCAATACAAGCCAAAGCTAAAGAGCTGAAACAATTCAGCCTTCAAGAACCCTCCGTGGATCAAGCTGTCCACTGCAGTAGCTGGAAGGTACAGCAGATAGCTCCAATCGACCTTTCCATTCCTCACCAGGCTTAATAGTGATTGGTTTCTCAACAGCAGCAGCCTCAACACATAACATATGCTTGTAATCCTCATCACCAAGATCTGCAATTGCTTTGGCCTTCTTATCCCATGGATTCCACACAACTGCAGAAATGAGAACGACATCATCCATCAAATGAAAGTTTGGCATTTTAATTTGACCCATAAAATTTTTTAATATCAAATGAAACCTGCATCGGGTAGGCCATCTTTCCTTAAAACATATGTTCGTTTCTTTTCATGGTCAAGGATTGCTATCTTATTTGGCGTGCTCAGATATATTTTATCCACCTATTGCAAACAAGCGTATCAATAAAAGATTCTTAAAAGCGAAAGGGTAGACGTTGAGACAACAGCTCACTTACTTCAGATTCAAAAGTGATTGCATCACCCTGTTCTGTGAAACGCTCTTTACCTCGCAAGTTGTCTAGGTAATCCATTGTCTCCAATCCTTCAATCCGCACTTCACTGAAGATCACTCATATGACATGCGGTCACCATGATTATATATTCATGGCTAAGTCGAGAGCATACATTACATTTCAAAAAGAATGAACCAATAGGAGATAACATATAATTTTATATTCACAAATGGGCGATAACTTATTTGTATTAGACTTATCTATTTGTTATTCAAATCAAATTGACAAGAGCTTAGATTTTAGTCAACTTGTTATTCATCCAAACTAAGTCTGTCAACATGGGCCGTCTAAGCGTCGTGCAAAACACCTCGTAGAGGTTTTTTTATTAAGGAAAGAGAGTCTCTTAATAGAGAATATGCAAACGTTGAGACTTCCTTTCAAGAAAAATGACATCTATGAATATTCCAGGTTATTTGATAACCCACTTAGAAGGGTTTGAAATTGTTGTGGAGGTAAAAGTAACAATGTCCAAGAAAGTTGCCACTGAGAATGTAGCCAACGAGTCGGTGAACTTCCACAACTCTTTCAAGGTTTCTTTGACTTCAATAGAGGGAGGGAATCCCTCAAAGGCCATCATTGCTAACTCCTTGAAAATGTTAAATGAGACAAATAGAAAGGGGAATAGGTTCTAGAAGCTTCCTTAGAGACTAGATTAGTGATTGTTTTTCCTTGAAGTGGAGAGGATTTGGGGATTGGCCATGCAAACAACTGGCCTCTAAAGGAAGATACTCAAGGTCCTAATACCATTAGGAGGATGCAAGCTTACTATCTGATAATAGTAATTTTACTTCAGCAATTGATGTCATTGAACCTCTAGTTATCTCAAATGACTTGCATGGGAAAAATGGTTGGCTTCTCATAAGCCAACCAACGAAATACTATGGAAATCAAGGAGGTTATGAACAACTAATGTGATGACAATTCATGTATGTGAATCGCAAAAGAAAGCTTAGCAAAAGAGAGCAAACCTGATGTTCAATAAGCCTGGGAATCAAAGAGGCATTGAAAATGTTATCTTATATATGGTTAGGAAAAATCTCATATCATTGGAATGTTTGAACTTGAGAAAGATGAAGATTCTGCAAGGTATATCGAGTTTAAAACATATTACGAATAAAGTCCACTCTCCAGACGCTCATAAGAAGTTAATTCTTGAGGGTGTTTGTTTAATTTTCCTTTTTTTTATTGATAACTTGATATGGTTATTAGAGATAAATAATGAAAATCCTATTGAGAGGTCATGCATGCTCTTATACAATAAAATTTCTTTCATTATTTTTAATGAGATTATTTTTAATTGGGTTGGTATGCTTGCCTTGTTTGAACCACGCGTAGTCTTCGATTATCAAGGAGGTGCTATAATTCCCACACAAACTTTGATTCTTTAGTGCAAATGCTCCGAACAATAAGAAGAGAAAAATTAAATAAAGGTTATACTTCTTAATTGGTACTTGAGAAGTATGACTTTGAAATCTTACCATGTATGTTCACATGTATTTTTTATTTTATTGTTATATTGGTCTATTAGGTATTTAGGATTTTTGTCTAAGGACCATCCATATTCCATTCCATGGATCCGTATATATCTAATATGTCATATCTCTTCATTTTTCACAGATTCTTCTCCTCTGAAGATACAAAATCCCAAAACACTAAATGCTAATCGTAGAATTTGATCTCCTTTTTTTGAGAGATTTCTTAGGAGCTATTGAACTTGCAGGAATTCCTCTTGTTTTGTCGTTAATATTTTCTTGAGAACATACATTCTTACTAAGTCTATTTCCTCTAGAAATATCTCTAATTTTTTAATTCATTCTTGAATTACTTTTTTCCACTCTATCTCTATTTTCTCAGATATTGCTTTTTCAATTTCTATCTTTCCTGATGTCAAGACAAGGCTTTAGAATTTTCAGCAAACTTTAGTTGGTTGCTCTATCCTGGCCTTTTGTTCGAGGGTAAGAATCAAAACATACCTCAGATGACTTTCGTACCTTGTGTAGAACTCCTAAAATTTTTTTGTTTGGAACAGATTGCACTATCAGTAATGATGTCAAAAGGAAACATAAGCCTACCAAAGATATATTAGTGTGGAGGAAGTTGCAAGCCTCAATAATTGTAAGCCGACCAAGGGTTTTGCGTCAATCCACTTGGACAAGTAACCGACAACAAGGAAATATTTCGCCCACCTTAAGTTGTTGAGAATGGCAGCTAAAGTCTATGCTCCACACTAAGAAGGGACAAGAGACCCTGATTGCATTTATTTTGGCTACTAGTTATTAGAGAAGAGAAGCACGAAACTAACATCTCTTCACAAAAAGAGTGATGTTGTTTGCATAGTGGGATAAAAGAATTGTTGCCATAAGGTCTCCATAACGAGGTTGCGGCTCAAGGCATGATCTTCAAACTTGTTGCAGTGAACAGCCTCCATGATGTCTTACACCACAAATGAATGGACACATTTGAGTAGGGCTCAAGCTAGCTCTTCTAATAAAATTACCTCTTAGTACATATCATTGGGCTTTTTGCAAGTGGCTTTAAAGATGATGAGATCCCTATCATGAGATAAGCTTCAAGGGGATATATTCAATAAGAAGGCTTCTCAAGGTTGAGAACTTGCATTATTTTTTATCAAAGAGAGCTAACATTTTTGCAGACTCAATATACTATCTTGACTATAAAACATCTCTGAACACTCAAACTACATCCAACAAGCAACTGAATCTATTGCACAAGTGTGGGGTCAAGACCATCATTCCAAACTTGTTCACTATTAGCAAACCAAGATGTCATTGTCGGAGGATAAAGCAATGATCAAGATCATTAAAACCATATGCATGACTGAAAGTAATTGTACCTTCTAGCTTTGTAGAGTACCCAAAGAAGCTCATGAGGGATCCAATAGTTGGAAGGATGAGGCCCTGACCAACATTGATTTTGTTAAAGGGTCAAGTAAGAGGATATCGACAATACTCCTAGTGAGCACAAGCATACAAGAACTCTTAACTCCAAGATGACTATAGTATCATCATAAGGGTTGCGAAGAGGTGATAGATCCTTGAGTCAACGAATTGCAAGTCACAAGAATAAGAAAGGCTATTGATAAATGAGGCTACATCCCTCTTTCCCACAATCAACATCTCTTTTAAAGGCTTGGTGATTGCATGCATATAATTACATGAAACTTGGAAGCAAAATGATTGATCATCTATCTCAGGCCAACCATTTTTATTTAAGTTGTTGACCAAGAAAGGTTACTTTAGCTGTTGTTGCTGCTTCACTTGCAACTTATGATCACTGCAAAATGAAAATATCATGTTTGGCTTTGCACTCTCTTAATAGTGTCCTTGTAGGAATTTTTTGCTTATAATTCAAGTTGAGACTAACATGAAAGATGCAATTCACCAATTCACACCCTAATGCTGCTACGAAAGCCTATCATTTGATAGCCTTCCTACTACAAATGGACACTAACCATGAGTTAGTGACGGACACATGGGACAGATGCAGTTTATGAAGCACATAATATAAAAAAAACTACACAACGTTCAAATTTGGCGGCCTCTATGGAACAGATATACTTGAAAAGTTATAAATAGAAATGTCTCAATTAGAGAAGGCTAATATAGTAACAATTGAGAATTAATAATAGGATAGAATGCTTAGATGATTTGAACAGTTCAAATGTACGTCAATTAATGCCACTGATAAGACATGAGTTGTAAAAAGTTTTCTTTTTGCATGGGGGAGAAGCATCTAGTTTTAAAATTTGTTGTTGTCATTTTTATTGTTGTTGTTTTTGTCATGGTACTACTACGGAAAGTAGACAAACAAATGGAAAATGTGCTCATGCGAACAAAGTAAATGGACAAACCTGATATCAGAAACAGTGAAGTAGGTGTGGTATGCAAAGGTAAATGAAAATGGCTTCCCATCCGTGTTTGTATTTCTTATACGGGAGGTCAGCATTAGGTCACCTGCAGGCCCAAGAGTGACCCTCAAACGAAATTCATAACTGCAATAAAAAAACACATAACTTGAATGAAAAGCAAATACCAGCATAGTTTTTTTCTAAATAAATCCTATTAGTAAAAGAGCTAGCTAGGTCAAAAGTTTTGCATATACCACGCATACAAACAATGTCCCAAAAAAATACAAACTTAAATTAGATAAAACCGGAAAATAAACCTGTGAGGCCAAGTTTTGTTATCTTCTTCAGATGGCCGAAGAATCAAATCAACATAAGCTTTATTTAAGTTGGCAGTTGGAAAGGGTGGAGGATCAGGGTCAATGCTCCAAAACCTATTTCTTGCAAACCCATGTTGTTCAAGATTTCCATGATTGCTAAACTACAATGTAGAATTTAACTTTGTTCAGGCAAAACAATTGAATTTATGAAGATTTAGATACATGAATAGACAAATTTATTAAGCCTATTTTTTGCAAAATACAAGAATGTACATGTCATACTTGAGGGAAGCAAATAGGAATGCCGCCACGAATCGCTTTTGGTGGTTTGAAAATGGCCTGTAAAAGAAGCAAATTAAATATTAAACTAACCTTGGGTAAAAATTAACCAAAGGGAGAGTTTGATGCCATTCAAATTCACCATAAATATTTTTTATAATTAAATAAGTCATAAAAATTTGAAAATGAATTCCAGAAGAATTCAATAATTGCTGAACATCATTATGGTTAAAAAGATATGGGTTCACAAAACTATGCCCAAGGCATTCAAGCAAATTCACTCATGTGCAAGTTAAATGTTCATTCCATTGCTTTCTAAATATTCACATATAATTTGGCTTGCTTGCCACTTGTCAAAGTAGAAAACTTCAAATGAAGATGGGACATCAGAATTCCAGATAGACCCATAGGAAGATGAGACATACAAAGAATAGAATACTGACTAGGGATAAATCCTTCGTCAAACCTTTGCCTTGTACCTCTTGATCATGGCTCAAGGAGACATGATCAACCAGTGTCATACTCAAAGACCCATTATGCTTGGCTCATATAAAAATGTGTCGAACACATTAATAACAGATTCTGGATACAAGTTGAGTATACAGTTGGTAACACTTCTCATAAAGCTCTTAGGAGGCAGGGTTAAAAAGATTCGCCTAAAGGCCCTCATTGAAGGCAAACCACTTTAAAAAGAATGTGGACTTCCCAATTGTAGCCCTGATAGATTTTCTGAAGAGGGCATGGCAAATAGAAGAATGTGGCAGTCTAAGGGGATGTGTGCAACCGACAGCATCTTTCCATGGAAGGGGAACTGGATACAGATAGCATTCATAACCTTTTCTTTCAGATGCCAAGGCCTCCACAACTTTTAGACCACTATAAACAATCACTGCCTGATTCTTCTCACTTGTGAACAGCAAAAATGACCATTCTATCACTTCAAAGAAGATACAAGAGAATGAGCATACGAACATGGACAGTATGACCTCAGGAACCTCACAAAAGTGTCAAGGCATGATGATATTACTGAAGCTGTTTCAAACAACAGCAACATTACAACAATTGGCACAATGACAGTGATTTACAATCATTGGTGCATAATACAAGGAACCTAAAGTCAAAATCCTAACTTCATGGCATGGAAATCAGCACAAGAAAGGCTATGTAAGTTTCCTTTAGAGCTAAGAAAATGCAGTTATGCATATAAACAGTTCCGAGCACCCACAAAGGTGGTCGAGGTGCAAACAACACACCGAGTTGCTCAGCACATTCAACGTGCATATAAGAGAGCTATATATGTCCATAGGAATATGTGCAACCATGCATTCAAGCATAACTCAGGGAGTGCACAATGTCCATACAAACAATCCCACGCACATAACTGTGTGCTTACAAGTTCAACATGATCAAGTTCAATGCAGGCTTACCATCTATATAATGCGTGTACAACTTTAAGAGCAAGAAGTTCTATATGCATGCACTGAAGATATGCGCATACAAGGAAAAGCATGGGAGACAATCATACATATTATTCTTCATTAAAGGATCTGATTTTTTTTTTTATCATAATGCCTCATCTTAGGTCACCAAACTCGCACATTTTAGATGGGGAGGCTCAAGTTATGTCCAAATTTGCAGATTTAAAATTCATAATGATTAAGCCAGTTGCTGGTTTAGTTCAGAGCTTTAAAAGGATAGATCCAAGGAGAATCGAGTAAGGATTTGTACCTATTTCCTCTTGAATAGAAAAGCTATTTGAAATTTAGGTGTCAATTGTAATTGTAGCCCAAGGGGCCTTAAACCCATAAAAGATAACTCTTGAACTGATTAGAGATTAATCTCATCATTCGAGGGATTCAAAAGAGAAAGGGCTGAGGTTCAATAAAATTCGCAACAGACAGGTCTTTGATATGTCTAAAGAATTTTTTAATAGCGAACAAGAGATCGCCAACAAGATACAAAAGGTAAATGGATTTTTAAGAGATCTTGTAACCAGCATTGTGAGATCCAGTTACAAAGATCCTTTTCAAGAGTAGACTAGGATAAAAAATCTAGGAGATTTTGTGAGTAATGCCCTGGGCGAGATCAAAATTCTGAATCCAAGAAGAGTTTCAAAGCATTTGAACGACAAGGTATTTGCCACAAAGGCATGCTAGAATTAACTGTTATGAATAGATTTGAATTAGGCTTTCTTCAATCAAGATTGAAGTTTTCCCAATACTTTTCATTCAGGTTACTCTCCATGTGTGGTATTTGCCATCTATCATAATTTAGTTTCTTCCTTGTGAGAAGAGACTTTCCATTGTCCTTCAATTACAATATTCAATCAATTTGACCTAGAATGACCAGCATCAATATCAAGTTTCCTCACTTGAGAAGACTTGGGGTGAACACAATTTCGGCTTTGATCTCAAAGAGTAGATCTTGCCAGTCATTGATTTTAAGTTATATTATTCCATCAATTTGCTCTTATGTGGGAGAATTGGGTAAGAAGAGATTGTGAGCATTTATGGTGTAATTCAGAAGAGCGTTGACAAGGGCGATAAAAATAAAGATAAAGGATATGGTTTGAGAATAAGAACCATCTATGTCCATAAAGAAACCAAATGCCCTCTTTGCAAAGGAGAATGATTAGTGAGGGAAATGCCACAACTAAGTTGTAAGAGGTGGAAATAGATTGCAAATGAAGGAAAATCCACCAAAAGTAATGATGATGATGGCAGCAGGAAAAATGGTAGAGCCCTTTGTTTGATGGTAGGATGAACCACAAATATGTAAACGCTAGAAATAATAGCATATCAAAACTTGTTAAGGTGAACAAAAAGTCAAAAGATGATGTCATCAAGAGAAAAAAGGTCAACAAAAAAGAAAAGTCTATTAAGAAGGGTACTTTTAGTTTTGATTTTCAATCAAATTCTAAGCTAAGATAATGTAGCCCGAGACTGTTACATTTCTAAAAAGAATATTCGGTGTCACGTCTAAAAATGAGGAAGCAAAAGAGTAAGCAGAATATTGACTAGTGAAAGGGGAAGGACTTTGTTGCTGTTCTAGATGTTGACACTAGTGCCTATAGAAGGGTACAAATTGGCCATAGTTTTCTAAAGGAAAAGACAAGAAAACTTCTCGATATAGATGAAGTAACTTAACCTAACAAAGTTGAGAAAAAATGTGTTATTTCGTTTAATAGGGATGGAAATGCCTAGCCCACAAATTAGAGGAGAGGTGAGCATGACAAATAACAAGAATAAGTGCAGGTTGACACCTAGATATACAACATTGGACAAGATAAACTATGATCAGCTCATTCCTTTGGAGGAGGAACCTCAGAAATAGATATGTGAAGGATGCTGAAAGAAGTGTCAAAGTTTTTGTGGACATTCAACTTCCTTGCATGCAAAGATGACAACTCATGAGAGTGAATCTCATTTTTGAAAAAGGTCTGCTGTTATCGAATCAATATGGGTTGTACAACACAAAATTCCTAAAGTGCAGCTCTCAAATTCATGACACAGAAATCAACACCACAAAAGCCTCACAAACTTTCTTTGAAGCTCAACAGACCCAGTTTTATGAATGCAAAACTTAGGTGAAGGAAGATACGATGCACATGTGGTTCAGCATGTATAATATGATTATAAAACATCTATGTATGAGAAAAAACATGCATCCAGGTAGATTTGAGGAAACAAGCAAGTGTAACCCAATATGGGCATAATGTACGTAGTTATCCAGTACGTGCATTCAAATTTTATGCATATAAGAATAATTTCTCCATAGAAGTTTAATGTAAGCAAAGCTTTCATGTGCATACAGAAAATAATTATGGATGTACAGCTTCAGAAGAGAAGACCATTTCTACATATGCAAGCCAACAATAATGCACACATAAATTCAAGTGCATAGGAGGTTTTCTACCTGTACACTGGAGATTTTGTGCATTCAAGCTCTAGCACTAGACAATTAAAGTACATTATGCTTGGCAAATGTCTGATGTCTCAATCAGATCGCTCAATATTAAGTTGACAAACATATTTCAAACAGTGGCAAAGGCTATGTCTACATTTTGAAATTTAGATTTCATAATGGCTAAGGAGGTTACTAATTAATCCAAACGATTAAGAGAATAGAACAAAAAAAAAAGTATGCGCCCATCTATTCTACTTTTTAAATAGATGAGTTAATTGAATTTTTAGAGAGAAGTCTAATTTAATCAAAGAGACTTTAAGCCTAAGGTAAGCAATAAGACATCTAGTAGAACTAGTTTTAAGGCATGTTGGGAACTAATGAAAGAGAGAAGTTAGGACGTCTAAGACAAGGACCTTTACAAAGAGAGATATCACCTTATGGGGAGAGAATGAGTATTCAAGTCAGAGATCTTGTGTCTAGAATTGTAAAATCAATTAGAAAGATCCTTGTGAGATCTAAGGCTGAGATCAAGAATACGGAAGAAGATTTTGTGAATGCATCAGGTGAGATCTAAATTTTAGGCAGAGTAAGAGCATAAGCTCTTTTAAAGGGCAAAGGTATTTGCCACCAAGATATTCCTTGGTGTTAACTCATGTAAGTAAACATAATTGGGCTCATATTCTTCAAACTGTAAAGAAAATGTTTTTCAATGTTTTCTGTTTCGTTATCATGTCAATTAGATTCAACTGAACAATCAGCGACATCGGCTTTGTTGTCTTGAGAGAGCTCAAGGTAGAACACAATTCGGCTGGTCAAGGACTTGTACGTGTGTTCAAATGTTGTACTTTTTATGGAGGGGTTGTATAGGGGAGTGCTATTGTAAACTTTGACGTGGAGATGATGAAGCTCAATATTGCCATATATGCCTTCAAGTCCTAGTGTTGCTCCACAAGGAGATTAGCTTTTGCCAGAGTGCCATAGATGATGTGTGATTACAATTGTTCCTTCATCGCTGCTTAAAAAGCAACAGAGGAAATGAACTAAATAGCGCAGGAAGACGAGCATTCTGTAAGTAATGCACAAGGTTCTTATGATAGAACTCCTTCAATGCAGGCCTGAGGAGTCAGTGGCTGCCCCCTCCTTGACTGTAAGACAACAGAGGTAGCTTTCAAAACCAAGAAATACAAACATGTTGATCTGTCATCAATTCTTAAGCTTAACAACTACCATAATGATGGAAACCCTCTTCTTGACAAGACATGAGTGAAACTACAACCAGCTTTGAGATGGCCTTAATGATAGGAAGCTGATAGATCCTTAGAGCAAGGGAAACAAAGATGGCTTTGTCATTTGCACTCAGTTGCACGGGTTGACATGCTATCACCATTTATCTTTTATAACTTTGTTACTTGTGGAGACAGATTTGAAAACCTCCATCATGTACAATATGGACGTATTTGCCTTGTTCCGCAGTGTGAGCCACTGGGAATCCACCTCCCTTCAGGAACAAAACCATTGTTGTTCAAGGGGTCCATCAAAGCCCATCATGGTAAACGATGAGTTGTCAAGCATAGATATGGCTGACTCGCAGCTCGATGCAGCTTCTTTGCATGATCTTACTTTTTGTGCTCGCCTTTTGTTGGGGAATATATAAATGCCTTATGGTCTATCCATATATATCAAGGCCAAAGCCAACTTTCCATAAAAAAGAATCATCTAAGATTTTATGTAAAACACAAACCCAAGAGAAACCATATACTGCTGTCATATTGCAAGGCTCAGCGGTCATAGAAAATGAAATTAATGATACCATTGCATTCATTATATTTGCTTGGATTCTTATATTCAAGACTTCAATCACAACTGACTAAACATGCAGCAACAACACAAACACAGAAAAAAACAAAAAAAAAATGAATATTATTATAATGCAATACAAAGATTAATTGTCCAACTAGCTAAAACTTTTGTGGAAGAGAATAGAATGTAGTTGCCATCACTTTTATTACAGTCAAAGATATCAAGGCTGTGCACAATGATTTTAAAAAAGCACATGTCAATAATTAGTTTGAACAAAAGGATGCACTAAATCATAACATTAACATAGTCAAACATAATAAAAAATTTTGTGCATGAATACTAAATGCAGAAAATTCACGAAGCAAATTCAGGGCACATAACTTGAAAAGAAGGAAAAAAATTTGACATTCTTTAGCAATTTAGAACAACATTGCAACATTATAGCCCAACTTACATTATAGTTTTTCATATTTCCAATAAACATGAACAATTTAATTTTGCCAGCCATTAAAAATGAAATGACTTATCTTCTATGCAGCTGGATTTATTATCCTACTCATTTTACAGTCTGTTTCTGAAGTGCACAGCACTATCTTATTGGTGATACTTTAAGCACAACTGTTTAATAAAGTAATCAAAGGACTTATGGAACAATAAAATGCCAACATGAAAAATTAACTCATTTGGGCTTTAGATTTGACCAAAGTGCAAATATCTAAGTATTCTACCTGTTAAAATAATTTATGGACTGGCTGGGCTAATTTAAAACCTGAAAAGAATTGAAGCTTATCTTTTCAGAACAGAAGACTGAAAAAAAAAAACAACTTTTGTACCATGAACTTTGATATTTCCATAAAAACCTCTAAATGCATTTAAATGCCTAATCCCACATAGCAGAATCACTTTTCACCATATGCCTTAATGATCAAAATAGTTGAATAACCCAATCAACAATAAATTGGATTCTAAATCAAGTTGATACCATAAACAACTAGTTTACTTCTTAATACTAAGACACATGATTAAAACATTTGAAAAGGAGGATGTTCATTGTCAAATAATTGCAAACAGGATGTCATGCAAAAATGTGAACTCCTAAATATAGCACACAAATCATATTTCCCAGAAATGAGTAGATGCACATATATTTGTATTTGAACAATTGTTTGACAGCATGAAAAATTAGCTACCTTGCTACTCATGAAAAGCAACTCCTCGCCAATGTCATTTTTCCATGAAGTTACGTGACCTCCATACAAGTACACCTGAATACAACTGAATGCACATGATTAGTAATGCAAAGCTGACTATATGTCAAACAAAACTATCCAAACCAATCTAAAACTGTGGCAGATATAACAGCACTGGGACAAGCAAGAAAATGAAAAATAACACCAAGTTGTCAAATTCAGTACATAACTTAGAAAAAAGGATGGAAAAAGCAAAAATATGTTATCAGTGCACACTCAGGGAGTATAGTCATCAGTTCATTTATGATTAACATGCATATCATCTACCAACACATTGAGAGTTCCAATAATTTAATATAAGAGAATCGCTAACTGCAAACTGAGAAAGCACGCAAAAAAACAAAAAAAAAACAAAATTCTCACAATGATCTCAACGCATACCAGCAAAAGAGAATATGGGAACAAGTCAAAAGAGAAACACAAAACAGGTTTTGCAAAGCCTGATGATTTTTTAAACAAATTATTCATTTACCTTTAAATTAAAAAAACCATAAACAATTTAAAGAACATAAGCTTGTCAGATTAAAGCAAATTTTGCATTATTTGCACAATGGAATAAGTTTAAACATAATATATAAAACTGTAAAATTTTATGAACATGCTTGAACAATGTTCAGCATAGTAATTCATGTGCAGACCTGTTTGTTAATTGTTGAATCAGAGTTTAAAAAAAAGGCTCAAACATACATTTTATGCCATTGCATCAAACAACCGTTGATTCTAAGAACATAAAGGATGCCATCAGAGGAGTAACAACTATAATAGAAGTTTATATCAGGCAAAACATTGAACAGATTTATCAAAATACTGAAGTACAAAAGAAAAGTCATAACAATAACTAATTAGACTTGACAATTAGGCAACAACTTGAAACTTCCATCATCTCACTCACACCTAATTAGTTTCAGTTAAAGAAATATGAGAAAAAAAGTTATTAACTTTGGTTATCAAACCCAATTCAGCTCGTTTACATTCCAATCCAGAAAAAGACTTTGTAACAAAAAACAACAGAATAAGAAGTACACATCTTTATGCAACAGCACAGTGTTCTTGGGTAGCACATCATACTCCATGGGACCAAATCAATGTCAAATTATAGCTGTTTTCCTCTTCAGTTTAAATTTACAAGAAAAAAAAACAGATAATTTGTCTGATACAAAGATCCCTTTCCAGGTCCTATCCCTGACAATTCAGATACATCAGTTTCCGTAAATTAGATTGCTTTCAATTTGTTTATTGTTTTAGCATAACAGGTTCTTGCTGATATTTGGATGTTTGTACGAGTATACTATCCATATTCAGATATCAGCACGTCCTTCCTATATTATGTGAAGGCAAACATAAAAGCTTAAATGCACAACATAAGCTAGATCATACATCAAAAGATGTTGAGAATTACATCAGATCCAGTCATAGAAAACATGCCTGATCTCCCAAATAATGTTTGATTTCCAAATAAATTTTCTGGATGAACAAATGCCTTAAAACATTCTGATTCAGTCGTCAATTGCATACTCTCGTTTTCAACTATATCTTAAACATGATCACAAAGGCAAATTCTGTTAAAAAGCAATTTCAGATTTAAAGCTTTATCTCCAACAGGAGAAAAATGAAGATTTGGAGGTGCTATCCACATGGCTAATTTCCGAATTCCGTCCTTTTCGTCTCTATAATTCAGCTTTTTCAATGTCATATTGGACAATTCTATATAGAAAAATTTTCCAAAAAGTAACAATAACCAAAGAAAGAATTCCATGAAAAGTACACACAAAAAACCAGAAAAGCAGTCACAAACTAAATATAGCAAAGAAAGCAAAGTCATTGTGCATGCTGCTCAAATCATTTGATTTGCACATGAGTTGATCTTTGAATTACCCTTGTGTTTTCATCATATTTAACTGGCGTTTGCATTTTGTGGATTTGTGTTAACGTTTGCACAATTAGATGGTCTTCAGCATTGCTGACTGTGTATTTATTATGCTCTGAAAAGCAATGTTTAATCAATTGATCTAGCTCATCATTGTGAATGCAGTTGGCATACAACCTGATCATACAATTAAAGCACTTGTTGAGTTCTTCTAAATGCACTCTTAGGTTGCTCTTTTTTCTCATGGAGTACTTAAGAAAAAATTTGAATAATTTAAAGATATGCACAGTTTTGTCAAATTATTAAACAAGAAAGTACTCTACATTATATTACATGTTCACCATATAATTCCCTAATGTTAACAATATATCAATATCCACCTATTATAATTATTAATACACCATTTTTACATATAATAATTATTAATATCTCATTTTTTAATAATCTTAGTAAATTCATTATTAACAAAATATATTACATAAACTAACATGGCATATAAACATAAGCATTAATATGACAGAACAATAAAAACATAAATTTACAATTTCATTAAATCAAATAAAGCAAACAAGATAAAGTTATGAGAAAAGTGAGGTTGGCACAAGACGCCTATGACAACTTATTGGATCACGAAGCTAATAGTATTTTTAATAGACTACAAAGCAGGACCGAACTACTCTCAACTGTAGGAAGGTGTGAATTTATGTTTTCAAGTGTTCAAACCATTTATTGAATAAGTGAGCAGCCAGAAATTCCTTTTAAACCTTATTACAACAAAATTATTTAATTAAAAATAATATATTAGAAGCTTCTAAACATTATAGTAAGTGTACTTAACTTGATAATTTTGAAGTAGTGCACTAGTAAATATTAAACAATCAAATAGTATGTTAATAATATAATACTTTATGTAAAAATCATTATTAATACAACCTCCAATAGGTTGTTGCATGCCTCTTTTGCTCACCTCTCATCTCCCAATCTTCTATTTTTATTGTTTTATTTAATTTAGTACGATTATGAACATTTTTATATTGATTTATTGAATAAACAATCTCTTTTACATTAATATCATGATGTTTACATGTTATATTCACTTATATAACCTATTTCCTTGATCATAAAGTAATAAGATTAATAAAAAGTGATACATCACCAATTATTATACTTAAAAAGTAGTGCATTGATAACAAGCATTCTAATAATATTAAAGAATTGGATGACGAATATATAATATAATATTTTGAAAATGATATACAAGTAATATTAACGAATTAAGCAATCTACAAAATTAAGTTCTAGAAGTGACATACAAGTAAAACCCCATTATAGAAACATAAGCCTAAAATAAGCATCAAAAAAGCATTTATTATAACACTTTCTCCTGAGATGAGAATTCCCGTCTATTAAATGTGTACATTTACAATGGAATTAAGCAAATAAAAACTCATGCTCCACTTTCAAAATTTCATTTTGCATACAAACACCTAATTCTGTCAAATTGCTTGTATATCATTTTAAAAATGTTATATAACATATTTTTCATACAATTCCTTAATGTTACCTGTGTACCATTATTGACCAATCACAAGTACCAATGGGACACGTTTAATGTATAATAATTACTAACATACCAATTTTCAACAATCTTAATAAGTTCATGGTTAATAAAGTAAATTTAAATAAATTAATATGACATACTAACACCACAATATTAACTCCCAAAATATTAGACAGCAAAAAAAGCATAAATTTATAATTTCATTAAGTCAAACAAAACAAACAAATAAAAGTTTGAGAAAGTACAGGAAAGCACAAGAAGAGTATTACAGATTACTGGAGCACAAAACTAATAGCATTGTTAATAGACTAGCAGTTAGGACGTGAATACTTGCAACAATAAGAGGATTCAATTTTATGTTTTCTTATATTGAAACCATTTATTACAGAATAGAGGAGCTAGAAGTTATTTTTTAGAGTTTATTAAAATTAAATTATTTAATTAAAATACTGTATTAGCATTCTCTAAAAATTATTAGTGTTTGTGTTTAATATGATATTTTGAAAATAGTATATTAGTAATACTAAACAATTAAATAGTATGTGAATAGCATAATATTTTAAGTTAAAATCATGATTACTACTTGCTCCAATAAGTTGTTGCATACCTCTTGTGCTCACCTCCTCTCAGCTCCTAATCTTTTATTTTTTCATTTTATTTGATTTAGAAAAATTTTAAATATTTTTATTGATTTAAATAACAAATCATCTTTTTTACGTACACATCATGATGTTTACATGTTAGTTTACATAACCAATTTCATCACTCATAAAGTAATTGAGATTAATCAAAATGTTGTATCATTAATTATTATATTTCAAAATTGCCATATTGATCACTATGATATGTAGACAGTGGTATATTAATAATATTAAAAGCTAGATGATGACATATAATATAATATTTTGAGACTGATATGCAAGTCATATTAATAAGTTAGCTAAAATAACCATCAAACAAGTACTTATGATAACATTTTCTCCTCAAACAGAAATTCCCATCGGTTAAATGTATACTGTTACAATTGGATTATGCAAATGGGAACTTGTGCATTCCACGTACACAACACCTACTCAACCAAGAAAATACTACCAAAAAATATGTTATAGTATTGCAGAAAAGTTTGTCTACGTCAAAAGTTTTTTATTGAGATCCCACACAAGAAAACCAAAAAAGGTATATGAAGAATCTCGCCCATCTTAACGAAAAAAATCAGAACAGCAAATATAAATAGCAGAAATTGAAGAATAAGCTCAAATAAACTACCACCATAGCACAACTGTCGTGAAAGGAAACAATCCTGGCCTAACCAGAGATTCGGAGTCCATATTTACTAAAACAAAAAGAAGAAAAATCATAAGAGGAAGAAAGATAGGGAAAGACGAAAAGCACCTCTGCCGAACCACCCCTGACCTCTCTCAGCACGATCTTGTCGAGGCCATTCACGCCCTTGCAGAGCTCAAACAGCGGCTTCTCGCCTGACATCTTACAGATCTACGACACCACAAACCCTAGTCGGTTTCTTTTGTTGCCCCACCAAACATACCCTTCCCAGCTCCCTCCGTCGAAGGTTAACCGTGAGACAGACGGCTGGCAGACCGACGCAGATCGGAGTTGCTACGGGTGCGTTTTATTAGTCCCATTAAAGCTGCTATGGGGAACCTCATCGTCATCCGTCACATGTGGTTCTTGGTACAGAGTGTCCCACGCTGACGACAGCAAAAAATTGGTCCAATTTGGACTTGAGCAACGGCTAAGCCGTCAGCACAGTCAAATTCGAGCATCAGTATGAACCGGTTTAAAGTAATCATGATTCCATTTGTACTAAAAATTAAAAAATGCATGAGAAAATAAAATTTTGATTTTAATATTTTTTTAAACTTTTAATTCCAAAAAATTATTATTTATTGAACATCGACCAAAACACTTATCAGTTTGCTGAATTAAAGTAAAATCTATTAACATGTGCAATCAAGTTTTAATATATTATTATTTTCTACTCTCTCTTACTCTCAATCTTATTAACAATGAAACGACACAATTCATTTCTTTAATCTTTGTATATATGCATCGATATTGATTTTAGATACATGCTCCTTCATGTAATAAGTTTTTCTTTTAAGTGGTTACTTTTATTTTATAATATTTTCTTTTAGATATGTGGAATTACTTTGAATTTTTTTTTTAATAGCTCTCCTACTTATTATGAATGTATTTAAATATGTTTTTCATTTGTTTATTTCAAAAAATATGTTAAACATAAGAAATTATAAAGAAATAAATTTTCATTAAATTTACTCTCTTTTTGAGCAATCTATTTGGTTTGATCTTAACAAAACCCAATAAAAATATCTAAAATATCCAATTTTTTAGGTTAAGATAACATAAGTAGCATCTTGATGACACAAACTAAAATCAAGCAAAAATAACGAAAAACATATATTAATCTATATATCATACAAAATAAAATAATCAAATAAAGATAACGAATATAATTTTAAAGTTGTCATATAACATAAACTAAAAATAAGGTACAAATATATCATCAATCAAAATTGTACAACGAATCCTTACATGCATCTTATCTCATAAAATTCATACAAAAAATATAGTCTCATACTTTGAATTATAAGCTAATATTTAGGCATCCTCAATTTTTTTTTATATTTACATCTTGGATTATAATAAAAACAAAAAATTAGTATGATATGCTTGATAAAAAAATTATTAACTATAAACAATAAAATATTTTGAAAGTATAATAATGTTAAAAAAAATGCATGACAATCAACAAAAAATTAAAATACTACATCATTGCATGTAAAATACTACATATCATATCTCATGCTTTCTCCTTTTTATTTTTATATCATTTATTTTTTTCTTATTTTTTTAAGATTCCAATTTTCACATATGATTATTATCATTCTTCTAAGGACCCTATATCAAATCATAATCTATTACTTAATCTTCACCTGATCCAGCATCTAATGCTCATGATAGCAGGGGTTTTAGTCGTGTCATAGCCTCGCAATCTAGGTACCAACAAAGGTAAGGTGGTGATCTTACAATCATAAATCACAAAATCATCACAACATCGCACAACATCCAATGCTCATGATGATTAAATCTCAAGCATACTGATAGCATAATAATGGTATTCTTAAATAAGGTAACTACAAAAATATTATTATAAAGAGATTCTTATACATTCTTATTTCTTATTTCTCATATATATACAAATATATGTATCTTATAATGGAATGTCACTCCATAAATCAAAAATATATTTAAATAAGTCCATACCATATTATATGCTCATATCACATCAGATTTTTTATAATATAATTTTATAACATTTTTAAAAAAGGAGCACTTATTATAATAAATTTAAATTATGTGATGTTAAAAATAAGAATATAAGAGAATTCTTGATAACTTTAAAAGAAGAGTAGTAAAAAGAAATGAAATAATTATGAATTTGATTAAAAAAATTATTAGTAAAATTATAAAAATTTTATGAAAAAATGATTGTATATTACAACAGTTTCATATCATATAGTACGATATGGATACTAGTAATAAAGATAGTTTATTGAAGATTATTATCTAATATGGTATATGATATCGTATGATATGATTGAATAATAATTAGATGCCTTAGTGGGATCACATTGTATGATAATGATCATCATATTTGTACGATATTATGCTAAAAAGTAGTATCGCCTATATAGGTTAGATTAGTCTAAAGGGTTAAACAAGAAAAAATTAAAATATATACTATGATAGGGGGTGTAGTGTACAATATAATCAAGTAAGAAAAAATCAAGTTTTGGTGTAATATGAACAAATTAATAACATGAAAATGTATCATATAAGTACCCTAACAAAATTGTTTATATATGATGGAGCATAGTGAGTATACTAGTGTTATGGATCAAATACATCTAACAGGCTAAGGGAAGGATTTGATCGTATAGTACAATCAAATAATAATATATGGTATGATCAAATAAGAGAGAGAGAGAGAGAGAAGAGAAAGAGAATGAACTTAGTAGAAATATAAACAGATATGAAAGTTGGTTATAGATCATACAAGACGACCAAAGCATCGCATCAAGCAATTAATGCATAGGAAGGAATAACCAATACAACTAATACGGTATCATACAATATGAGTACAAGTAGCATACAAGTATGATTAATAAAAATAAAAAATTAATGGTTGAGAAAAAGATAGATAAATTATACAATATGATAATCATTTAACATATAAGTATAATCAAATGTATAATTAACATAGTACAAGAGAATCATCAAATTTCAAAATTAAAATGAAGGTATATATCATAAAGTACGATAAGGAATAATATAAATGTGAGATAGGATAAATACCTAAACTAATTAAGCAAAAATAAACTATATGCATACAACTAGTGGATGACATAACTACGATTAATTTGAATAAGAGAATGATAGGAGGTTTAACAAAATGTATGGTGCAAAACTTGGTATCGTATGAGTAAGATAAGTCAAAAGTAGCAATGTATAAAAAAAATTCATTCATGGGAGATAAGAGGAATGAGCATATCATATGAGCATGATAATAATATACAAGTGTATGACACAAAGTACTAAAGATAGGTTTAGACAACAGTGAGAAACATAAATGATGATCATGTTTATTGTACATGTTCAATCAACTAAAACTAAAAAGATTAAGACCCAAAATGGAAAATAACAATATGAATCATCATATAGAGAATGTAATCAAAGGGAAACTAATGCATCTAAATAGAAATGAAGTTGAAGAGATGTAAAAATAAATGTACATGATCTTTAGAGGGAAATGAAGGGATGACAAATGCAAAGAGACATTGTTTTAATATAAAAACAAGTGAGGTTAAATTTATGAAGAGTGTTTTAAGAGAAACCTACATAATTAGCTTTGACCACTTGTATTAAAGTCAAGGGAAAAGAGAAAAAAGTACTCTCAAGTGTTGAAAGGAATTTGAGATGCATTTGATGCATAATAAAAGAAAAACAAAAAAAAACTCAATGATATTGTAGCGATCGAGACTTGGAACAAAGATTTAAATCTTAGGAAAACAAAACCACTATTGGAATTTCAAAAGGAATTAAAAAACTTGTACATAATGTATATAATTTGATATAATGTATAACACTAAGTTAGAAGCCTAAATTGATATGCTCAAATGTCATAGTTAGATATGCTTATTAATCTTGATTTACCATAATCCATTGCTAAAACTTAGAAGATGCATATGTAATACCCTCAAATCTATAAGTCATGTATTAATAAACTAACTCATAAAACATGCAAAATCATGAAAAAATAAAGTATTTCAAAATATAAAATAATAATATAGAATTGGATATAACTCATTGAAATGACTCAAATAATATTTGTTTCATCTCAAAATTACTACAAGTATTTGAAATTAATGAGATAATAAAAAAACTTGAATAATTAAAAAATTTAAATACCTAAATATTTATTACACTCTTAATCAGTTTTTTCATTACAACAACCTTAAGTCAACCTTGTGTACAAAATAGGGTCGCTCCCTCTTTTGGGCTAGCTGAATTCATCAAAATTTCATCTTGCTAATAAAGGAGAGTTGCATTCACCCTAAAAAACTGAACTAAGACATGGAAGAGACCATGATTTTGTCGACTAGATGTTCTGTAAGTCTAAAATGTTGAAACATGAAAATCCATTTTTGTTTCTTGTGATTTAACTTTTAATTTCCTTAATTTATGCCAATGGTCATAATATTTAACCCTAATTAAATTTTACCTTTGTTATTAGAATGGTTAGAGAGAGAAACATCAGTGGAAAAGAAATTTAGGGGGTTTTAGAAATGGGCAAACAAGGATAAATAAATTATCGAAGGAGAGAGAATTATTAGAGGAGAGGAAAATAAAGGAATGAGAGAACAAATATAAGGAAATTTTTCACCAAATAGGATTTTGAGTTGGTGCAACCTTGAACATATAATTGATAAATTTCATTTGTGCAAAATTATTATATTAAGCTGAGAATTATTGCTATCTAATAGGTTGATTCTAAACAATAAGAAATTTGACTAGCAACACTATTAGGCATGAGAAATAAAAAAAGTATTGAGGTAAACATTCTAACACAATTTATGTGCATATGTTTTATATAATGTTGAATGATATATATATGACACAGTGTGAGAGCCTTGCATAATACTCATGATGCTTAATATACTGTTATTATGGTTAAATTTATAAATATGTGTAATAAGTAATAATTTGAGATCTTGAACATGCAATCATGACAAATAACTATATGTATTTCCATTGTACATAAAAATGTAATGTTTATGAAAATATAATTAGCTCTATTAATGAAATGTGAAAGTGTGATATATCATATATTATCTCAATTGTATATATTTAATTATATATTATGAAATTTTGAAAAATGTGCATATGTGAATTAAAAAGGAAAATTTGAAGTTAAATAAATTAAAATATATTCAATGACCAATGAATAATTTAATTTAGAATGTCATTCTTTACTAAGTAGTGACTAATAACAAATGTACCACATAATTAAGATGTGCCACTCTGATAGTGTCTAGTGGCCAGTATGCCACATTATTGAAATTTGTTGATGTGATGGTAACTAGTGGCTAGTGTGCCATAAGGATATAAGAATTAAAAACAATAAAAGATTGAGAATTTTTGTGCATAAGAATATTATGATGTAAATAATTTATATAAAAAAATTTATTATAACTAATTAAAATAAAGAGATAATACTAACTGATTATCTAAGAGAGTGTGAGTAACAACATGACTATTATAAGTTTTACTTAACTAAATAGAAATGGATATTATAAATAAGACTATATTAAGAAAAATTAATGAAAATAAACAAGAATTGTACATGTATTATTTCTATTATAATTATGACATATTCTTTTATAGCATATTGTATTTTAACTTAAATAAGACATTGTGATGCAAGGCAAATATAGACTTCTATGAGAATTTAATTTAGAGCCTATAATATTAGAGATACTCAATAAATTAATAATGAATGTTAAATGATAGTATGTAATAATTAATGTTAGGTGACGTGTATATTTTAGAATTATTTAAAGATTGGCATATTAAACCATAGCATATATTGTTAAGTGGAGTGGTGACAATACATTAAACATCAAGCATATAATCTTACAAAGAAATTTTTGTGACAACCAATTTTACACATATAAAATAAAAAATTTAAGATATATTTTATGTAAATATTTATTTGAAAAAACTAACTTAAACTTATAATTATTATCTAGAAAATAAAAGTTATTGAAATAATATACTTTTTTTATAGTGATGTCTTGTAGTTCCATAGGCATTGGTATGTGGAGCACCAAAAAAAAGAAAGTGTGAAGCGGTGGTGATTTGGTTTAGTAGGAAAGCTTAGGAGTAATGATAGACTGGCTCTCCTGATAGAATATCCCTCACCATCAATCCATGTCTCTCATAAGGGTTTGGTTGCAATATTTTTTAGTGGAAAGTCTCTCACCTTTGATCCTTGTCACTCACAAGAAAATTTGGAATCTCTCCAACAAGAGTTTAACAGACACATAGTTTGCTTACAAAAGTGAAAGTACACAAAATAAAAAAATTTATTTCTAAATTTTTTATTTTTATTTTAGTGAACATTCCTATTTATAAGGACCTCAAAGACTTATCAATAATTTTCTTAAAATAACAAAATATGGACAAACAATAAAATGAAAAAAACTGTTCAAAATAATAGAACTAATCTAATTTGTTCAATCAAATAATTAGATGGAATATACTCATCGCAAAAGTAAACACAATCCTAACCATTTGATCATAAAAGCATGCGATGGGATGACACCAATTCGGTCTAGTTTAGAAGTAGACAAGGTCAATTTTTAGTTCTATAATAGTATATTATATTCAACATAATTGTATTATCTATCTTATAAGCTCTATTAACTTAAATTCTCAGGTGAAAGGATCGTACAAGTATGAAACATACTTCGTATATGTATGTTGTAAGTGAAATCATTACTTAGCCAAAAAGGTAGCTCTTCGGTTTAGTTAACATACATATTATATATATACGATGATACTATCATATCTATACAGTATATAAATGCCTTTTCTTGGTCTATATGTAAAAAATCACTTTGGACATGGAAAACATTCATATCTAATACTAGGTTCAACATAGTACAACTAAGCCAATATGGGACGATGAAATGTATCTTACCATTATTATGATGGCATCTTAATTTTATGAAATGTAGACTCATAGAATTTGACTTATAACATAGTGAAGGAAATAGCTTCTATACAAGTATAATAAGTGATTTCATATTGTACTATTATATGTAGAATTTAGAACTAAGCTAGTGCCAATTGGATTTCAAAGCTTATTATGTTTAAAATTAATCCCAATGATAATTTAATAATTTATGCATCAAATTTATAATTTTTTTATCCAATAGTGCATCGATTGACTCATGTAAACATGAGTAAAAAATTCAGCAAGCATGAGATGAATGAATACAAACCTATGTGTCACATAAATAATACATGATATGTTTGACAATTCTAACCCAAATTATGTGTTAAATATTAACTAGAAATGACCAACCATTCCACCAAAAACTTTTCATTATGACTTCATGATTTACAACTTGAGTCATCCATTGAGCACATGTCTTTAAGTTTTATCCCACTCCAAATTCATGTATCTTGCTCATCAACAATCATTTCTTTCACGTATATATTATGTATATGTACAACACTCCAAGCATATATTAATAACCAAGAGCTTGGTGTTGATCATCAATCTCAAAAGGTATAACAAAATAAAGAAAAAATGTCTTAATTAGTCGAATAAAGGTTCCACGTCTTCGATCCACAACTACTTGAGTGATTGGAAATGTTCAAGGCTTCTAAAGATGGATGAAAAGGTGGAAAATTTTGAAGACTTATGATGCATGGATATATATATATATATATAATTATTAAATAATTTATTTTATTAATCAAAATCTCAAAATTTATAATAATTTAAAAAGGTTTTTGATTAATTTGAAACAAATATCGTTAGACTCCTTTAAACAATATCTATTTAAAAATATTTATATTTAAAAATTTTGAAACATTTGTTCAATGACATGTTTCACAAGACAATCACAAGAACCCTTAATTTCTTTTGTTAAGCAAAATTTTGTCAATCATACTATACAATCTCACATTATTAAGACATTCCTTATGTTAAATATATATTATAAGACTAAAATAAATGTTTATAACAAAATTAAAATTTAGGGATTACACATCATGTACATCACATACAGAAAGTGATAACAATAGGTGTGGTACTATAATATGGTGGTTTGATATTGCTATGATTTTGATGTATATGTAATGTAACAAGAAAGTGTGATAATATAGGTAATATGAACTTTTATGTATAGTACTTTTGATGTCTTCACAAGTTAACAACTTTTTTCTCAAAAAATTAGTAGTAAATAGTCCCCAATTTTCCAATGAATGAGCTATTATAATAGTTCAAAGGTACTTGAGGCACTTATATTCATCATATCACAATTTATGTAATATTCAATAGTTATATGACTCAATAATTTCTTAAATAGATCTCGTGAGCCAGCTCTTAAGAATCTCAAATGGAAGGCAATAAGCAAATCTTAGGGCTTTTAAGGATTCTTTAAAATTTGGAATATGAAGTTGTGTAATGATAATTGTGCCTTGTTGTTAAGAAATTATTATTCATAAAAAACTATAATTAACTTTGAAATATAATTAAAAAAATATTAGCAATTTTTCCTTTTATTTAAAAATGAATAATTTTAATCACATCTATCAAAATTTTAAGTTTTTCATATACTTTAAAGTAATTTTTCTTCTCTTTTCTATATTCTATGAAAAAATTACCTCATTGAATCATGGTGGATTGCATCCAGCAATTATTAGTTCTTTAATGAAGTAGGGAAGGCTGCATCTTGAAGTAATGGATGGAGACATTTGATATCCATGACGCATTAAGTTTGGTCTGAAATAAAAAACACTCGCATGCCTCCAATCATTTTACCAAAGAATATAAAGGTTCATGTGTGCCTCTATTCAATAATGCTGTTTATGATTGAAAAGGACTTCTTAAAGTAATAAAGTACAAATAAAATTTTAAAAAATCTCATACATGGTCCAATCATAACTTGTGCTATGAAAAAGATCAGCTGTTAAATAATTATTAACAAGTCATAGCTTGTCCTAAAGGGCAAGGTTAATTAGTGTTATCTGATGACCTTCTTCCCAAATATCTTCTTCTTCGCCCAATCATGCACAAAAAGCTTTTATACCAATCTGTACAGCATATCTTTTCATGTACGGAATAGATTGCCCGTGGTATAATTGTTTTAACTTTTTTAGACTATCACAGCATATCAAAGCTTCTGTGCTAACTGAAACTACTATTCTTGTTTTAACTTGAACTATTTCTTATTAGAACCAAATGATTGTTGGGTAACAAACCTTGTGATTTATCATCACTTTGTCTTTCGTCACAAGCTGCAGAACATGTTTGAGCAATTAAACTGCTCGTAATTACTCAGTTTTGGTAATTTGATTGAGCTATGTGGATCCGAGGAAGTACAAACAGGCACATGAAGCGGTGAAAAACTTAATAATGTGGAGCTCATGCATCATGCATGCATATTCTACTGGGGAATAGTAAATGAATAGCCAAAAGGGTGGATAACAAATCTAAGCTAAGTGGATTTGAGAGAGCCCAAAGGTAAACAAGCAGATCGAGAAGGGACATGTGTATCTTCTAACCGGTGATGGCATTTATGTAGCTTTGTTTGTTTGTAGCGAGTCTCGTCATCAAACATGCCACGGCAGCTACAAAGAAACACGGCAAAAAGATCAAAGAAACATATTCAACAATGTTTCAGTTCACTTCGCCATGTTTTTCAAACGAAGTAGTTGCTTACAAATCGGTTAGTTTGCTTGTCATTTGATCTGGTTAATTTGCAAAGTCTAGGTTAGATGATCTAAAAACTCGGTGTTAGACTCCTATGGCCATGACCAGACATCCCTACATGGATGATGGGCTTTGTTGGGAAGAATAACGATCGAGGATTAAAGATTAGGTACATGGGATTTAATACTTGTCCTTCTGTGACATCTATTGGATAAAAGACTCTTTTGAGAAAAAAAGATATCATCAGGAATACCTAGATATTATACTCTTATATCAAAATCAACTACAATACTAGTCTAATATGTAGTTATGATCTTGTAAACTGCTTGATCATATAAGGGACAGTAACCTGAAGAGGTTGCAAACTATTATGGAGAGGATTATGAGGCTTTATGTATAAAGCCATTAGTCTTTAGAAGTTAGCCACCTTTTAAGAAAAAGAACAAACTCAAGTGATTAAAAGATTTCATAGTCATCTTTGGGTTGTCAAACCACAACAGATTCATAGGAAGTCTATGTTTAATCTTACATTAAGCTAGTAACAAGATTAGTTTTAATACCACAATATAACATCTCATCCTTCATAGTGTGAGACTTATTGAGTAAAAAAGCTAATCTACATATTGGGATCATATCTCACTAAAAAGATTGAGATATTACATTGTAATATCAAAACTAACCCCAAATATAAGTCCAATGTGTGGTCCTTGCCTTGTAAATTGATCGGATAAAGCATGAAAACATCAAGAAGAATATAAACTACCAATGGAAGGGATTTTGAAACATTATTTGTGAAGTCATCACTCTTCAAACGTAAAATACCTTTTGAGAACAAGAAACAAAACCCAAATTACCAAGATTAATCGTCTTCTTTGGATTGTTGAACCTCATCTAATTTGTACGAAGTTTACGTATTATAACATCTTAGCCTTCCAAATGATGGGTCTTTGAGAAAGAAATACAAAACTCAAATTTTGAGATTATAGCTCTCTAAAAAACTTAAGATATTATATTATGATATTAAAATCAAATCCAAAAATCAATCAAATGTATAGTCATGATCTCATAAATTGCCTAAGATCAAATAAAGAATGATAGTCTAATGTGAACTAGAGACTACTTATGAAAGAGATTATGAGATTTTGTTTGAAGCTGTTAAGTTTTCAACAATAAGATATCTTTAAAGAATAGAAAAACAAAACTTCAAAGATAAGAAGATTTTTTTATATCCTTGAAGAGTTATTATTATTTTTCCCCAAAATGAGTCATATTTAGGCCATCTATCTTAATATTAATGTTTCTCATTCTCTCTCTCTCACTCACTCTCTCACTCTCTTTATAGATATATATGTATTAATTATCATAAACAAACATTTTTTTGAATTAAAAGCCACCTTAATGATACTTAAAACAAGTTGTGTAGAACCTCACAAAAGTAAGCTTAAATGCTTGTGTAGTACAAATTCTTCGTTTCAAGAAAAGGGGAGTTTTGGGACACATGTATAACATAAATGTATTTTCTTTACATTAGAGTCAGGTTTCACATGCTCGAAAAACATGTGTATTTTTTTATATATCCCATTTAATTTGTATAATAAATTTCAATGCTTCTTAATAAATGTAATTGTTTAAGTACCAGCGTACATCTCGACTTGTCTTCCTACACTTCTCCATCTTCCCCACTCTCTTTCTCCGCTCCTCGTCCGGCGAAAGATGATGAGCTCATCTCACCCTAACGAACACTACGCCTTCTTTTCTTTCAAGGCTTTTGATTCCTTCGAAGGCGACAGCAGTACCCAAACCAGCAAACAACACCAACTTCGGGATCGCGACTCCATTAATGGCCTTTTCCCCACCTCTCCCTTTTTCGACTCGTCCACTCCCCATTTCTCCACCAACCCCATCCTCCCACTCTACTTCTCATCACTCCTTCCCTCGGTAATGGCCATCCCCGAAAACCCTAAATCCGCCGCAGCCGCCGCCTTCAAGGTCGAAAACAGGCTAAGGACAGCCCCCCGCATCAGAGTCAACCTCAGTCACCGGAAGTACTTCTCCTCCGTCGACAACCGCGTACCACCAGAGTGCCAGGCGGATGGATGCACGGCTGACTTATCGGCAGCGAAGCACTACTACCGGCGGCATAAGGTTTGCGAGTTCCACTCCAAGGCCGCCGCCGTCTTCCTTCCCGGAAGATTCCCACAAAGATTCTGCCAACAATGTAGCAGGTCATGCATTTTTACATAAATGCACTATTTATTAATGAATATTTTACGTAATATTTTTTTTTATGTTTCATTTTTTATAAAATTAGTATTTTATTAACACATTAATAATAGTATTTTTTTATATAAATTTGTTTTATAATACAATCATTGCTTATTAATTCTTAGTATAATATAATCATTACCCACTAATTAATAAAATTTGAAAAATTATATTAAGTTAACAAATTATAATAATTAAAAATAATATAGAATCAAATAATACTACAGATTTCAGGACCTCGCTGTGTTCGACAATGCAAAGCGGAGTTGTAGAAAAAGTTTGACTGAACACAACCGCCGGCGAAGGTCCAAATCGCTGGCCTCTGCCAAGGCTACCTTGGCTTGGTCATCGGCTCCCATGACCACACCAAAAGAAGAAAGCACTGCGAAGTCTAACGTTCTCAGTGGCAACGACGATAGCTTGGCAGGGGAGGAGAAGAAAGCCCTAAACCGGTTCACCTCCAGTTCGGCTTTGTCACTTGGTGGAGTTGTGTTGCCGGTTCTTGAGCATCGAGAGCCGGCTTATAATGTTTCGGAGAAAGACAAGGGTATACAGTACCATCAGCTACAGAATCAAAGCCAATTCGAGTGTTTCCTGTGTTCCACTTCGAATGCTTACCATCTCCACCATGAGAACCTCTTCCATGGGCGATCTCATTCCATGGAAGGAGCTTGGAGATGACTGGCTCATCATAAACAAGCCATTTTTGAATGGGACTTCATTTGAAACTTTCTATTTCTTTATTCTTGCGTTATTTGTTATCAGTAAGTAGTTTTATATGTAGTGACGAATTCAGTGTATTGCTCTATTTTCCTTGAAGTTTTATGTGTCTTTGCACGAACTGATGGATAGGTTTCATTGGACTTAAAATACTGTACAGAAAGCTGTTAACTAAGATCAGCCTATCGAACCGATCAAAGGCTAGAAGGACGCCAATTTGAACTATGAAGTTTATTAATTTGTTCATTACATTAATGTCCATTAAGGAGGACCAACATAGAAACAGACACTTTGTTCTTACTCCATACATCATCATGTAGTATTTATTAAGCCAGTACTTAGCTTCGTGCATGTAGAAAGAGCTCCAAGAATGACGAAAACATGAAGTTAGCTTTGTTACAAAATTATTTAATTACCAACAAAAAAGGATAATTAAATTTAAGTTTTAGTGACTAAATCAAGTATTTAATAAAAAAAAAACTGAATGCAGTCTTCTTATGGTATTCTTACTAATCAAACTTGTTATTAAGAGTTGTATTATATTTTCTAATGAATGTATATACAAATTTATAAAATAATCTGGTTTATGGGAGAATTCATTCACAAAATTACAAGATGATACAACTCATTACCTTCATCCTTCATGCGTTTTATGACTATAGCATTACACATGTTAAAAGGACAGGCAATAAGGGGATGTTTTTTTAGCCCATGGAGTTGTTTTTGATGAATTATGTTGGGATGAGACACATCACTCTCAAATAAATTTTTGTTTAGTTTTCAAAGAGGGATATAAACTTTACATCGAATGAATTTTGCTACTGACACAATATACAGCAAATTAAATAATGCATCTAACATGATAAAATTTAATCAAGTTAAAATTATGCTACAAATACTGAAAATAAAAATTAATTGGAACATGTTATATCAATTTTCTCTAATTTGAAATTTTGATTCTAATCAATAAATGGATTGCATAATCATTGGCATCTACAGAGGTTGAAAGTTGCATTCCTTTATATGCAAATATGATAACTTGGAATTTGTCATTAAACCTATGTCAGACATATGAAAAGTAAGGTGAATATAATTGATTAATTGGTGGCATTTGTGGGAAATCAACTTGTGCTCCATGCTTAAGAATCTTATATATGGATATTCTTTCTAAAATAGTTATTAACTATTAGAGAGGTAGTTATAAATCTAAAGTCATATTAATTGAAACATGTCTAAAAAATTTCACCCATTGTTGAGAACAATCTCTAAACCATCGACTGATAAGTTGTCATGTGGGACATTTGAAGGTACCTATTTAATGTCTAACAGGAATCTAAAGCCTCCCCACCCCAATAGTAGTCTACAATAAAACTATTTTAAGTAACATTATTGATGAAGTAAATCACAGATAAATTATTTAAAATATATAAAAAAATCTTCAAACTATACATTTATAAAATTATTAGACTTGTCTTTGAATATTAAGCAAGAATTTACGTGTAGTTGTAAGCATTCAAAGACCAATGAAAGAGAATCAATCAATCCAATGTTTTCAATAGCTAGTAAATTCCACCTTAATGGAACAAGTTATTGATAGCTTCAAAAGAAAAAAAAAGCACAATATATTATATTGACAAGGAGTTTACTTTGACATCACTTTATAAGTATTTAATATCCCATCATATAGAACACTAATTTAATAAGAACATAAATTTCATATCTTATATCTTAATTCACACAAAACCTAATTAATAAAACAAGTATTCCTTTTGTATGAATTGTGCTACTTGTCACTTTAGTTTGAATGATAATTGCATCAAACCTTGTTTATTAAATTTTTCAAAATCTATATTGATCAACTATAACTATAGAATCGATAGTGTATTGCTATCTTTTTATATTTTTTTCTCTAGAAATATTATCATGTAGAATATAAAACATATTTGATATTCATATGCTTGTTATTATTGTGGTAATACCAAATTGGTTATATCATAATTATTGATTTATAGATAATTTGTATGATGTAATTGTTATTACATCTTTAAAAATGTGCAATGAATTCTAAATGATTCGAGACTTCATATATTCACAATTTTGTATATTGTGTAATCATTATATAACTTGTGCTTATACCTCATTATGTTGTAAAAAAAATCTATTTATATATCACATTTTATGTGAACATCTTTTTAGCTTATCATATAACATCTTGTGACCATTATTTTTGATTTGTATGTTCTAATTATTAAGATTTGTTACATGTTTTGCATAATGTTAATACACCTCAATAAATTTGATAAGTGAATTCTCTTATTTGTGCAATTTGCATAAAAATGTTTTCTTGCATATTCTTTGAAATAAAGAGAGTAATAAAATTTTTTCTAAGTGTTGAATAACATATAAAACCTAACAAACATATCATTATTTGAAATAATGAATTACTATTGGGGCATAAATCATGCTCCCAAAGTTTTCAATCAAGCATCTACAATTAGGTTTTGAAATATTTCATTACGTAGATATTCAAATGGTTTTAATAACAATTTCAAGTCCATTTCAATTAACCTTTTTGTTGTTTTTAAATTAAATTGAAAATAAAAAAGAGAAAACAATGATATTAAACTAATGTAAGTATTGATCATGTATAAAAAAGTTCAAAAATAATATATTCAATATGGCATTTTAGGATAAATTATGAGTATGCATACATTTCTTATGAAAAAAAAAATAGATTTCTTAAATAACTAAATGGTTAATTACAATAAATTAGTTGGTTATAACAGGCGAGGTATCCATTTTAAACTTGTTGGAGTTGAAGATGGATCAAATAACAATCTTGTACTAGCCATTCTAGAGGTTTTAAAATTTGTTTTCAATTTGATTTAATAATTAGTTTTAAAATCAATTAATCACCTTGAACTTGATTGCTAGTTAAATTTCAAAGTTAACCAATTTTGATCTGTCATTAATTTATTCAAAATTGACAAATTTTAAGACGTCAACATAACCAACAAGCAAAGTCTAAAAAATACGTATATAATTTTAAATTATAATTCAATATTTATTTTATTTTATTATTTAATACTTTATTATATTGTGAAGAACATATTGACCAATGAGTGAGAACAAATCCCAATGAAAAGGCAATAGATATAAAAGAAAATATTTAAAATGTCAAATTAGATTAAAAAGGTATGTGAAACTTATAAATATATATATATATATAGAACAATAATTTTAAAATATTTTTAACAAAACTATGAGAGCCAATTCTATGATAAATCAAGAGCAATATAATTTAATATGAGATATTATTTAAATAATTATTTTAATTTTTAATTAATTAAACTTCTCACATACTAGTTTCCTTACAACCCAAACCCTACCCAAGTCTTGAGGGGGAGATTTGCATCGTTATCAAAAGGTTTGTGATTGGGGAAGTGCTCCATTGCTTAAGGATAGATTTAAAAAGGCAAATGACAAAATACCACAACAAAGAGAGAATTTTCATTAGGGATTTGTGAATAGTTTGGTGGGGAAGTAAAAAAGTATGATTTTTTCATGAATTTAATTCAATATTGAACAATTTGTTAAATTTTTAGTTTTTAAAATATGCATTGGATTGAATGAGAGAGCTTTGTGAGAATAATATCAATACTAATAAACTAAAAACACTAAAAAATTAATTAAAATAAGAATTTTAGCTCACGAGTAAGGGACATAGTATTTCAAAGGCAAATGGAATAATGCAATCATTATTGGGAATTTGACAAAATCTTTGTCAACGATAATTAGATGATACAATGCTAATCTAATTGAACTAGTGTCAGACCATCTGATTACCATTAAACAAATATTCAAATCATAATTCTCAAAATTATCAAATAATTCATTGTATGCATCATAGTGTTTAAAACTTTTGAGAAGTACAATTCAAATATCTTCAAATAGTGACCAAACATTTTGATACCAATCCAATGAGGGATTAGACAATCCAATTTAAGCATCAGATAATTCAAAATTTTAGAAAAAATTATCCAAAGTCTCTATTAAAGCTCAAAAAATGATTTGATTATCATCTTTTAATCATCAAACGAATCAACTAAGAGAATGAGCTATCTAAAAATTTTGTGGATAATAAATAAGCAATAGATCAAATGGTTTTATTAATGCGATCACACCATCCAATGAACTAATGTATGACCCCACTAGAGGCAAAAGCGACAATTTTGAAGGGCAAAGAATGATCTTGTTAATGCAAATAATTTGTTAATCATATGGGAGGTGTGAGAATGTATAGAAGAAAACCTAATAATTGAATATGTATAAATTTAGAGAATACAAAAAAAAATCTAAATAAGACCGACTACTACTATGAAAATAAGTTAGATTTATTATTATTTATTACTCACATATTAATATTTATAATTTTTTAATTTTTGATGGTTGAGCTTGCGACAATAACTTAATCTATAATTTATTTAACCTTTCAGATAATATTGATGAATTCATAGTATTACTAGGAAAGAGTGAGAGGTGATGAACACTTAATATAGATATTAGTCCAATACTATGATAAAAATGATGTAATAGAATTTTGAAATATTTGAATAATGTAATAATGACACATTGTGTTAATACCATAGTTTTAGTGATTCTTTATTTTGGTTTTACAAACATTTGAATGGAATATTTAATTTTGTTTTAAATTTTATTGCAATGAAATATAGTTCCAATTGTTTCCAACTTTTGGTTTCTTATAATTTCGAAAAAATCATGAATTGTTCCTAACAAAAAAAAATATTTTGACTAGATAATAAATAAATAGATACGTGTTGATATAATTGCCGCACAACTTTCAAGTTTAAGTTGAAACTATGGAAGTTAACAAAAAATTTTATTTTTTAGCCAAATTGAATTGCTTTCGATCAAAATTATTATAAAATAATTTGATTAATATAAATGAGAATATGTTTTATCTTCATTAGAAATTCAATATAATATTAAATTTTTAGTATACAATTAATATAATATTTTATTTATAAATTTAAACATTTAAGATATTAAGTATATACCTCAATGTATTATGTCTAATATGAACTACCATGCGATAAAACTTTTTAAATAAGTAATATCAAAAATTGGGTTGGGCACATTTGGATTAAATTAAAGAATAAAAATGTAGATCATAAACCTATCATGGATCTTCCAAAAATGGAGCAGCCAACATTTCAAGCATGATAATTTTTGTATCTTTTGTTAATAAAATAACTTAAATATAATAATATAAACAAAATTTAATAAAATTGTTCAAAAATTAATCATAAGTGTGTTAGTTTTATAATATTTTATCCAACGAATTTCCTTTCTTAAATTTCTTTTGAAAATAGTTTTTTTTTTGTTATTTTCTGTGAATAAAAACAGACTGAAGACAAATAGGCCATCAACAGGCCATCAACAATCCATCACAACACGAGCAGGTAATCTTACCGGGGAATTTGTGATCCATTAAGGATTTCTGGACTTGGTATCCGCAAACAATCCGCAAATAACCACCAAGCAAATCCGTTCTCTGGAGAGGTCATGGAGGAAACTTCCTCTCTCTCCTCCAACCTTTCCCATCTTTAACAAGACTGGCAACTAGTGAGACAGAGAGAGAGAGACCCAGGATGGGTTTGCTCCACGCACAGGCCCAGCGTATCAGCTTCACAGCAAGGGTTGAACTGTTGTCTCCTTCCCCGGAGAAAATATCAACTTCTAGTATAGTCCTCCAAAAGGTACACATTACTTTGTCTACTTTCTTTCTCTCTGCTTTCGTTCTACTAGTGCATCACTATGTCCTTCTCCAGAGCACCTTCTCTAAAGGGCAGTACAACACCGCCCGCCTCCTCCGGCTAACCACACAATTTAGAACAAGAGAAAGAAGGACAGGTAAACCAAGTCTCGACTTCAGTTACTGAGACTAAAATGATTCAAGCATCAGAATATGTTGTCATTCTGCTAAATTTCATAAAATTGCAATAAACAGAAACCCATCCCATTCACAGTTTGTTTTCCAGTACAATGCCCATTGAAAAGGTCAGAAGAGTGAAGATTTTGATGTTAAATAATATTGCAACATAAACTGCAGGATTTCCGGTCTGTGCACTGCCGCTGACTGAAGAAAATGTGGAGATGGTCTTGGAGGAGGTGAGGCCTAGTCTGATGGCAGATGGAGGGAATGTGGTCCTTCACGAGATCGATGGCCTCGTAGTGGTGCTAAAACTTCAAGGGGCTTGTGGGTCTTGTCCGAGCTCGACGATGACACTAAAGATGGGGATTGAGACTCGGCTCATGGATAAGATACCGGAGATACAGGCAGTCGAGCAAATCCTTGATACCGAAACTGGGTTGGAGCTAAACGAGGAAAACGTTGAAAAGGTTAGTGTATGAAGAATTAATTTCCTTGTGTTTAAGTTCGTTCTTCATCCTTATATATATGCATGCATGTTTTGTTTTAGCTTTTGCTGCAACGGTGATTCAACAAATTAACACTCCAAAGACTTCTAATTCTATCTGCCACATTAGTATTCATTCATTAAATTAGGCGTATGCCCTACTCTTTTTACTTCTAAAAGCTTACAAACCAGGTGAGATATCGTAGCACAAGAAAGTAGAGACTCAGGAAAGCTGTATCAATGAAATAGTTTGAATAGACAATCAATGCAATAAGATTACATTATGCGAGATTGCATAACCCATATCTTGTAGAGTTCAATTCTAGCCTGCTAATTGACATGTCTTCCCCTTCCCCTACAGAGAAAAAGGTGGCTTTCCATACCAGAACTAAACAATTTAAATAACAAACAAATGTTTCTATCAGATTCGGGTTTTACATATGGAGAGCTTGTTGTCTATCAATAACACATGGTTGAAGATATAGAAGAGGAAATTATTAGAGTAAACAGAAAGGAGGATTTGTCTTCACACTATCTCATCTAACATTTTCTGTTGATGGGCAGTATGGTTGCAACAAGTACAACTTAAGACATTGTTATTGTTGTTCTTGCACGGATGGCATGGGCGCTCACAGAAACGAGGGCCTCTATATTGCAGCACTACTCTATCTAGTACACCACGATATCTCAGTTTTTAAGTGTACGAGTAATTAAGGAAACAGTATCTATCTATCCTACTGTCAGAAGAGAAAAAAGAATTCGGTTCACTTTATACCCAAGCTTGCCCATAAATATGGAGGAGAAGTTGATTCATTATGAATTCTAGCGGCCCGTAGATCTTCTCATCCTTTTGCTCACCTAGCTATGTATTTATTATAAGAATGATTTCTTACTAATAAAGTACCATAAACATCAGTGTCTTTCTCAATTTCAATAAAACTTTTTCACTTAAACAACCTATTCATAACATTTGACCCCAAAAATAAGATATAAATCCCATTTCATTTGTAATTGAAACATTTCTTGGCTTATTATTTTAGTAACCAAATAGTTAGAAACATGTTCTTGCCCCTGTACGCTCTTTATCTTCCCAATTAAGTCTATTAACAAATTTTATGTTATCATTTCTCGTCTTTTCTTAGTTATATTTTATCTCTTAAGTTACTATTCTCCTTTTGATAAGATAACAAATTCAGAATGTCGCCTCCTTATCAATAAGTGTATGACTCTTGTTATTTTTTAACAGAAGTGTTTAGAATTGTGTTACATCATTATTTTCAGCAACAATTCTAGTGTTCATGAATTTTATTTTGCTCAAAGATAAAATTCTGGTAGGTAAATTATGAATGTAAACATGCAAAAGAATTTTAAAAAGCTGTTAGAAAATATGAAGGTCGATGAGACCTTAAAGAGTATTAGTGATTAAAAATTGTCTTTAGCTTGTTAAGTAGTTTTAACCGTAATACTAAGTGATGAAAAGAATTCTATCACAATTGTATTGGTATTAATTGAACTTGTGAGTTTTGAACATTCATGATATTAAGATGAAAATTCTAAATAATCTTGATATTAATTAAAAATATAACCCTTAAATTAATGGTATTTAGATAGATAAAATTTTTTAAGAAGTATGATATAATTAGTCATTTAAAAAAAAACATAACATGAATTAAAATAGAGAATTTTAATAACTACACTTCAAATTAAAATAATTTCATTGATTTTCTTAAATGTTCATCACTTCAATCAAAGTTTTTAATAATTTTTAAAGAAATGTTATTTGAATGAATTTTGGGTTAATGGAATGGGAAGTGAGTGAAGAGACACTATAGGATGACCTCTATAAAGACAAATGTTATTTAGAAGATCTATTTATGATAGTTCATGTTTTTTGTTGGCATAATAATTTTTGAGCCATCTATTTAGATGAACACACACACTCACACACATGCATTAATGATTTTTATAAGTGTATTTAGCAAATGAATTATATACTTACCAAGTGTATTTTATACATGTTTATCCAACTCTTTTCTTGTAAAATCTCCATACAAATATAGTCATCTATATCAACATAATTTTATTTAAACCTATCCTCTGTCTAATGGCTTGTAGTGTGAAATTTGTCTCCCATCATACATTTTTATGCTTATGAAACATTTCTCTTCTTTGTTTACCCAATGTTTTATCACGACATGGTATTTCATTGATTGATAAATAGTTCTTATATTCTTTAATTGCTCTAGTATTTGATTTTGCTTTATAAGTGGTGTCAAAATTAATTTTAGCTGGAGTCAAATATTTCATGTGATTTGTTGCTCTTATTGTCGTTTGATAGTTTTTAACATATTAAGTATGGTTCAAAAGTTCTGGAAAGCTTCTTTCAAGTTAAAATTTATCCTAGTGAATGGCATATCCCATTGATTGGCTAACTATGACAGATCAGTTGGAGTGTTCTTAAAAGATAACAATGAAAGACAGTATGGAGCAAGTTCTTTTGTCATTTATATTTGACATGGAACTCGATTTTGTTAGTTGTATTATTTCAGAGTTAAAGAATGTGATAAATAATGTGAATAAGATCTTCACTTAAACAAAAGATTTTTGAACACAAATGAGAGGTATCTCATATTTGAAGCTAAACATAACATTAGTATCTTAATATACAACCAAGCATATATGTTTAAATTTTTAGGTTAATAAATATTCATCTAATCATATAATAAACCAATTGACCCACCCCCAATTCATTCGATTTGCTTAACATTAACCTTGGTGGCGTTTAATACAATTTTGATGCTTCTCTAAGAATATGAATATCAATTAGATAGATACATCCAAATTTGATTGTTCCTAATATATGAATATTATATGTATGCATATTTATTGTTTTGTTATTGATTGTCTTGAGTGATGAATAAATGATTATAGAGTATGAATCTTTGATTTAAATTTAAATTTTCTTATATGTACTTATTCTAATTTTTTTTGTAGTGTAAGGCAATCAACATGGTTTTGTAGAAGTTTTCAACTTTAGGGTGAAGATGTTTAACATAGACATCTTAAATATGAGGGAGCTATAGTTAAAACACATGATAATACTGTGTTTAGTCACGTACTATGTAGTCAAAAGATATTTTTTTGTAGACATACTAGTGCTTATGTTCATCTTAAAGATAAGTTTATAAGATGAGATCTACTTCAACTTTTGGCCATCAGACCAATGTGGTACGTATGATTTGCACTTAAAACCATTCTAAGATTAAGAAAATAACATTCAGCCCATTACAAAGTGTAGACAACTAGCTATTTACACGAATGGTTGCCCTGAGCATGACAGACAATAATGATATTAGAGTGCTTTTCCTCAAATAAAATGACCAACAAATTGTCAAAATTGGGAAACAAACCTCTGTTGTACTTACTTGAAACCAAAGGTACAATAAATTGGAAAATGCAAGCGAAAAACTACGGCAAGATCATTTTCTTCAATAACAATCTAATTAGATGGATACAATCGCATGGAAATGATTTAGATGATTTTGCATATATCGATTTTTAATATTTATTGATGATCCAATTCTAGACTAGTTTAAGTTAACCACAAAACAAAACATTTTTTTCCGAAATATTTTCAATTCACATTTCAATGCTTTTGATAGATGTTGCCCGAGCAACATCTAGTCCAGATGAACTTCAAAATCAAACATGGTTGCTTGGCAAGTTATGCTAACACACAAGATTTGTTCTTCCAATGACATAAATCATAATAAGGGTTTTGTTTATCTCTGACAACACAGGCTTTAACCAAATGCCTTCTATCAGGTTCTTTCAGAGATAAGACCATACCTAGCAGGGACAGGTGGAGGCGTTCTTGAACTCAAGCAGATCAAAGGTTACATAGTAACAATAAGGTTGAGCGGACCTGCAGCTGGAGTCATCACCGTAAGAGTAGCATTATCACAAAAACTCAAAGAAAAGATACCTTCCATTGCTTCAGTCCAGCTTATAGAATAGCAAGGTCTGAATCGAGGTTCTGATCGTTTTCATTTGATTTGTGAATAATGTACAAAGTACTATAAAACAGAAGCTGTTCTTTTTCTTCATCACCAGGCTTCATAATTCATCCAGGTATTAAAAATTTCCGATCCCTTCCGAAGGAAAACACTCAAGTTCCTTGTTGGGTTCACTTCACGTTCCTTCTCAAGATCTTTTATCAAATTATATAACCAAATCCCGTTTACATCCAGATGAGTAAATCTTACCATCACGAAGCGATGGGCACAAGGGCCTTCAGATTACATATCATGTATCTCATCTCTTTCAACTTCTCCCCATCCTCAGCCTTCAACAGAAAATCTTCTAGCAACTGAACCCCTCTCTCCGAAGGTAGCCTCCCTCTCTTTACTATCTGCTTAAAACATTCATAAGCATCTGAAACTCTACCTTGGCAGCACAATTCTTTTGCAAGGGAATCTAGTGCGTGACGATGAGGGCAGCAACCCTTTCCCAGAAGAAACTCCCACAGTTCCAAACCCAAATCCACTCTTCCCTTCACACAAAAGAACTTCATCAGCAACATAACCGTCCTCGTTCTTGGCACAAATCCCTTTTCAAACATCCTCCTGTAAATCTTCACAAAACCGTTAAAGTTCTTCAAATTTCTAAATCCGTAAAGAATTGTATAGAAGCTCACATCATCCCATTCGATTTCTTTCATTTCCATCTCATCAAAGATTTCTATTCCGCTCTGTACATCACCAGCTCTAACAACAGCGCCCATCAAAGCATTGTAAGCCCCTCTGTCTGGTAAAATTCTCCTCTTCAGCATTTCATCAAACAGTTCACGCGCACGGCAAGTTTCACCAGCAATGCCAGCTCCGTGAATTAAAGTCGTCATTGTCCGGACCGTCAATGGGATGCTTCTCCTCTCCATCTCGTCGGTAAGCTGAAGTGCCTCAAAGAAGCGATTTTTCCTGCAGTAGGCGTGAATTCTGATATTGTAGGAGACAGCGTCGGGCTGGAAGCCACGGACGAGGATCTCATGAAAGAATAGGTCGAGAGCAGCGATGTGGCCAGCCTTGCCGAAGCCCAGAAGGAGGGTATTAAGAGAGCGGGCATCGGGAGTTATGCGAGAGTGGAGAAGGCGAAAGGCAGCGCGAGCTTCACTGAGGCGGCCGCAAGCGCAGAAGGCACGAAGAAGAGCTGTGAGCTCGTTGGCGGCGAAGAGTTCATGACCAGCAGCAGCCCATATGCGTTCGGCACGGTTGAACGCTGATAGAGTTGCATCAAAGGGGCTGGGGGAGCGGCTGGCAAGGGGGGAAAGGAGTGCAGAAAGGGCAGCGGTGGTGAGAAGCGAGGGGATGGCGCGGCGAGCGAGGTCGAGTAGGAGGAATGCAGAGGAGGGGAAGAGGAGGCGGCGGGGGGAGCGGGCAAGGATATTAATGAGAACGGGAATGGAGCAGGACGACAGGGAAGAGGGGAAATGGAGAAGGGAGAATCGGAAGACCTCGAGGGACTTATGAGGAAGGGAGTGGGCACTGTATAGGCGAGAGAAGAGGGAGGAGACGAAGCATGGAGAGGAGAAGGAAGGGTTGAGGAGAAGCGGTAACAGGTGCTCAACGAGGAGCGGACGGAGGGGTAAGGCGGGGAATTGATGTTCGTTGATGAGCTTGGCGAGTTCATCTATGGCGGTGGAGGTAGGCTGCGGTGGGGATACAGTGTTAGGAAAGTTAATCGCCATTTGAACCTGGAGGCTTGGTTCCGTTCGTGTACAGTTTATAAAAAAAAAATATAGCTTTCCTTCAAAACAACCAAAGTTTTAGGAAGTTAAAAATAAAAAATTTTAAAAACATAATTTCAAAAAAATCATTATCATATAAAAAATATTTGATAAGAATAAAATTTAAAAATTGCATGAGAAAAAATAATATATTAGACAAACTTATTATGATATTTATATTATTTGTATTATATCTAGATTAACATTCACATAAAATTTGAGAATTTTTTTTTGAAATAGGATATCTTAGATTTCTAAATATATTATAATATCTAAATATTTTTATATAAATTGTTGATATAGCTGCTGTTTGCATCAAAGTTTTGAGTTAATTTGATATTTCATATAAAATAATAAGTATTTAAAACACCATATTTGATTGCTGTTATATTAGATAATAAATTTCAAGAATTAAAAATGCCACCACTGTCAATTTAAGCAAAACTTTCTAGAAATTGAAAAATAAACTTTTTACATATTCAAAAAGAAAATAATAATAGGCATGTGATGAATTATAAAAATGTATTTGATTACAACATCAATATACTACATGGTAGCTACCTTTTCTTAAAAAAGCCCAATTTGGTGATTTTGTGTATATAAAATGAAACTAAAGGTATTGAAAGTCATGCGAGGAGAGTGTTTAAAAAAACATTTTTTTTGCAAGCATTTTAAGGTGTGTTTATTAATATTCAATTTACTAACAAAAATATTATTAAAAATTATTCGAAATATTTATGTATTTAATAAAAAAAATATAAAGTAATTCTTTTTATATTATTTTGAAAGCATAAGTTTTTTTATATATATTAAAATTAAGTATGTGTTTATCTTTTTAGATTAAAAAATACATTTTAAAATATGATAATAGAAATGTTTGATTGCATTTTCCATTTTATTTTTAAAAATTATGTTTGAAACTGCTTAAAACTTAAAAAGATTTTACTTTTTGGAAAAAATGTGAAAAATATGCAAAACAATTTTCTATACTAAATATTTAAAAGTTTTGTGAATAGCTCAATAGGAATGAATTGAATTAGACAAATCAAAGAAAAATGTGATTTAATCTAAATTTGTATTTATTGCTCATTTTAATCATAATTATCCATTCCATCTACCAACAATTCTCTATCCCTTTTTCTTTATGTTGAGTAATACAAAGGAAAGAAAACCACTTACACGAGACGCTCTTTTTGACACTTTTCAAAATGCATGTTGAACTTAATCGATTAAATATTTGTTTCTCTTAAAAATCAAATTATAGTTAGGATAGACATGACGTCGAGGTTATTAGTATCTCTTAAAGCCCCTTTTATGATGTTGAAAATCTAGGAGACTCATAATGTTGCACTTTTTGGCGAGCTCCACAAAAGTTATCTTTATGTCTATTTGTCAAATTCCATTATGAGTGTTCAATTGAGGAAGTATAATCTCTTGCTCTTGTAATTTTTAATAAAAAAACCTAATTATCGACTTAAAGCCATTAATTGTTCTCTTCATAATTTATATGTTTCTGTGAAATCATGATAATGCCAATGTGGAATGACAATGTGAAATATTAGTAATACGTAAATCCTTCTCTGTTTTCTCCATCAAGTAAACCAAAATATGCATGTGCATTATGTCATTCCCCTCATCTCTTTCAAGAGGGAGGTGATGCTTGAATATCTCATGACTTCAACTTTTCAAAGACAACAAAAATTGGAATAAGATCCCCTGACTCTTGCTCCAACTTTTGCTATGCTTAATGCATATGCTGCTTTTCCCCTTTTTGCTGCTCTTACTTCAATTTCTATTTCCATCATTGTTCTAGGGTCTTTTTTATTAAGATGGGAGCCTAAGATTGATCGTTTAATGAGTTTTCACTATTCTTAGCAGTGCCCTTTGAGAGTTCACTTTTTAATGAGGGTTTGGTGAAATGGACTTAAAGGGAACTTCCACACCCTTTTAGTCGACACTCATGTTTTTAGCTTGTTAATGTTTAAATGGATTCCCCATTCATTGATTAGATGGTGGTCGAAGAAACCATGGTTAAGGCCTATTTCCACACCCCACTTTAAGCAAAATTTTATTTTAAAAGACAAATTCTTATGTGCAATAAATCCATATAGTCAATATACTTGACTAACCCTTTTGCTCATTATGATTGATATTTAAACTAGGAGTCATGATATTCTAATTTAATCAAGTTATTAGCATGTCACTCACAATTAACTATACCTTTTTACTAAATGATTACTCAACTGGTATAGGGACTAGTTCACCTTAGGTTAAGATGATTTGAAAAAATATACTAGTATATACATGATATCAAAACAACTTGTAAATAAAATCATACATATCCATATGCTCAAAACATGAAAGCTTATTATCCATAATTCCAAGCCTAATAAAAGAGATAATAAAAAGATGTGATATCAAATTTCAAACTATAACAGCCGAATACAACTAAATATCCATCAAATTGCATAATCATAACCATAAGAATAATAACATTAATAATAAACATAAAATGTACAAATATAGCTAATGAATTATTAAATGATCAACAAAAAAGCCATATTTATTGGCTCTTAAGTAAGCTCGTGTCTCTTGCTAATCCTATATATAAAATTAAAGGAGAGTAAGTTAGAGTTTAATAAAGAATTCTTAAGTCACATAGTGATAAGGTATTATATTAAATCAATATAAGTAGTGTATAATTAATATCATGATCAGTGATATCATACAAGTGTATGTTAATCTAATACACTGAAAAACTAGATTAATGCATAAGTCTATAATGCAACCTATTGGATGATCAATTTCCTAGTATTATTCCTATATGCCTTGAAGCTATGCTAAAAGGCAACTCTTTAATAGAAAATCCAACACTCTCCTTGAGATGTACCAATCATATAAGTCTTCAGTACTCTCATTTAAAATATGCCAATCACATAAGCCCTCAGCACTCTCCTTTAAGATAAGCCAATCACATAAACTTCAAACAGTCTCCTCCAAGATGTGCCAATCACACAAGCCTCAAACACACTCCTTCTAGATGTGCTCACATAGGCTTCAACTTTTCTTAGATGTGTAAATCACATAAGACTAGTATTCTCCTCCAAAATATGCCAACCATATAAATCTCTAGCACACTCTTTTGAGATGTGTCAAACACATAAGTTTCTAACATTATCCTTTAGGTTACATTACATTAAAAAAAATCTATTTTGATCAAAATCATCTTATCTTTAAGCACATTTTTCAAAATATAGCAAATCTTATAAATTTGAGTTCACAAGAGTTATACTAGTGACTCTAATGTAATATAAGTAAACATGAGTCACCTCATCTATCTCAAGGTTTCTCCTAAGTAACACACATTCTCTAAACTACTATTCAAAGTGTCAACCCATGACTTAAAAGACTAAAAAGGGTCGCTTAGTGTCTTACCTAAATTAATAAGCCATGCATAGGGTTTAGCTAATATGATAAGAACAATAAGCCAATTGGTCGAGCCTAATTATGATATGAGTATTCTTTTTGTCGTATTAGACGTGAGATTCTTCTTCCTTGCATTTTTAGATTCATTCAAACATTGTGGTGATGTGGTGTCCATCAGTTGATTGTGTTGATATGTTACTCAATTATGTATCATATGATCTATATTTATTTAATTTAGCTTCACTTTATATGACATTAGCATGATTTGTTTGATCATACCATACAATAATCTCAAAATAAAAAAATTAGAAAAAATTATAAAAATTCTCAAGTATATTTCTAACTTAGATTTATTCAAAGATATTTTTATTTACAAAAAAAAATTTAAGATATTATATATTTTTTACTTTGTGTCTTATTTGAGATATTTTTTGGATTGAGATTTTTTATTATCATTCTTGATTTTTATTTGTCTTTTGGTTTTGCTAAATGTTCTATTTTAACCAAGGGCATGCTTCCTCAATCAACTTCTAGGTCGTTCTTTAACTTAGTCTTTTACTCATTCTCTCATCCATCTTCAAGCCACTGTTGAACCAACCTCTAAGCCATCTTCCAACAAGCATTGGTACGATTCTCAAGCTGCCTTGTGGCTCGTTTAAGCAATGAAATATATCACAATAGAGCCTTAAGAGAGGTTCCTATTGTCTCTTCTCTAATAGAACACTCGGAAATTGCCTATGAGCTTGAAAAACCTCTACAATACTTTAAAGCTTTAGTTATTACAATTGTTATGATTTAGAAGTACACATCTTTTCTTATAGAAGAAAGAAAAGACAGCAAACTGATAAGCAGAGATTTGACTGAAAACTTCATAATTCAAAATGAGGGAAGACTTTCAATAGCCTAAATGGATAGCATTAACGTGAATGATAAAGCATTGAACTCTGAGATGCCTAAACAACTGATTCCCAACATCGAATGATATCGCATCAGGAAACAATCCATAGGAAAAACAGAGCGGATTACAAACCCACACAAGATTGTACAAGGCGCAGTTTCTTCTTTTGCAGCAGTCATCGGTAATATGAAGAATTTACGATAACGTTGCAACGGAACTGCTACTCGAAGTTATGGTAATCGAACTGCTGGAACTGGATTCAACATGCAACCCAATACCATCGGCGGTTAGGTACTGAAACGGATTTGGTGGTTCGACGATCTCTTCTTCCCCTTCCAACATCCTTACCACATTGCTCATCGAAGGCCGCCCGTCGGGTTTATACTGAACACACCAGAGTGCCACTTTACACATCCTCTCTACCTTCTCCCCGTGCACCTCTCCTATCCCGCATGCGGACCTCACGATGCTCATCTTTCCTTCCTCGTGCATTCTCCACACCCAGTTCGGAAACCACTCCTGGCTCTCATCCCTGTCGAACTCTAGGTTCTTCCTTCCGCCAATGATCTCGAACAGAAGCATGCCGTAGCTGTAAACGTCGCATTTGAATGAGACGGGAAGAGGCAGCCACAGCTCCGGCGCGGCGTAACCCGGCGTTCCCCTTCCGCCCGTGTTTGTGACCCTACTCACATCTACGTTGCAGAGCTTTGCGAGTCCGAAATCCGCCACCTTTGGGGAGAAGCCGGCGTCGAGAAGAACATTCGCAGGCTTTATGTCGTAGTGTATTATCCTTCTCTGGCATTCTTCGTGAAGGTATCGAATCCCCTTCGCTGTTCCAAGAGCAATCTCGTACAGCTTTGCCCATTCTATCGTGCGCTTTGGGTCGAACAGGTACCGATCGAGCGAGCCGTTTTCCATGAACTCGTATACAAGTGCTTTCAATTGGGGATCGAAGCAGAATCCGTAAAGCCGGACAAGATTGATGTGATAGGTTCTTCCAATTGTGCTTACTTCGGCCATGAACTGCCCCTCAGCGCCCCTTTTTCTGGTCATTTTTAGGACCTTCACTGCTACATAAACGCCGTTCGGAAACCGCCCTTTGTATGCCACACCGAAGCCGCCGGAGCCAAGCTGTTCTGCGAAGTTGTTAGTGAATTCCTTCAGATGCTGCGGAGTTAATCTTATGGGTTTCTCGTTCTGTAGCTCTTCGAGAAAGCTCTCTATGGTGGCGATTCCGAGGATCGATTCTGTGGTCATGGAAAGATACTGCGTGTCTTCAATTGGCGGGCTGTTCGACTCCAAGAATTCTTCGCCTCGGCTTGTGAAAGATCGAACGTAGGAATTAAGCTTCTGCGTTTTTATTCTCTGTACGCATCTGATGATTAGGTATGCGATCACAACCAACACAATCCCCCCAACTATCGTTGATGCTGCAAGCAAAATGGAGACGATTATATTATATTTCAACTCCAAGTTTAAATTAAGTGCAATTGAACTTGTCTTACTAATGGTTATAGCTGTGTCGCTGGAATTGTTACTGCTGTTTGAGCTTGAAGATGGTGTGCTGTTCGAAGAATTCGACATATCTGTTGAGAAAATAAGGGGAAAAATGGCTTTTTGAGATACAGTTGTCAAACTTTTCTTCTATTCATCATGCTTTACCTCATGGGTTTTTGATATATTAAAATTCTACACAACGCAACAAACAGGGATAGAGAGGGAGAAAGAGAGAAGAGTATTTCTGAACTCTGAACTGAAAACAAAGACAAGCAATCAAACAGTCTTCTTATTAAGTACTTCATCTTAACGAAGGCAAACCGATCAGAAGAAGGAATCACTTCTTACCCACAAAAAACTTTTCTTTCCTTGCTGAAGGACCTCTCAACTTGTTGCAAGGGCCACCAAAAGCTCAAAGGCAAAAGCAACGCAACATTTCACCCCAAGAAATCCCCCTACAGCCTTAAAGAAATTGCAGCACGAGGAGCTGACCGTTCCGTCGGCGGCTGGACTTTGAATCTGGTTGAAGGCTTGGTCTTATGGGACGCTTAATTCAAAGTGTATGACTTATGCTTAAGATGCTGCACTTCGTAGACATTTCTAGAGGCCGTGTTTCGTATTGTAAGCGAAGGAAAGACAAAGACGATATTAAAAAAAAATAATAAGTGAAATATGAACCCACATCAGCTGTTTCTGGTCTTCAATTGGTGTTGTCTGTGTTTGTTCATGGCATATTGTATGTGACCAGCTCCAAGAGAGGACTGTTTTTGTTTTAATGAGAATAAAAACGCTGAATAAATATAACAAATTAAAACAGTTATACATATTTAGGTTTAATTGTTTATAAATGCTGAAAAATATATTAAAAACAGATACATCTTTATCTATGCATATATTTACACCAAATAGATTTTCAACTTAATTATCTATTTTATTATGCATATTTGAATCTAATATATTCTACAAATACTAAACATTTATGTGATAGAGAGAGAGAGATGAGATTTTTTTTATCATGCTTTTTAATATAAGATTAGATCAAAGGAAGTCGATTGATACAAATATTATCACATTCAATACATGAGTACAAGTCCTTAATTATCATTTTTTAACTTAAAAATTAATTATCGAATACTTCTATCAATTCAAATTTTGATAGATAATTTGATTGAAAAAACATTTATTATTAATTTTGTTATCTAATAGATAAATTTTTACTAGAAAAACATCATAAAAAAATAAAACTCTCTCATAATAAAATGACAAAAATGTCTTTATCAAAAATAAAATTCACGACAACCAATGTTTCGATTAGTAATGATGACCAAGTCAACATCGTCCGTTGCATCGACCAATTAAAAAAACACACGTTAATCACAAAATCATTGATATGTAATCCATATTTGAATCATGGTCAGTAAAGTATGATGCTAACTACTCATTATGTAGCATTATGACATTAAAGATCTTGTTATTTGACGATAATATACCAGTAAATTGGCAATTTCTATTTAGTACATGAGGCATGACTGAAGATTAGTTGATAATCAATCACTAATGAAGCTTTCTTGAAGTAAAATAAAATAACTGCAGCCTATAATTATAGTTCGTTTGTCCTCACGTGCTGTAAAGTAAATATTGTTATCAAATGTCAAATAGGTTATATAATTGCAATTGTTGTATTTAAACTTTACCGTTTTACTGCAATACTTATTTTATATTTGTAATTTCTAACGCAGCATGAGGTGTCTAATTATCGTCTTCATATATTTAATGCCATTATTTTGTATATTTTATTGGTTAAGTCGAGATGGCGTAACGACGTTTGCTCCGTTAGTCTAATTAAGAGTTCCCACCGCCTCACCTTGGGGACGTCACCGCTTTCGCGTTCGCTTGTTCTTCGTTCCGTCGGTATCTATTTGTCATCTTCTGTTTTCGAAACCCTATTTCCTCTCTGTTTCGGCCGCGAGGTTTCTTCCAAACATTATCAGTGCTCGTTGCTCTCCTCAGTGATTTGTTCTCGCTAAGATTTGCGAGAGGGAGAGAGAGAGAGAGATGAGGGGCCTGACGTGCAACGCTTGCAATAAGGAGTTTGTAGACGAGGTGGAGCAGAAGGCCCACTATCGTTCAGAATGGCACCGGTACAATCTCAAGAGAAAGGTAGCGTTTTCTGGCTCTCCGTGGGTGTTTTTGTTTGGATTAGGTTCTTCTTACGTGCGTAATGTTCATGGCTTATATTTTTCTCTAGTTTTTTATGGAAAAAAAGCCTGCTGTTTGTTTTATCTATTGAATAGATTATACTTTTGTCTTCTATATTGTTCTTAGGATTATCAGTTCTGGAACTTAGATGATGCAACGTGGAGTGCTAGACGATTGTCTTGATTGTTAGGTAGTCTATACGATGCTTCGTGGATTCACAATAGCCATGTGTATTCTGTGTTTTGTGTCATGTGGATGTGTATTTTGAGTTGCATTGGTGCAAAACATGGTTGTACTTGGGCTAAATGGGATTAACAGCATCATGTACAAAACAAGGCAAATTAAGTCAAATTGAATTGAGCAACCAATTCAGGGCTAAATGTTTCTTTGAATGTTCCTTTAAGTGGAATAAGTTTTTTGTGGCATGTTTATTATTCATCCCATCCAATTCAATATATAACACTTCTTAATCCTTACATCTCCATATCTCTCTATTGAATAGAGGAAACTTTCTTGTTATAAAATGAACAAATAATATAATCTCTTGCCACATTTTGTCAATTTTTGTTTGTCGACTAGGTTTGTGATTCAATCACTTCTTCATCCATCACTATATTTGTTCTGTTCAAAGCCTGAACAAAATTTTGCCACAATATTGTGATTTAGTTGCGGCAATAGTTTCTTCATCCTTTGAAGAAAAAGAAGAAATATAGTAAAGGATGCAAAAGTGTTTAACTCACAAAACTGGTAGACAAATAAAAAATTGATTGAATTGTAGTAGGAGGTTATATTTTTCCATTGTGCTTTTCCTTTTTAATTATGATTATCTTTATAATAGTTTTGAATGGATTTTCTATTTATGAGCTTTTCATCTTGATCTTCTATAGATATAGCTTGTCTTGTGCTATTATTTAAGGAACTAAAAGATGACATGATCCTACTTTTGGACTTGAGGAATTCGAATGATATCCCAGCAGGAGGCCTGTGAGATCAGGTCACATTCACAAAATATACTCAGTCTGTATGTGCAATGTGTCTAGATAAACATATAATGAATAGTAGCTAAACCTAGAATGTATCTATTCAATCATTCACAGAAGTAGCAATTAAAGTTAACTATTAAGATTCTTGAATCTGATGTTATTATTTACAATATATTTATATCTTTGATGTATTGAAATCACTTATGGATCGTAACAATGTTTTTGCTGCATGTCTTCTTCCTTAGAATTCAAAATGATATTGAAATCATTATATATTACTTTGTAGGTATATTAGGATCATCGACCCTTCTAGAAGTTATACTTATTTATATGTTAAGCGTGAGCACTATTAAAAATAATGTGTTTAGTTTATTAACCAAAAGAAGAATGTGTACCATTACTCACAAAGAAACAAAAGTCTTTAACCATTTTATGTATCAATACTAATATCATTTCACTTGTGTTGGAATTAAATGACAAGAGGATCCACTAGTCATATTGATATCAATGGTTTTATGAATATGGTTCAAGACATTAATCACTAAAAGTCATTGTAATGGATGCTAAATAAAGGAGAATAGATTCCTTAAAAATGAGTAGGCTAAAAGGCTCAATATAGAGTAAGGGAAATGCTCATGCCCTTGTTACTTGTGGAACTTATGCCCTAGAATATAGTAAGCCAAATTCCTACAGTAAAGTGTGCTAATGGCCTAATAGTGGAATAGCCAACCCTAGAACTTGATTTGTTGAGCTTGGCTTAAGATATCAGCATAATCAAACATTTCACAAAACCAAGACACCATATTCAACTCAAGGATGAGGAATCTTGATTGTTTCACCATCTTAGAAAAGGTTTCTTAATCTTATTTAAGATTTTGAAACAAGAGTACAACAACATCCTTGGTTTTCCAAAGCATTCCTAGCTTTCATATGATAAAGTGTTGATCTTACTTTTTATGTATTGTGCTACTTTTGGGAAAATGATGTCAATACTGGGAGAACTCATGCTTATGAGGGTCTTGGGATGTGTGGACCCATATGAATGTTTTTAAGATATCATAAATTTATATATTTAAAAAAAAAAAAAAAAAAAAATATATATATATATATATATATATATATTTTGAATGAATGATCTCTAAGTCATCTGATAAGAACTTCAGTTTGCACCATCGAACGTTTCCCATGCAATATTCGAAATGGAATAAATACTTATTTGGTTATCATGTTCGTATGGAATACTTTCAAAAGTCAAGATCCATGCATGTATCATGTTTTAGAATACATGTAAGCCAATTTTTAAAAAATTAATATTAGAAATTGCATTAAGTTGATGAATGTCATCATTTACGAGGTTGCACTCACTTCTATGGAGTGCTAATTAATGTTTTTGTTGATATATCCCATGTTGGAACTAGTGCACTCATGTTGTACCTTTGTAGATAGTCTAAATTGAGTGATATTTAGAGGCTTTAAATGCAGTTCTTAATTCATATAATTTTCATTTTAAATATGCAATGTTCTTTAGTAGTCAATATTGATTGTCGTTATTAGAAGAAACTTCAAACTTAGTGAAACTATTAATTTGAGTTAATTTTTTTAAAATATTTTAAGTTATATTATTCACAAAATTCTTATGTTTTCAAGTTTCAATTGGGCTTATCTTATGCATTAAAAGTCCTAGATTTGAATTATAAGAATAATCTAAAATTCGTTATTATTAAGCTATATCTATCAATGTTTTTAAAAGAATAATTAAAATAAATTTCAACAATGTAATATTTAAGTTTTAAATAGTTCAATAGCTCTAAAACTCTAATATTATCTTATTCGTTACAAAGTTTATTCTTAAGTGTGAAATTATTCTAATTAGTCAAACTAACAATTATATTCTAAAGGAACGATCTTTTGCTAATGCATGGATCATAATTGGGTTTTGGGCCATAACATCGTCTAAGGTTTAATCTTTGGTGGTAAACTTGAATTAGTATATAATGAACCAAATGACATATTTTATTACTTGGATTTAGTTCGACTATAATCGCTTTTTCTCCAACACTATTTCTAGTCAACCAAAAAAGAGATATTTGGATTCATATTTGGTTGCATAACGGGAATAGACCTTACAAGCTTGAATTTGGATGTTTTTGTGGGTTATTGGTTTGCCAACATGTTGTTGTTGTTCATTTTCTTTTCGACATTAGCACTAACGTCAATTGTTTAGGCACCATGTGTAGTTTGATTACAACTAACAACACGTGGAGCTGCCAACTACAACATAACTTGTCTACATTTTTAAAGAAAGTAATATCACGCTCATCAGTGATGGCGCAATATCCAAATGTTTGATCACCACCAGCTTGTGTAATTTCCTTTTGTGTCCTAAAAGTCTTCTCTTGCAATAAGCAACAAACCTTCTCTTGAGGTGTTTTCCAAAATCATGCTTATTGTTTATGTTGGTCTAGTCAATGGTTATGAAATCACAAGCTATGTTGAATTAAATGCTATCTACATCGAGGAAAAAGACATGATGCATGGTGTCATTGGCATTGCGTTTTATGTTGATACTCTTCGATGATTTTGAAATTATAAGTGGTGTTTGGTATCACAAGGCTATTCTCCAAATAAAGGTATTGGAGAATACGCTTGGAATTGCATTGTCGGTGATGGAATGGAAATTGAAGGATCGAGGCAAAGAAATAGTTACTTTGCAAATTGGGGGTTAGGGTGTAGGGGGAGGGGCCAGGGGTGGGGGGGAGGCTACTGAATGCCATAAAAACTGCGAAAAATAGCATATCTTTGATGTTTTAGCCATGCATGAATAACAATTCCTTAGAAAAGGAGAAAGCTGGAAAGTGAGGGCACCTTCAAGATGGAGAGCACTCTCTTTGGGAAGAACTTTCATTAGAGCTCACAGAATTTGAGGACTAATACTTGGAAAACATGAAGTTTATGATTGAGACAACTAGTTGCCTCGAAAAATAGAAGTGACTCAAGAAATAATCCCGAGAGCATACCAACATTTTAGAAGCCTTGATCAAGTCTATCGGAGCTACACGAGAAAAGATCTAAAACAGTTGGAGATCACATATGTTATGTGATCTGTGAAAGTTGATTACCATATTTCAAATTTTGAACTACGGAATCCTGGTTGTTGTTGGATAATAAATTATTGATATAACTGATTTATTAATTGGTTGTTTCTATCTTTGTGAATGTTGTTCCATAAAGCCTATAGTAGATTGTATGGTTGGGTATCAGCATAGTAGAGAGTAATCTATTGTTTGAAATAGTGGCATCAAATTCCAAAATTTCAGTTGATGAATAAAGTAGTTATGCTTGTTTTCATATTTTTTTAGTCTAAGCTTGAGTCATGCTAGTCCTCATAACTCATGTTCCTGTCTAGCAAACACCAACTACATCTGGCCTACCTGATACTAATGAAGAGCATATCGTCATCGGAGATGGATCACATCAAAAGAATTTTCAATGAAAAATTGACTTGGATGTTAATTTCACGACATGGATGCTTTATAAGAAACAACATTTAACTCTCAAAACAAAGCCCTATAAGAAAGTGGATACTCATTGTCAATGCTTGCAATTTATAACCTCAATAACATGGCATAATTGTTGTTTACTAGTTGAGGAAACTTTAATTGTATTGTTTAAATATTGCCTTTACCTTCCATGTGGGAGAAACAGGCAAAATGATGTGTTAAGCATCTACAAAGCTTGCAAATAGCCTTTTGCAGTACCATGTTCCATTCCTTTTTATGCTATTCAATATGTTCTGTAGAACGTCCTTTTGCAGTACTTGGATAATTTGCTCTAAACAATATAGTTGAAGTTTAGGACTGTCAAGCTTTGAAATTTCTTATCAATTTATCTGCACTTGCTTGTATTTTCTGTTTATTAATTAATTTTAAAGTGTTTTGATCTTGTAAAGGTACATTTTTCTGATCGCTGTTCTTACTGTTTAAATTTAATTAAACTGTTGCCATCAGGTAGCTGGAGTTCCTGGAGTGACTGAAGCTCTGTTTCAGGCTAGACAATTGGCTTTAGCTGATGAACGTAACAAAATGAGTGCAGCACCAATGTTATACACGTGTGCTCTTTGTGGGAAGGAGTATAGGACTTCCAAAGCTCATGCCCAGCATCTCAAATCAAGAACACATACAATGAAGGCTTCTCAGGAAGCAAGACCGAATGCAAACATTGCAATTATTAAGCCTCTTGCAGACCACATCCAGAACAAGCCAAGTATATTGAGCAAAAGCCCAGTACGTAGAGAAGGATATGCTGAATATAGCGAGGAAAGTGAGGAGTCAGAATGGGAGGAGGTTGACCCAAACAATGAAATTGAAGAGGAATTTGAATCTGTAGCAAAGCTTGATGTAGATGAACCCACTTCAAGCTCTGGCATTGAGAGGGGCGAGCAGATGGAAGAGGATGAAGAGCTCGATGTTTCATGCTGTTTCATTTGTGACCGTAAACATGATGCTATTGAGAGCTGTGTGGTTCACATGCATAAAAATCATGGCTTCTTTATTCCTGACGTTGAATATTTAAAAGATCCAAGAGGACTCCTAACATATGTTGGCCTTAAGGTAATAGTGACTTTTTTTATTTTTTTTTGTTGTTGTTGTTGAAATCATCTTGATTTCTTTTTATGTTCTTGGTCAATTTGAAATCCTGATCTTGTTATTTGTTTTAGGTCAGGAGGGATTTTACATGTTTGTATTGCAATGAAAGGTGTCATCCTTTTCAAAGCTTGGAGGCGGTGAGAAAACACATGATTGCCAAGGGGCATTGTAAACTTCGCTATGGTGACGGAGGTGATGATGAGGAGGGAGAACTGGAAGACTTTTATGATTACAGCAGCAGGTATCCTGTTTAAACTTGTTTTCTTTTCCATGTAAAGGTCATGGCTGTTGCATTTATGATGGTTGCTTTGTGATTGTTTCACTTATGATTTGCCACCACCATCTTGACTTTATGCCGTACTCCAATCAATCCAATTTTTATAGAACTGATTGTTTTATATCAGTAGGTATTTTGTTTAGAATTGTTTACTTTCCTAGCTTTTTTTTATAATCTGGCATGCCCCTTGGTGGAGATTTCAATCTAGTATTCATTGTGGTGATTGGAATTTCTTCTGTTAATATTGTTTGTTATTTAATGCTTGCTTGCTCAAACTTGATTTGTTTCTGTTGAGCACTGTCTAACCTTCATTTTTCAACCTATTTGCCATATTCTGTTCCTGGTTGTGATGAGACTAATAATAGATGGCACAGTAATCCGTATAGTTTGCAGTTAAGAGGAAACAGGTATTCGTTGTACTGAACTCTGTAGCCACCTGAACACATTAAATTTGTGAGCTTTTCCTTGAATTCCTCTCATCCACAAGACTTCAATCTTATCAACATGGCCATGGAAATAAATACCCATTTATTTCCAAGCAAAAAATTAGTGTGTTACCCTCCAAACCTGTCAGTTTCAGAAGAATTATGAGAAATTATGTTGGATAGAAAGACGGTTACCTACTTTTGTTTGGTATACATATAATTCACCTCTATACTCTTCAACATTGCATAGACATGCCACCCAAGCTTTAATGTTTACTAAATTGCTGCAGTTGGTGAGCATAATTTTGATCTTTCATGTCATGGTCCTTCTGGGTAACTTAGGAGCATATAAATAGCATTCAAGCTTAAGTTTGTTTTCCATATGTGCATTTTCCTTTGGCTAAACTGGCGAGTCATTGAAATTCTGCTTATGTTGTAGAAAATACTTTTAACGATTTTTAATTTACCTCCCAAGTAAAATGAATATTATGTTACATTTTTTGTATCATGATATTTGTAGAACCCCGGCCCTCCTGCTATTCTCTAGTGGTTGAACCATTGCTATCAAATATTAGTATTGCTTTTTTATTTCCGTAGTTATGTTGACGAGGCTGGAAAGCAACTAGTGGATGCAAATGGTGCATTGCAAACCGTTGAGCTGGGCTGCGGAGGCTCGGAATTGATCATAACAAGGAGGACCGAGAGTTCGATAATCGTTCGCGCACTTGGTTCAAGGGAGTTTCTCCGTTACTATCGCCAAAATCCGCGACCATCTCCTGACGGTAGCATTGCTCTTGCTATCTCATTGGCTTCCAGGTGTGTGTCTTTTCTCAACATGTACTAGTCATTGTGTTTTGTTCTACTGCTTTGGGCACCTTCCGTACAATTGTTGTTGTTGTAGCTATGTTTCGTCTGTTTCAGTTTAATTTCATCATAATATAACGAAAGAAATAAAAAACATTTTCTGATGGTTTGTTGAGTGCAGGTATCAAACGATGGGATTATCGACTGTTCAATCGAAGAAGAACATTGTGAGGATGAAGGTACTGAGGCAAATGAACCGTAATGGGGTAGAGGCATTTCGCACGAAGATAGGAATAAAGAACAATGTTATTAGGAATCTTCCCAGGAACGTCACGCATTAGAGGTGATGGTACTATAAACAAATGCACGGTGTGTATACTCTGGAGCCGAACATTTTTGCTACACGCCTGAGACGATTTTTGTGTTAAGTATGCGTAGTTTATTTGATTGTTCTCCCTCATGATGAGTTTAGTTGAAGGTCGATGGTTTTTTTTTTTTCTTTTTGGTTTATCTTGTCTTGCACCATTAATGTTTGCTCAACCATTTTAGTATTGGGAGAACCGATTTGTTGTTGTACAATACAATCCACAAGCCAAAACCTTCGCCTTACCACATGTGGGCCTGATTCTGTGGGTATAGGCCACAAGTAGGAACAAATTTGTGGGACGAGGCCTTTGACCTAAACCTGAGTTGTTATGTACATTCCACCTCGTGTCCTCATCCACTGGCTTGGGCAGGTAGTTAATCATGCGTTCTCTCTGTATTTATCCATGTGTTGCACGAGAATATCAAAACTTGACTAGATTAAAAATTGCGCCAACTTGCAAGTTACCAGCTCCCTGTCGACGATGTTGTTGTTGCCGTGTCACAGAAGTCATCGTCGTCTTCGAGATCATCAAAAAGCCAGAAATCCTCCACCTCTTCCTCCTCTGGCATTTTCCATCTCTCTGGAGACATCTCTGTGTTCTCTAGGAGATTCAACACCTGGTTTCATCTAATTGAATGAGCGTCTCATAAATCTTTGTCAATTAAGTTGCGCATGATACTAAATATTGACTAATGCATGCTGATCGAACCAGGTTCGAGTGTTTTGTATGATTAGTCATGCTATGCTTTGTCAATATGGTTTAATTTCAAGTATTGGCACTCTATCCTTTAAAATATTCTTTTTTCTATCATCGTTATAAGACAAATTATTATAAACTATCTCATTTGCATAGTCATCAGTACAAGTTTGGTTGCTTTCTTAGTCCTATATAAAAAGAAAGAATCAACTGAACAAGCAAAAGGGGATAGGCTACTAAAATGCCGAGGAAAGCAACAGATCACCTAATTACGACCCTCCATCATTATGCATGATACTAAGTAAATGTGTTTTGTTAAGGATAAACATAAATGAAAATACATTTTATCACGATTCATCATTAATGCCTGTATGAACACAACTTCTTAAGAAACTTGTAAGAAATCGACTTGCTTATATAGAACTGCTCTAATCAAGAAAAAAATATTATACCTAAACCATTTAGAAATATTACATTAATCCAAGTTGTTACATAAAATCAAACTTTATTCAGATTTTTATTTCCTTTTCACTCTCTTTTTTCTATTTCTTCTCTTTTTCCCCCCACACCCCTTTTTTTATTTCACTGAAACGAAACGTATCCCGTAACTTTCGGAAAGTGAAAACTATTGATATCAGTTTATGTATTTTGAAAACATGCTTATGTACCAAATGAATGAAATCTACCTCTGTCATGGAAGGACGCCATTCCGCAGTTGCCCTGATGCAAAGTGATGCTACGAAAGTGAACCTTTTCATTTGATGGAGATCATAATCATCTCCCAGCTTTGGATCTACCAACATTGTTGCTGTTCCTTCATTTAAATATGGCTTTGCCTGTGATGAAATTTTGCTGTAGTTAGAAGCCTATCAAACACGATTCAAACACATACCTCGTGAGAACTTTAGCTGATAAATGAAATCTAAACATGGCAAAACCAAATGATTAACAGATATTCAAAAGAATCAACATCCAAACATAGATGCTGCATACCCAGCTAAGCAAGCTTCTGTGTGATCCATCCACCGGCTGCCTCCCTGAGATGATTTCCAAGAGGAAAACCCCAAATGCAAAGACATCAGTCTTTTCGTCAACAATTCCATGCGAGAAGTATTCGGGCGCCAAACATCTGATAGAGATGCGAATTATATTGCGTCACGAGTTTTACAACATAGCTTAGATTTCAATCAAGTGCCAAAGAGAATAACCAACCCAAATGTGCCTTCAATCGGCGAAACAGCACGGTGACTCCACTCCGATGGAAGCCATCTTGCAAGCCCAAAGTCTGAAATCTGAAAAACAATATGCTGTCAAGCGGGATAAAATCAAACACCCTGTCATCATGTACAAGAAGCCATTTGACAATTTTAACCTGGGGCTCAAAATTGGCGGACAGCAGAACATTTGAAGTCTTGATATCCCTGTGAATTATCCTTCTCCGACAATCCTTGTGCAGATACTGGAGGCCACGAGCCGTTCCGACGGCGATCTTGTGCCGAAGTTTCCAATCCATGGGAGGCGAATCCTCGTCTGCAATATCGACAAGTTCGGCACAAACAAATCGCAGAAAGCCAAATGTATTCTGAATCGGATGCTTACTGTGGAGATTTGAAGCAACAGAGCCGCGATAGGAGAATTCAAAAATGAGATGGAGATCTTGATCTATGCAGCAACCAAAGAGAGCTGTTACATTCGGATGCCTCACATGGCCAACAGTTCCGAGCTCTGTTAAGAATTCCTTCTCCTTCTGCTCATCTGTCGCGGCTCCGGTCAGCCTCTTAACTGCAACCAACTGGCCGCTGTCGAGCACTCCTCTGTAGACTTCGGAATACCCTCCTCTCCCCACCAAGTTATCTGTAGGTTGCACATTTTAGCAGGAACTTTCAATGGAACACCTAAAGGAATGAGATATTCGTTATTTAACCTCGATGAAAACCATCGGTTGCTCTGTGAATCTCCTCATAAGAGAAGCACCTCCAACTTGACTTATGCGGAGGGGTCAATTCTGTCTCCTCTTGGCCAGAATTGCTCTCGCCGTCGCCAAGGCCAAAAGAGCCATTCACCTCCTCTCGACCCCTTCTTCTACACAGAGAAGAAAACAAACACTTGAGGCTTCTGCCTCTCAAATGGCATTTTTTCATTCTTCCAATGAGCTGTGTGACTCTGTAAACCGGAAGCCGGGATGTGAATTGTCTTATATCCTTGGTTTTGCCACTATATGACAACTGCATATGCAGTGACTAAAAACCAAGGGGAAGCACCTAAAAAGGAATCAAATAGCTAGCGGTAGAAGGCAAGGGAAGAATCATTTCCCGGCATCCAGAAAAGCTCACGTAGTCCAAGCCAAGTGGCCCGAAGTAGACCAAGGAATTCCTCTCTACTTTGAGAAACCAGACGGATTTATCAGGTATCGCCAACTCTCGCATCTGCTACTTGGAGAAGAAAGCAAACTGGACAGATTTATGTAGGGATGTGTAGGAAGAAGCTTCGCAGAGCTAACTGTTGGCAACGCGGAACCGTCATCAAGCCCGTTGATAAACAGGTTGAATTTTGACCTCGCTTGCGATAGACGAACTGGTATCGTGGGTTTTTATTATTGATGAAGTGGACAATAACCAAACGGAAAGAATCAACTGCTGCGAGGAGTGATTTGTGATCGAGATATCTATGTTGGATGTCGAAATTTAATGCTGCATTATTAGATTTTGTTTTATTAGATGGCCTCATGTAATGTAACAAATCAGTATTTGTCTTCGTAATTTTTTTTATTTCTGAGTTTTTTTGTTCGTTAATCAACTATACAAAAATGTATAATAATGTTAGTACATGGCATCTCTACCATGGTTGCTTTTTATACAATTGATCTTATTGTTTTAAAAAATAAATTGAAAAACAATTTAATAATTTTTTTTTTCGATTCTGAAAGGCCTTTTGAGCTACAATAGCTATTCAAGGGTTCTTTTTTCTTTTTGTGTAGGCAAATTGTATACAAATCCCATTTGGGAAGTGTTTTTCATTTTTTTCCTTCTTGGCAGAATAAAATTAAAAAAAAAAAAAAATACAGTAACGGCAAGTTGTTCATTAAGTGTATCCAGTCCAAAACTATCTCTGATACAAGAGGATGAACCTCTTCCTTTGACTAAAGTCGATTAATCAAAAGCATCACCATTCATTTGCTTTACAACATTGATGTCCAATCAACTATATATACACGAGGAGAGAGCACAAAGGATGCTTTTTTGGATTATTTAAGTTTTTAAATTCAATAAAAACACTATTTACTCAAAAAGATATTGTTAATCGGTAATATAAGAAATATGAAAAACAAAAAAAAAAACGAATTTATCTTTAAAAAGAAGTATTAAATAATTTTAATTTATTGTAAATATCGTTTATTTATTAAATATCTCCCATAGCGTCATTAGGCTAATGAACCAAACCAGTTTACTCCAGACACTGGCTGATGTCTGACATCGAAACGTACAACCTTCAAAAGCAAAGCATATTACGAGAGTAAATTTCTTTGGTAATACAACTGTAGATTGAGTGGGTTTACCCTTAGGTTTGGGTCCGGGGAATGGTGATCACTCCCGGCCCAAAAATGCAGCTAAAAGCCGGAGCTGGGCCAGCGCCTTCGCCGATTCGGGTTCGCGTAGATGAAAAACGTGCCCCTCCTCCGCCGTCTCCACCAGCTCCGCCTCCCCCTTCCACCCGCTTGCCTTCAGTTTCTCGTAGTACAGCCTCCCCCTGTGCTTCAAATAATCCATCTCCGCCACCGTCACCAACACCCGCTCACACCCAAGCCCCGCCAAGCTCGGCGCAGCCTCCCCCGTTGGATTCCATCTCGGATCGTCCGGCCCAACAGCTCCCGGGCAAGTGAACCACCAGCGCTGGTTCATCCGGGCCCTGAAGACCGGGTCCGCCGGCTCAAACCCGACCGGCTCCGACCCCCAGAAAAATGGATGCACGAGCGCCAATCCCTTCAACCGCAACCCTTTCCCCGCCGCACGCATCGCAACCTGGTGGGCAATGTTGGCGCCGGCGCTGTCCCCGGCGAGGAAAACCTGACGGAGATCACCGTGTCGAGCCACCCATGGATCGGACCGGGAGAGGACCCAATGGAGAGCGGTCCAGCCGTCGTCGTAGGCCGCTGGGAGGCGGTGCTCGGGGGCGAGGCGGTAATCCACGGAGACGGCGAGGAGTGGCGTGAGGGCGGTCAGTACATTGAGGTGGTGGTGGTAGGTAGGGGAGGCGGCGGACTCGATGCAGAAGCCGCCGCCGTGAAAGTAGACGACGACGGGGAGCTTTCGGTTGTCGATGGAAGAGATGGAGATGGAGAGAGGGAGGTAGAGGCGAGCAGAGACCGCGGTGGAAGAATCGAGAACAACGTCGCGGGATTCGACGCCTGTGATTGGGTCGAGGGACGGCGGCACGATTGCTGTTCCGGCGAGGCGCTCGACTCGGCCGCTGCGGTAGTAGCGGAAGTAATTCGGTACCTCGAAATCGACCTCCTCAAAAGTGGTGCAGTTGTCCATCGCAACGACAAGCAAACGGCTCGGAGCAGAACGGGGATAAGATGAACAATCAACTGGTCAGATCTAACGCAACTAAATTATTATTATTATTATTTTTATTTACGTAAAGATTTCATGGCTATTATTTAAATACTAAATTATGAATTAGCAAGCTCAAAGTTTATTGGATGCGGTCAAGTTTTGTGAATTTAAAAACCAGATTTGAAAAACTGAGCTTGAAAAAAAAATTTCTGATAAAAATTATTTATATAAGATAAAAAAAACAGTTATGACCAACATGTTTATTAAAAATTATAAATTTGAATTTAAAGAAAAAATAAAAAATTGATTTAAAAAATATTTTTCAAACAAAACCTTTAAAATTAATTGAATTTAATGTTTAAACAAATTAAAAATTTAGATTCTATTTGTTTCCGAGTTTTCATGCTTATTGATATACCAACCGATTAACTTAAATCTCACTTAATTATATTTCATTTAACAAAGATGTCTACTATGCAAACTAGATTCCTCATGGCACATATATTGAAAAATTATAAATCAATTTATAACCCGAAGGATAATTGATTTATCCTTCTTTCATCTACGTCTTTCTCTTTTACCCATATTACACATCTACCATAGATGTCAATTAACCAAAAAGTATTCTTTTTTCTTGCCAAACTTCGGTTATTTTGAAAAGCATGTTTACTTAATTTGAAATATTCATTTTCGTTTGAATTTGTTAAATTAATTTTATATATTAATTATGCTTTAAGTTACCTTTTTTAAAAAGGGTTTCTATTATTGTTTTCTTTGTATAAATTTTATGATGTTCTAATTAGATGTTAGATTGGATTTTACAATGAATAGATCAATATGATAGTTCTTTTTTCTAACAATTTATATGATTATTGCCTAATTTCAACTTTGTGTAAAATTTATACAATAATTAATTAGAATATATGTCATTCATATTTAAAATTATTAGGTCCTCTCTTTAATCATACCTAGAACCATTTGACTCAACATGACAATAATTATATAAATCATTAGAAGTGTTATCTCCTTAGTTTAACATTCTTAAAAGTTGCTAATATATGTATATCACATCATGAGAAAGTCTACATGTTATCATATATTGTCAAGTAAACACGTAAGAAAAATTTTTACAATCACATGCATCATTGAAAACTCTCAATGAACTTCAAAAATAGCAAAGATATATTACCAAACAACCATAATAAAATATCAAAGAGATTATGCATCATTGGATCTTTTATTATAATTACTTAAACATAATTATGATCATTTGCCAAGCAATATAATACACAAAAAAATTAAACATGTAAGTCATTGTAACTTGTATTTAAGTTCTACATGTGGATAAAATAGATACCAATAATTTATATAACAAATAAGTAAGATAAGAAACCTTACTCATCATTTAATATTGTAATGTAAATTCATAATCATAATTATAATTATTTCAAACATTAATCTATTGCTAATTAGATTAGCCATAAAATGCTAATCATTTCCATCATTCAACATTTTCAATAATCTCTTCAATTAACAAAGACTATTACCAAATTAGAAAAATAAATTATGAGAAAGATCATGCATTATTGAGTGTTTCATTTTTAGATTGATAATGATATTATATGCACTAAATTAAGGTAAGTAGTTGAAAAGAGATAATCACATGCATAGTTAAAAATTGTTAAGCTATTCAAGCAATTAAACTAAATGATATTTAAAATAAACATGTAATAATTAAATATATCATGCATTACGATAACTATAATTCTAAGTCCCTATCGAATAATCGAAATAGTTCATATCAACATAAAATGAAAAAAAATATCAAAAGTAAATTATAAGAGAGATCAAGCATCACTAGATGTTTAATTTTTGATAAGAAGCCATATTTTTAGTAAAAAAAACTAGACTTAATGATGGAAATATGTGATACCATGTGTAACACCTAAGATTGAAATGAACAGAGAGTGATATCTAAATATTATTCTATAAGTAACATAACATATGATGTAAGACAAAGTAAACTTTTATTAAGACTTAATTTGTTGTCTTTAATATTAGAGATACTCAATAGATTATTAAAAAAATGTTAAAGAATATCATACACTAATTAGGATTAGGTGACGTACATAATTTTATAATTGTTAAAAAATTAAATTCATAATTTGTAACATGTATTATTAAGTATAGTAAGTGATAATATATTAAAAAAGAGTGCACATTTGGAGATGATGGCTTGTCGTTTCCTTTAGGGTTGGTGTGGAGTATCGAAGATGGAAAAAGGGTGACTAGGTCAAGATTTTGGTTAGCAAAGAAGCATAGTGAAATATGTAATAAGATGGTACGATATGATTTATAGTCTTGTTGAAAAGGGTGGTGGTTTGGTGATTGGATCGAGGGAGTATAATGGTAGGTGAAGACTTATGAGTATCGATAAAATTAGAATAAAGGCATTAGATGGATCAAATTTAAAAGATGTATCAATGTCATTTTGTTAGAAAAAAGAATCTCATGATTTTTGAAAATTGGTTTGTAGCAAAAGAAAATCATATTTGATGAAATGTTATACTTAAATGACAAAAAAGTGATTTTTGGTGGTGTTAGAACTGAAAGATGTTGCAAGCCTCTAGTAAATCTTTAAACATTAAATCAGGTTCATTGATAAATTTTTGAAAGTAATATATTGGATGCATTCATCAATGAGTTTGAGGAGTGATACATGCCTATGTCAATTTAAACCAAAATGAGTGAGGAATTAAACAACTTGAAATGGGGCAACATATCAATGTTTACATATGAACACAAATTTGCTTATTTAGCCAAGTATATACCTAACTTGATGACACCTAAGGATCAATGATATTACTTGTTCAAGAAGAATGAAAAATGTCATTAGTGCAACCTTGACGATGGTGCAAACCACCAATTTTGTGAAAGTATTGAAGCATGCTTGTATTATCAAACTGGAATAGAGCATTCACGATGCTAGACATGGAGATGAAAAGAAAATATTCGATATCACAAGATTTAAATCTAAATTCTTGAATAGTAGCAATTTTAGTTGCCCTCGGGGAGGAAATTCCCCTTGGATGGGTTTCAATAAGTTCATACCTTGAAATAAAACTAGTAGATGGAATCATTTCCACCATTCTTTATTTGAGAGGTGTTTATGTCCTTGTTTTTGTCACTATTATTTTGATATAGCTTGATAATACTTAGTTAAATGGGAAATTAGGTAAGACTTATAAGTGGGGCGTGATAATGGCTCTTGAAAATTGATAACTTTCAACAATGGTGAGTGAAAGTAGATGGCATCAAGTGATGTTTGATTGTTGGTAATGGGTGGCAGTTGCCATACTTGGAGGCATGTGATAGCCAACGACCAATTTTGATTGAAGACAAATGAGGGTTTATGGCAATCGATGGTTGATTAAGCTGTGACAGTGATTCACTGTGATCAATGATATGGTGATAGGCTATTTTTGGTGATATATGATTAACAGTGGTAAGAATTAGCATTAATACAGTCAATAGCTAGCAAAGATGATGAGCATTCGTAATTACAATTGACGATGATTGTTGAATTTTAAGGTAATTGACAATGATTACCAATAACATTCAAATGCATATAAGTAAAATCATATATCAAGCATATTATTTTTTCATTAGATATTTAAAAGACATGATATGTGTGTTAACCAAACACCTTAAAAAATTTACAACTCAACAAAAAATGATAAATCTCTTATGAGATCCTAAAAAAATGTTAGGATTGTTTTAAAATTAATTAATAAATAATTATATTGAATAACATTTAATATAATCCTTTTGATTCATATGATCACAACATTATAAAAAAATAAAGAATAACAAAATTTTAACTAATTACCCCAATTTTATAATAAGGAAAATCCTTTTTTGTGTTTGACAGATACTCTCAATGTTGTTTCAAATTTTGTCAAATTTAACAACAGAAAATTCATGTTGAATATTTCATTGTGAGAGAAAAACCATTTTCCCAAAAAAAATGTTCATATAATTTGTGCAACACACATTTTGAGAGGGATCAAATGCATTAACCAAATTATTCATTGTTTTGCAAAAGGCAATAGCATGCTTATTTTATTTATAAATTCCAATCATTACTTAGTTTATAAATTAACATATTATGAAGTTGTATTCATAAATTTTATATGATGATCAAAATCATTTGGAGATCAACGTAATGAATATGGATTAAGTTAACATTCTATTAAAAATATTTTAAAATTAATTTCAAATCTATAAAATCTTGGAAAAAAAAAAACATTTGTTTTTTTATAACATTTGGTGAAAATGTCAAATTTTTCTTGTGTTTTATATTCCTTTTTTCACAAAACAATAATAGCTTAATATTTTGATTTTCTTAATATTATTTATAATTGTTATAATTAATGGCTAATATCTAAGAGGAAATCATATTTTGATCATTTTAATAAAGTTTGTCAAAAATATGAGATAATTTAATCATCAACAAACCTTTTTTACTGTACCGCAAAAAAACTATGAATAAACATATAAAGCTACATAAGAAAATATATTGGTTACATTATGAGATTAATTTCTCGACAAAATCTGTTGAAGGTAAGGTAACAGAAAGAATTCAGCTACCTTTGAATTTTAAAATCAATGATATATAAATTGGATGCCTATAATCAATGTATAAAATAAAAAAAGGACCTATCAAATGTCAATAGTACCTAAAATTTTTTTAAATATACAAATAAGATGGATTTATGAAAAGTTTTTTGTTTTTTGATATTTTTCATATCGTGCAATATTGACAATTTAATTTTACAAAAGTGTACTTATATTACCTTTACAGTAAAAATAATGGTATTAATAAAATGTTTGTAGTTTGTTGCTTCATAAGTGTAACTTTTTATTAAAAAAAGAAAGAACCATCGTTAATCTTATTCGAGAGAAATAGAACTCAGTTGTTATGGGCCGATTTTGAATCACACTGCGGCGAGTGATGATCCAATCACGATCCGATCCGATCGTATCTCGAGCCCATAAGGGCTCGGAAGGGTCGGCTGGTTGCGTTTTCCCTCGCGCTCCGGTAAGAAATGGCAGATAAGAGAAGGGAGAAAGACAAGCTTCGGGAGCGCGAAAGTCGCGATCATCGAGAGCGCGAACGGGATCGCGAAAGAGACCGCAATCGCGATCGTGATAGAGATCGGGATCGATCACGAGGCCGTGACCGAGACAGGGATCGTGAACGTGAAAAGCGCAAGCGTTCCCGCTCTCCGGAGCACCACCGCCGGAGATCTCCGTCTCTAGAACCACGTCGCTCCAGATCCCGCTCTGCCGACCACTCTCATCGTCGCCATAGCCATCATCGTCGCTCCCCATCCCTCGAGACCCAACGCCGCAAGAAACGGCGTGAGGGAAGCGACGATGAGCGTGAGCTTCGCCGCTCCAAAGGTGCTGAATCGAACACCACAAATGGCGCCGTGAAGGATCCAAGGAAATCGGACGCCCCAGTTGGCGGCGGAGATGCGGTAGCTGAGCTAACTGATGCGGATAATGAAGAGATAGAGATGATGAAGATGATGGGGATACCTGTAGGTTTTGATTCAACTAAAGGTAAGCATGTACCTGGAACGGACGCTAGTGGAGTTCGTGTGGTAACTAAGAGGCAACCAAGGCAGTACATGAATCGCAGGGGTGGATTTAACCGGCCATTGCCTCCTGAGAGGAATCGCTAGCGGCTAAGTTTAGCAGAAGAGGTTTGAGTCACTTAATTCCACACTTCTTATCATTAAGGTCGCTTATTAATGCTTCTTACACCCTTCATTTACTTTGTTACGTGTGGATTAAGAGATTCAATATGTATTACTTGCTTCCTATTTGCACAAACTTGTTTGCGATTTTTGTTTTGTTTGGGTACTGATAATAGTTCCATATTATTCCTTCTACAATGATAGTCTTTAAGTCTATGGCCTTAATAAAAAGTTATGTATTCTGTCTTGAGTATTACAGTTGCATTTTCCAACAATAGTGATTGATAATGATTTTTAACTTTCTTCATTTATTCATTTCTTTTAGTTCTTATTACAGCTTCTATCTAGATGTTTATCATTTAGTGAAAATCTAGTTTGTAAATATGTTGGTTCAAATCTGCTTATGACAACGTTATATCAGCAAACCAGGCAAATAACACCTATTATTTTGGTAACTTTACACAGGATTCCATCAAAACTACTGCTACTGGGTCTCTCATCAATTTTTTGTTGTGAGGCATATTTTCGTTTTGCCAATGACTGTATTTATTATTAAGAAGGAAGACTCTTGAGAGTGGCAGCTTAGGTGGTAAAGTAGGAATATGGCTATATCAATCTTATTAATTGAATATATACTTAAAGAGAATTCATAAGATTGGTTTTTTTTTTCAGTAAAGAACTTGTTTATCTGAACATCAAAGCTAAATTTTAGATTAAATCTTAGTTTTTATTTGTGGTTTAATAACTTTCAAGTCTAAACATCCATACTCAAATCAGCTGTTGTTTTGGTGCTCATCCTTTTTCATGAAATTATTAAAAGTTTTTTAACATATGTGCAACAGATTATAATTTTCACTGTAAGGAACAATAAAAAGTTCATGAGTTAGTGTTCCTTTTTCTAAAAGGGCAGCTTTTGTACTTTAGAATCTATTACTATCTTTTTCTAACATTTCTTGTTAGTTGTCTATTGCCATTTGTTCAAGACTTTATTTGATTAACATTTTATGCTACTTTTCTTTTCTGCATTATCTACAATAATCTTGCCTTCACTTGTTTTTGGGAATGGAGAGTAGAAAGCAATGCATGTTTTGTCCATTACCTTCTATACTTTAAAGATTGATAATGCAACGTGACTATTTCTTTTCAATTTGGTAACAAAAAGTTGCAATGGTTTTATTTCTTTCAATTTGATTACACGACAATGCCATGTCGAAGCCTCTTACAATATAAGGGTTGATATATGGTTGACATATTATTAATTACCAGATATGATGCTACTTAGTTCAAATCATAGGAATGGGAGTTAGAATTTTTAAGGAATGACAGGAAATCAGTTTCAAGTAGGAAGCCAAACTTTTATAGAGAAACACTAAAAAATAGAAAATAGTAGTCTTAAAGGAGGCTAGGGAATGTTATTTTCAAGACATATCTTTTGTGGAAACAATGTATCAAATATTAGCAAGACAATAAGGTGACGGAGAGGATGTGTTCGGACATCTTGCAAAAACATTGAGGGAGATTGTTTTCTTGAGCATGATGAATGGGAGACCATGAGTGATGAAGAGGATGAGGCCATTGGAGTTGAAGAAGATGAAACTTGTTCTATAATAAAGTTGTTTGGTGATGAAAAAGCTAGGATTTGGAGGCCTTGGAAAAGTTCTATTATCATCAATTTTTTTGGAAGACAAGCAGGGTGTCGATTCTTGAAATGGAGATATTTTGTTTCATGGAGATGATTTTGAGAAATGAACTTGACTGACTTTTGTATCACCTTGTGTTGTTTTCTCACCAAGAAGAATTTGAAGGCAAAGATTGTAGATCATTGGACCTTTTTATAATGTTATTTTCTTAGGCAAAGATGTGAGTTGGATTTTTACCCTAAGGGTGGATATATTGCAAAGCTCATAATGTGTGAAAATTTCAAGGTTTGCTAGAGAATTTTGCATCAATAAGATTCTTTGGGGTATCAAGGTGAACAACGTAATTGAATTGACCACTCAAAGAAAATATGCCAAATTTTGCATGTAGGCTATCTGAACAAAGCATTACTGTCCTAGTTTAAATTCATTGGGAAATATGTGCCATCATGTATTGGAACTTGCAGAATATTTGCTTCAATTGTGGAAGTCATGGCCACCTGTGGATTGAATGTGAGAATATTGTTGGATATAGAAGTAACATTAAAAGCTTGAATGAAGTTGGAGCCCTTGCTGAAAGACTGGTAGAAACCACCACTATAGAGTTACAGAAATTTGTCCGATGGATGGTTGGTCAATGACAATGTAGAGGAGGGAAAATGCAAGATCCTTCGAGGGTGATTAGGAACCATTGATGAGTTTATGCAAGGAAGAAATCTTGATTACATTGGTAATAGGAAGATTTTATAAGTGACTAATGGCAATAGATTCCAAGCCTTGTTATATGAGCACCAAAACAAGGAATCAATTCGGCTGAATAAGGGGTAGTAGTTTTTAATTTAGGATAGAGTTGCAAATCTTTAATCAAAGGAAAAACAACTAGCGGAATGCTGGTAAAAAAAACCTTATAGGAGAGATTTGAGCAAAGAAAAAATCTTGTAGCTCTATAAAAGTGAATAAAGTTTATAAGGGGAAACAAATAGACAAAATTACCATGCAATTATGGAACGTATCAAAATAAATGTAAAGTGATATTTAAGCATTCAAAGGGATAATAATCACTTGAATTTTGCAACTTTCCAATGTAGCTAAATATCTTGAATCCATGCTTATTATTGATTAGGTGTGGTCAAGTAGCCTGACTTGTAAAAGTGAACTGATTGAACCTGATTGGGGTTTGAATTGTTACTTAGAAGCCATTTGATGTCCCTAATATTGAGGTTGAAAGGTTTAAAGAAGTAGAGAAGTTACTTGTTAAGGAGTATATGAAATTAAATGAAGATACATAAATGGGAATTAAAGGAGATTGTTGATGTTTTGAATCGTCATTTGTGCTTGACAGGAGTTTCCATCTCATCAAATGTCTATGAACATGAAAACTCTATTTATTAATGCTAGAGTGGGTAGCAAAGTATTCAAGTTTGTTGTTAATTGCTTAAAGAGTCGATTTCTTTTTGCGGTTAAATATTATCCTTCAATCATAAATTGTTAGGGAGAGGTTTGATAGTGTTATTTATATATTGGAGGTGATGTTCTCTATATAATGTGGATGTGAAAGGGATAGGAGGAGGCATATGGGTAGTTCAGCACATTGGGAATGCATGCTTAGACTCACATTTTCTCATGATAGGTTGTAGCTTATTGGAGCTATAAAAAATAGAAATTAGTAGTTTTTAATACCAATTTATTCTATGTTAGACATTTCTATTAAGAGAATACCTTGGAGTGATTTGATAAAGGCAAGCAAAAGTTGAAAAATATCTCAGTTCTTATGTGAGATTATATTAGATTTGGTAAAAGTGAGAGCTCCCTTTAATAATAGAAAAGCTCTAGTGTTTATGTAGTCATTTGTAGATTGGCAAGTGGTGGGACCTTGGTTTATTTGGCCATGTTGAATAATGTTGAATAGAAAACTAGGTTTCTTAAAGTAATTATCAATGCCTTTTCTTAGTTCATTGCTAATAAAAAATCCACATTTTATCTTAATGTTGCTTGTTTTGTTGTGATGGAGAAATAAGACTTTTACTTTCAAAAGTGAAATTAGGGATTATTTTTTAGAGTGTTATTTATCTATTTATAAGGAAAAAATATTATGCTATTTTATTGATTCAAGGCATTTGGAAGTGAAAATAAATTGTGGAGGACTACCCACTACTAGCCAGCCATTACCACTGGCCGTCGCCATTGTTCCATTGTCGTCGTTGCTGTGCTGCTTGGTCACTGTTGTTTTTTCTTTTCATCGGCATCACTAGTTGCCGGATGCTAACTCAACACCCATTGATCGTAGCTCCCTTGTCGATCAAAACTAGTTGCTCATTGTGGTGGTAGACAACATCAACTATGGGTGGGGCAGTAAGTGGTGAATAGAGGCTGTTTGCAAGTGTTAGTGGAAGGACTTGGAACAATTTTTTTCACAAAATTGGGAATGTGAGAATGTAACACCCACTATCGTTCGGTGAAATGACATTTTTTCTCTTATGATGAGCCAAATATAAACAAGGGAAGTGACTGCAATTTTTACTTTCTACTTTTACGATGAAAAAAACAAGCCCGTGGTCTATGGTGAAGTCTTCAAAGACATGAAGCCCTTCCATTGTGAGATGTTTTGAAATATTTACAAACCTTTTCAATTTATTATCATATTTACTTAAGGCAATCATTAAAGTAAACCCTTAAAATTATTTGATGTGAAAATTAGAATAGAGGCATGGGATAAGGTGGGATAAGGAGAGATTTGGTAACATCGTGCAGAAGAAATCTAAAATACCAAGAAGGTTGGAAGTTATTTAGAGAAAAATCTACAGCCAAGGCAGTAATCCCTTTCCTGCTTGGTTTGGGGAGGAACTTATCGAGGAATTAGTGACAATGCATTCCAAGAATAGGTAATTTGGTTTAAACAATTTAGGGTGATTGGTTATAGCTTTTGTGGATGGGAATAAAAATTTTTTTTATTTATTTGTCATCATTAAAATAAAGAAGAGTAAAATTGAGGTTATCAAGTTAAATGGAATGTGAATGGAGGGCATTGAGAGGTTCAGGATGTGGGGATTCATTCAAAATATCTTTTTATGTGAGTTAAATTGATTGACTCTTTTGTGTATCATCCATTCCCAGATTTTCTAAGAGATTCTTTTGTGGAGGCCTACAAGTGATGGAGAAAAATGTTTTGGAGCACCAAATTTGTGGCAGTGTGGAAAGCTCTAGGTCGTGAAGGATTTCCAATAAGCTTTTGTCAACAAACTTCGGTGGATAATAGGGCATTCTATTATTGATATGGTCAAAGAATTTTTTTTTTTTTTTGAAAGAAGAGAGTTCTTTTTAAGGGATTAAGTTACATGTTGATCTTAATTCCAATGATCAAGACCTCAAAAATGATGTTCCAGTTTAGGCCAATCAATGTGATATCCCATTTCAAATCATCTTGATTGTCATTATAAATAGTTTGAAACAAATAAGTGCTATTTTAGTAGCTCCAAATTAGATTAGTTTATATTTTGTAGAAGGTCCAAAGTAATATTATTGTGATACTTGTGACTTCATATACTATTATGAAGAATTTAAATGTGAAGAAATACATGACAATTAAGGACAATATGGAGAAGGTCCTTGATATGAGTAATTAGAATTTCATCAATAAAGCTTTTACTCCTGTTATCCTGCCTAAGGTGCTTGATATTATTGTGACATGCATTTGTACGTTTCTATTGATTTGCTACACCTGTAGGTTCTCCTTTCCTTGTCCAGAGGAATTGGACAGGGTGTTATGTGGCTGACATATTTAGTAGTTGCTAGAAAATAATGCAATTTACTTCTAATAACAGGATTGATGGGTTGATTTTAAGTTATTTGGAGATTGAGTGAAAATTGCTTCCAAAGAGGAAGCCAGTCTTTTACGAAAAAGCATCCAACAATTTGAGAAATGCACTTGTAAAGGAGGATATAGTGTGGAACCCTCAAGGCAAATATTTCGTGAAAGGAGAGGAGCTGTGCTGGGAGGGATAGCATCATCAAATTGTTTAGACGACATGAGGTTTATTAACTAAATCGATGATAGTTGGATTGTTGGGGCTAGTTAGAGAAATGAAAATGATTGATATTGGTAATAAGTATTATCTTGTCATATTTGCTTGCTAGGAAGGTGATGTAATGGTGGTGATTGCAGGAGCTTGGGACATTTTGTAAGAATATTTGCTTAGGCAAAGTTGGAAGTTGGATTTTGATTCAAAGGGTAAATCTACTGGAAAACTCACCACTTGTGTAGGAATTCTAAGAACTGTTGTAGAATTTTATGGTAGGAAGATCCGTTGGGATATTGGAAGCTAAGTTGGTCAGGTCATCATGTGGACAGCTCAATTGAATTGCAAATTTGGGGAAAATATGTCAGAATTATTGTGGAGGTTGATCTGAATAAATATCTAACATCCAGTTTTAGATTTATAGGCACTCTTGTCTAGTTTGGTATAAGAACTTGCACAACATTTGCATCAATTTTGGAAGTGATGGCCAAAGGTGGACTGAATGTGAGAATGTGGATGTAAATAGAAGTGGTGGACAAAGCTTGAATGAATTTGGAATTCATTTTGGAAGGCTAACAAACTCCACTCTAGAGTTGTAGAAATTTGGCATGTGCATGCTTGTCTACAAGCAGCGGAATGGGTAGGAGATGGGAATTACAAGAACCTTGGAGGTGAATTTGGATCCAGTGAAGAGTTTATAGGAAGAATTCTTGATTGTATTGGTAATAGATTGATTTTGGAAGTTATTAAATGGAATATATACCAAAGCTTAATGACACCAAAACTAGGAATCGGTGCGACTAAGGAAAGGGATAGCAGTGTTGAATTCAGAATGGAAGTGCATTTGATAATTCAAAGGAAAAGCTGGATGAAAAGAAGGGGAAGCAGGTGAATTTTTTGAAAAACAATTGGAGTAGAGAATAGTGCAAAGACAAAATCCTGTTGCTCTAAGAAAGGGAAAGAGTAAAGTTTATACAAAGAAACAAGTGGGCTAATATAATATGCAATCAAGGAATATAATAAAATATAATGGGAGTGATTTTGTAAGCATTCAATGGGACTAGCTACATGAGTTTTGAAACTTTTCTGTAGGCTATACAGCCTGAATCCATGCTTATTTTTGCTCTAGTGGTGAACTTGCCTAACTTGCCAAAGTGGATTGATTAGGGATTGGGGATTGAATTGATTGCATGTTGAGATTGAGGATTGAATTGTTACTTGGATACTACTTGATTTGTCTTAGAGAGGAATTTTCATCTCTTCCATTGTTTATCAATATGAAATCTCTATGTTGGAATGCTTGAGATGTAGTTACCAAAGCATTCAAGTGTGTAGGAGATTGTTTGAGGAATCAGTTTCTTCCTAATATAAGTATAGACTTTGAATCTTGGATTATTAGGGAGAGGCCTGATAGATTTATTGCTTAATTTGAGTTAAATTCTTAATATAATGTGGGTAAGGAATGATTGTGGGCATATGGGTAACTCAATTCATTGGGAATGAAAGCTTAGACTTGTATTGTCTTTCCATTAGATCAAGCTCATTGGAATTATCGAGAATAGAAATCAGGAGTGGGTAGCAAAGCTTTCAAGTGTATTGTAGATTGTTTATGGCATTAATTTCTTCTTGGTGACTATTAGCTTTGAATCTTTAATTATTTAAGAGAAGGCTGATTGACTTATTGCAAGATTGGAGGTAATTTCTTAATATAATGTGGATGCATAAGTTATTAGAGGGGCATATGGCTTACTCAACTCATTGGAAATGAAAGTGGCTCGTATTTTCTGACCATTAGTTGAAGCTCATTAGAGTTATTGAGAATAGAGAATGGTTTGGAAGGATTTGACAAAAGTTAGCCAATGTTGAATAAGAACTTGGTTCTTGTGTAACGACTTTAATGAGATTGCATTATGAAGTAAAATTGGGGGCTCCTTTTGAATAGTGAATAATATTATGATCTTTTATGCTTTCATTTATTGATTTGGGAGCAATGGGCCCATGGCTTACTTGTTAAGAACCAATGTGGAAATATGCAAGGGTCTACACGACACTAAGTAAGCTTGTTCCTATGTAATTTTGAATGGAGAATTGTGTTTCTTAAAGTAACAATTCCTTATTTGTCTCATTTATGAGCATGACCCACTGTTGATCTTAGTGCATGTGGAGGCTTCAAGGACATGACAACAAGCTCTTTAGGTTTGAGATGTTTGGGAATATTCACAGAGCTTTTCGCTTAATTTTCACCTATGATAGAACAATCTTTAAAGTATACAACGGATTAAAAGCATGGAGCAAGAATAGATTTGGTGACAATAACCAAAAGAAATCAAGAATATTAAGATGGTTTGGACATATTTAGAGTAATATCCATAGAGAAGATATGATTGGTTTGAGGATCACTGTAAGGAATTGGTGACAATGCTATTCCATTCTGAGTTAATTTTGTTTCAAAATTTTAGAAGTTTTGCTGGCTTTTGTGGATAGAAATGCCAATTATTTTTATTTATTTATTATCATTAAAAGAAAAACATAAAATTGATAGTATCAAGTTAAAGTGAACCTCAATGTCAAAGGATAAGAGATTCAAGAATGCTGAAATTCATTCTAAATTTCTTCATATATGAGTTAGATAGATTGACTCTTATCACATATTGCACAATTCCTGATTTACTAAGATTTTTTTTTAGCAAAAATTTTCCAGTGAAGGAGAACAATATTTTTGGTGCACCATATTCATTGGTAGTGTCAAAGATCTTGGATTGCTTTTCAACAAACTTTTATCAACAAACTTTGGGGAGTAGTGGGAATTTTATTGTGTGTTGATATAGCCAAAACGTTTTTAAAATAGAGAATTGTTTTTAGGGCATCAAGTTAAATTTCTAATGGTTGAGGCACCAAAAATGATATCCCAATTTGGGATAGTTTATGTAAGGTCCTTAAAATCATGTTGATGATCTTTAAAAATAGATGCAATGCATAATGCCAAAGCTAGCATCTTCAAATTAGATTGATTTGATATTTGGTAGGAAGTTCGAGGTAATGTTATTGACATATTTAACTTTACATGCCATTAGGAAGAGTTTAAATGAGAAGAAATACATGACAGTAGAGAATGATTTAGAGAGGACCCTTGACGTGAACATTGGGAATTTTTTGGAGAAACGTTTTACTCTTGTTAGCCTACCTCATAAGCTCATTGATATTATTATGTTATTCATTTCTACCTCATTCATCGATATAATCTACACCTGTTTTGCCTCGTCTAATTTCTTTAGGTAAGGTGATATATTACTGACATATTTGTAATTCTTAGGAATAATGCAATTTACTTTTAGTAGCATTAAATGATAGATTTCTACAAATAGGATTGTCAAGTATATTTTATGGTGTATGAGAAATCAGGAAGTCATTTCTAAAAGGAGCCAATTTCTATAGAGAGGCATCAAGAAGAAGAAAAGTGCTATCTAAAACGAGGTCTGGGAAATGAATGCTCAATACAAAACTTTTGTGAATGGGGTGGTATTAAATATTTGCAAAAAAAGGGGAGAAGGGAAAGATGTGCTTAGGCATCTTGAAAACATTGAGGGAGATCCTTTTTTCAAGGAATATGAATGGGAGACCATTAATAATGAAGAGGTTGAGGTTCTTGAACCTGAAGAATGTTAAAGTTGTTTTACAATAAGGTTTTTTGCTAGTGAAAAAGCTAGGATAAAGAGGCTTTGTGAGAGTTCTTATATCAATAAATTGTTTTGATGACAAGAGAGGTATCAATTTTTGAATCGGAGAATCTTGGCTGTGCAAAGATCTCTTGAAATAATGAGTTTGGTTGACATAGTCTATGAATGTTACCTCGCAAGGTTTGCTCACTAGGAAGATTATGTAATGGCACTGTTTTGATGGTCTTGGATCATTTTATTATACTATTTACATATGCAAAGTTTGATGTTGAATTTTGATGCATAGAGTGAATCTACAACCAAACTTATTGTGTAGGAATTCCAAGAAATGTCTTAGAATTTTTTGATTTAAAGACCCTTTAGGGTTCAGAATCTGAGCTGACCAGCTTGTCAAAATGGAAATCACAAATGAATTGGCAGCTTTTAGAAATATGCTAGAATTTGTGTGGCTGTTTATCTGCATGATTATTTACTATCTAGGTTAAGATTTTTAGGGAATTTTGTGCCATTGAGTTTGAGAACTTGTGCTATATTTAATTCAATTGTGGATGTTATGGACATGAGTAGATTGAATGTGAGTGTGCCTTGAAATAGAAGTGGCAGTGGAAGTTTAAATGAAGTTGGAGCCCATGCATAAAAGGCTGTCAAACAGCACTGTAGAGTTATAGAAATTTGTACTGTAGATGCGTGTTCAATGACATGGATAATGGAAGGGAATGACAAGTACCTTGGAGGTTAATGTGGGAACCGCTGAACAATTTATACAAGGAAAAATTATTGAACTGGTAATAGGCATATTTTGAAAGTGAATAAAGGCAATTTATACCAAGCCTTAACGTATGTGCACCAAAGGAACAATCAATTCAGTGTAATAAGCGAAGTTGCAATTTTGAATTCAGGACCGAGGTGCATACGATTAATCAATGGAAAAGCTGGTTAGTTTTTTTGACAAATAGGTAGGGGAGAGATTCGAGTAGAGAGAAAATTCTACAGCTCTAAAAAAAGGATGAGAATAAATTTTGTGCATTGATACGAACTAGCTAGTTTATCATACAATATTGAATAAAAAGAATGACAATGATTTGGTAAGCATTCAAAGTTCCAATAATTGCTTGAGGTAACAACTTTCCTAGGGGCTGAACAGCTCGCATTCATTCTTATTTCTGTTCTGTTGTGGTCATGTAACCTGATCTGCAAATGTGAATGGGTTTTATCTGGGATTGTGGTCTGAATTGTGATGCGGATACTACTTAAACTCCTTTACAATGAGGTTAAAGCGGTTAAGAAAGCAGACATATTAAAAGTTGAGGATAGAACTCTCAAGGCGAATCCGTGAAAGGGGCAGAATGAGAGGATGTGCTGTGATATTTAAAAAATATGGAGGGAGAGTGTCATCAGATTGTTCAGATGACTAGAGGGTTATCAATTTCTCAATCGAAGATTGTTGTGTTTGTGGAGACCAGTTAGAGAAACAAAAATGATTGATATTGGTATGAATATTACCTCATAATATTTATCGCCTTGAAGGTGAGAGGAGCTTGGGTTATTTTTTCACACTATTTGTTTATGTAAAGCTGGAAGTTGAATTTTGATCTAGTGGGCAAATCTATTGCAAATCTTATCGCATGTGTAGGAATTCTTAGAATTGTTCTAGAATTTTATGATAAGATCTTTTTGGGTATTGGAAGCTGAGTTGGTCAGGTCATCATAGTGAACAGCACAACAGAATTTGCATCTTGGGGAAAATATTTCAAAATTTGTGTGGAGGTTGATCTGAATGAATATTGACCATTCAATATTAGATCTACAGGATTCTATACTATTTTAGGATGAAAACTTGGAGAACGGTTGCTTTGATCTTGTAGCTGATGGCCGAAGGAGGGTTTAATACGATAATGTGGATGTAAATTGAAGTGATGGAAAAAGCTTGAATGAAATTAGAGCCCATTACGGAACGCCAACAAACACGTCTGTAGGGTTGTAGGAATTTGGCATGTGGATGTTTGTCTAATGGCAAGCTTAGGGGAAGGGAATTACAAGATCCTTGGAGATTAATCTGAGAACCAGCGAAGAGTTTGTAGGAAGAATTCTTCATTATATTTGTATTAGGTTGATTTTGGGAGCGACTAAATGGAATAGATTCTTGGAGGTTAATCTGAGAACCAGCGAAGTGTTTGTAGGAAGAATTATTGGTTATGTTTGTATTAGGTGGATTTTTGGAGCGACTAAATGGAATAGATTCCAAGCCTTAATTTATGAGCACCAAAAGTAGGAATCAGTTCAACAGAATAAGGAAAGGGGTATTAGGTTTGAATTTGGGACTGAAGTGCATACCATTAATCAAAGGAAAAAGTTGTAGGAAAAGAAGGGAAGTCCGGTGGTCTTTTCTTGAAAGACAAGTAGAGGAGGGAATAGTGCAAGGAGAAAATCTAACTACTCTAAGAAAGGAAAGGGACAAAGTTTACACAAAAAACAAATGGGCCAATTTACTTTGCAATCAAGGAATATGATCGAAGAGAATGTAAGTGATTTGATAAATAATCGAAGGAACAATAAGTATGTGAATTTTGCAACTTTTTTACAGGCTTAATGGCCTATATGCATGCTAATTGTTTGTACTAGTGGTCAATTAGCTTGACCAAAGTGAATTGATAGCACCCAAGGATTGAATTGGTATTTGATATTACTTGATTTCCATGAGATGGCAAGGTTGAAGGGTTTAAAGAAAAAGAAAGATTACAAGTTAAGCATGCAGGATGAAACGAAGAAACATAGATGCGCTCTGAAGAAGATCCTTAATGTTTGTGATGGCTGTTTTCCTTGGAGAGGAATTTCCATCTCATCTAATGTTTATGAACATGAAAGCTATACATTGGAATGCTTGAGGAGTGGGTAGCAAAGCATTTAAGTGTGTTGTAGATTATTTGAGGATTTAATTTCTTCCTCGTATAAATATTATGTTTAAATAATGAAGTATTGGGGATAGGAATGATATACTTATTGTTAAATTGGTGATAATTGCTTAATATAATGTGGATGCATAAGGAATAGGAGAAGGCATGTGGTTTACTGAACTCATTGGAACAATCTATGAATGTGCGCAATGGTCTTGAAGCATGTAACAAGGATAGATTTGTTTATGATAATCAAAAGAAATCTAGCGTATTAAGATGGTTTGGAGGTATTTAGAGTAGTATCTAAAGCCAATGAGTAATCCCAATCATGATTGTTTTTAGGATCACTTCATGGAATTGTTGACAATGTTTTTCTATTTCAAGTTTATTTGGTACCAAAAATCTTGAAAGTTTTGTTGGCTTTTATGGATAGAAATACCAATTGTTTTTATTTATCTATAATCATTTAAAGGATGAAGAATAAATTGATAGTATAAAGTTAAATGGAACCTCAATGTTAGACAATGTGAGATTCAAGAATGTTGGAATTTATTCGAAATTTCTTCATATGCGAGTTTGATTGACTCTTGTCACATGTTGCACTTTTCTTGATTTACTAAGATATTTTTTAGTAAAGTTCTTCCAGTGGAGGGGGATGAGGGTTTTGTTGCACTAGTTCAATGGTAGTGTTAGTAGATCCCTAATTGATTTTCTGCATCAACAAACATTGGGGATAAGTGGGCATTATCCTATTGTTATAGTAAAAAAAGTTTATAATGAGGGAGTTGGTTTTAATGCATAAGGCAACATCTTCAAGTTAGATTGTTTTCATATTTGGTAAAAGGTTCAAGATAATATTATTCTGGCATATGAGATTTTGCTTGCCATTATGAAGAGTTTAAATGGGAAGAAGTACATGACAAGCGAGGACGATTTAGAGAGGGTCCTTGGTATGAACATTTGGATTTCTTTTGAAAAATATTTGTAGTCTTGTTAGTTTGCCTCATAAGCTCGTCAATAGTGTTATGATATTCATCTCTACTTCATCCATTGGTATGATTGACACTTGTTTTGCTACCTCTCCTTGTCCAAAGAAATTAGAGGTGTTATATTATTGATATATTTAGTAATTATTAGAAGTAATGCATTATACTTTTAATTATACTTTTAGTAGGATGGGAGGTAGATTTTTGAGAATAAGGTTGGGAGGTAGATTTTTGAGAATAAGGTTGGGAAGTTGATTTCATGGTGTATGAGGAATGAGGAAAAGTCACCTCCAAAACGAATCCAATTTCTATTGAGAAGCATAAAAAAGAAGGAAATAGCTATCTTAAACGAGATTAAGGAGATAAACTCTCAAGTGAGATTCTTTACTCATGGAATGTGAATGGGAGATCATTAATGAGGTAGAGGTCAAGGTTATTGAACCTAAAGAAAATTGAAGTTGTTTTACAATAAGGGTTTTTGATAGTGAAAAAGCTAGGATAAGGAGGCTTTAGAAGAGTTTTATTATCAAAATTGTTTGGAAGATGAGAGATATCAATTTTTGAATCAAAGATATACCATGAATGTCATACATAGTGGGAAATGAATGGCAAAGCATAAATGATGAAAAAGGCAAGGTTATTAAAATTGAAAAAGATTAAGTTGTTTTACAATAAGATTGTTTGGTTGTGTAAATGCTAAGATAAGAAGGCTTTGGAAAAGCTCCATTATCAATAAATTGTTTGAAAGACAAGTATCAATTTTTGTATTGAAGATACTTGGCTTTGAGAAGATCTGTTTAAGAAACGTGTTTGATTGACATTAGCTTTGACTGTTACATCATAAGGCTTGCTTTCCAGGAAGATTATGTAATGGCTAGGATTGGAGGACCTCGGATAATTTTATGATGCTTATACATTTGCAAACTTAAAAGTTGAATTCTGATTCATAGGGTGAATCTATGTCAAAACTTATCATCTGTGTTGTGTTAGAATTCCAAGAATTGTCATGGAGTTTTTTGTTAAAGATATCCTTTAAAGTTTGGAATTTGAAATGACCAGGTCATCAAAATGGATAACACAATGTAAATTGGCAATTTGGAGAGAATATGCTAGAATTTGTATAGAGGTTGATCTACATAAATATTTACTAAGTTTAGATTTTATAGCGAATTTTGTGCCATTGACTATAGGAACTTGTATAATATTTAATTCAAGTGTGGAAGTTGTGAACATAAGTAGATTGAATATAAGAGTGGTTGGAAATAGATGTGGTAGTAGGAGCTTGAATGAAGTTGGAGCCCATGCATAAAGGCTGACAAACAGCACTATAGAGTTGTAGAAATTTGGCCCATGTTTGTTTGCTTAATGACATGGATAGAGGAGAGAAATTGCAAGAACCTAGGAGGTTAATGTGAGAACAGTTGAAGAATTTATGTATGGAAGAAATTTATATTTTATTGGTATAAACATATTTTGCAAGTGAATAAAGGCAATAGATATCAATCCTTAATAAATGTGAACCAAAGGAGCAGTCAATTCAATGTAACTAGGACAGTTGTAGCAAGTTTGAATTCAGGTCCGTGGTGCAAACTATTAATCAATGCAAAATCTTGATAGTTTTTTGACAAAGAAGCACTAGAGACATTTTAGTAGTGAGAAATTCGTTTGTTTTAAAAAAGGAAGGGAATAAAGTTTATGTAGGGATGCAAATAGGCGACTTTACCATTCAATCATCGAATGTAGGGAAGAATAGAACAAAAATGATTTGGTATGAATTCAAAGGTCCAATAATTACTTGAATTTAACAACTTTCCTAGGGGATGAACAGCTTAAAATCTTGCTTATTCCTGTTCCTTTGTGATCAAGTTACCTGTTCTGCAAAAGTGAATGAATTGTGTCCATGATTATAATTTGAATTGTGATCTGGATATTTGTTGAACTCTTATAATGAGGTTAAAGGGGTTAAGGAAGCAATCAAATTACAAGTTTAGGATTTTATAGAATTAAATGAAGATATAATATTGAGATTTAAAAGGGATCTTTAAATGTTTGTAATGGTGATTTTTTTTTCTTCTAGTGTCTATGAACTTGAAAATTCTACGTTGGAATGTTAGAGGGGAATGTGTTAATACATTCAAGTGTGTTGTCGATTTTGTAGTGGGCATATTTTTTCAGGTATAAGTTTATCATTAAAACATAAATTATTGATATTGTTAAATTTGGGGAAATTTCTTCATGTAATGTGGATGTGAATGGGATGAGGGGCGTATGGGTAATTTAGAATGCATACTTAGATTCATATTTTATCTCCATCAATTCTAGCTCTTGGAGCTATTTAGAATTGAAATTTAGAATAGTTCTTATTACCATTTATGCTAGCTATGACCTTACTATTAGGACGACGATTTGGCACTATTTTGCAGAGGTTAGTTGAAATTTAAAATGTCCTTGGTAAACTTGCAAAGACTTTAATAACATTATATTAGATTTTTAAATAAATGAGGGAACATCCTTTAATAGTAAGAAAAGATATGCTCTTTATCTATTCATTTATTTGTTTGGCAGCATGGTGCTATGGCTCACTTGGCGGTGACCAAAGGGCAGTATAGAAGGGTCTACAAGCCACTAGACAAGTGCATATGTAATGTTGAATGTAGGGCTAGGTTTCTTCAAGTAACTATTAATGTGTTTCCTTTGTTCATTTCTAATCATAGCCCAATCTTGATCTTATGGTATAACAATGACTTCAAGGACATGGTGAAAAGACCTTCCAAAAATTTGGCAGAAATAGTCAAGAAAGTATACCCTTCAAATTATTAAAAGTGAACATTGCACTTGGAGGTTGGAACAAGGAGAGCTTCTGTGAGATTAATCAGAAAAAATCTAGAATATTGAGCAGGATGGGAGGTATTGAGAGAAGCATCTAAAGTCATGGCGACAATTCATTTCCTTTTTGGTTGGTGGAGCATCTCATCAAGGAATTGGTGACAACGTTATTCCACCAAGTGTTAATTTGATTTTGAGAATCTAGAGTGATTTTTTGGCTTTCATGGATAGGAATAACATGTATTTTTATTTATCAAGGAATTATTGAAATGCTATCCTATGAAAAGTTAATTTGGTTTTATGGATAAGAATGCTATTTTTTTTATTTATCAAGGAATTGACTTGATTTATTTCGTAATCCTTTTCTGGCTTTGTTGGAGGATCTCATCAAGGAATTTGTGACAATGTTATTCCAAGAAAATTTTATTTGGTTGCAAAAATCAAGAGAAATTGGTCTTCTTTAGGTATAGTAGTACTATTTATTTTTATATTAAAAAAAGTAGAACATTGAATTTAAGGGTACCAAGGTGAATTGGATTTTAATGGAGGACATTGAGAGGTTCAAAATTGCACTAATTTGAAGAGATCCTTTATAGGTTCTCAACAAGTTACAGATGAAGAGGTTTTTGGTGCAACCAAATCCATGACTTTGTAGAGGGCTCCTGGTGGTGATGGCTTCACAGCATGCAGGATTGTCAATTTTGGAATGGAGATCACAAAGAACAATTCAGTATTTATTTTTAATAGAGCAAAAGCATTGTTTGCTTAGTGGAAAGATTTTTTTTTGTCCATAACTTGAATGTTTTTGGCAAAAATTGGTCTTTTTTCTATCTACTAGTTTATGCATTGCAATTGGAAACGTTGGAAGTGATAAATACAAAGGGCTTCGTTGATTGAAAAGGAAGGAATTTTCACAAAAAAACTCTAGATTAATATTTGCAAGGTAATTATGTAGTTATTGAACAATTGTGATTGGAAAAGTTGTACATCAAATAAAGTTAAGGTTTTGGAAGGACAACTGAATAAGAAAATTTGAAATACTTTGCAAATTGTAAATCGAATTTTCTCTAGAGAAGACCATATGGGAAGCTCTTTCGAAGTGACCTTTTCTTTTAGATTTCTTAGGAGTATTTGCCTTTTGGGAGTGATTCACAGGACGAAATCTGTTGGAATCATTTAAAGGGGGTTTCATTCTTGTTGTTGCTCAAAAGCTGGCCTTTTTGTGGGGTCTCATGGTTTTGGGAAGGATGTGAAAAGCCAAAGTCTTGATAAGTTTCATAATGTTCACTTGGATTTTTATGCGTGGGAAGCTCTTCACAAATGCTTGGATTGCAAAATGGAGTGAGGGAAAGATCTCATTTGTTTGTTGTGTGGACAGTTGGAAGCGATTCAAATTCATTATCTGTTAGATTGTGTGAAAAGTCATGTAGTTTTGTGTGGGTTATTTGCTATTGAGATGGATGAGAATTTTTTTTGATCTTGTAGAAAAATAGTTGTGGTAGAATTGACTTGACTCCTTGTTTTGGATGGCAATTCAAATCTGATAAGAACTGAAGGGTTTATCACATGATCACCATCTACAAGCCTTGGGTATAAAGGAATAAGGTGGTCCATTTGTAGTTTCAGTGGACAAAATGATGGAGTTGATCCCATTAGGAATATGATTTTAGATGGTATGGTAGCATATTTCCTTGTGAGTAGAACAATACCGTTAAAGATTGGCACTTGTATGGTTGGACTATGATTGAGATGAGTTGGGTGAACATTAATGTTGATTGGCCAATCCCATTAGGAATATGTTTTTTTTTGCAAGTTGTTTTTTTGTTTAAAAGCTACATTAAATGCACTTATACTAATAATAAGGCAAGCATGATTACTAACTACATAGCTATTATGTATAATGTACCCTTCTATATATTTAGGATTGTTTTACAAAGTGAGTTTGATTTACCAAACTTAGTATTACTCAACGTTAGTGAACATATACCATAAAACTCTTTTTGGTCGCTCCCTTTTAGCCCTGTTGAGGTGATTACATAGCATCAATGTAAGTGATAATAAAATATGAGTCAATAATTAGTTTAGTAGATAAATCTAAAATAATATTAACTTTTTAATTAGCTTGAGAAGCAAAAGAAATCTAACATAATGTGATGCTTAATGGAAAATATTAATTTTTTAGTGGTATTGTTTATTACTTTGTTTTTTTAGTCAGTTTAGTCATACCCCCTTTTCATTTGAGGATAGTGATTGCAATGTGAGCTCTCTGACGATTACCTGTGGATGTCAACATGTTGATATCACATTAGCACATCATCATGTCATGGGTAATAGTAGTTACCCTTGATGGTCGTTGCCACAATGGTTAATGCAGAATTGTTATTGAACATTGTCTTGCTAAAACCATATCAAAACAACGTAAAGACCATTTTTGTATAGAGAAATTTTTTTTTTGTTCTTCAACTCATATGCGTCAACTTGCTTCATTTGGTTTCAAAAATCTTGGAAAATCGGTTGGCTTTTGAGAGTATCTATTTAAATGAAACCTCAATGTAGGACAATGAGAAGTTCAAGAATACAAAATGCATTGAAAATTTCTTCAAATGTGAGATAAGTAGATTGTTCTTGATGACATGTTTTTACATTTTATGATATACGAAGATATTCTTTTGTGGAGCTATTTGAGTGGAAGTGGAAGAAGTTATTGGTGCATCGGATTCATGATAGTGTCAAAAAATCTTGGGAATGATTTCTTTTCAATAGGCTTTTATCAACAAACTTTTAGGTTCAATTAGATTTACTTTTTTGTACTATGAAAATGTTTTTTAGGAAGATAATTGTTTCTAAGATATTAGGTGAAATGTTGTTTTTCTCAATTTTAGAGGTCGAGGCACCAAAAATGACATCCTAATTTAGGCCAATTTATGCAAGGTCTTGTTTAAAACTATCTTGAAGTTCATTAAAAATATATGCAACATATAATTCCTAAGGTAGTAGCTCCAAATTTGATTGATTTTATATTTAGTAGACAGTCCAAGGTAATATTATTGTGGCATATGAGATTTGGCATGTCATTTGGAAGAGTTTAATTAGGCAAAGGAATGTGGCAATTAAGGTTGATTTAAAGAGGACCCTTCACCTGTTCAATTTGAATTTTTTTAAAGAAAACTTTTACTTTTATTAGCATTTCTGACTCATCAATATTTTTATGATATTCATTTTTTTGATGTCCATCAATAATAATGGAGGTTCACCCATATAAATTACATTATATGATATATGGTTGACATATTTTGTAATTGCTAGAAATATTGCATTTTTACTTTTTGTTGTTGAACCAAGAGATCGATTTCTAAGAATATGATTGGAAATGCAAATTTCATGGTGTTTGGTTAATGGAAAGTCACTTCCAAAGAGAAAGCTAATCTTCTGTAGAGAAATATTGACAAGGAAAATTCAGCTATCTTAAAAGAGTTTTGGGAAAAGGAAAATTGAAGGCAAAACCTTTGTGTATGGAGTGGTATAAGCGTATTAGTTAGGAAAGGGGAGAAGGAAAAGATGTGTTAAGGCATCTTGAAAAACAATTATAGAGATCCTTTACTCAAGGAAGATGCATGGGAGATGATAAGTGATGAAGATGACATTGTTATTGAACTAGAGGAAGATTAAAAAGATTGTACAATATTTTTAAATGGTCAAAAGGCTTGGTTAAGGAGGCTTTGAATGAGTTCTATCGATAATTTTTTGAAATACAAGGTATCAATTTTTCAATCAAAGTTAGCTAGCTCTATGGAGATCAGTTAATAGAATTGAATTTGATTGACTTTAACCATGAATGATATCTCGTAAGGTTTGCTCACCACGAAGATTATGTAATGGCAATGATTGAAGGACCTTGGATCATTTTATGTATTTTTTGCATATGCGGAGTTGGAAGTTGAATTTTGCTTCATTGGGTGAATGCACAAAAAACTTCATCATGCATGTAAGAATTTCAAGAATTGTCATATAATTTTATAATAAAGGGATCGTTTGTGGTTTGAAACATGAAACTATTAGGTCAACAAAGTAGATAATGCAACTAAATTGGCAACTCGAAGAAAATATGCTCGAATTTGTGTGAAGGTTGATCAATCTTTATTATCTTGTTTTAGATTTATTGTGAATTATGTGCAGTTGAATATAAGAGCTTTCACAATATTTAATTCAATTATGGAAGTTTTTGACACAAGTAGACTCAATGTGGGAATTTAGTTTGTAGTAGAATTTGTGGAAAAAGCTTAAATGAAGTTCGAGCTCATGCATAAGGCTACAAACAATGCTTTAGAGTTGTAGAAATTTGACCCAAGGATGCTTGCTTAATGACATGGATAGGGGTAGGAAATTACAACTTTGTAGTCGCTTTGCAATCCAATAGCAGTTGGTAATAGAAGTGGTGAAAAAAGCTTAAATGAAGTTGGAGCTCATGCATAAAGGCTAGAAATAGTACTCTAGATTTGTAGAAATTTGACCCATGGATGCTGGATAATTGACATGGATAAGGGTAGGAAATTATAACCTTGTAGTCGCCTTGCAATCCAATAAAATAAATCTAATAATATAATTAGGATCTTAAAATACTGGGCCACAAAAGTTGCAGTAGTATTTCATTTGTAATGTCCAGATACAAGGTAGCACTATCTAACAACGATGAAAAAAACATCGTACAATCCATAATCCACATAATAAAACAATTGAATAAAAAGTCATGCATATCATGCCTCATAGTCATCATACAATCCATAATCCACATAATAAAATTTCAACCTTGTAGTCGCCTTGCAATTCAATAAAATAAATCTAATAATATTATTAAAATCTTAAAATACTGGGCCACAATAAAGCACGTAGAATTTTGAGGACAATACAAAAGCTGACAAAGACGACAAAAAATTATCATACAATCCACAATCTACATAATAAAATAACTGAATAAAAAATCATGCACATCATACATCATAATTGTCATCGATTCAACAAAAGTTGCAGTAGTACTTCATTTGTAATGTCTAGATACAAGGCCGCATTATCTAACAACGACGAGAAAAACATCGCACAATCCATAATTCACATAATAAAAAAACTGAATAAAAAGTTATGCATATCATGCCTCATAGTCATCATGCAATCCATAATCCACATAATAAAATTACAACCTTGTAGTCGCCTTGCAATTCAATAAAATAAATCTAATAATACAATTAAAATCTTAAAATATTGGGCCACAATAGAGTACGTGGAATTTTGAGGACAACACAAAAGCTGGCAAAGATGACAAAAAATCATCATACAATCCACAATCTACAAAATAAAATATTTTCATAAAAAATCATGCACATCATACCTCATAATTGTCATCAATTCAACAAAAGTTGCAGTAGTACATCATTTGTAATGTCCAAATACAAGGCAACCCTATTTAACTACGATGAAAAACATCGTATAATCCATAATCCACATAATAAAATAACTGAATAAAAAGTCATGCATATCATGCCTCGTAGTCATCATACCATCCATAATCCACATAATAAAATTGCAACCTTGTAGTTGCCTTGCAATTCTATAAAATAAATCTAATAATACAATTAAAATCTTAAAATACTGGGCCACAATAGAGTACATGGAATTTTGAGGACAACACAAAAACTGGCAAAGATGACAAAAATCATCATACAATTCACAATCCACAGAATAAAATAACTGAATAAAAAATGATGCACATCATACTTCATAATTGTCATCGATTCAACAAAAGTTGCAGTAGTACTTCATTTGTAATGTCCAGATACAAGGCAACACTATTTAACAACGACGAGAAAAACATCGTACGATCCATAATCCACATTATAAAATAACCGAATAAAAAGTAATGCATATCATGCCTCATAGTCATCAAAGATCTAACAAAAGTTGTAATAGTATTTCATTTATAACATCCATATACAAAAGATATGGATATAACATTATCTGATCGAAAATCTCTCATAGAGGACAAAATAAAACATGCTATCTCAAAGTATCCTATGCCATAATACATTAGGTACCATAAGGTTTTGTCATGTCTGTAACATGACTTGAAATGCAAATAAGTATTTAGTATAAAATATTCAATAGACATACAAATGGCTATAGTCAACTAAACAATATGAAATATGGTTAAGTAGCATGTAAATAAAAGAAGAGATGATATCAAGAATTCACGACATCTAAGGAGTATGTAAAATGAGCTAGATCAACGGCCTCCATTGCACGCCAGAGGAGCGTTGCTCTACCATCTCCCCAAGTGGGAGAGTGGATGTCAAAATGAGCTAGAATAATCATATAAATGTCGTATGTATCATGCTCATATGTGCATGTATTCACCGTCATGCAAGTTGTTTAGTACTCATAACAGATAGTATTTATCTTTATATCAAATCTTTTTTTTCTTATTTTTTATAACTTTACAAACTTTTTTGTCTTTTTATATTTTTTTCTTTGTTTGGATCTTAATTTTTCTTAATGACTATTATCCTTGTTCTATTATATCTCATATTATATCATCTTTTCGACATTATTAAATCTTTATACCTCCATCTATAACAACCTGGCTCTCAAAATACATCGCTCTCATTAATCACCATTATGTAATTAAGTACTAATGATAATAAAGTCTATGTTTATCATTGCTTTCGACAAAAGTGCTAGTGACAATAAGGATGATTGCATCATATTTGGCAATTGCGAGATAATGTCATAGAGAAAATCCCAATATTTTTCTTATCTACACAATTCTCATAATCACGTAGATCATCAGGCTCATTTGTAACCTAGGATTTGTTCAACCCCTATTTGGTTAGTTTTATTGTTTTATGTTTGATTTATATTTTGTAATATCTTTGAATTCAATGTGAATATTTATTTTGTTATCACTTGTGAAAATCAAGTAAATCTGAATGGGCTATGTTATCTTTTAAAAAACAAATGGTTGGGATTTTCATTTTTGATATTACGTGGTATGATTTGGTAAACATTTGCCTTAGGCTGCATTGGATTATTCATGCGATCTACATTGAACGACATAAAAGCATGCTACTTTATATGTGATGGATTTTTATAGACTTAATCCTTGTCACACATGCGATTGTTCTCCCCATGGTTTAGATACAAGGCATCTCTATTATTAAATATTTCATCATTAACTAGAAGTGTTGTGGAGGCTTCTCTATTAGTTGATCTATGTAGTTGGACTTGGTCTGAGTGTTTGATTCAACACTATGGTGTTTGACCTTACCTTTTGCAGTTAAAATACTGCACATTCTTCAATTTTCCATTACCACAACCACTACATGTTTTGTGACAGCTTATATTTTCAGCCATAGTAAAATTTGACTTTCGCACTTCTTTCATGGTTGAGGTACTCCCATTTTTTCTTATTACAGTGCTCATGAACTTGAAGCGGTCCCATCAAATCGTCACTTAAAATAGGAACTAAACTTTTCTTGTATAACCTTAGTTTGCCTCCTTAACATTCAAGTTCCACTTAAGTAGCTATGGCAATTTACTAGGGATTTGCATCTCAAGGAATCTTAGCTGGCTTACTTGGTCCGAGTGTCCACAAGCTTCTTTTAAGCCTCCTTATTTACTACAATTGACTGTTTCATGTAGAGATTTCATGGTGTCAGCATGCCAAAGTTAGGTGGATACAACTTGGGGATTGGAGCACAACTTTTTTCCATAAGGTGGCCACTAGATGTAGGCCAAAATCCATGGTTTGCAACTCAATGGTTCCTTTTAGTTCCTCGGTCTCATCCCCTAAGGGCATGGCTTCCATTGTGTTGAAGTCTCCTAATCCAAGTCATGCCCAAAAGATTCTCTTTGCCTCTTCATTTCTCTATGTTAATGAGGAACTTATAATTTCCTTCCTTGGTTGCATTGCTTTCTATCCCCATTATTCGATCTAGGCCCCAATTCGGCTCGTGGTGTCATAGGTTCTTTTCTCAAGAGACATTATGGTAACTCAATGTGTCACGCACCGCATATCAATTGCTACAATTAGTGATTAACAGTATAGAGTATCATCAAAGCATCGTAGCAATATTTGAGGACACAATATCACTATAGATGAACAAGATGAAAATATTAATGGCTTTATCTTGATATTCAAATTAGTTTTTTTACATCAAAATAGAGTACATGTATATCTTTTTATCTTTTACTCAGAGACACGATATTAACAATATTAATATGTATAGGATATCATCATCACAAATCTCACATATCACTTCAAGTATCTTTTATCTATAAATTTGTGACATATATTGTAATATAAATAGAAGGCATGAGCATACAATACTTAGTAGGTAAATTTTGTATGAATAAATAGCAAAGTATAATAAAATAACAATATTAAGTGCCAAAAGCATGATATCAACATGGTATATCAACAATATTTTATGGAATTTATTTCTCATAATGCTAAAAATTCATGTCTGAAAATGATTTTGAGCATCAGACATTACACAATGAGATATTAGCAAGGCTATGGATTAGGTTTTCTCATTTGCCATATGTTGCCAAGGTGGAGGGATATCTTGGCGGTTCTTATCCCCAAGGTCAAGGGGGTGATTATGCTCAACTAGTTTCGGCTCATCAGCTTTTACAACTTAATTTAGGAGGTGGTGGCCAAGATTCTTCTTTGGATTCTGCAATACACTCCTAATCCTTATATATGTTGAGTAGGGGCTTTTGTTCATGGTCGATCCATCACTAAAAATTGCTTCATGTTGTAGGAGATCATGCATTATCTCTATCTTCCTCTTCATAGGGCTTAATGGCAATCAAGTTGGACATGATCAAGCTTATGATTGAGTCTTGTGGGACTTCATGTTATTTACGCTTCAATTCTTGAGCTTCCCTAATATCTGATACTCCTAGGTCTGGTAGGTATTATGGCTACATGGTACTCAATGTTATTTAATGGCAAACCATCAACTTGGATGCCCGCTTCTTGTGGTTTAGTGTAAGGTTGTTTGCTTTCTCTATATCTCTTTGTCCTTTCTTTGGAGTACTTTTCCTTGCTTGTCGAATGTAACAGCAAGGTGAGTTTGTTGTGCATTCAGTTTTTGCTCCTTTGTCCTGTTGGTCTTACACCTATAATAAGACATTGGTGGTGCATTTTTTTTCTTTAAAGAAATATTTTTCAAAGGAAATGCACAACTTTTATACAAATTGCACATTATTCAAAAACCTTTTTTTGGCAATTATTTACTTCAACATGTCGATTCTTCCAACCTAAATGTATTTTACATTAATAAATGATATATTGTAAACAAGTTTGATTTTTCCATTTAAGCTCATCTCACAGTACACTCGCCTTATTGCATGATCTGATTCTGAGTACTACTTGCTTCATTTGAATTGGTCATACTGTAAAATAATATACGATCTTAGTATATGAAATCCAATAACACTTATTAAAACACTATGTCGGATTCCCATGCTTTGTACACTAAATATGCACTTATTGTAATGTATGTTGTGGGTAATGTACAACATGTTTAGTTCAATTTTAGCAATGTTTATACTATTTTTGCACATTTGATTTTCATCATTCTTTAATAATTATTCTCTATAATTTAACATGATTGTATGCACAAATCCTTATCATACAATTTCACAAAAGCTTTGTGCATGCCCTTAGAGATTTAGTTTTTAAAACCATAATTTTCCTAAATTGTCAAACCCGAGTGATGGCTGCCAAATTGTCAAACCCGAGTGAGATTTGGCATCTCAAGTGTGGGCATCTGAATGTTAATGGACTCAATTTACTTAGCCAAAAGCAAATGGTATTTAGTTTACCAGAAATTAAGGAAATTGGGCTGTGTGAAGGTTGTATTTATGGCAAACAAACCAAACTGCCGTTTCCCAAAGACCATGCAATGAGAGCAACCCAAGTGCTTGAATTAGTTCACACAAATTTGTGTGGTCCAATGGAGACTGAGTCCCTAGGGGGTAGCAAGTATTTCTTGTTGTTTATTGATGATTTCAGCCGAATGTCAAAGGTGTTTTTTTAGAAACAAAAGTGAGACTATTGAACAGTTCAAAAAGTTTAAGGTAATGGCTGAAAAACAAACTGGCAAGGAATTGAAGGTGCTCAGGTCAGATCGAGGGGGAGAGTACAAATCAAAAGATTTCAAGCAAATATTGTGAGAAGGGAGGCATTCAACAGCAGCTAACTACACTATATACTCCAGAGCAGAATGGAGTCGTCGAAAGGAAGAATGGAACAGTGGTGGAATTGGCTAGAAGCATGCACAAATCAAAGGGGCTACCAAATCAAGTGTGGGCTGAAGTTGTTGCAACTGCAGTGTACATTCTGAACCTATCACCAACCAAAGCTGTGCTAAACCAAACCTTTTTTGAAGCATGGTTTGAAAGGAAACCAAGTGTGGGACACCTTAGAGTCTTTGGCTGCATTGCATACACCTTGCTCAGTTCACAAAACAGAAGAAAACTGGACCAAAATCAGAAAAGTGCATATTCATTGGGTACTGTACACAATCCAAAGGATACAAGTTGTAGAATCCAGCAAATGGAAAGATTGTGGTAAGTAGAAACGTGCTGTTTGATGAGAATGCAAGCTGGAATTGGTCAGAGAAAACACAAGCTGCAACATTAGAAGTTCCAATCCAGGAAGAGTTTGAAACTGATGAAGATGAGCAACAGATTTTAGGTTCTAACAACAGCTCAGAATCAATATCCAAAATTTGATCCTTTGATCCTGATTTTCTTACAATGAAGGTAAGAACAATACAAGAATTATATGAAACAACTCAAGTGTTGCATGTTGCAGACCCAACAATATTTGAAGAGGCTGTAGAGAAGAAAGAATGGCAGCAAGTAATGAAGGAGCTGTTGGCAATAGAGCAGAATAAAACATGGCAGTTAGTTGAACCTCCTCAAGGGCAAAACATAATTGGAGTAAAATGGGTGTATAAGACGAAGTTTGGAGCTGATGGGAGCATTCAAAAGCATAAAGCCAGGTTAGTTGCAAGGGTTATTCTAAAAAATTTGGAGTTTATTATGAAGAAACATTTTCACCCGTTGCAAGGTTTGAGACCGTTCGGTTACTGTTAGCACTAACAGTCCTATTAAAGCAACATGTGTACCAGTTTGATGTCAAATCCTTATTCTTTAATGGTGACCTAATGGAGGAAGTGTATGTTGAACAACCTAAAGGTTTCAAGGTTGAAGTGCAAGAAAATTGGGTATACAAATTGAATAAAGCCCTGTATAGACTGAAAAAGGCTCCAAGGGCTTGGTATAGCAGAATTGATTCCCATTTTCTGAAATCTAGATTTAAGAGAACCAAAAATGAGCCGAATTTGTATGTGAAAAGAAAGGGAACTGAATGTCTACTAGTGGTGTGCTTGTATATGGATGACATGATATACGTGGGGACTAGTCAGGAGCTGATTCTATAGTTCAAACAGTGCATGCTACAGCAGTTTGAAATGATTAATCTTGGCAAGATGCATTACTTTCTTGTGCTAGAGGTAGAACAAGAGAAATGGACCATATTCATTTCACAAAGAAAGTATGCAAGAGATCTCTTGGAGAAATTTGGATTAAAAGGTTGTAATTCTGTTCCAACACCAATGAGCCCAAATGAGAAATTGATGGCGGACAATGGGACTGAAGCAGTAGACCCTACTCGGTTTAGAAGCCTAATTGGAGGTTGGATGTATTTAAACTCACACTAGACCTGACATTGCATATCCAGTTGGAGTAGTTTCAAGATTCATGCAAAATCCAACAAAACAGCACTTTGGAGCAGCAAAGAGAATACTTCGGTACATTGCAGGTACTTCTACTCATGGACTTTGGTTTACAGCATCGGATTCACCATCTTTGATAGGGTATAGTGATAGTGATTGGGCTGGGTGTGTTGAAGATCGAAGAAGCACATCTGGGCATAAATTTATCTTTGGCAACAATGCAATCAGTTGGAGTTCAAAGAAATAGACCACTGTTGCACTATCAACATCAGAGGCAGAATACAATGCAGTATGTGCAGCAGCTTGTCAGGGAGTTTGGTTAAGGCGTTTACTGGCTGAGATGAATCAAGAGCAGAACCAAGCAACTGTTGTTTATTGTGATAACCAGTCAACCATTGCAATTGCCAAAAATCCTATACACTACAACAGAACCAAGCATATAGACATTCGAATGCATTTTGTCAGGGAGCTGATTGAGAAGGGAGAAATTGAACTACAATATATTGGGACTGAAGATCAGACAGCAGATGTTCTGACTAAAGCTTTACCTAGAATCAAGTTCGAATACTTTCGAGACAAGTTGGGTGTAGTGAAGCTTGAATCAAGTGGGAGTGTTAGAGATTGATTCAAATTCTGTTTTTAGAAATGTTATTTCATGAGTCAAAATTATATGGTGTAGTTAGCTGCTGTTGAATTATTTCCTTGCGCAATCAAACCTGAACCAAATACCGTTTGCTTTTGGCTAAGTAACTTAAGTCTATTAACATTCATATGCCCATACCTGAGTTGCCGAATTGTCAAACCTGAGTGAGATTTGGCATGTCAGGTATGGGCATCTGAATGTTAATGGACTCAAGTTACTTAGCCAAAAGCAAATGGTATTTGATTCAGGTTTGATTGTGCAAGGAAGGCATTCAAAAGCAGCTAACTACACCATATACTCTAGAGCAGAATGGAGTCTCCGAAAGGAAGAATAGAACAGTAGTGGAATTGGCTAGAAGTATGCTCAAATCAAAGGGGCTACCAAAGCAATTATGGACTGAAGCTCTGATACCAACTTCTAACTGACTCACGAAATAACATTTCTAAAAACAGGATTTGAATCAATCTCTAAGTGATAATATGGGTATAAAAGCAATGGATGAAAATTGGAATCAGTCTTCAATCCTGATTTCTTCCAAACATTGCAGTGTTCAAATGGTTCATTTGGTAAAATAACCAAAAAGCATTTTGGAACTCATCCTTAAGTGATTAGAAAAGAATGCTCAACTTATTTTGAATCCTTTGAAGATCTCAACAAGTGCTCAATAAAATCTAATGGATTTATGCAGTATTTGGGAAGACAAGGAACGTGGGAGAGAAACTTTGCTGAAAATTTGAGCTGGGTGCAAGCTTTGTTGCATAAATAGCTGCCTAAGTGGTGTATTTCAATTTAAAGGGGATAAACCTATTGAATAATTCTATATGTCTTATTTGAATAATAAGTTATTAAATCCTATTATATCTTTAAATAACTCATCAAAGAGGAGCCCATCTAGAATCTGGTTTGCTCTTTTTTCAGCATCATTGAGTAAATTTAACATAGGTTTGCCATTGTTTGTTTCTCGTTTTTTATTGGTTCTATGAGTTTTCAATATAGTTAGATCTGCAAGTTCTTTTGGATTTGCATACCGGTCCTAACTTAGTTAAAATAGATGATTTTTGCACATTGAAAATGGTTATTCTCTGCTCTAATGCCCCCTTTTCAATGAACTTTTCTCCACATATGTTGGAGAGACTGCCTTCTTCAGCATCATAAACTAATAACAGTATCCATCTTGTTGCCCATGGATGTTTGGATAGGAAATAGGGCATGCATTGTGATTCTGCAGCTATTATTCCGCATTTGTTTCTTTTTACAATTCTTTTTTTTAAACCTTTATTTATGTGGTTGTGAAATCTGTTTTCCTGATATTATTAGCTGCCTTGATTTATTCATAGCGTCTTATACTCTTTCTTGCTTCATAGTACATCTAATTTTTTATGATTTCAGGGTAAATTGGATGCAGTTTGATAGCACGAGCGGCAAACTTTCCATGCTTGGATCTGATATAAGGAGTTATCACATGTAATGCATTTAGATCTTCAATTAGACGAGTCTTATTAGTAATTGCATAAATTAAGTCATGAATGCTGCCATTTTCATCCTGTTTGTGCTTATGGGTGTGCCAGGCTAATGGTGTATTGAACCTGACAGTTGACTCCTGGAGTATCTTGATGTTGATTTGGTGAGCATCGGGCAATCGCTTGTGAACTGCTTTGGGTTTGATTTTTCTGTTCTAATGCTTTCTATTCGGTATGCTAGTTTTGACTTAATGCAGGACCTGCCTGGGGATCATCAGGTGAGGTGATCTTGCGCTAGCTTTGTAAATCTGGATGCTTAGAAGTTTTAGGCCACTGATCATATGTTTTTTAATGGCCACGCTTTTGAAGTTAAAATGTTTTTTTGGGTCATGCACATTCCGTGAGAGCCCAGGTTATCACTAATCTAAATGGTAATGGCGTATTATGGCAATAATATTGTTATAAATTAAATTTTTAAACTGACTCCTTTAATATCCATCATTTCAGATGTCTTTGTGCTTATGCATGTTGGTATTTTTCCCCGTTCAATAATTGCAATCCTTTATTTCTTATTTATCATCGGCTTACTACACTTGACCGGTTAAAACTTCAGTGCAAAATGTTCTTCAAGTGGATTGGCTCATGGCAGTACTGCAATTGTAAGGTAAAGAAGGTTTATGCTTTACTCTCACACCTCTTTGCTTCAGTTTGCATTAACATCTCTGTTTATTGCTTAGGCTTCTGGTAGAATATTGGTTTCTAAATTGATTAATATATGTTCTTCTATAATGTCATGTGGGCAATCCTCTTTTTCAATAATTAACAATGTCAATTGGCCAACCGTTTTCTCGTTTGGGATTTTAATTATTGGATTTTGAATTATCTTATTTAAAAGAGGGATGAACAAGGATTTAAAGCTTCAATGTTTAGGTTTTAGTAAATGATTTGAACTTATCATTTAGTTTGTGTTAAACTTGTACTCAAACTTGTTGGCATTTCTATTGTTAAGAATCAAGATGCAGAACCTTGATTCATGCTATAGAAATAAAACAGGTCAGAAGACCTGGCATGAAGGTTTAATACGATTGTGTCATTGTTATACCCATCTTAGGTTTTAATTTGGGTGACTGAAAAAAATTTTGGTAAAAATAGATTTTAGGTAGTGTTTTTTAATGATGTTTTTTTATGAATATTTTTCTAGAGCTGCCAACTATTAGTTAAACGAACTCTTATTTCACTTGCAAACTGCTATAGGTTATACCAATCGGCTAACAGCGATTTACAATCAAATGTTCATTAGAGCTAGTTTAATAATGATACTGCTTTTTGCATATTTTCAAAAGGAAATGTTATCCAAAGTATAGTCTGGCGTCTCCATGGATACTAACTCCATGAAGAATCCTGTAATGCAAGGCCACATATAGAGGATTTCCATCACCGTAATCCCATGGGTTCTACAACATCACAAAATGGTAGTGTTAAAGTTTCACATTAACTCTATTGTTGTGTTATATAATTAATGTGAAAACTTAGTCTTGTTAATCTAAACTTGTTTTCTTAACCCAAAAAAATTTTGGGTTTGTCTTTGCTATTGTCCTAGTCATTATTGTGAACCATCATCAACCAACAGTATACATTGCCCGCCAACATCAACACATTACTAACATTGTTATTCACAATGTTGTGATGCATACCATATCATCCACCTTTAAACAGCCATCGTCACCTCTGATTGCACAACCCCGTTATTCACCATCTTTATTCTGTCAACAATCATCACCACTATTGTCAATGGTCATCATCACATATTTTCTACCTTGTAAAATCTCACCACCAGCTTCTAACGGGAATTGGCCTCCACCAATTTCTTCCCTTATTTGTTGACCATCGTTGGACCCATTAAAGACGTATAAACACCATCATCCTTATCAATTACTAGTTGTGATGCACTTCTCAAACTCAAGTTAGCAACTTAAAAACCTAAATTAGCAACTAGGTAATTTTTATTTATTAACCCTGTTGTCAAAGTATTAAATATTATGCTAATATCAAACGTTTTTGCACGACATTGTTCCAAAAGTAGAGCTAGACACAATTGTATTTACTGTTAAGTATTATTGAGAAGTGTTTAATATTCTTTTTTAAAATTTTTTTTTTAAATTATTTGTTCTACGATAAATATACTTTTTGAACATTTTATTTAAAAAATGAAGGCATTCTTAGATGATACGATGTTTGTATAGTTCTAAAATAATATAAAGTAATAAAACGATAATGTCTCCACTAATTTCGTATAGAACCCAGTTTCCGAACGCATGTAACTACTATTTTAAGGCACAACATACATCAGACACACTTCATTTATATCTAAGGCTAGGATCTCACCATCCGGTCATGACTGGCGTAATTGTTTTCTTAGAAAACCTTAATTGTTGATGTCCTCAACCGCATGAATTGAGATAAAAATGAACAAGCCGCTTTGGAAGCTCACAAGAAACGTCAGTACACCAACTTCTATTTGGAAAAATTTTAGAACATATAGGTGATGTCAATCATCCAAACAATAATATATTAACACAAAAAAAAACTGTAACAATGCTTTTTTCTTGTTTGACTTGGAAGAATAAAAATATTGGAGAAGCTTGCATCAAATGCATTCATGCCCTAAAGAACATGTATTGTGTGTCAAGATGACTTGAGCATACAATTTGAAATGTACACACACAAGCTTAGAAAGAAGTATTCAAATCTAACCATTAGGCTAACATGAACGACATTTGAGTAAGATGTCGGATATGCTTATTCCACATCATCATTTGATTTGTATGCATAATCCTTGAACATGAATAAAATTTTGTGAGTTAGGTACACATGAGGTTGTCCACATCATCAATACGAGTTTCAAAGTTATCGACGATCACATTTAAACATTGTTTGACACAATCTTTCGATTAATGGAGACAAAATAGTATGACATGCAGCAATGACCTTGAGTTGATGCACATATGGAAGAGATAAAACAGAATAAAAAGAATAAATACCAATTAAATCTTATAACATCTAAATTTGTTAGATTATTTGTCTAGAGATACTTTCCAAAAGCCTATTCTCGACATACCCCTATTACCCAAATCCCTTTTTCAAAAGATTTGTTTATTATAGATCTTCTATGTAATAAAACATTTCTCTTTTTGAGTACTAATATTTTATTGGATTTCCACAATTTATAATCAAGGTGCTTTTTTTGTGTATCGATCTTTTTCTTGTCATGATCTTCTCTTATATTGTGTAATAAAAGAAGATGGTGTTCCATTTCCTATTTCCCTTGGTTTTAAAAAATCCTTGTCTTTCATCTTCTTAAACCAAACCACAGGCCACAACAAATGAGTCGGTTTGATAATACTAGTTTTAAAAGAAAATATAACGGCAGCATTGTAGAACTTGTGAACCGTTTGTGAACATACATATAGCCGTACAGGGTTTAGTTAATGTTTTAAAAGTTTTGCTGTGAACAATAGGATGTTTTATTGATTGTTCTTTGTGTTTGTTTGAAAGCCACCCCTTGTCATGGATACTAAAACAACTAAAAAAATACGATAGCAGTTTTGGACGTTTATAACCCCTGTGATGGATACTTTAAGATCATCTAAGTGCACATTGGACTAGTATATTGTTCTAGAATCAAATAAGAGATTATAATCGATTTAAAACTATTTTTAATGTTCATAAATGTAGCTTTTTGAAGTAATATTGAATGACTAATTAATAAAAAAAATGCTGAACATTAATAATTTTTTTAGAAAGTTTTATTGTTAGTATAGATTTCCATGACCTGACCTTTATATTAATATTACTTTCACATGGTTCAACGATAGAAAGTCAAAACAGACTCTTAAGAGAGACTACAATATCCATTATCTCTGATGGCTTGATGTCATTCCTGATCTCTTAGGTGATGCATCTCATCCATATTGGACAATGGAAAGGAACTTTCAATTGTTTTTAGATCTTAAGATGAAAACAAATGTTTGCATGTAGTTGAAAGGAACTTTCAAATTGTTTTATTTTTTATATTGATTATACAAGCTTCATCATCATTGTTTTCTTCCTTGAGGTACTTTCTACTTTATTTTTTTATCCTTTTTCTCTTAAGAGACCAATCATATCAATGCGAGATCATCTCATGTATCCAACATTGCCTTTAGTCATAATAATGTACTCTTTCTTAGAAGGATCAAAGGTCGAATGGTAAGGTTTCCTATCCTAGCTATTGTATTTTAAAAGAAAGATGATAAATCATTGCTTATATAACTAAGATAAAATAATAATATTAATTGAATTTTATATTACATGTTACTTTTACTCATTTCTTATTCTTATAAGTATTGATATATGTAACTCTTCATTATAATATAAATGATGATATACAAATTAGTTTATTCAATGAATATGCAAAACTTTATTAATTGAATCTCTATCATTGATTTAAAATGTAACAATATGTCAAACATCATCATTAGTGGTTATAATTAATTCTATCATGTTATTAATAATTGAACACCTACCAAGTAGTTCCAATTAGTTGTCATGTCAACAAAAAATTAAGCTCTTAGTCATTATAATTGATTATATCATATTAGTAATAAATAAGCCTCTAGCTAATTATTATAATTATTTTTATTATATATTTAATAGTTTAGTTTTTACTTAATTGTTACAACTAAATTAGGCATATCAACAAGAGGGATATACCATCCAACCATAACCATTATAATTTTACATTTGAAAAATAGAATAAAAACTATAATTCTTTATATGTAAAAATAAAATTAACTTATATCATCTACTTTGTCAATTATAAGTAGACTTCCAGGGGTCCAATTTAAGTGAGAAAGTTTAACATTGCGAGATTTATACTCATGCCAATCAATTTCAATACTCTAGCATATTTTTGCTCATAAAGAGCACTTTTCTCTTTAATTTTTTTTTTTCTTTAGTTATCTTTGACTTACGACAATTCTACACTCTTTCTTTATCCTTCTAAATTATAACTCATTTGTTAAGTTCTCAACAAAAGGGGTTTGCGTTGCATTCTCTTCGATCCATGATAGACATTAACACCTATAAGCAAGGTTTATTGTATGAGCAATACAAAAGTAAAATTGATCTTTGTAAGTATTGTGTTTTTGGGAAGCAATAAGATTAAGCTTTAGCACTACCATCCACACCACTAAAATATGCATTCAAATTTGTGAAGACCATCTCCAATTTCATCACAGAGTGGTGCATGATATATATTCATTTTTATTGATGATTATTCTAAAAAGTCTAATGAGTTAAAGTGAACAATGGCTTATAATTTTGAAATAAAGGGATTAATAATTTTTTTTTAATAAAGAAGATATTCTTAAGAATAAAATAATTGTTCATATTTTATAATAAAGTGGTGTAATTGATAAGCTAAATTAAACTTTTTAGGAGAATGTTAAGTGCATGTGTTTTTAGTCAAGTTTGGTCAAAGATTTTTTTTATAAGAAGTAGTTTATATAAATTTTTTTCTTGAAAATAGATCTCCATAAGTATCTTAAAAATTCTAAAGAAGATACGATCAAGACATCCAATTGATTATTAAATCTTAAGAATATTTGATTGTCTAATATATGATCATTAAAATGAAGGCAAGTTGAACTTGATTATTAAGAACTATAATTTTTTAGATTATGAACCAAGTATAAAAGAATATCAATTGTGGTGCTTAAATCTAAATTTAATTAAATTTTTTATTATAAGGATGTAATCTTTGATAAACACTTAATACTCAAGATCATAATAAAACATAAAGAAACAAATAAATAACAATAGTCTACTAATTATACAAAGTTAAAGTTGAATGAACTTGATTTGACTGAAAAAATGTAAAATCATAAGGAGATTAAAGAACAAAAATATTTTGTTAGTTCAAAAACAAGTTTATGCAATTGTTAAAAATAGATTAAGGTTTATATACTTTTAGCTGTAGATGACATATATAAGTAGAGTGAACCTTTCAATTTTTTAAAAGCAATATATAATGCAAAAATGGAGAAGTAGATTTTGGTTATACAAGATGATATGAAATCTCTGAATAAAATCAAACTTAGATATTACTGTAGCCTCTTCGAGAGAAGAAAATTATGAGCTATAAGTGGGCTTTTTAAAGGAAATCTAGGATCTTAATTCTAGAGGATGTAATGTACAAAACACAACTAGTAGTAAAAGATTATTCTCACAAAAAAAAGAACAAATTTTCATGAATATTTTCTCCAATTATTAAATATAAATCTATTCATGTTCTACTATCTATTGTAGCAAAATTTGACATAAAGGTTGAGCAATTTGATATTAGAAACTACTTTCTTCTATGTAGAATCAAAGGAAGAGATTACTAGGTAACAATCAAAAGATGTTTTTCAAGGTGAAGATAACCATGTGTAGGTATTTGAAGTATACTTATATGGGTTTAAACTGCCTTCTCAATAGAGGTCCTAAAGGTTTAATATCTTTATGTTAAATCAAATATTTTTTGAAGTATAGATATGATAATTATGCTTATTTATGAAAGGTTTTAAATGATATTTGTATTTTCTTACATTTGTATTATCAATAACATGTTATTACATAGAAATAAAAATTTGAAATTAAAAGTCATATTGAAAAGTGAATTTGAATTAAAAAAAACTTTGGATTAACATGACAAATCTATAATATGATATGAATCCAAAATTGAGACATCCTATATTAATCAAGTTCAAACAATACTTAAACTTGGAATAATTTTGATGCTTTGTCATGATATTTATTGAATTATGAGCTATAATAATTTTGAATTCAATCTTGAAGTTGTGTTATCTTAAATCATTACATTAATTTAAATATAGAGCATAATTTTATTGATTTATAAACAATGGTTTGAAACATTTAGCCTAACTTTGTTATTCTTTAGAAGATGATGTTTATTAATGTCTAAATATAAAATTATAAAAATATGATTAAAAAAAACAATTATAACTATAATGAACTAGTTTAAATACAAGTATATAACATTAAAAGTTATGACATCAAATACATAATATTTGTAGTCTATAAATATCATATAAGTCATGAATGTACGAGCAAGGAAGAGTGAAAACAAGAATGTTCTCTTAAATTGGACAAGGTTATTCTCTTTTAGCTTTTTTTGTTGTTATGGAGGATTAAGAAAATTTATCATTTTTTATTAAAACTTAATATTCTTATATGCTTATGAGATAATGTATAATTTAGATAAATATATTATATCATTTTGTGAATTTATACTTGTTATTTGTGACTCTCATTATAGTAGGTTTTTCCTTCTTTTTTATGGACAAAAGCTCTTAGGTAAAACGATGTAAATTTAATATCTCTATTTTCTTCTCTTTGATCATTATTGTTTTTGTCAATCTTAATTTAGTTATGTTCATACTAATTGTGATTGAATAAATCTTAAGAACCAACAATTTCATTAAACACTTATGTATATTTATCAATTTTTTATATATCTGTTTTTTTATTAATCAACTTAATTTTTAACAATAATTATGTTAAACACATCTTAAATTGTCTCGTGCATTGAATTTAAGTTTAAAATTTTATGAAAAAAATCGTTGTAATTTTGGAGATCTCCCAAAATCAAATCAAACTCGAAATACTATAGTCTCAACATTAGCATTAGGTGATAATATCATGAATCAATAATAAGCTAAGAATAAGTTGAACTGAACCATCTCAAAAATAAATCAAAATAGGGATGCTTTTTATAATACATTTACCATTAAAACAATATATTGATATATTTGTGAATTTAATAAAATAAAAAATACAAAAAACTTATCTAAGATTTTCATAAAAGTAAAAAAAAAATAGTTGAATATATGTTTGGCCTTTTCAAAATCATAAATTTTTGACAAATAAAGCCTGAATTAAATTTAGAGGAAATAAAAAGATATTTTGAGCAAAGTTCAAATCAACCACATTGGTTAATTAACTTTTCTATAACTGCCACATATGAGTTTACAAAAGAGGTGGATATTTGAAAATAATATTTTAGAAAGAGATTTTTTATATAAAACTTTTATATGAATAAAAAGGAAATTTTTACGCACAAAGATTAAACGGCTCTGTTTGAATGGAGTTTATCATATGGTGCCGTAACGAGTAAAACAAGCCACAACGTTATTGACCAGAGCATCGTACCGTTATGAGGACGGTACGAAAAGGACCTAACATGGAAGTAAAAAACAATAGTAGAGCTGATCGGTGTCGTGGCCGCCTCATTAATATTTGTACTTTTTAGCCCGACTTGGGCTGTTTGTGATCTGCGGTCTAACTTTCACCATAATCTGTATTTATATTTTCATTAAATATTAACTTAATTAACAAAAATATTTTTATAAAAATTAATATTATTAAATAAATAAAACAATATTTGATATTTTTGTAAAAATAAATAAATTTGAATAACAGCTTTGTGTTTTTGTGCTTTCAAATTTTTTTTTGTTTCTTGAATTTAAAAATATATTCCAAAATGTAATTAGACAAATATTAAATTATGTTTCTGAGCATATTTTTTATAAAAAAAATAAGTTTATCAATAATATACTAAATAGAAACAATAGTAGTTTTAAAGCAGAATTTCTTATAAAATTCTTATTAAGTTTATAAAAAGATTCCAAATTAGATTTTAATTTATAAATTTTTGCATGATCTTGATCTAATCCAATTTTTTTAAAAAATTATTTATTTGAATCTTAGTTTAAACAAATCTTAACGACTTTTTTATTGAATTAAGTTTGATTTGTTCAAGCCAAAAAAATGATTTGAATTTCTATTAATTTTAACTTTTTGAGACAAATTATTAATAATTAATATATAATTATATGTTATTATAATTTTATAAATTTATTTGTTTATATAACCCTCACAGCACAAATATAATATACATATACATATAATCAATTATATATTATGATTCTATTTACATATTTATAAATTGATTTGATTTCACATCATATCAAGTCAATCTAATAATTATTCAAAATTAATATTTATTTCTTGAATCTCGACTTAAAAATTTTTATTAGAATTTAATTTGAATTATTATTTTTTTCTAAATTTTAAATAGTTTTAAATTTTTTAACCAAACTCCATTATATTTGTTCATAACGTGTTTTTTAATATACGTGTAACCTTGAGATTTGTGCTACAGCGAGACTTTTTATTTGGAACCATATTTACAAGTTTGGCTTAATTATTTATAATTTCTAATATTTTGATAAATGTAGTTTTAATGATTTATTGTTTATTACTTAAATATCTTTATCTAACCGGTTCAAATTAAACTGATTGAATTATTTGAATGCTTAATTGGATTGACAAATATGTAGTTTATTTTTCTTAGTAAAGTTTATATCTTAATTAAGTGCAATTATGAAACAATATATAAAAGGGTACTTTAAGTGTGCACTTGACAAGTATTCAATATAATTAAGTGCTTTCATTGTGGAAAAAGTATTCGAATATGCTTTCTTAGTAATTAAAGCACTCAAATACTTTTGTATAAAAATATTTCCAAAGTAAAGAATAAATAATAAAATAAACAAATTAATAAAAAGGTTTGGTTATTCAATGTAAAAGTATTTTTAAAAGTTCTATGAACGTTTATTGTATTTTGCAAACTATTATTGTTGATTATTAAAATAAGTTTGACAAATATTATCATTAAGTGTAATTCAAAATTGTGTTTGATAATACGTGTGAATAAGCAACATGACAAAATTATTAACATTGAAAAAGGTTTTTTTTTTATTTTTTTAGTTAAAAAAAATGAATTTTTCAAATTTATTTTAAAAGAAAAAATATTATATTTTTATTCAACTTCAAATATTTTTTATTTTTAAATTAAAAAGTGTTTCAAAGAGTGTTTTAAAAAAATTGTGTTTCAAACAATCACTCAAACAAAATATTGAAAGTTGACAAGTGGCACTAAAATTAGCTTAGTTTTAAGGGATGAATCATTATTTATTTTTTAAAACTATATTTTAAAACACTTTTTTACTCTAGAAACAAAAATATAATTTAAGTTGCATAAAATATAATAATTTTGGCCTTTCAAAATAAACTTTTGAAAAAAATTTATTTTTTAACTCAAAAAAACAAATATTATTTTAGGGCCTTTTTAAGATAAATTATTTTATTATGTGTTTGCTAACCCTAATTACATTTAATGATAATTATGAGTCACTATGATTTCTTCTTAGATTTATAATAATTATTGTTCATACTAATTCTTTGCAATATTCGAAAATGTCTGTATCTTATGTTTTTTAACATTCATTTTTTTCTCCTTTCAAGGTAAGCATACCAAATGTTCCTTTCTCCACATTAGCATAACAAGTGTCTCATAAAAACCTTAAAATTACACTTTATATTAATAAATTTTAAAACAATTTTTAATGGCTTTATAATTTAATATCATAAAGTGATAACAAAACTACTTTATAAAAATCATCATCATTGAATAGTTTTCATAAAATATTTTATAATACAGAGATCTTGTAATCATTTTATTAAAATTTTCTTCAATCAAGTAGTTTATTATTGATATTATAATAGCTTTCTTAAAAATTATTTTATATGATTTAATTATAAAGCATTTTTTAACACAACCACTTCATAATATTACATTATAATATGAGTTTTTATATTTTTTTCATAAATGCCTTTAATTTTTAAATGAATTTTACAATTTGATTCATAAACATGCTACATAAAAAGAATTTAGATATACAATAGCATAACTTTCAAACTACTGATATCTTCTATTGAGACCACTTTAAGTGATGCTAATATATATGAAGTAATAGTCTTGTGTCGTGTTAATGTCACAATGTGAGATATACCTTTAAATGGTGATGATGATATAAGGGATGACATGTTCCTTGAGCGATAACAATGTCTCGAGGAGATAAGTTAATCTTAAGTGATGATGATGCTACAATAAGATGTATATTATCTAGAGTGACGTTAATGCCATGTTGAGATGTAACATAGCTAATGTGATGCTAATGCCACGAAAGGTATGACAAAATATAGTGAATAATAGACTAAAGAAAAGATGTATATCATTATTTAATTGTGTAAGAAATGTCGTGAAAAATGATTATTAGTTACTATTATTATTTATGCATCATTTTTATATAACTTTTCTCTTACTTTAATGTTATGTGTTATATTGTTATTTAGTCAACAAAGTCTTTTACATTTAGTTCGCATATTTTTATTAACATATGCAAGTACAAATAGCTTATATCATAAGAGATAAAGAATAATGTTGAGAGATGTCACATTGTTTGTAAGCATATTAGTATTTTATTTATTAGCTATAATAAAATAATGATGTAATAAGATAAAATAAGACATATGATGATCGTCTATTGTCTTTGATAGTTGTTAACTTCTTCGTATTTCTATTCATTTTTATTTTTATTTTTGGCTAGTTGCTTTAAAAAATTATAGAATATTATTTTATGACATGGCTAAAAATAGATGAAAATAATTGAATTGATGTTTGGATTTTATGATACTTAAAAAAAAACTTGAGACAAACAACACATGATTTTACTCTTAGCTAGTTAGCATAACTTGGTAATGGATTGGCTCTTCTAAGATTAAAATCAATTTAGAGAGAGATCATTCCTATGACATGGCTCCATATCATTGAGATCATTTCTCAAGATATCTTTTATCTCACTATTTAAATCATTTTTAAGAAAGTACAAAGAATATTATATACTCTTCACATCAAACATTAGCTTTTCGCGAAAAAGAACCACTTCGTTTGTGTATGATTTGAGTTTAAATACTTTCCTCAAAAAATTGGCCACATCAAATTGGTGTTTCTATTTTTCTAGCTTTTATATTGACAAATGAAGTCAAAATTTGATGAAAATTTGAAAAAAATATATATATCTATTTACAAATCATAATCTTTGTTAAGAACTTTTTATTTTGAAGTTAACATTTGGAGATTTAGATAGCTTGAACTAATATCTATCATTTTTAAAAGTTTCTTTTCATGTTCTTACTTTTTTTGTGTAAAAACCATGACAAATCAATTTGGCTTGACTTGAAACGTTTTAAAACCTCTTCTAATCTCATGGAAGAGAAATTTTTATATTGTCTTTTAAATTTCCATCTTTTTCATTTGGATGGATTTCCTAATTTTTATTATTTTTTGTTATCACTTGTAGAACAATCTTCTAACACTTCCATCGTTGTTATCATTTGCATTGGCTTCACAGCCGATCATTACATCCTCTATGTCAAATTGGTATTAAAACAATGTTTATAGTGATTTCTAAATTACCACTCATGATCTTTGATCCAAGTATTGTCAGTGAGGTTTCTAATCATTTTTTGCACAAAAAAACTACCCATTATTACTCTCATTTTGCTAGATGTTGCTTTATTTTATCTGATCATTGCCACACATGTGGTGGAGCTTCAAAATTAGAGATCTTTCAATTTTTGTGTAAAAAAGGATGTTTTGCTTTCTCAATTGGAAAAATCACAAAAACTACATCTTATATTAATTATATTGCTTGGATTTATTTTTGCTTTAACTTTTTGTTTAAGGCATATTAGTTTGTTGTAGATTCTTAAACTCTTTTTTGCATATATTATACAACATTTTGAAGTCCTAGGCATTCATTTACAGCATTTACTTTTGTTTCTTATGATTATTATTTGAAATGCTATCATTGAATATGTTTAGTTTTAAAACTTTGAATTTCAATTCAAGTTTAAAAGTAAATTTATTTTATTTCTAAAGGTCACAAAATCTTAGATATGTCCATTAGCTTCATATCACTTGGAACTTATCAACTCAATAAAACATTCTTGTCTTTGGTATATGATCATTCATTGAGTGATCATATGCTTTGCTACAATAGATTAGATTTTATTTATATTAATGGAAGAGAGCTTATAATGTGTAGGCACCTTAGTTTTATGAGCTTCATTATAGAACATTATTTTGCTTGAAATGGTTTTTTCCATTTAAGCTATTAGACTACTTATGCGTAGCAATCAATATCACTTACATGTGATGATTATTGGTAGTTGAAAGGTTAACTTCATCCCTTGGAATATTGTGAATTCCTTACATTTATAGTGACTCACTCATACATAATCATATCTTATTAGTTGATGAGATTAGAGTACAATTAATATCATTAAAAAATGCATACTATAACTTTCATGCTATTATCTTATAGATCATTTGTCTTGTACCATACATTTGAGTATATCCACATTACTCTTATTATTATTTTGTGTGAACAACCTAACAATATTTTACTCTACTTTGTCAAAACAAGTCTAAGCCTAACTCTTCTTAAATTCTAAACCAAAATCCATCTCTACATTAGCCACTACTCCAATCATGATAGAACAATCTATAATTCTTATTATTATACCTATCTCTACTTTGGAGTCTCATTTTTTGACATCTATTTCATTTTTTTTGAGATAAGATATTAATAGATTTTTAAAACATTTTTTATGTTATCTCCTTTATAAGAAATCATGTATTTTAAAATTTATTTTTTGTCATCAAACTCGGATGTTTTGAAAATATCCCATAATATAAGAAAAACCACATATTCAATTCCACATAAGCAATCAAAATGTTCACATTATTTGTAGCAAAAATAAACTAAGAACTCCACTCAAAGTACTCTTGGAGTCTAGTAAAGAGTTTCTTTATTATCTATAATTATTAAGTCAAAATAAACTAATTCAACTATCATAAGTTTAATAGATAAAGTTTATATAATTATATATATTTGAATCAAGCTATATATTACGGTTCATTTACAAAATAAAAACATATAATAATTTGGATGTGCATTGCTATAAAAAGAAATAAATAAACAATCGTGCAACACATCTAAGTCTTTAGATTTCAATTATTTACTTTATATTTTCATATTTTTCCCTTATTTGTCCCTTAAATGAGACATTTGGTCAACCAATAATTCAACTATTTACCATTAGACCTAGGGTCAAGTCACTAATATTTAACTAAAATATATCATAGTTAATATATTAAAACATAATCTTATAATCTATTTTTTGAATCATGTTATATTTATTATCATTGTTCTCATATTCAAATGTATCTTAACTGATTACTTTTTGTATTAGATTGTACACTTTTTTATATAAAATGTTCTAAATCAATAATAAATACACAATCACAATTTGTTTCATGCATCAAGTTATACCCACTTTCGTTATTCATATATTTAAATGCACCCTTACATACTATTTTTTGTATTAGACCACATGTTTTTTAAGACCCAATGTTCTAAATTAATATTAAATACACCATCATGGATTGTCTTCTACATTGAGTTACATCTATTGGCATTATTCCAATATTTAAGTGCAACAATATGAACTACTTCCTAAATTTTATTAAATCTATTTTAGATTCAATGTTTCAAATTCATTATCTTTTAAGGGTTTTTCTATTTTCTATATGCTTTTGTTCCTAGGTAACTAATTTTAGCAATATTAGAAAATCTTATTTATTTGGTTTTATCATAACATCATGTTCCTTTTCTTTTGTTTTAATTCAAATATATTAAATATATATAATATCATACAATATTCATCCCTCACTATAATTTCAATTATAAATTTAAACTAATAAATATTCATCTATCCTTAACTATGTGTTTAAACCAACTTATTTAGACCACCAAAGTTTCATATATTCACAATTATGAGTTTAAGTCATTCTTTTATTTAAATCAATGAATTACACAGCAAACAATTATATAAAAAAGTATATAGCTTATCTACTCACTCATAAATTTCAAATTTATTTATATTAATACCAATTGTTGTATCTATTATACATCACCATCAAGTTACATATAAGAACTACAATAGAAAATTTCAAATTTTGTATCATCACTCTTTTAATGATTTAATCATTACAAAATAAGATATTTGATTATATTACATATACATCAAATCAAATATCTCATAGATTTTATATATTGCATATTTATATCGAATTCCAAACTTATTTATTTAATGACTAACTATTTTATATCTCAAACATCAATCAAATATTAAATGCGTCATTAAGTTACATAGAATGCATATTTTTATTTTTATTTTTTGAATAATGGTCACAATAATAAATAAATAAATAATTGTTTGTTTCTTTCAAATTTCCTAAGCTCTTCCCCTTTCTAGTTTCCTTTTTATAGCTACAACACTTCCTTTCACTTTCTTACAACAACACAAGAAAAGTTTTAAAACTTCATTACTCTTTATTCCTATATAGTGGTACCACTACCTCTTATTTCTTTCTCATAATAATAACAAGTTAGCTTCATGAATTTCTCCCAAAAAAGTTTCTCATATAATTAGACAATCATTTAATAGTTTCTTGAGCATCTTTTCCTTTTTGCAACTCTTTTTCTCTCTCAATAGCCTTGCCCCTTACCTTCTTGCCACTTGATTAGAAATGGTTACCATCGATTCTTGTGTTTCCTCACCATTGGGATCCTCTCCTCAATTCATGGTTTAATAATTTAGAAAATTTTGATTTTTATTAATATTTAATTAAAACCTTGACTCTAATCATTTTTCTTAAAGTTTTTTATCTAGACAATTTCTAAAAATGTTTTTTGGCTAGTGTAAACTTTTTTATTTCATAAACTCTATTTTTCATAAAATCTTCATGATTTTTTAACATCATTTGCTATTTTTAGTAATTTTTTCTTTCTAAAAATTTATATATTTATTAAAATAATATTATTTCCTCATATGTTTGGATTTTAAATGAAATGTAATACTTTTTATAATTTTTTTTGAAATTTTCTAACATGATTGGATATTTTTTCAATAACTTTTATTTTTATAAAAATCATATAAATTAAATTTAAAATATTTTTTTATAACTTTGATCATTTATTTTATGAATAATTTTTCTTATTTCTTTTAAGACTCTAACTCTTTTTTTATAGTAATTATTAATTTTGATAATTTAAATAAATTATCAAATTTTGATAATATCTAATAAAATTTCATATTAATAAATATTTTCTCCTACTTCTTGAGACATTACACATATATTCAATTATAGTACCTACATCATATATTTTATCTTAGTCGTCTTTTTTTACTTATTATAACTTAGATTACTAGTTTATGTTACTATTCTTATACCTACATTATCTTTAATGATGATCCATCATGATTATTATCTTTCCTTCCATCTGTACATCTTCTTGCTATCCTTATAGAGATAAGAAAAACAAGAAATTTTAGTTTGAGATTGTCATACTTGATTTATTGGAGCTAAGTACTATCGATGATGAATTCATTTTTAGACAATTTTTTTGAAGAGTTTGAAGAAAAACATATTCTATTTATTCCATGTGATGATATTTTCAAGAAATTATTTTACTAGTCCTCATCATTATTGTCTAATAAAGATCATTTGGAGGACTCTTATGTACATGATTATGAGCATTTTTATGTACTATTATTATAATTTTATTAGATTTTATAGTCATGTTATTATTTGAGCTTATTTCACTTTAACTAATGCCTAAGCTTAGTTGTCTTGTATCTATAGCACTTATTATATCTCTACTAGATCAATTTGCTACTCCCATGCCACCAAAACTTAAAATTTCTTGTTCCATAATATGATCACACTTAATAATTTTATCTTATCACCTCCATTCCCTAAGATGTATTTACCTTTTCCATTTACTTTCTTTTACCCATCATGTATCTAATCAAAAGAAAGTAGAATACAATTAATTTAATTATTGACATTCCACTTCTAAGCATATATCAGGAGAGTAAATACTTAGAAACAACATATAAGTTATTCTTATATAAATCATTGTATTACCTTCTTCATGTTTATAGATTGTTTTTTGTTGATCACGATGGATGATGACGAGGAATGTCATAGGCTTATTATCCATTGGGGAATGTTGAATTTTGTCACCCATGCTTCTATGATGAACTCTACTTAATAACAGGTGATTCTAAGAGAAGGTTTGACTTAAAAGCATTTGGTACTTTACTCTATAAGTTAAAAATCATCCATCAATAAGCTAATATTGCATGGTTAAAAGCCACCCATAAGTTTAAGATAATAAAGGATGTGTGCATTCCTTATAAAGCCTTTGAGATGAGGTCTTTAGTTCTTATGGGTTATGCATATCCCAATTACCATGAAATATGTTGAATTACTTGATTAGAGTTAGAAACTATTTGCTAGTAAGTAATTAGAGATTTAGAGATTTTCCAACAACCATAAAAGAGTTATAATAATCATAATATGAAATTTAAACCCAAATTATTTAATGAGAGAATAAAATAAAAAAAAATTTTAAAATATTTTTTTATTCTATAATGTCAAGTTATTATTCATGTTGTGCATGACATTTTGTTTTATTCGATTTAGTATGGATTTATAAACTTTGTTTTGTTATTTATTATATTATCTTTAATTCATTATTTCAATATTATATTGTAATATTTTTATTTATCTAATAGATAATTAGCTCACATCCTTTTATTTTGTATTTTGAAGTTTTCTACATGCATCACAAAACGAGATAAAAAAATGCTAGGCATTATGATGAGATATTTATAATTCATTTATGAGCATTTGAAAGATTTTTGATAATTAACTTTGTAAATATTTATTTTAATAGATTGGATCTATTTTTGCACTATTTTTTTACCCTTCTATAATAAATATATTGTTGAAATATATAATTGAAATGTTTATTGGTAATAATTTTTATATATTATTTATATGAGATGTTATCAAATATTTATAAAGTCAAAAAACAAGAAGAAAAAAATGAGAATAATTTATGATAAGCAAAGTTAATCCTTATTTAAATCATCTTTTATTAATCATGTTTAATCTAATCAAAACATGATAGTCATGATCACCTCTATTATAATTAATAAACAGTACATGTTTATCATCGAGGTCATAATTTTTATCTCTTTCATTATTTTATAGATATTTATAATTTTGTAGATATTTAATTAATTCTATAATCTATGTATTTGAAATAAGTTATTTATCTTCAAGTTTCTCCATTTGCTAATTTTTTTGGCATTGACCACTCACATTTCTACACGCATGCACTGGCTTAACATACAAACAAGCATCGAAGACATCCGATATTAACAATTAGCATTACATTTGGCAACAATGTCATCAAAACTGTTTGATAATGATTTGCAATTTTATAAAGGATATTTAAAAAGTGATTTTGAAAAAAAATAATATTTAAAAAATATTTATATAAAATTTCTCCATTTGCTAATTTTTTTGGCATGCACCACTCACATTTCTATACGTTTACATGGTTAACGTACAAAAAGGCATCAAAGGCATCCGTAATTAACAATTAACACTACATTTGGCAACAATTTCATCAAAATTGTTTGATAATGATTTTCAATTTTATAAATGAAATTTAAAAAGTGATTTTGAAAAAATATTTAAAAAGAGTTTCATATCAAATTTTTCTTAAATATCTTTAAAATGAAAGTAGAAAAAATAAAGCCAACCATAGCCAACGTATGCATAATAGAGAAAACGAAAATGGTTCACACTTCATACAAAACGTCGTACAACAGATTTCACCATCCCTTCATAAACTTGGAGATTCGTGCAAAGTGGACAATTGTCCGCATAATTTTTTCGTGAGCTTTTTCTTTGTACCCTTCCGCGTGTATCTTTGTTTAAATTTATTTTTAATTAACAGATGAAAGAGCCTGCCACCTTCCTCCAATCTAAAATGTGGTTTAATAATGCGACAGAATGGCTTATGGAAAAGAAAAGAAGCAGCCAATTCCGTCTCGTGGAAATTAAACAATTACAAAAATTACAGCAAATAATTTTAAAAAAAAAATAAAAGAAAACCCCCCCGAGAGCCGTAACCTGAGCCATATAACCAACCGCAACCCACCACAGTTATTTCTCCGCCCTCACAAGAAAACCTCTCCTCTCTTCTTCAGTCCAAAGAGCTCCGCCTCCTCCGCCGCCACCTCCGAGGGGAAGGTCGCCGGAGAAGGTAATTTCCACACTTTATTATCTCAAGCCTTTCTCTTCTTTCCTAATCCTAGTCGAGCATGTGGCCAATCGGCGACCAAACAGGTTCGCAATCTTCTCGAGTGGTTCGATTGAGATCCCGAAGTGGGGACCGAGGAAGCGTCATGTTTTTTTTGGGTTTTCCACCATTCAAATGGTGGGGACCAATCTCTGTGCTTGCCAATGGTTGCCCTCTGGCCGCCACAGGCAAGACCGGGACACATGAGAGTTGCGACCCTTTCACTGCAGGCCCCTACCTTTTTGATATTTGACCGTCCTACCCCTGCCGTATTTTGCATTTCTATTTAAAAAAAATATGATTTATTTTATTAATTTACATCTTGATTCCTAATTATTAAAATTTGGTTATTGGCATGAAAATTGGAAGTTATATTTCAATTTTTTTTATTTTATTGAATCTGTTCTACATGTCTTTGGAAATCTTTTTGATATATTGATGTTATGCATATTCGCAGAAGCAACAAATGGAGTGGTTTGATGTTGTATTCTATAATATATATTTATTTATTTTATTTTATTGTTTTGAGGTGATTTCAAAAATATTATGACCGCAGGCTAAAGAAATTTTAAAATTGCGGTGGCGATAAGTTTAATATATGTGGAAGCATCAGGGTGAGACGAATTTGCCGTAGATATATCGTGATGGGGATTTTGTTTTTTTTTTTTATTTTTTTGCAGAGGGTTACATGTGCAATTTTGTAATACACAAGAAGGTTTACGGAAAAGTCTTGTCGGGACAAGTGGCTTTATAAAAACTAAACTGCGCTGATTTCCGATTTTTTTAACTAACAAATAAGTTTCATTTGAGTTTCAGCCGATGCAAATAATTTAGTGGAATAGACTAAACAGCTTGTATTAAATGATCATTAATTGAACTTTAATAACAAGTTATTTTCTTGAATATTTTAAGAATATAGTTAATAATGCCATTTTAAATCCAGATTAAAGAGAGATTTTTTTTTTTAACGACTAAATCAAAAACCAAAGAAGGAATAGCATTACATTCAATTTTAGATAAGGATGATCTTTAATCTTCAGGTGATCGTCTTAGTTGACGAGTTAGAACTGTTAATTTTTTATTTGTCAACTGATAAGGTTTAACAACTTGTAATAAAACTACTCGTGCTCTTCAGATTATCATTGCATTAGTGATAATTTTTATTTTTTTAAGAAAATGATGTGTGATAAAAACAGTATTTGTAATTATTATTTGAACGAGAGTTTTTTTAATAAAGCTTCTTACAAATGTGTCGAACTAATCATTATCGGTCCCTGAGTTAGGAAATAAAGATGAATACGTAATTCATTTTTAAGAATTGATTATTGTGTAGCTTTTCCCGAAGCAAATAAATAAACGATTTCTGGAGAGATGAATTGAAGCAGAGGAGGGAGGGAGGAAGAAGAAAAGCAGCCCCCTTTTGATTGATAAGAGTTTGTATTTCGAGCTTGTTTTGCTTACTTCGATTCTGGTTTGGTGAAGGGCGAGAAGAGGAGTGATTACGAAGAATGAAGAGGACAAGTGTAAAAGCAGGGAAGGCTTATAACCACCCAGGAGAGAGCCCAAGCGCCGAGTAGAAGCAAAAAGGCGGCATGGCAGGACGAAGCCAGGCACCGGCGGTAGAGACCTCACCGGAGTTGGACCACCGGCGGTGGTCTTTCTGCGGCGTGGAGGAGGAGGAGGGCGGCCCATTGCTGCATTGAGTTGGTGCAGTTGAACGTGATATTGGCGCATACGGCTCAATCACTACTCACTTTCCCCCCTTCTTTACATCTCTTCTCGTTTTCTTGCTTGTTTTTTTTTTTTTTTTTGGTTGGTACTTCTCCTGAAGATGTAGTTTTTCCTTCTTTTCAAAGCTTGCCTTTCCTTTTTGCTGCTTCTACTTAGTTATTACACCAATGCATGACCTGTGTAATGAGATCTGGAGCTTTTTCTTCTCTTCTTAATCAATTTTCCGAGTTGCTTGATGTTTTGTGATGGCAAATACATGAGAGAACAAACGGAGAACTGGGTTTGTTTGGTTTGATGTCTTCTTCTTTTCCTCATCCAATGCTAGTTTTCCTTCTAGTTGTCCCTTAGCAATCTGGCACTATTAAGTCTCTTCGTGTGAGTTTCTACTTTTGTTGGAATACTTGGAATGCAGTGGCAAATTTTGAGTGCTGGGAGTCTAATTTGTTAGGCTGTGCTACCTTGGCTTTTACTTGGTGGGTTTTCTATTATATCTCTATGTCATGATTTTTCATTGTTCAAGGAAATGTCCAAGTTGAAAGGTCTGTTTGTAGGTGTGAATCGTTTGTATAAGTAGTTACCATTCTTTGAATCACGTGTCGTAGTTAACCATTTTGTTAACGTTGTAAATTAAGTAGCATTTTTATTTCTTTTATTACTTGGTTTTATGTTATAATAACTTAACATGTTTCGTGTGAGAATAACTCTTCTATTCTAATCTATCTTTGTTTTGTTTGAAAGATAAAATATCAAAGTATATGATTTGTTTTCTTTGTTAGCACTAGAAAATCTTTTTTGGGAGAGTTCTATTAGGTATAATTACAAAAAAATGTTGTAATTATGATTATATTAGCAAACTTCATTCTATTATCTAATATGTTTGGTAATCATAATCTTTCAAATTTTTATAAATTATGATGTTTGCATTAAAATATGATTTATTAAAGATTGGTCACCTATCAAAGGTGAAAGTTTTATTAATAAAAGTAACAAAATGCTCAAGATTTTATGCGAATATTACAAAAGAGAAACAAGAGTTGTACAATACCAAAACAAAATTGCATTATTTGCTTAATGCTTACAAAAGGATCCTACATGCCTCAGAGAGAGAAGAGTTTTCTAAGTTGACAAATAGAAATTTACCTTTACGAAATGAGAGAAGAAACCTAAATGGAATGATTAGTGTGAATTGATTTACACTATTATGATGTTATTAATCTCCAACTTCTTATAACAAAATTCAAGTCTTTGTTAGAATTTAGTTATCTAATTCTTGATAATATCTCTGTTATCTTCCTTGGACTTAAATAACTCTCTATTGAATGATCATTCAAATGTTGATATCACCACATACAGATCATTGTTACATCTCCAAGAGCCATGGATCTTAATTATTTGGAATGCACAATAGGTTGATTTAATATTGTAAGAAAACTATTTCTAGATGTCAAATGTTCAAAAGCATCTAATATAATTATTGTAATATATTCTTGATTTTGCATATAATTTTTTAATAAAATAATACTAAATAATTATTTTTGAAAGAAAGCTTCTTATTTAATTTTTTGGTTTATTTAGTGAACATAAAAGAGAATTTTTAAAAATATACTTTCAAAAGAGCATATAAAAATATTTTATGAAAACCATGTAAAATATAAATTTAAATCTTAATATTGTTATGTTTGGAGTAAAAAAATGTCAAATACAATTTTAAACCTCCTTATATTAAAACAATCTTAGGCTAACCCAATTTATAAGTTTTGTTACATAATTAAGAAGATCTAGAATTAATTTTAAAAACTATTTATTTTGTTAATTAGATTTTAAAATATTTCCAAAACAATTCTCTAATATTTTATAGTCAATGTATTATTAGAAGTATGATTTTTTAAACCCAAATGAACTATAATTTTTAATAAATGAATATATATAAATATTACATTTTATGATAATTGATTAAACTAGATATCAAGTAACAAATATTTTTAAAAAGAATTAAATAGTTTCCTTCAAAAAGATTGTTATTTATCAATTTTTTGTTTATTTATAATTTTAGCATAAACAGAGTTAATAAGTTAATGATAAAGCTTTATAGTCAGCCTTAAGATCCGTACTTTGGTATGTAGTCTGGGTGCCCTTTTTTCCAGATGATCTCATACACGACTTTTCATTCAAATATTTACAAAACAATTTTATTTTTATATTATAATATATATTTATTTTATTTTACTAAACTAAAATTTTAAAATAACATTTTTATATAATAAAATTATTTTTTAATACATTGTTTCGATTTTTCAATTACAATTTATGAAACACAAACATCAGAAAGGTCCGCTTTTAATCCTCAGTCTCCGTGCATTTTTCTTACCGTATTCTGACGGCAACTGTAGAAATAAATCTATCGTTAATCACTCCGAATCAGGTAACTAAACGGCCTTCTTCGCTTCAGCGGCAAGGTTGCTTTTGATCGAGGAGGCATTCCCCTTCATCGTGGCACTTCGCATTTGAGAGCTTTTCGTCTCTTCTGGACGCGATCCTGAAAATGGCAGAGGTTTCCCTCGATTTTGCCCTGTTTCTTATTTTATGTTTTTGATGGATGTTTTTTTTTTTTTTTTTTTTTTTGTTTGTGTTATAGATGTGCATGTTTCGAAGAATCTTCTGTTTGATATTGTGTTGGCTTTCTATTTTGATTTTGAAACTAGGTATATTGATGGTTTGTTTACGAGTTCGTTTTGTTCTTTGTGCTTTTACCTAATATTTGACGAACATTTCAGATTTTCTTTTTTGGGGATGCCAAGCAATTTTGTGATAGGACATCGATTTTTTTGTGGAACTTTTTATTATTTTAGCGGAGGAAATCTCATTTGTTGTTTGAGTTGTTTCATCTTGTTCGTAATTCGTTCCCGTCAAAATCCTTTCGAAATTTGAGTTCGCGATTCTGGGAGTAATTTTTTCGGACAAACTATTAAGGATTGGCTATGGTTGTTCAAGTGGCGCTTTCTGTAGCTTCGATTGATACCATTGCTCTTGCACAGCTCAACATTTCATGGTATCAGTGTTTCGATTGATACCATTGCTCAATTATGGTTTCTGCACTTATAGACAACATTCGGGCAATCATAACTATAATAATGTCAAACTGTCAAAGCATTTTCTTCATTCTGATCTGAGCATATGAATAGATGATGGTTAAATGAAGTGATGTGGTTAGAGCTTTTTTCCTGTTAATAAGATTCGCAAATTTACACGTGAAAGTGCTATGTGTGTTTTTTAAGTTGTTGTATATCTTTTGTCTTATTTGAGCATTTTTTATATCACATTTAAAGTTGTTTTGTATCTTAAAGCATTGCCTGAGAACCTTGCATATTTGCCGGAAAATTTGGTATTGAGCACATATTGGAAGTATCATGGATTTAAGTGGTTATGCCTTTAGAATTATACATTTTAATGTTTAGCCCAGAAAACCATTGCTTGCAGTGGTTCGGTTAGCTTAAAACAAGGAAAACCTGTTTTTAAAACAAAGAAATATCTTCAATTTTTTTATTTGGTTGGGAGAATTTAAATCACTGTGTATTGTAAACCTAATGAATCCTTCAAAAGGAGAATTTAGTTTTACAAAAATTGCATGAAACCAAATCTTGATTTGGTTCTTCCCTCTTCCTGCAACTCCTCCGTGTCTTTTCTCCATCTGCCATCCCTCTTCTCTTTTCTCATAGCTTGCTTTTTCTTCACCATCTCCTATTACTCTTTTGAATATAAACGACTAGTTTTATTTATATTGGATAGGATTAATGATTAATAAGCTACAAAGCACAACAAAAATTATCTAGCCAAACAAGAAAAGTTATAGTTTCAATACATCAAATTGATTTACCTTAATTCAAAGTTTACATTGGATCCTTTTCTTCAAGCCTTGCAAATGATCAAATGTATTGAAGCTTTGCTCCGAGAAAGTCTTGCAAATGGTTTTTCATGTCCTTGGGCATAAGCATTTCAATTGAATCCCTTTCCTCACAGCCTTTCTCAAGCATTTCATGTTTAAGCAATATAGGTGCCAATGGGCCAGGCTGTTTTACACGTTGCCATTTTTTTGTCTTTTAACCTTCAAATCAATAAAACATTCCGTTGTGCTGTTCTCTCATAAAGATCAGTACCAACAGAGTCATGCATGCATATCATTTTATATATCAAATAAACTAACAAGAAGTTATCAAATTGGAAGTAATAGTGGCTGGTATTCTACAAGTAAATATCAAATACAGATGGTGGAGTCATCATACAAAGGTACATGGTAGTCCCATTTTGGCCCCATCTGTGGTTATTGCAATTGTGATTTTTGTCAGACTGTTTGGTAGTCCTCTAAATTCTTGGCACGTCATATGAAACTTGAAAATGGTTATATTCTATGTATTTTCAAATGTTTCAATGATAATTTTAGTTGAGTGCAACGTATGATGTATGGGCCATTGGTTTATTGTGCTTTCAGCTTCAAATACTTCACAAAGGCTGGATGCTAACACGCAAACTCGAAATTCCTGAAGGGAAATTGCACCACCTCACCTCCTTTTCTCTCAGCTACAAATCCCATGCAAGATCTATTGCTTTTGCACCTTCTCTCTTAAAAAATTGCTACTGTGTCTTCTAGCCTTTTTACTGTTTTTTTTTGTTGCCTTTTACCATCTAGTGCTCAGATCTGAAATTACTTTGCAATATAATCACTAGAGAACTTATTAGGGGTGTATTTACATGTTTAGCTCAATTCTTTATTTTTTGAAGAAGCATCATGAATTGAAAGTGACTGGTCTCCAAGAAATCTTGATGGTGATTTGTTTGTGGAATTGGCACAAGAAATTTTAGAACTCTTGATGATTTTGTGGCTTATTAAAACTTTAGTAATTTTACTATGCATGTCGCAAAGCCAATTAATGTCTATTTGGATTATGGTCTCCCCACCTTACTTTAATTGTTTTATTTGTAAACTTACATACAAATTAACTATTCTTTTCACAAGAAAATGACTACACATTATTTCTTATTCTCTCTATATATCATGATTTCTCTGAGTTATCATCATATTTGTGTGGAATTGATGTAACAGTCACAAAGGATGATCTAGCTAATGGTTTTGAAAGTCTTTTTTATAGTTCTTCACTCTGGCCAAAATGCAAAAATTTGTACTTTTATTGGGAACATATGAATGTAGAATTATCCACTCTATGTTCTTTTCACAATAGAAATGTGTAGTTGTCAATAATAGCACATGTAGCCCAACATTTCTTGTGCACTAATTTATTGAAAAATGAGGTAGATAAATAACATATTACATTATGGATATCCCTAACAACCAACTACTGTTTGAAGAAAGTTAAGTTTGACGTTGGGGATGCCATTTTTCGCATGATGCATAAATTGATTGTATGAAGAATTCTTCTTACAACTAAATGATAAATTTAAGCTATGGTGTATTATTTGTTATGATGATTATGATTGCGTTCTCAGACTTTTACATGTAGTGACATTAAAAGAAGTTGAGGGTTTACAATCTTGATTGAAATGAAAAAGAAGAAACTAACAATAATGAAAGTGAAACTAGTGATGATTAAGGAGAAGCTCAAGTGGAACATTTTTTTGGAAGGGATCAAGAGCACATTATTGGTGAGATAGCTTGTGGCCAACAAGGATGATTTAGTGGAGCCTTATCACCTATTCCGCATGCCTTGTCCCATATGGATTTATTTGGACATTTTATGGATTTATCATCTCTTAAGATTTTATTTGGTGAGTATAGATAGGAGGGATCAAGTTGTTTTACAAGTATTTGATCAAAACTTGTTTTGCTCTAAATAGACATGAAAACCTTTGCTTCCACTTTTGATGAGCATTGCATGACACTATTTGATTGGCGGGCATAGCAACATTGTCATATGTGTGGTGGTGATGTTGGGACATAGTTACTTTCTATATTGTCTTTTTGCCTTTTTTGTGATGACAAAATGGATAGAACGACAAATCATAGTGCATTATCTTGACTTTGTGTTAATGTCATGTGATCCTCTGGAGATCAATGGGTGGGCAATGCATTGTGTATCATGTGTTGAATCTTGATAGTAGGTACAAGCTAACATATGGCACTTTGTTGCCTGGAATGTATCAAGTGGTTATTTTGACTACATAATAGCTATGCTAACTTTTTAGAATGATTTTGAAAAATAGTTATATAAGTGTTTGGAGGTCATTTTGCCATGTATATTCGCTGTAAATACACTTGAATTTGCTTCATTTAAGAGGAAACAAAAATTATTCTTTGCAAGTGCATTCATAGTACTCGAAGAGTTTTTCTAAACTCTTAAGCCAACCGTCTTCTCTTTTTACCTTAAGCTTGCATTGTTAATTTACATCATTTGTTGAGAGTTGGTAGGGATTTTCTTTATTCTAAAACATATTTATTGGGCATATTAGCTAGAACTAGGTGTGGGTTTTAGAGACAGTTTTCTCTTAGGTTGGTGTTGTAGTATACCTTACGTGTTCCAAAAGGTAGATTGTAAGATGCTTCTTTACCAACTATTGCAAAACAGTGTGGATAGTGTAGGCTCAATCAAATTACTTGAGAGTGAACCTAAGCTTGATGATTGAGACCAAATCACTTGAAATTTAATTGTACTTAAATATTTATTTTCTCTCTTGATTTCTTTTTAAATTTAATTTTCACAAAAAATTTATCCAATTCACCTTATAATGATTGTTATCTCAAATATGTCGAAAGCTTTTTGGTCACCATCAAGTGCTTATGAGCAAGGTTGGTTATAAACAAAGCAACGACTTCTACGTATGTGATATTTGACCTTGTGCATGCTTACCGTAGCATTTATTAAACTTCCAAACACATGAATATGATGTTTTAGACATGTTCTCTGTTTTATGAAGTATGAGTATTTTGTATGTTCTCCTTGGTTAGTTTAAAATGATTCCCAAGTGGATTATTGCTATATTTGGCTTTCATAACACAAAATAGATTAATTAATCTCTTGATATGCTTCTATTGTGATGATTCAAATTTTCTTAATTTGAGATTAAGTATTTTTAAATTGTTCTCTAAAATATATTCTAAATTAATCATATAAAAAAAATATATAATAGTGTTATTACATGTGAGATCAACCCCTGTTATAAAAGTATATTCATATCTCACAACTAGGTTGTCATGTATTTATTCAATTTTTAGGTTTTGATGTTTTAATGTCACTTGGAATTTTTCTTGCGTATGATTTCAACTAATAATACTGCCTTTGTGATGACCTTGATTTGTAGTATTATTTTTTTATATTTTCTTTTAGAGCTTTACACTTTATTTGTTATCATTGAACATGAAAATTATCCAAACTATTAAGTTTATTTTTCAAATATGAAAGTTTCCAAAATTATTTAACATTTATTCTTTTAGTTTTTTTACATTCTTCACTCATCCCTTGGTATCTATTAGTGTTTGCATCATGTTGGCCTAAAAAATATTAATAGTAAGGGGTTTGAGTTTAACGTAGAGTCAGTAATTATATCAATGATAATAATGCTAATAAAAAAAATCATATTTTTTAAGCTTTAGCTAATATTTGCTTAACATAAGTTTTGTCAATTTAAGTTTGAACATCATTCAGATTAATATAATGTACTAAAAAATTATATTATAAGTATTTTATCAGTTGCAGTATAAAAATATTTTAATATAAGAAGATATAGTATATGTATATGCTATACGATTCAATAATTAATATTAATCCCTTTTTTGCTTCATTTATTATCGTTTTATTTTATTTTTGCTTAGATGTCTAGGTATTATTATGCCTTGGTCATCCCATATTGATTAAGGAGCACTATTACCATTTATTAAAAATATATTTTGATACCTTAAAAGTCAAAGAACATCATCAAAATCTTTCTCTTTTTCAATATGAACAGATCATCTCCTTACCCTTTTACCTAGAGGCTTTTGTATAGTTGTGCCTTATCTTGGTTGCTTTGCCTTTTCCAACAAGTATCATTGGGCGATCATTCCTTGCCCTCATCAGTCTTGGGGTTACAGGTCCATAGTTTTTTGCTTTGTTAATCATTGAATCGCATCATGTTATTGAGAGTCCAATATTGTGTTACAATTTCTAACATATCATATTTTTTCAGTTGTGTATTATTTTTTTCATTTTTTTTTCTTTTCTATTTTTCTCATTTTTCATATAAAATAATTTTACAATTATTGTACATCATATTCTTGATTATTGTGGGTCATCATTTGTTAATGGAAATTAACTTATTTGTTCATATGAGAATTAATTTATACTCAATATTTAATAATTTTATCATTGTTTGTGCAACAAAATGAGCAACGTCTCTTTATTAATTATTTTTATATATTCACAATGTCAATCCTACGATGTAAATGAATAAAATAATTTAGAAAGCTTTAAGAAGAAATGTTTTCTTATATTAGATAAAGTGAGCATGTGAAATAATCTAAAATCATTTATTGCATTTGCAAAAGAAATCAATTAACTATTGTAATAAATGTTTTCTAAGTATATCAAATCATCAAATTATGATTTAATAAATATTATTAATGTTGGAACTTCTCAATTATTGAACCAGGGTAAATAAGATTGGATTCAAGTCACCTTATTTATAAGTGTTTGAAAGTGCTTTTGAACAATTCTGAGCCAAAATAACCAAATTAAAAAAAAAATTAAGAGAGATTAAATAACATATTTTAGGAAATACAAATAATTATTTTAAGTTAAAATTTGTAAACTTTTTAGCAAAAATAACTTTTGTATATCTTGCAAGAAGTAAATTGTGATAGATATATTTTTAAATTTTTTATTATAATGATGATATGTTTTATATTTTTAAATTTTTTATTTTACAAAATTTAATTCAAGTGATGATACCTTTTTGATGATTTGATATATTCATGAGATATTTGTTGTGATGATTTATTTTGATTAATTGATTTTTTTTCAAATGTTATTAGTGATTGTATACTATTTCATATATTTATTTTGTCTTATATGAGATTAATTTTTCTTCAAACATATTATTTTGATTATCTTATTCATTTGCATTGTAAGATTGACATCATGAGCATATGAGAATAACTAATGTGCAAAAGTGAGATAAATTGAGAAAAATAAAAAAAATTGGTATTTTGGCCAAATGAGAAATATATTGTGATATAATAAAGAGATGAATTCCTCGTTTGTTACACATACTATGGTAGAAATATTAAATATTAAGCATGGGTTAATTCTCTCATGAACAAACGAGTTAATTTTTGCTTGCAGGTGATGGCTTGTAGTGATTATGAACATGGTTGAGATAGTGGTATGATGGGTAACAATTTTGGACTTATTTTATATGCGAAATATGAAACATGAGAAAAAAAAATGAAAGAGAAATGATATACAATTGAAAAAATATAATATAATATATATTATAAATAGTGTTACATAATGAGTCTCTCAATAGTATAGTATGGTTCCATGGTCAATTAAGCAAAAAAATAACGGGTGGCAGAATTATGAAATAATGCGTGACTCTTGTATAAAAGCTTTTAGGTGAGGGGTATAAGGTTGATTTGTTTTACATTGAAAAAGTGGATAAGGATTCTAATGTTGTTTTTTTTGCTTTAATGGTATTGAAATTTATTTCTAATAAATGATAATAATTGTGTTCCTTAGTTAGTATGAGAACTAAAGTAGGACAATACCTTACATTCGGGCTCAAATAAAATAAAAAGATAATAAATAGAGCACAAAAAAAAATAACCTTAATTGTGACATGACATATGTATATGATATATTTCTTTATACTATTCAAATATTTTTCTAGTTTAGTTTATAATATTTTATATTAATTTGAATGATATCACAACTTAGATTGATATAATTTATTGTTAATAAAAATGAACTAAAATTTAGATAATTGGAAAAAATTTGTGAGAGGTTGTGATGTTATAAATTTAGGAGAGATTAATAGTCCATAGAAATAGAAAATTCTTTTCATCATCTAGTCAATGTAATGTAAATGAGAAAAGATCTAAAGATAAATGTGCAAATATAAAAGAATTAAAATGTAATTTTCTAGATGTGTTAAAATATTATGAGAGAAAAGTTTTTTTTAGTTATCAAATTATTCAATATCATTTGAAGAATAAAAAGATAGGGATAACTAGAAGAAATTGTACCTATTTACACCTATAAAAGCTATGCAAAATTTTAGCTAAGAAAATTTAGTTGGTTTGTTAAATCTTTAAACCATGAGAGAGATTGAGCTTCTCAAAAGTTCTATATTATTTATCATTAAGATCATACACTCATGCAATGATTTCATTAAGAATTTTAAGATTTTCACTTGATTTTGCTTTATTAGAAATATACATAATAGAATTGCAAGATAAGGGCTTCTTTGAAAGGCTTAAGAAAAGGAAAGAGAAAATCTTGAATATATTGAAATTCTTAAATGTACATATAAAGGAAAGCTAGTGTGGATATGCACTTGAGGATTAATTAATGATTTTTCTATTATAATTAGATATTATCCAAGGCTTGAATTTTTACTTGAAGTTATGGAGAGTCAAATTCACTGTGAATTATGTTGGTTTATTTTTTGTTGATGGCATCATACTTGGTTACAAGATTATGGTAGATGTTAATGAAAAATTTGAGATAGGGACAATAATGTTATGCTGTGAGATGTTTTGCTTTAATAGATCTAATATTGTGTATAAATTGTAATTTTTTTTGGAATATGTGTACAAATATCATACATATGATAACTAATGATTGTGTATAATATCGAAAAACGAAACTTTTCATTATATAAAATTTAGGCACAAAAATGATGGTTTAACTAGTAGTGTGAAGTCATTAATAAATTCTAATTTTGAATAAGATTGATTAGATCCTCTAATAGACCATGTTGCCAAAAAATCATGCTTGGGTTAAATTTGTGTTTAAGCTATGGTGTGATGGACAATGTTATATATTTTTAACTGTAAATCTTTTATATACTAACATGCATAGAATGATAAATTCTAACATTGTTATTCTGAGATTATTTGCTTTAATAGATCTAACATTGTGTATAAATTATACTTTTATTTGGGATATGAGTACAAATATCTTAGAGATGATAACTAATGATTGTGTATAATATTGAAAAACAAAAATTTTCATTATATAAAGTTTAGGTTCGAAAATGATGGTTTAACTAGCAGTGTAAAGTCACTAAAAAATTCTCATTTTGAATAAAATGGATTAGAACCTCTACTTGGTCATGTTGCAAACACATCATGCTTGGATTAAATTTTTGCAACTTAAGCTATGGTGTGATGGACGATGTTATATATTGTTAACTGTAAATCTTTTATATACTAACATACACAGAATAAGTCTTTTTAAGGAGAAGACTTTGAGATAAATGATTTGTTCTACTAAAAAAATATGATTAAAATAAAGTTTGTGCATAAGAAGATTGTTGTAGCATTAGTGAAGATAAGCATAGAGAGGCATTTTGCTCATATTGTTTAGATATGTTAAATGTAAACCATTTAATTCTCAAAGTGCAGATGAATTATTAGAATTTTTCCATATAAATAATTTATGGAAGAAGACCAAAAAGATATGCAAAGAACGATTAAAAAGAACTTGATGCTTTTTAATATTATCAAGGAAAAATTGCTAGTGAATATTGTGTATGTAGTTAAACAACATTGCTTGATAATTAAAGAAAGATAATTTATTCTTCTGCTTTTATTTTGTGCAAGATTGAGCTTAAAACAGCACCTGCTGATTTTCGCTTTCCAACAACTAATCAATCAAGGCACTGCTTCACTCGCTACATCGAGTATCACAGGTACATAGTCCTTTTTTCACCTCAGTGTGTATTCACTTTTGACATACTAATAGATTGAAATTTGATATGAACCTAACTGCTATTTATGACAAAAATTATTTGGTCATATTGGATATCAATATTAAACTTTTAGGTGCATAGCTGCAAAGGGGGACAATTCTGATGGATCTGCTGATTGTGAAAAATTTTCAAGATACTATCGTTCACTTTGTCCAGAAGAGTGGGTGCGTTTTATTGATTATTTCCAAAATCTATGCTACTGTATGTCTTGCTAAACTTGTTGGATTGGTTATGTAAATTGCAAAATTTTATGTTTGCTCTCCGATATCAGTTTCATAAGCAATGAATGAATTAGAAAATTGATGCATCAATGCAGTTTCAACTCCATCGTTGCATGCCACGGTATCTATAATATACTTTTCTAAATCTTTTTTTTTTTAAGGTTGCTTTGCCTAACCAAGTCAGTGTTACATCTTCTTTAGGAAGGGTGCTGCATTTGCATCTGTTCCAGTTAATGCATGAAAGGGGCATTATTCAAGAACTGTCTTAATTTTTATTAAGTCACTCTCTCTCTGTGTTTCTTAAATCAAATCTCCTGCGTCTAGTTCATCTGTATTTCAACAACTTTGGTTCTTGCCAGTTTTGTTCAGTCAGCACTGCTTTTGCAAGTTGGTATCAAGGACATGAATTTCATTCTCTTCAACTTAACTATTACCGAAAGAAAAAAAAAAAAAATGCAGTACCCTTGCCCTTGAAAATTTTCCATTTTTTTGGTGCTATGTTTTCTTTTCCGAATGATTAGAGATATCGGAGTAAGCTGTTCATATTCCTTCCAAAGCTTTATGAAAGATTTTAAACACAATTCTTGATTTTACTGTTTGGTATGATAAGGGTTTGAGCTCCCTTCTAATTGGTTTCTCCTCAATTGGCTCTTGACAGTATGCCCTAATTTTCGTTTTTGTTGAAGATACTCGCTCTGCTCTGAATTTATTTGGTTTTACTAGAATCATAAAGTTCTTTTCAACTAAGATTTGACTGAGTTTTTATTCTGATCCTACAGGTTGAAAGATGGAATGAGCAGAGGGAGAATGGCACCTTTCCTGGCCCGCTCTAATAAGCAAACTTTATGACTTGCCTTTCTTTAGAAATTTAAAGGTGCATGTCAAGATCAAGGGTTCTCTTGGTTCTAAATATAAGTCTTTGCTAGGGTTTGATCACGACAAAACCTTCACATTTGATGTTTCCAATCCACCTGCTCTTTCAACCATGTGTTCGTTTGATTTATTGTGTCTAAAACCCGTGAATTTGGCAAATAAAAAAAGGAAACCAAGTCTACGGACATTTTTAATCTAATAGTCCTGAAAGCAATTCTCATACAGGCACAAGTTAATTCTAGCCTAGTTCATGGCAAACTCTTAGAACAAACATCAATATCTTTCTTGTAAGACAACTCGTTTTTTTCATTTTGATTTGTATCTCTTTATTCACGTATTTGAAGTTTTCATTTCTTTCTGATGTTTGTACTTCACAAGTCCAATTTTATAAGTTTAGAAGGAAGGCATGATGCTCAAATGCAATAGTTTGTGCCACCTGAAGTTTAAAAAGATATGGGCATTCATTATTATGCTAAGCAATTGGAACACTATTATAGTTAAATGCAATCGATAGTTATTTTTTGCAATATTCATACTCTTCTTTCGTTAAGTTTGATTAAAATATAAGCTTGGGTGAATGTCCCAATCAATCTCCGGTGGAAACGCCTATAACTTATAGTGTTTATAATGAGCTGCAAGCCTGCTTCAAATGAAAAGGAGCATAAAGGATATCTGCATTGCAGACCTACAAGAAAGAAAATTTTATTTCTCATTGAAGATAGAGTAAAGTTCTCTGATAAACATTTGGTGGTTGGGAAGTGATGGATGAGAGAAGGAATACAATTATTTAGCCAAGCTGTGAGGACAAAAGAAGCTTAAAAGATATAAATTCTCATGAAGTCTTCACAGTATAATAGCTTCTCTTTCAATCAAATTTGCTTCGGAACAGAAGGCATACTATCATATATCCAAGCTGATTTGAGTTAAATTTGTACGACTTGTTTGATAGTTAGAGCAATTTTCAAGGAGAAAACTGGAGCAGAAAAAAAAATGGAATGTACTTTAAATTGTACACATCGGTTGTACGATTACTACCTATAATATATATCAAAAAAATCATATTTTAAAAGCAATTGCATTCAAAAAAGATTTCTCCAACTTTCTTTTGATCATTATGAAAGACTGGGCAAATCAACATGGGAAGGAATAACTCATACCTCCTAAAATTAATACTAAACACGTCAAGCTGGCCATATCTCTCCCCCAACAGCGGCTCAGTTTGAAGAATCATGTTAAACCTAAACCACATTGTTTTGCTTCTTTTTTTTTTTAATGAAATAGAGCTTACAGAGATTGAAGAGTTGATGACTGCAGCTATAAATGCAAAAGGGTCATCGCAACGCCTCTGAGTCTGAAAACACTGCCATCATCATGACATATTAAATAACCTTGGTCTTTGTGCCCATAGAAACGTAAGTCGACATAAAGAAGAAGCATCACCCCCCTTTCTGTAATAAGCCACGGCTTTGTTTCTTTTTGTTGTTGGCTCGTTGGGATGTGATGTATGTTTGGTGATGTGGAACTCACAGCACTCACGGCAACTGCACAGGACTGTACACTGCCTTTGAAGTAGTTTGCCCAATCCAAACTTGAACAGTCTCCATTACATTGCTCCTTGTTTCCATCTAATGGTTGTTTTACTCATTTAATATATTTCCTTATACCACATGGATGACTTGTGTAAATAGCTTTTGCCAGGTTGCAGGTGAAGATATATTGGGAATGTTAATGCCATAAAATTTCGTCAGTATTTATAGAAAATCATCTAACAACTGTGTGGTTGTTGATATTAGTTTTTGTTCGAGAGTAGTGATTGTAATTGAATGAAATATTTTGAAAAAGTAAATCAATATGACTTGGTTCTTTTGAATTTGAATAAAAAAAATAGTGTTTTTCCAATGCTCTTATTAGAGTAAAAATTATTCTGAGGGCCTACTCTTCATGTATAACATGGTTAACTGTTTCACCTGGCGTGCTTTACAATGTAATGATTTTGCTGTTAGATATGCAGATATTTAAGCTATTGGTAGATTTCTTGAGAACATTAACAGTGCTTATAATTTTATCCTTTTTTTTTTTATCAAAGGTTCACGCTTTCCTTCTTTCCTCAGTTCTATATAAGCCTTCCTATTGCCTTCCACTTGTGTGAACCTTTGCCATTCCAGGTGCTGCTTCGAAGTTATGATGCTCACAGATGGAAATAGAGCGTGCTCGGCCACTCTTTCCCTTCATCTCCTCCTCCCATCTACCAAAAGATATTTCTGGAGGGATTGTTTGCATTACCTTTTGGATTGTGCAGCACAAGAAGAGGATGAAGAACCAAAGCCGTAAACCACGCTATCGTTGATGGTGCTATCCTTGCTGAGCTTTCGTTGTTTCCTTTTTTTTTTTTTATTATCATCTATTATTTCACTATTCATCTCTGCTAGTCTTCATGATTTTCTTGACCTTGCAAGACTATTTGAGATGTGGGTTTTGATCGCCGTCACACTTTTTTCCATATTCAATCGTCTCTATCTTTTCTTCTCTTCGAAGTCATCTCATCTCCTTCTTTCATGTCTATCCCTCCTGAGCTTACGTTATGCCAAAGAAACTTCATGTCATTGAGATGTAAGTTTATCTGTTTGTACACTGAATATCTACATTATGACAAAATGAAATAGATTACGTATTAGTTATTAAAAAATTTTATCCTGCTTCTCTGTTAGCTTCCTTATGTTTCTTTAATGTGAGGGCCAACAAGATTCATTTGTTCCTAGAGTTTATATTCTATAATGTACATCAATGTTGTGAATGACTTCTATAAGCTAGTTTTGAGTTGAGTATTCTATAGCAAGTATAATCTAATGTTATCTCATCGACTCATATTCGTGCAAGTATAATCTAATGTTAGGCACATGATCCAAATGGTCATTACCCCAAGAACTGGGGCAAGCAATTGGGATAGACATTAGAATATAGGCTTTTATTCTAGAAATTTTTAATAATACTCTTCATTATTTCAAAACAATATTATCTATTGCAACCTGAATGTTGTCTTGTATAGCAGATTTTTTTTAAAAAAAAAATTATTGTTCTTATAATTTACATTATATTTTTTCAGAGTTTTTTTTTACAATTAATCTCTTTAATTTTCTTTTGTTTTTATCACCCTCAGATTCATTTATTGGGGCTTTTGAATGGGATGAGGTTCTTCACATCTTCTAAAGTAATGGTTTTTCTATGATCTCGCTTGCAGTGATTATTGCAACAATTCGTACTCAACTCTGCCACATTACTAATCTATACAAATGGGCAGAGAGTCAATATCATAATTATCATAGATTTGTTTTTGAAAAATACTCTTTTTTGAAAAAATAAAAAGTAAATAAAAAATCAATATTTCATAAAAAAAAACTAACTGTTAATAAGAAGCTAGGTAGAAACAAATATATTTTAAAACATACAAAGAACTAAATTAGTATCAATTTCTTCAAAAAGGTTGAGTACAATAAAATGCAAAAGATGAATATTGTTTACCATCGTTTTATTCAAATAATTTTTGGAAAATAACTTTTATTTGATACTTTTAAATCTCTCCCATTGATGACGCAGATATCCACAGCATTGACCCCATAGTTCTTGCTTTTGTTCTGTGATATTTGCCTGAAAGGAACGTGTCTTCAAGCCTCAAAACGAATCAACACGATGTTCAGCCAGAACTTGATGGTCCAACGCTTCAGAACATACATTTAAATCTTTGCAAAAGAGCTAACTTGGATATCATAGATTGTACTGAACAAAACGAATCGTTTTCAGAATGGTATTGTGATATCTATATTACTCCTCTCAGCAATTGAAGATTGTTTAAATGGTTTTACTATGAGAATCTCTTCCATGTAGTTCAAACTTCACGTTAAATTGCTATTGCATGTCAATGTCAACCGGCATGGCTAGGATAATGAACCTGGAAACAAGTTTAGCCGTGCTTTACTTGTGATTTGCATTCATAGACTTTGGTTCGTCTGTACGTAGACATACTTAATGTGAGCATTCTTTTTTTCAATGTGTATTTCTTGTGTTGCGTATAATTTCTGAATTGCTAATTACTCAACAAGCATTAAAACTCTTATTTTGTCGAAAAAAGGGAATGTGGCTCAAGGCCTAGCAAAAATCTATACTCTGAACAAGCAAAATTGATGTGTTCTTCCAATTCTCAAGCATCTCTAACAAATTCGAAATAATCATTATTTGCAACTATTTGGTATTCACTATTATATTATGTTATCATCTCTCAACAACTTCATTGTTTTGGATGCTATCTTGTTCTGAAGAACCCTCAATTGAACTATCATTCATTGACTTATACATTATCACTTCCATCTTGTAAGAATTCTCAAAGTGTTAGGAACATTTGATTTATGTTTAAGTGAACATGATATGGTACATATCCTTGTGCATCATTGGATTGATCAACAATTGAACACTACTATCTTAAGTCCCCAAAAAAGGATTGAACATGCACAGTAACATTTAAGCAAAGAGGATTTGCATCCATTACAACTAGAAACAAAAACCTAGAAAAACGTGGTGAAACATGCACAATAATATTTTTTTTTTGAAAAATTGTGTTAACAGATAATGCATCATAATACATGAATTTGTAAAAAAATTAATATGATAACATTCAAACATTTTGATTTGTTTTTTTTCAACAAAATCTAATTTATTTAAAAATTTTCACATTTTTTTAAAAAATAATAAATAATCTCATAGAAGATAATTTCTTAAATGTCATTGTGTTGAAACAAGATTGTCAAGTTTTATTACACACCTAAACACTAGAATAAAGGACACTCTATATTGCTTAGGCATAATATATACTCAAGATTTCGTTGTCTTTCAAACCAAGTTGCTCAACATAAGCAATGCACAAGTTCAAACCATGGATGCTTCACAAAGAATTTGCTATTGATACCTTTTTGTTTCCTTCTCTCCATATAGAAATTTATGACTTGCATCAAATTGGTGTTTTAATATTTGAAAGATTGTTTTCCTCACATTAGATGTATATTTTCACACCATGACTAAAATCATGGAAATGTTATAGACGGTTTCCTCACAATCTATGCTCAAATTTCTCTTTATGACAATGATCATTCCCTTTGAGGAATTTTAGCCACATCATGGTTAAAGCCACATGTCGCAAGAAAAATACAACTAAAACTATTGATGTAGTCTTTCAATGACTAAGATTTTCTTGCTTTATCTTAAAAAGATCATGACCTAGTAAGACCATTTGATAATGACCAAGCTTGAATTGAACTCTCTTTTAAACTATGAAAATGATGTGATTGAACCATGAGAAGCCCTAAGAAATGCTCTTGCTTTGATCATTCTAAAGTTGAAGAAAATAATCTACACTTAACTCTTTGAGGTGGGAGTTGAACATTCATAAGATGATTAAAAGTGGTAACATGACCTTTGAGATTCGTTGTTTCTTTGTAAGGGCTAAGATTTGGTGGTTTATATGTGTGGGGATTTGGCTTGATTAGATAGGTTTTGTAACAATGTTTTTCAAATAAAATAGTATTATCTTTTTGTTTCTAATTTAACAATCTCCTATATAATTGCTCACTTTTTTTGAACATTTATATGACTCTTATAATGTTCATTACTCACGATATTGTATCAAAAGAAAAAAAAAAACAAATACCCCACAAAGTCCAAAACAATGAATTAATGGACATAAAATATAAATGAAAACAAATCATAAAAAAATTGATCATGAATTAAAAGTTAATAAGTAATATTAATAATGGAAAGCCATAAACAACAATAAATCACAAAATCGATCCTAAAATTGTTTAGTTATTTATATTGCCAATATTATTAAAAGTTTCTCAACCTATTTCTCTCAATTCTCACTATTCCCTATATTATAAATACTATGCACCTAATGAATACATAGGTCAAGCCAACCATTGGCTTAGTAGGCAAAATATATCATACTATAACCTAAACTACCTACAATTTTAACATACATATAAAATGTATAATCTATATAATTCAATAATCAAGTTTATTCTTTTCATTTAATATATTTCTCTTTTATTTCATAGTGCCCAACCCTACGATTTGTTGCACACCTTAACATTTATTACTTTAGGTAAGGTTAGCTCATTGGAAATGTAGGAGTTAACCTACTTCCTATAGCTACTTAGAGTCAACCCATTATCATAAATGATTAATAAATTTGTCAAGAAATGTTTCCTAAACTAAGAAATCATAGCATACCATCTTGTTTCAATTACATTTTGTTTTTGTCTCATATTTTCTTTTTTCCTTTTGTTTTATTAAGCCAATTTCTTAGCTTGTTACACATTATAGTCCCCCTAGCACTTTAGGTGAAAGTCAACTCATGGTCAGCACAAAAATCCATTGCTTTCTATAACAAGGCTTACAATAGAACTCAACCTATGGGTTATGTGAGAATCATCTTGCTAGAGGAAAAAAAACTCATTTCCAAATATTGTCAATTCTCAAATCACAATATAATAAATAAGATAATGTGAACCACTATGCATATTAGAAGCAATTATCTCATTTGACTTTGATAAGCATAATTAGAACATGTAAATGCATTATTGAATAGCTCTATAGCATCATTAGTAATCTAGTATGAATTGCAATATAGATTTAAAACTATTAAAGAGCACATAAATATCTAATATCATATAAATTTAATGCAAACAAACAAATCCAACATATGCAAATGTAGTTTCACATACTTGGAGTTCTTATATATTATTCTGCATTATTCTTTTTATTTTTACCTTTGTTTAAACTTCCATATGATTATAGATTCTATTCTTTTGATTGGGTCATCTGGTAAATGGTCAGTTAGTTTAATTTATATTGGTTGCATGGTTCATTCAATTAAATATGCATGTTATACTATTTGTTAACTCAGGCTTGCTATATCTTTTGGTCATTGCACTACTTGTTTGATAATAACAAAATTATTGTATTATTATTACTAAGTTTTTTCTCGAGTATTTTTTTTATCATACATCTCAAGTTCAAATAGGTATAGTTAAATGGAGAGTATTGTTCAAGTGTTTATAGAGTAATCCATAAGTAAAGACAAGACAAGGAGTTTTGGTGGCTTTTCCTATGCACAACTCAATTTGCAAATCATTGAGTAGTTATTCTAGCCCTTGTTTGAGTGCTACCCATCTAAAGCTCATCTTCAACGCTTTATTTGAGTTAGAATTATTAAACCTATCACTTTAATTTATATGACACATAAAATTATATTATACTACTCATGTTGTTAAATTTATGAAATCATAAGGCATGTATTTCATATATATTTACTTACATATAAATATGCAAGAGTTAACATTAATTACATAAGTTTTCATGTGCTAAATTAGCCAACTTCCATAATTTGTACTTGAACGATTTAATTATCATACAATATTATTTGCATTGCATGGCATCAGGCAGTGCATCAATTGAGTGTGATACTAAGAGATTTGCAAAAATTATAAGATTCATAATATTATGATATACTTATCATACCAGTATACAAAAGGAATATTTGAGAATTGTGTGTTGATGTGTGAAATATTTGAAATTTATATAATACAATATCATATTTTATACAATACTATTCGTTCATTGGTGGATCAAACAGGGATCGAATAGGGATTGGACCAAGCAATTAAGTGTTAGCACTAAAATGGTAGTGTCATATAAATACTTGTATGATCATTCTTTTGTACTTAATAACTTATTCGTACTAAGCTAATCCTTTCATTGACTCTGTATGATGTTATTTAAGTTAAATATTCTATAGATCATACATATATGATATCTTTATCATATAAATACTCTAACTTAAGAGGTGTTATTAGAGTTCATATTAACGTATTAGTACGATGTAGGTGTCATATTATTATAATCCAATTAAGTATGAATTTCATTAACATAAAAGTATATTTCTACCCTTATATGAGTAAGTTCAGTCTTGATTGAGTGAATATGTCTTACTCATACAGTCTCATAGTCATACCAATATAATCAAGTTAATTGAGCTAACATATGCATTATCATATGTAAACATTATATATTTTACACAAGTACAATCAATCTAATAAGTGAGACAGTTTATGACTTAGACAAATTTTAGATAGATTTTTATTGTAGTAATATAATACTACTATCATATCAGTATGATATATACTTACCTGAGAATCTGGTTTAAAAACTTAGCTATTTATTAGAAATATTAGTATTTTATTAATACAATATATTTATCGTACAAATATAATCATTCTTAAATAATAATGTCAGATTCTCGTACAATATATCATACTACATGTTCTTGCATCTACAAATTTTTCTCAATAACTTAGAAATTAACTTGGGTAGATTTGTTATAGTCGTATAGTACGATGTGCTCATCAAATAAGTATAATACTTTAAAAAATGTGAAAATTGAATTGATTGGATAGGCATATCATGAGGGTGATCCAAGTGTAATGTATATAATCTTGTATAATCCTGCAATCACAATAGTACGATCAATATCTTAAAAGCATAACGACTAGTTTGCTTATTTCAAGAATGAGTTTTTAGTTATTAGAACTTTTTAATTTTCATATATCATATTGATTAATGTAAATAAGAGTACTTTTGAGCAAAAAAGACTAATGAGCTGATTGGAAAATCATTTTAAAAGTGAAAGAGTTCAAGGGCTAGCGGTTGTGCATAATGATGAAAAGTATTCTCATTTTGCTGTTGTTTTGTTGTGCCACAAGTCTCATTTGCATTGATCTTACATTTAGTATATCATGTATTTTGATTGATAACATCCGTTCACTTTATTTTAAATATTATGTCACATATTTTTAATAAGTAAATGATATATGATTTTATTGTATTACTTTGAATAAGTGCTTTAATATTTGTATAAATTGTGTTATAATCTTTTGAGTGAGGTTGATCCTTACTTGCTTGCTACAAAAATAGAATTGATTTGTATTAGGTTGACTTCTACATGACCACAACAAAAATGAGAGTGGTTGTATTAGGTTTATCACACTTGGTTGTAGCAAATGCTATTGGATAGTTGTTTAGGTTAAACCCACCTAATTGAGACAAAATGGGAGTAGTTTGTAATGGAAGCCTAACCATTTGGTCGACGATGAATGTAAATTTAGGTTTGGATTGAATAATTTGAAAATCTTCTTGTGTTTTCTTATGCACTCATACTTATTTGTGATTATTGTTATTTATCTACTACTCACAAAAAAGTTTGACAAACTAAATAATAATTCTTAAAACTTGATTACAATAGTCATTAAGATTAATAAAAATTTCTATTATATAAATATTTGAGATAACTCGAATTGTTTAAGATTAAACAAAGCCTTCAATAATAAAATATTTGAGTATTTTAAGCTGGGTGAATTTAGTTTTAACAAGAAAAACCTTTTATTTAATTATTAGATTTAATTTGAGAAAATATTTGAGTTATTGAAATTAAATTGCTTGTCGTATTTTGAATATTTTACCCTTGTGAACATCACTTTCCTATGGTTTCGATAGATTAGGCTATCCAATGATGGTCAATCGATTTGATTTGTACTGATTAAGCCATTCATTTAGTCAACTCCTAAGCTCATTGAACCATTTGTTACCTCAATTAGATCGTTTAACAAGTGAACAGTTGATATGATTTCTACAGATCGAGCTATCTAATTTATACTGATAGGGTCTTTTGTTTAATCAGCTTCTCTTTACTCTAAAAGTATGCCAAACCAACTGTTAACTTGATCAAATTGTCCAATTACTATCACTGGAGCTTCCTCCAAAATCTTTCCTCTTGACATCTCCTTAATGTCTCTTCTTAAACAATGGGCTCTCCTCAGCCATTTATACATCCCATAGCTCTACTCTCAAGATCTCCTTTGTCAGGCACCCCACCGACATCAATACCATTAGATCACAAAATGAACATCAGAGTCACGAGATACAATATCTAAGTGAGGACAAATAAACAAACCATAGGTGGGGACCCGACGGTAAGACAAACACTAACTCAAAATCCAAAGTATATATATAAAGACATGTTTTTAAACATTTAATCACACTAAAATTTTCCCTCTCACACATCTCTTGGAAAGGGCTCTCCTGTAACAGCATCATTCCCAGTTCTCGGTGCAGTGATTTCATGACCTGTGATGAAGCACTAATGAGACATATATATCTCAGCAGATAAATCCATTATGTAACCAAGTAAAATAAATCTCCAGATATAAAAGACAAGCCGTGAAACATGATAAAACAAAATCCATCTCATAAGCGGTGAAAAATAAACCATATGAATACCTTCTTATCAAATGTCATGCAGTATCAAAAGTAAACCAGATAAACATGTATATCAATTTCCATTTCCATTATTTTATATGTTATATACTTACTGGGCCCGATTCCCTTTTGAATCATTATCCTCTGGATCCAATCATCATATCAAATGACCTTCAGCCGGCATCCATCCAGTCATAACACTAGGCAGATATCTGATCCGAAGACCGATACCCTGCGATCTCATCCGTTAGGCCTAGTGCCACCAGGCAGGTATAGTACTGATACCCTGCGATCACATCCGCTAGGCCTGGTGTCATCAATATATATGAAGGTCATGGTACACATACACACTAGGCAGATATCTGATCCGAAGATCGATACCCTGCGATCTCATCCGCTAGGCCTAGTGGTGAGGATAATGTCTCCAGGAATCCAATTTTCAATTTTTATTTTCCAACCATGTCACACATGTGATAAATATGTCAAAACCATATCAATATGTCCAACCAATTATATTTTATCTCATATTATGCTTTTTTTTTGTTTCAATTTCCTTTTTGTCATCTTTTATGCTTTCAGTTCAATCAGAGAATAACACCATAAAACATATATCAAGCCATGAGATAAAAATCATGTAAAGAAAAACTGTAATGCAGCCCGTAAGAAACCATGTATCGAAATATAAATAAATACTATTGTGCTATATCACAGGTTACGAATTTATCTACCTGGATCTATTATTGCAGGACCTCTATTCTCAATTTCTGGAGTCCCTACAAGGTCACATGTGCAAAATAATTAAAATAAATAAAAAGGTTTTAAGTCACAAAAACAGCTTTCTAAAAGCTTTCCCAAACACACCCCAAAATAATCCCAAAAATGGGCTTACGCGGCACTGAACCGCCCGCGCACGCTCGGCGCTTTCTAAAAGCTTTTCCAAACAGCATTTTTCCCAAAATTTCTTTTCGCGGTGCTGGACCGCCCGCTCCCAGCGCGCTGGACCGCGCGTCCGCGGAACCGGCCTGCGGTTCAGCTCCGCGGTTCAGTCGACTGAACCGCGCCCCTCTCTCCCTCTCTCTCTCCTCCGCCTTAGCCCGAACCCGATCTCTCTCTCCTCCGCCTCAGCCCGAACCGGGCGCCTTCCGGTTCGGTTAACCCGAACCGGTTCAAACAGGATCATCGCTGTTTCTCACCCGACGCTGCTTCCCTCTCTCCTCGCCGCCGCTCGCGTCCGGCGGCTTCTAGCCGCTTCCACGGTAATTTCTCGTTTCCCCGAATCCCTCTCCGGGAAATACCAAGCTCCTCTCGACTTCTTTCGCACTCCTCGACGACCAGTTTGCCGGAAAAACATTCCGCATCTCGCGGCCGACAACTCCGGCCACTCCTTCGGCAACCCAATACGTCTCCGGCCGAAAATAAACATTCGGCCGGCCTCTCTTACTCTCCCCCCCACTCAACAGAACCCCAATACAGCAAAATAAAACGAACCATCTTACCTTGCCGCAGTTTCTCCGGCGAGCTTCCCAGCTTCCGTTAAATTTCCGGCAACTTTTCGCAATCGCTCAAAATTTTTTTTTTTTCCAAACAGCTTCTGTGCTTAAGAGGATTAACTCACCCGGGCTGATATCCTCGCCCGGGTGGACACGTACGTGTTAATTTTGCCTTGTGCCGACACGTTCGTGATTTTTTTGCAGAACACCCCCTGAACTTTTCCAAATTACAAATCTACCCTGGCCTGGCCGACAATTCCATATTTACAAATTTACCTTCCGCCATCCGATTTTAAACTAAATCGGAAATCCTAAATTGCAGATATATCCCGGATCTGAAATCCTGAAATTACAAATATATCCAAAACTTTAAAAATTCATAACTAATTATCCAAAATTCCAAAAATTACAAACTTACCACCGTTGGACTCGTCTCAAAGAGCTCTTTCTATAAAAAATATAAAAATACAAATAAGAGAAAATTAGGGCTGTTACACCCTTCTTCGTATTTTTCTTTTTTCCTTCCCTTCCTCAAAAACCAGACTTGGCTCCCCTCTAGTCTCCTCAACCTCAAGAATCACTTCTTGTTTTCCTCTACTCGCAAAATTTCATTTGCTTCTTACTTATCAATTTCAACTTTAGGTTCCTTGTATTGTTTAGCTTTTTTTTAGGGTACCAAATAGCTTAAAACATTCACCAAATTATCTTTAAATATTATACTCTAAACTTTTTGTTTTCATATATGAATCATAATTTGTGTACATCAATGATTTTTTTAGTAATTACCTAATGAAAATCTTCTATTATGAAAACTTTGTTGTTTCTCAGACTATCATTTATTTGTTTGTTAATCTAATAAATTATAACTACTAAATTTCATTAATTTGGGCTTTTAATAAAATCTAAGATTTATGTATTTTAAGGTCCTACAAAGCAGAATAGCATCTACACCCTTTGTACTTAGAATAACTATACTTAATTAGTCTTATTATCACTATTAAGTCTATTTTCAATCGAAAATTAGACTTAGTTATAATAGTAAAGCAGTATCTCCAATTTTGAGGCATTATAATATGATAAAAATGTTGTTGACAAGGAGACTATAAAAAGAAGGAGAAAAACAATTATATCCTTGAAAGTGATATTCTCAAAATTGCCCGTATGACATTATAGGGCTTGTTAGAGTTTTGAACCATAACAGTTTGCCCTTGAATGTGAATTGGAGAGAACTCCCCTTGGTTTCACATGATTTCTACCTCGACTTTATCTAGAATGAGTTTTACCTTTCCTTGGATAAAAGCTAGTGAAGCAACAATGGGGGTGAAAGGTGATGGTTGACACTAATAGGTGGTTGACATGCCAATAACTTGCAAAAAATGAGTATAATATGCCACTTTGGGTGGAGGTTCAAAAGTATGGTGAAAGTTTTGTTTTGTTGATTTTCTTGGGTGGCATCGATGAAGAAAGTGATGGTCAACACTCGCTTTGAAAACTTTATATGTATTTCCTCGATAAGCTATTTCATCTTGTTAAAGGATTTATAAAAATGAACTTTAGTTGCATAGCTTGTCTATGCCCTGCATTGCTTGGCTTTCATTATGATGATTGCTTTTTTGGCCATCTTTTAGAGAATTGAATGATAAGAACTTTGTCAAAGAAGGCCAAGAAGAATGATAAGAATAAAAAGGATGAGAAGAAGAATAATAAGAATAAGGAGAAAGAAGGATAATATGGATAATAATAATAATACTTCTTACTCTTCTTCTTTTTCTTCTACTTATTTTTCTCATTATTTTTCTTATTCTTATTCTTGTTCTCTTTTTTATTCTTCTTATTCTTCTCTTCTTCTTCTTCTTCTTCTTCTTCTTCTTCTTATTCTTTTTATTCTTATTCTTTTTATTCTTCTTCTTCTTCTTCTTCTTCTTCTTCTTCTTCTTCTCCTTATTCTTCTTATTCTTATCATTCTTCTAATTCTTCTTCTACTTCTTATTCTTTTTCTTATTCTTATTCTTTATTTATAATTTTTCTCATATTCATTATTTTTTCATTCTTTTTATTTTTTTCTTTTTTTTTCTCTTCTTCTTATTCTTCTTATTTTGATTTTTGTTCTTTTTTCTCCTTTCTTCTTCTTCTTCTTCTTCTTTATATTAATTAGAAAAGAAGAGAAAAAATAAAAAAAAAAGTAGAAGAATAAGGACAAGAAGAAAAAGAAGATGATGATGATGAATAAGAGGGATATAAAATAATAAGATAATAATAATAAAAATAAAAAGAATAAGAAGAAGGAGAAGAAAAATAAGAATAATAAGAAGAAGATGATGATGGTGAAAAAGAATAAGAAGAAAATAAGAAAAATAAGAATGATAAGAGAAAAATAACAAGAAAAAGAAGAAAAAATAAGGCAAGAATAATAAGAAAATGAAAAGATAAGAATAAGAAAAATAATATTTTTACCCTTCTTGTTCTTCTTTTTTGTTAGTCTTATTCTCCTTGTTTTTTTTTTCATACTCTTTTCTTCTTCTTTTTATTTCTCTTATTCTCTTCTTAGTTTTATTAGAAGAATATGAAAAAAATAAGAGAAGTTTTCTTATCCAACCTCTTCATCTTCTTATCCTTATCTTTATTTTTTTCTTCTTCTTGCTCTTATTCAGCTTCTTTTTCTTATTCTTAAATAATAAGAAAATATTAATGCAAAAAATGTAAGAATAATTGATGAGCAAGTGAGGTTGGCACTAGATTTGTAGTGGAAAATGTGTTAAATGTGAAGAAAAAATATTGGTAATGAGCTTTACAAGATTCCATAGTTTCTTGGCATTATTATAGGTACAGGGAATTTGAAGAAATTAATAGATGATAAAATTGGTTTTTCAAGTTTAGAGCCTTTCTAGGGATTTCTATGTCAAGTTCTCTTTGCATGAGCTAAGTTCCTCCTTTAAGAAAAGAAAACTAGCTTGACAATTAGAGTTACACATAACAAAGGCCAATAAGATTACATAGCCTATAACATGAAGCCTTTATTATTTCAACTAAGATTCCTTTGCCCAATAAGCAAAAGATTTGACAATTTGCAAGTTAATAAGAACCTTTTACCTACCTCATTATATGCATGGTCGACACATCATCCTTCAGCAATATAGTCATGCTTTCCTTTTACCTATATTATTCACAAGAAAATCTCTCCTACAATAAAAGATAAAATGACATCTTTATTGGAAATAAGCCGTCATTATCATGCCCTTGTACGAGCGTAAGTTAGTAGCATATAGGCCTAACCTGCCATTGTCCAATTACACTCAATGTTATCTAGTGTAAAAATCTTAGATTTTTCTGTAATTTTAATTCCTTGATGCAAAATAAATTAACGATGTTTACACTTTTATTAAGTGATAATCCTGGTGCTATCTTTCTTCCATATTTATTTTCAATGTAAGCAGACACATTATAATTGACCCTGTGATAAAAACGTGTTAAATTTTCTATGAATTTGAATAACACTTGGGCAATCATGATGTGACATCAATTTTTGGGTAAACTTTGCCATTTGAACACGTCCAAGTTGGATATATGCATCTAACTTTATTAATTAACCAATGAATCATAAAAGTGATGTTAGAAAATGGAAACCCAAAGCGAAATTAATATAGTTAATGCCAACTTGTATGTTATAATTGCAAGGGCTTCCATTTACTTGGGCATACTGTATTCATTCAGTGTAGCAGTTGAAAAGTGGATGCAGTAGTGTATCCTGCAAATAAACATAAGCTCTTTTGGGTCTTGAACATATAGTTTGCTGTAGGAAGACTAGGTTTTAGCATGGCAAAGGAAATGATAGGTTGGAGCTTCCATGGCTAGGCTCTAATTGTCATTTTAATGGCACCAAACGTCTGAACTGAGAACCACTACAGAAAAACATAGAGGAAGGCCCAGCTGAGAACTCTGCTGAAAAGAATGGGTGAAGGAGAAACAAACTGTAGTGGGTGACTTGTGAATAGTGGAAAAAAGGGAAGAGAGAAAGGAGGATAACTCAGGAAATTTTTGAATTATTTATGTCACGTTTATATGATTTTCCTTCAGGCTTTTTTGGGATTGTTTCGGGCATTTCAGATCAAGCAGTCATAGGCAAGTGCTAAGGAATAATGATTCAGTGTAAATTATTTTAGATTTGGATAGCACATACAGGAAAAATCCTTTTAACCTTTAAGTATTCTTTATTAGATATTTTGACTTTTTTTGTTATCATGTAGTAGTTAAAGATCATTAAAAAAATTGATATTGTAGCCTCCTTCATCCTAATTATTAGTAGTTAGGCATTTGCAACATGATACATACAATGTATGGGTAAGAGAATGATGCACTTCACCTGGGGAATTCTTAGCTTAGTTTTGTATTATTTTCTGACTGTTGATAGGAATGTCTTATTGGGTCTTTTGAGGAATTATTCATGCTACTGAATGCCCTGTGCAATTTATGTGCTTAGGTCGGCCTATAGTGCTTTTCAACTGAAGTTACTTGTCCCGTTTTGCCTTTTTGTTGAAGCTTCTACACGTCTCTCCTACAACCATCCATTTTTCTCTTCCATACAAGAGCAATCAATCTAACTAGTGGGCGTGTAGACAAGCAACAGTAGCAACTAAAGTCTTGCCATGAACATTTTCTGCAGCATAAGCTTTTTTGTTGGTATATTAGAGACTTAAAACACTTACGACTGAACTATTGACAAATTTATGTACTTTTAACTCTTTATTTGGTTCTTTAGGAGACTGGATCTTTGATTTTGGTTTGATTACTGTTCGTTGCTATTCATGATTTAGCACTTGTTGTTTCATGCAACCTTGTTAATAATGAAACATGTATCAATTTAATACCTTATTGTGTCGTAAAGTTCCTTTCTTCCAAGCATAACATAACGAAGCATTGAATTTTTAATCAAAATTTGCAAAACGAAGTTTTCTTGCAGCAATTACTGGTCCTTTATCTGTTTTTAACTTTTATCAAAGTTCATGATCCCTGTTTTCGATTCAATGTGCAGGGCAATTGTTTATTGTTTCTGGCTCCAGTATTACCTTTCACCTATCATTCTTTTATCAATTAATAATTTTATGCAATCATAATTGTAACTTTTAATGCTGTGTATGCCACTTCCTGATGAATCAATGAAATATCTTGATAAGAAAAGCATCTTCTTGGTGGGCAGGAATGGTTAGGCCAAGGCAATTTTCTTTTGTATGGTTGAAGACTTGAGCTGCACTTATGCTTCTACTTTTCTGAATGACATAGTCTTTCTCTTAAAACGTAGCTTATTCCAGTCTAAACATGTTAAGGGTGTTTGGTTAAGCATTAAATGAATTAAATTGACGTAATACTATTTACATATCATTTATCCAATGTTTTTTCATATTTTTATTCTTTGACTCAATTATCTCTTAATAGTATTAGAGAATTATAATTTGTATCATTAATATTGAAATAATTTATAATACAAGACAAGAAAAATCATCATATAAGATATTAGTGATCATGAATATGCACAAAGAATAAGTGAAAGAAGAATTCAAAATAAAGACAACATATGTATCATGGACACGATGAGCAATCATGGCCTATGGTGTTAGTTTGAATTAATCTTGGGTTAACCATTAAATATCATCCAAACAATTTTAGGCTTTAAATTTTCGGTATTTATCCTTTTTAGATATTACTTCTAGAAGCATATTTAGTTTAGCTTAGGGATGTCCAAAAGTCACATTTTGGAAAAATAAGAGTTTTAAAAGTTGAAGGGTCCATTTCATAATCACATATGCAACCAAAGGAGAGGTTTTGGGTTAGTATTTCTCACTTCAAAAAAATGTTTTGAAATCTATTTCTAATAGGTTACAATAGGTTTCTAGCTATAGCATTGAAGGGAATCATCATTTGTGCATTGTAGTTATTAGTTTGATATTTAGTTGTTAATAGTCATATTTATTACAAGAAAGTAAAGTTTTATAAATAGATTGAACTATGGAATGAATGGAGAAGTTTTTGGTGATTATCAATCTAATTTGTTCAATCTTATAAGCTTGATTGTGAAAGGCTTGGTGACTCCTTAGGTTTTCTTTGGTGAATGGTCTTGTATCTTCCATTAGTAATACTTTGGTTAGTGTTGCTTATTATTTATTCAACCTTTCAATTGAAACTCCCTCATAAGTATTCACTCTCAAATTAAATTCATTCCCATTTCTTTTCATTTTTTTGCCCTTCATACAGCTCTTGGGTACTATAAGTTCTACACTACACTTGTATACAGCAACCCTCGAGCACACCTGCCAACAATAGTACAAATTTTCTAAGATAAAATATATATTGGCTATAGCTTACAAAAAGTACTCACTAAGGAGGTTAATACATATGATTTTTAGCATAATAGAAATTAATGGTCTGGGAAGATGGCACACAAATTCATAAGATAAAGGAAATTTGGCAAGCTGGTTTGTAGAAGTATTTCCCTCTCTGTAGATGTGCATAATCTTAAGGTCCTTATAAAATCATAATTGTAGAGCATCATTAAGGAACATTGTAGAATATCAAGATTGTTTATTGCCATTCTAAGTGATGAGGTTTTAAGGTAAGAATCTGACTTGATCCAACTTTCCATGAAGTGTGGAAAGTGTTATAAACAAATTATGATGGCTTGATGGATAGCTTGCTTTCCTATAGCACAAGGTACTATAGAGAAGATAGTCATACTAACTATAAGCAGTGGGCTAATGATCTTGAAATATGATCCCAATTCTAGCTTGACCATCAACAATGGGTAAATCACAGTTCAATTTAACCCAACCAAAAAGGAAAGTGACCACACAAAGGATGAGGTTACATTTAGCCCCATTAGGAATTGGTGATTCTTATTGTCCACAGCTAGAAAGTTTAAGTATTTTGATAACGAACCAATTGTGACAATGAATGCCATGAATGGAGTGTCATTCATGCTTTTTCATAGATTATATAATGCAATTGCTGCACATTGCACAATATGTTTTTTGGGTTCTAGATCTAGATAACTAGTATTCAATAATAAAATCATAATTAAATATATATTTCAAAATAAATTAAAGTGGGTTAACAAATCATGTATTAGGTTTAAAGCATTTTAGATGTGATGCTATTGTGATAGCAACAATTGGTGTAGGACATAGTGCTGTATTTATTGAATAATATTAATCATAGTTAGAATCCTTTTTTGTCGAAGAATTTATGAATTTTTTAAATTAATATGTTTTAATGAATTGAAGGAAAAATTTGGATCACATTATTTTAAAGAAATGTTATATGATAAATGCTTTAAAAAAATGCTTTACTATTTTCCAAAATAAAAAGAAGTTTTACAATAAGGAAGATAGTATTAAAATGAGAATTTTTTAAACTTTTTGTATATTATATATATATATATATATATGAAAAAATGGCTTAAAATTAGGTAGAGACCCAATTTATATTTAAAAATAAAATTGAGAGGACACTACATATGCCCAAAACATTAGTATCAATTCTAATAATGATATAACTTTAACAACCACACATGTCTTCTTAAATGTAATACTTGAAACAAATCTATAATAATGAAGGTATGGTTGAGGATCAATACCTATCATCCTATACAAAGTATTAATGATAAAAATAATAAGATCATATCATATATTTATAGCATCATGTCAAATTGAAGTATGATGTATAACCAATATCGATACCTCGCACAAAGTACTATGATGTAACCACTAAAAACATCAATTATCCATCATGAGTTGTAGGATAATATTTCAAAGAAATCTAATTTTATATATTATTATTATCTTTTATATATTTCATACAAAATATGATGCCATAGTATCATAATATATTATCGATTTTTATTATATTTTTCATTCTACATGTTTTGTTAAATATCATCTTATTTTCCTATGTATATATACAAATAATATTAAATACTATTAAATAGCATGTATATTAAAATAATAATAGAAACCAAAAAAATGTATTATGAATTATGATCATTTCTCAAAAATATATAATATGCTAAAAAATAATGTACTAACAATATACTTAAAGTACAATTACTAAATTTATACACCAACTCCTTCAAAAATATTCGTACTTCAGCTTGCCACATTTCTTGGCTTTCTGCACAATGCCAAGATACAAACTTTATTATAACATATTCATTCTTCTAAATCTATAACATACCTCTAATTCTATTTTTCATAAATTTGTAAAATTTTATAATTTTCAAATTTTCTTTGCTCAAACAAATTGTACACTAGAGTCCTCATATCATACATCTAACCCTAATGCATAGTTTACCAACTTGGCATAAGATATCTTCAGTTAGACATATTGTACATCAATCCTACTTATCATATGTAAATCTCAACATGGCCAAGTGAAGCCTAGTGATTTATATATTGTCCTTAGTATCTAATCTTTTCAATCCTATATAAAGCTTAACTAAAAATGTGACAAATAAAACAAATTAAATATGTTGCTAATTACATAAAATACCAAAGTTTTACACAAGTCTTCAATTCTTAAAAATCTAAAATTTATGCTCTTTAAATTTCCTAAATTAAAATATGAGATAAAATCATTTAAATCTTAACAAAATTAAATCAAAGATTCAATTCTTATGCTTGTTGCAATGGCTTAACCTACTTCAAAGCTAATCCTTACAAACTTTTCAAAAAATCCATATTATTTGATTTTCTGATTCTAGTAATTGAGGTATAGTTCTCTTCCTTACTCTTGCTTCATTTTCAAGCAAAAGCTTTTCTTCTCTTCCTTTCACAACTAATAACACTAATTAATTTTCTTCTCCAATTTTCTTAAGCTTTTCCTTCTAAGCTCCATCAGGTGGCTTTTATTTCTATCTTCTCCCTTTCTCTCTCTCTCTTGCAATCACTAACTTTTTCACTTCTCTTAAGTCTCCTAAAATTCTCCTTTCCTCTTCTCCTGTAATTTTTCTTCTTTATAACCAACAACTATTTCTTTCTCTTCTTCTCTCTAATTTTCTTACCAAGCTTACTCACCCCTCATCTCCTTACCTTTTCTACTTTATTCACTAAAAAATTCAAGCAATGGCTTAAATTTAGAGAAATAGTCATATTGTACTCATCAAACAAGATAATGATCATTTAATTATTTTTATCTAAAAAGTTCAAAATAAATTATTAGGTTTTCAAAAATTATAAAATAAGTATATTTGAATTATTTGCTTTGAGCTTTATGCAATCATATATTAAATTTTAAATATAAGCTATTTTGTAATATATATATATATATATATATATATATATATATATATATATATATATATATATTAATTTGTATATAAATATAGAAATTAATATTTTAATCTATTTTTTTTTTATTTAAGTTTTTTAAACATAAGTTTCATCCTACAAAATATTTATATTTGTATTCATATTATTATAAATTTAACTAATATAATATATTATACAAAAATAAAAAACTAGGATATTACAATAGCAGTGATTGCTTTGAATAAACTTAGTCTTTATTTCTTATTATGTTTCATTATTTTCTATATGTTTTTTATTTGAATGGGCATTATTGTTGCATTCATTTCTTAGTAATCTCAAGTAAAATATAGTTTATATTTGGGTGATTCATTAGGAGCGATTATGTATTAGTCTATTTTAAGAAAATTGTTTATAACTTCATTATTTTCTATGTTTTTTCTATTTGAAAGGGCATTATTGTCGCATTCATTTCTTAGTAATCTCAAGTAAAATGTAGTTTATATTTGGGTGATTCATTATGAGCGATTATGTAATAGTCTATCTTAAGAAAATTGTTTATAATTTCATTATTTTCTATGTTTTTTTCTATTTGAAAGGGCATTATTGTCGCATTCATTTCTTACTAATCTCGAGTAAATGGTAGCTTATTTTTTGGTGATTTATTAGAAGCATAATAGTCTATTTTAAGAAAATTATTTATAATCCAACGTGATGATTCTCACATGTTAGAGGTAGGAATTCATCCCCAACATGTCCATTAAAAAGGATATCTTTATGAGTTCTAACATTTTTTAGATTGCTTTATTTTGTTTTCCCATTATAAGGACAGGAAGCAGGTCAAAAATCAACACAGATGGAACTGTTCTTGGTCATATTTCTCATGCTGAAAAGTGATGATTTAACTAAAACAGATGGTGCAACTTCGTCGGATTAGGGATAAGCCATGAAATGGATGGCCAACAAGCCATTTTCATGCCTTTCAAGGGAAGAAATTCTATTTCCCCACTCAACTCCTCCCCTCTCCTCTCATAAAGCAAGATAAGTGGTTAAGTTTTACACTTTACGGCCAATCAAAGAACCGATAATAGACTCATCGGATGAGATCTTTGAAGTGGACGGCAACCTAAACGAAGAAGAATTCAACTTCACGTGGTGAGAATAATATGATGGACAACAAACCCAGAAGCTGTTGCCGTTGTCGACTTGGAAGCATTCAAGTCATCTGTCAAACCTTGAGTCACTGTTTAGAATCAAAGTGGGTTAAATCAGTTACTGTAGCTTAATCTTATTAGTAAGTTATCTCAAATGGCTAAAGGGTATTCAATCCAGACTTTTACTATGTGATTGAACCAAGGTTTTGGTTGACTGGATTCCTTTTTGGATGAGGAAAAATGGGTTTTGATCCTTACCTTGATAGAGGCCAAAAGGAAACATTATTAGAGGGTAACAATCAGTCCAGGATCATGAACTAGCAACAAATCAACACATTTTTTTAATGATAACACTCAAATTTGACTAAAGTTAATTTTTGAAAATTATGAATTTTAATGACTTAATGGAGTTATAATATTTGTTTGATAGAATTAGGTAACTTATTTGTCTATTCTTATTTAAAGATATCAATGTCTAGAAATTATTCATCATTATTGGTGGTTTTTGTTCTATTTTATAAGGGTTCATCTAGTTAAGAATAATTGTATGCTTAATTGTGCCTTAAGTTTTGGTGCTAACACAAAGTAATTTTTGTGTTTTTCAGCTAATTATATGTTTGATATTGTTTAAAGTCATTTTTTAGAATATTATAAGAAAAACATACATAATCCTCAATTTTATTTGGCATCCATATTATGATAAAACAGGATGTGTCATGATAGATTTATATCGTTATTCTTTGGATCTTCATATAAGAACTCAACTTCACTGATGTTTATCATATCATCTTCATTGGTGTTTATCATATTATTTATATATATTATGAAATTCTTTTTTGCTTGTCTCTTTTTTCTTCACAAAAAAGATATAAATTCATCTTTAGCCACAATTTATTTATAAGAGATAATTTGGATTGAGGAGTTTTAGTAGTGAATAGAACCAAAGGATAATTGAGGATGGAGTCAAAGCCTTGAATGATTCTACTTTGACTTATGTGTAGTTTGTTATTTGATCCACAATATGGGGTGCTGATTTTCATGCTTTGGAAGGGCAAGATTTGGTATCACAAAACTAAACAAAGAAAGTAGCAAATAATGATTTTCTTTCTTATTAATCATAATCAACTTACAATTCCTTACAATAAATTATAATAACCATGCCTATTATATTTGGAATATAACTTTTTCACAAAATAAGAAAAAATAAGAAAGAAGAAAAATAATAAATTCTTCAAAAATAAAAATAAAGTTATAATCTTAAGATACAAAAAAACTAATCCAAAGACATGAAAATAAAAAAAAAAAGATATCATAATTATAAGATAATTTTATGATGGTGAGATGCTTATGTTTAATTTTCAACATTTTTACTAAAGTACACTTGTCATATCGTTTTGGGGTGACTTAAATATTATACAATACTATAATAACACTTATCCTTCTAAGTTGTCTAGATAACTTCGTAGAAAGGATGATGTATAGGCACTCTTGATTTAAAAGCATTGTAAGGCAATCTAATGATAATTATTATAAAGAAAAATGTTACAATGGCTTTATTTGGCATATTATTTTTGAATTTTTTTATTTATTTATTTTAAATGTAATTAAGTATTTGTCAATCATATTTTAAACATAATTTTTAAATCTAAAAAACAAAACACAAAATAACAAAATAAAAGTCATAAATTTATCTTTCCATATAATGTTTAAAACAATTAATTTGATCATTACATAATATTAATCATTTTATTGAACATATTAATAATATATTTAACATATAAATAATATATTTATCACACATAATTTTAAATTTTAGTTACTAATAATACTTTTTAAACTTATTTTCTGTTAATAAAAAATAATATAAGAATTAAGACAATCTTAATAAGTTCTTCTATAAGATAATTTCCAAAGTCCATAAATTTTATAATAAAAAAGTTTTCTTAAGAGATTAGTTTGTGGTTTAAAACATAATTTACGTGAACAAAAAAATTACATCACTATTTGTCAAATAATAAAACTTCTAATCCAAATATACTTCATTTTTCTTTATTAAGTGTCATATAAAGAGTGCTAAATATGAAAATATAATTCAAACATGAATTAGATATAGGATTAAGTTAGAATACATGTTGGGCCATATCAAGGGCTTAGAGTATAATTAATAAACCCCACATGCATATTATTGATTTATGACCAAAATTATGAAAACCAAGTAGTATGACTATACTATTGTGAGAATATTAGTATCAATGAAACATCTTATGTAACAAATAAAGGGCACTATTAAAAAGCTCATAGGTAGTTTAAAGTAAGAACATAATCCTAATATTGATAATTATTGGATATGCAAGATGAATGATCTTACAATGCATTTTACTGTACTAGGAATTAGCATTTTACTGTAATGAAGAGGCTCGGTTCATATGCAGAACCATCAATCCATTGATGCCTGAAGATATGCAGGACTGTTCAAGTCAAACTCAACTTTTTAATTGTTTTAATGCTTTACGCGTCTGGTTTCTGGCTTTGTGGTGTTCCTTGTCCTGTTTGAACTACTGGTTGTTTGCGAGAATAACTTCCCCATTTGATGATAGGAACATGAATCTTATTGAATATAATACACTAGCCGACCATCGATCTATAATGAATAGATAAAAATATTAAATCATTAGACCTCATAGATCTAATTCTTGGTCACATACAGAGGATGTTTGCTGTGTTATTGGGTGAGGTGTATTAAATAACTAGACTGTGGACCGTTCTAAATCTTTCCATGGGTCATCCTTATCCATCCAAGGGTAGCCCCCTTCAGGACTTATCTAAATTTTTATTTCTTCCTTTTGACACTAAGACCAAATTAAGATCCATCATATTTAAGTAAATTTTATCGTAACTGAAAGCACTGAATGTTTGGGTCAAGTTTCATGTGAAGGATGGTTTAAACAGAGTTTTTAACTGTTGTGGGTTTGTAAATTGATTTTATTCATTAGCTGAACAAGTAAGTGCTGCAAAGGAAAGCAAAGGAATGGATCATTTCATGTAACTGTAATCTGAATCTAAAAAATTGAAGAAAAGAAAAGTGACCTTTGTACACAAGAAAGCATTTACGTATTGCACCCTGAAACCTGGAGAGGCTCCCATCTGCCATCTGATACCTCCACGTTGGAAGAGCTATGCAATCCTCTCCGTAGAAAATTAGATCCTGTCTTCCACAGTTCACACAACCCATGTCATAGAGAACCTTCAAACGAGACACGAATATGAGAAGGTTGTCTTCTGGGTGTCCGTGAGGATGCAGCCTGTAAAGCTTCCAACAATTTGATGACATCCACAGTGTCGTCAAGGTAATACTTTGCCTTGCTTGGTTTGTTACCCACCGTGCAAGCAAACACCTCAGAAAAGGGTGGTAAAGACGGCTGCTTTGTGGTACCCATGACAGCCTCAAACATGTCTTCATCGGACCGATCATCACCGATGCACAGCACAAAGTCTGGTGGCTTCCCACTGTCCAACATTTTTGAGATGAGATCCCTTACAAATATGCCTTTGCTGATTCCCTACAGAAGGGTGCCAATGCTTAGAACAAGTTTTGAAAGTGCACCATGGAATCTTGCAAGTGAACTTTGTTGTTACCTGAGGATTTACTTCTACAATATGTTGGCCTCTATTAACAGATACTGGCTCGTTGGCAAGAACATTTTCGAGGTGGTCAAGGAGCTCTTTTGCTTGGCATGACCCGAAATCAGGATCAGCTTCCTGATGATGCCACACCAGTGCACTTTCCTTGTGCTCGATATAAGACCCGTCGGTTGCTTCGGTGTAAAGCCTCATCACAGGCTCTGCAATCTTTTTCCAGTCCAAATCCTCAGCCAAGTGGCATGATTCCCATGGCAAATCACGCTTCCACCTATTAGGGAACGATTCAGAGATGAACAAGCATGAGATGAATGTAGAATTTTTTGAGGATGAATCAATAATTCATTCTCAACATGATCATTGATAATGATCAAGGTTAAAGACAAATGCCTGTTCAGGTATTTTTCATTCCAGAAATTCATCTAAGAACAAGTCAAAGCTAAACCCTGCAAAACCTAATACAATGTGAAGGTGTGAGCAAATCGGCTGATATTATTCGACAAAGATGGAAATATCAGCTCCTTATTCATCAATAAATCTAATGAAACTTTATTTTTGCATTAAAGAATTAACAAGATATTGTTGTTCTTAGAATGATTGAATTGGCACACACCCTCCTAGATGAGCATAATGCTATAAGACATCATAAGAACAAAGCTTTTAGCTTTTCATTTGATGCTTAGGGGCAAATTTAAAGCTAAGCAGTGGCACTGTCAAAGAGAGATGTCTCATATGTTACTTATCATATGTGAAAGCATCGATGCAATTTCATAGTCATTTGGCCTGAATGTTACATGAAGAACATAAGTCAGCTGACTGGGAGAGTGAGAATAACACAAGGCATTATAAGCATCCATAAATCTAATTCAGTTTTGACCAAAACTTATTGCATGAAAGACACTGGTAATTTGTCAATTCAAGGGAAATGGAGAGGACACTCATCCTGAAATTTCAAAATTAAACAAATTCACGCACCTAAGGTATCCAATTACCAATTTTCTAAGAACAAAATTTCATAAATCATCATTAACAAGAATGCAGAGAATTGAAATATAGGAATAACAATGATAATATAAACAATAGACTTTACCTGGTTAAGTATCCATGCTCAGCAGAAATTCCTAAATTCTCACATGACCTGAACCAGTTGCCCAAGGAATCTTTATGCCTACCACTAACAACAAACACAGTATTCTTCTCCTCAGAGGATAAGCCATCCAGAATGTCTATAACCTCTTTGCCTGGGTCCTTGCACAATTTGCTCTTTGGTATAATCGTTCCATCATAGTCCAACAATATGAGCCTATTGCTCATCCTCCGATATGCTGAAACCACATGTTCGGCCGAAAGCTTCCTAAAATTAGGGCCCAATGCAACAACTCTAAAGTTCAAACCAAACCCAATTCCCCAACATAATCTCTTGAAATGATCCTTGCAAGCTCTCTGTAGGTCCTGATCAAATGATCTTGCCCAGTAGGTAACATCATGGGAACTCACGTATTTGTAATGCTTGTCATGCCTCAGCTCCTTCTCAGCCTTCGGCATCGTAATTGCTAAGTTCATCGCCTCTGCCACCACATCAACATTCCATGGGTTAATCCTAATTGCCCCACTCAGAGACGGAGAGCAACCTATGAATTCTGATACCATTATTACACTCTTCTTCTGCATCCCCTCCAATGCAGGGCTTCCCTGCCTGCAAACAATGTACTCATAAGGCACCAGATTCATGCCATCTCTAACTGGGTTAACGATACAACACTCTGCAACAGCATAATAAGCAACCTTTTCATAGGTTGGCAAAGGCCTGCCACCAAAAAATTGAACGGGTTCATAGTCGGTGGAGCCAAATTTCTCATTAATCCTTTTCATAATCAAATGAATCTCTTCCTGGACCTCCTGAATGTCCTTCCCCTGGCTTCTAGCAGGATTCGCAATTTGCAGAAGCACCACCTGGCCACGGAGATTTGGGTGGTCCTCCAGGAGCTGCTCCATTGCCAAAAATTTCAAGCTGATACCTTTGAACATGTCCATATCATCAAGCCCAAGCAACAATATCTTATCTTTGAATCCTTCCATCAACTCCCGAACTTTGGACTTAGTTCGCGAAGAGGAAATCACCGCCCCGAGTTGTCCCATGTCTATGCCGACGGGAAGTATCTTGACGGTCACCGTACGGCCATAATAGTCTAGCCCAATATACCCGCGCTTAGATTCATAGTCCAGGCCGAGAAGCCTAGAACAGCACGAAAGGAAATGGCGGGCGTAATCGAAGGTATGGAAACCGAGGAGGTCTGCGTTGAGGAGAGCTCGGAGGAGCTCCTCCCTGACCGGAATGGTACGGAAGATTTCCGAGGAAGGAAAGGGGGAATGAAGAAAAAATCCAAGCTTGATGCGCGGGTAACGTTTGCGGAGGAATGTGGGGAGGGCGAGGAGGTGGTAGTCGTGAGCCCAGACGAAGTCGCCATCGGGGGAGAGGACCTCCATGACGCGGTTGGCGAAGAGTTTGTTCGCGGAGAGGTAGGCAAGCCAAAGTTGGCGGTCGAATTGGAGGCCGCCGAGTGCGGCGGGAGAGAGAGGAAGTAGATAGTGAAGGACAGGCCAGAGATAGTGCTTGCAGAAGCCATGATAGAAGCGGTGGTGGAGATCAGTTGGGAGGTATACCGGGACGCAGCGGAATTTCTCAGAGAGGAGATGGGCGACGGCGTCTTGTTCGGCGGGATCGATATCGGCGTTGACGGTACCAACGTGGATGACGTCAGATGAAGTGATGCCTCCGGGGAGGCCGGAGCGAAGTTGGTAGGCAAGGGAGTCGGGGTCCCAGGAGAAGGACCAGAGGCCGGAGGATGGGTCGCGCGAGGCGCAGAGGGGGAGGTGGTTTGTAACGATGATACGCCGCGACGTCAGAGGGCATGGGGATAGGTTTCCTCCTCCAGCGCACACGTCGGCTTCGACGTCGGTGTCGGATAGGATGCCGGATATGGTCATCACGCGGGGAATATGGGGTGAAGACGACAACGGCGAAGCAACCAGAGAAAGAAGCTCGGCGTCGGAATGGGAACGGGCGGGCATCATGTGGTTAGTTCTATCTTTTTAGGTTTGTAAGGTTTAGATTTAGGGTTAAAGTAGGCGACGAATCGCCGGCGGCGCGGCAATGCGGCGTTGGTAAAAAAGACAAAGCTCTGTAATGGAAAAGCAAAACGCCGCAGCGCGGTTATAAGTTGGGGAGTTCAAGTGAGGAAACCGATAGGTAAGATTACCTTTGAATGCGGATCGTTTATGAAATACTTTTTTAAAAGCTTTTTTTTAATTACTTTTTTAAAAAGTAGCACCAAATCATTTTTCGAACGTATTTTTTTTAACTGGTATTAATAAATTTTTATTAACCAAATTAATATGTTTCTTTTCCCTCACTCGATGTGCACATGCCTTCTATGCGAGCAAACCTTATCTGCGGCTTGTCATCTCAACGCCAATCCGGCCCTGTCTGGCTTCGTTCATGCTTTGAACGATTTTTGTATATAAAATTAAAAAATAAAAATAAAAAACTCCCTTCCAATAAATTATATAAAAAAAATAATTTACTAGTTGCAACTAGAAATTATTAATCTTTGACAAAGATGTGCAAAATAATTTAGAGTCGTTCAATAGTTAGTAACTCTCTTATGAATTAATTATACTTTTTAATTTAATTTGTCTACACATGATCACGTTAAGAATGATTTTTGTCATGTGAGTAAGAATGACTCTCACGTATGAGCAAAGAATTGTTAAGAACCTCATAAATAAGAAGATTATCCATAAAGAAAAAAAATAGTTAGACAAAATAATTAGTGATGAAAAATACCTTAATTGAAAAAAATCTTGATATTTTTATGAAAAAGAGAAATTGATTATTCTCATGTCATTATTAGATTAATATCTATGTGAGTTATATAAAATTAATTAATGAAATAAATAATAGATAAAGTGAGAGGGTGAGATTAATAGTAAGTTAAGAAGTTAGAATCAACCACTCTAGTCGACATGATCATATATTTTTCCTTTTAAGTGTCATTTATAAAAGAAGCATAACAATTAACTTTGTCTTCAAGGAAAGGACATAGCTTGTAATGTGACTATCTATTAACTAGAATGAGCAATAGAATCTACTAACAATAGAGAATAAATGAACATAAATGTTACATCTTTGAAAGTTTGAATCAATAAATGAAGGAATGTGCTAGATGCCAACTTTGAAAATTTGGCTACCATTTAGCTCAATAAGAGAGCTAACAAGGGGTGGATGATAATGTTGAACTATATGATAGACCTTAGTTGGGCACACCAATAAGTGAAGAAAGGAAAGAGAACTTATCAACATGTTAATCAACAAAATATGTCTCATTAAAATTCGAAGACCAATCATTACGAATAAAATGACAAAGAGATTGAAATAAGTTTTGCCAAAAAAATCAAGAATGTGTTTAAACAAAATGACTCAATAACTTTAGTTAAGAAATTAATGGATTTTAACAAACAAGATGAGGTTATTTAAAATAAAACTTTAATAGTATAATTTGATACTAATTAAAGGGAATCAAATATTAAAGTGAATATTCTTTTACCAATTTAAGCAAAATAAAAATAAGATATCACTAGCATGTTTTGGAAACAATTAGTATGAAATGTATGTGAGAAAATGAATGATAAAAATGAAGACATATTTTACATAGATTTTAAAGTGGTAAAATAAAATAACTAAATATAAGAATTTCAATGAAAACCTAAAATATAGATAAAAAACATGCACTTAATTGTAGTTTTTTTTTGTCACAAAGAATTTTTTAAAATATATAATATCAAAATTGTAGTGTACAAATCAAGAATAATCTCTCAAAATTTCATGTTATTTTAAGATTATTTAAATGGCTAAAATTGTCTTACACTAAACTCGAGTTAGATTATCCTAATTCTGCATGAAGATGGATATGGTTTAAAATTATAGTCAAACAATGTAGAACCAAGAGAGATGATAGCTATGAAAATTATTGAAACGTTTAGATCTAACTTTTTACCAAACTATGCATATGTATGTATGTATGTATGTATATATATATATATATATATATATATATATATATATATATATATATATATATATATATATATATATATATAAAACATCAAATAAGGATCTTTCAAAAATCTAAATATGAAACTTTTAAAATATTTTGTAGAAGTAACTTTTAAGAGTTTTAAAACTATTTTGGTAATATTTGATTGTCTAAAACTTATACAAAGTGTAACTTAAAATATTTGATTCATCAATGAAATAAAGCAATGATAAGAATAACTTGTAAATCATTATAAAATGAGGAAGTTAATTTGAAAAAATTCTAATTTCACTAATACATAATATTTCAACATTAAGACCCCTATTACCATGAAGGATTTTGGACCTTGATCTCTTTTTTGGGTTACACTACAAAATTCCAAATGAGAAAGAATCAATTGACACAATACATGACTTTCATTACCTCTGGATGGGTAATATCCATGTGGTAATATAGGCTGCCATAAAATAGGGTATTAACATGCTATTTAGGAGTCAAAAGCTTGTATTATGTCAATTTTTTACTCCTATAATAAGCAAGCAAACTAAATGATCAAAATGATAAATTTAGGATAATAACATGCTACTATTAAGAATGTTGTTTTGAATAAGCAAATAAGAACAACAAATAAATAGGATCCAATAATTGCAATTGAGCACTTATAACCCTTAATCCAACAATGATATTGTACAAGGTCAATTGTAGAGCATCACAAATGACTTGCATCAATAGAATATTGAAGATGAGCTTGCCAAGTAGGTTTTAGACTAGGCACAATCTTAGGATGACAACCATCAGAGTGATATGAAGAAGGTCATATAAGAAATTCTAAAGTTGATTTTCATGAGGCTAGGAAAGATCAAACGCCTTCAGAAATTCAACACCTTTTACAACTAGGAAGGAGTTACCTCAATATTCGTTGATCTTATAAGCGAGAAAGACATCATTAAAGAGAGGGCTTATGTGATTGATTTAATAAAGACAACTTTTATAATTCTTTTAGAAATATTCAAGTGTTTATATTTTGCATTGATTGAAAAGGTTTGTAATTGCTTAAAGGGTTAGAATGTGGGGAACCCTTGCCCAAGGATGAAGCCAAGTGACGAGAACTTGCTTGTATATTTCATTTCTCCAATTTTATTTGAGAAATAAAAAAAATTTACATATATACTTATGTATAAAATCCTAACTATTATGCACATAATATGAGTTTTATCTATTAATCAAAGACATACAAGTACTTGGTTTATGAAATATGGTATTTCCTTATTCTAACATTATAGGTTATAGATGAGGGACTAGAATTTTGCTAGGATTCCACCAAGAGATCCCAAAATGAAGCACACAAATGAGATAAGACAACTAGAGGGTTTTTTTAGTCCTCTTATTTAAGGGAGTGGCTAGTGGCCATCTCGAAAGGATAAGGATTAGTGTCCCTCTAATTTATTAAGCTTAGTTGGACAAGAGATATGGTTTATCAACTATTGGTGGTTGAGAGATACTATTGGTGGTTAGATGAGTTTAGGTATATTGGATAGTTTTAAAATCATTCCAAACAATTAAAACAAATTGCTCATGATGGTTACCAAATTACTTTGGGCAAGTTACTATAAATCTCCTAGAGTGATTTAACGACTATCTTGTGCAGTTCTTGTGTAGTTTTAACCCAATTTTTTATGTAGTTTTTATTTTTTAAGCTTCTCTTACCTAAAAATAAATTATAACTAATACTCGAATACTCAACAATACAATATATTGATTCATTGTTAATGAAAGATTGAAACCCAACATTTATTCCTACCAATAAGAAGTATCATGTAATGCTCAACAACATATCAAGACTCATTTCACGATGATTTGAGAATCTAGCAATGAAGTAATACATGATGCCTATTTGGAGTTCATTTTAATTGCTTTCTTTCTTTCAAATTTTTCTTTTTCACTGTTAGTTTGTTTCTACCTTAGGTTTTTGCATTGAGAAAGATTTTCTTTCCAACACTTTCATATACTTGACCCTTCTTTTTTATGCTAAGTTTATCTTATGTCGTACACTCCTATATTACATCTTTGCTCTAATAGCTTTAGATGAAAATTTGATCTGTTCAAAGCTTTTTTATTTTTATTTTCCTTTCAAGTCCAACTACCTTAGGGATTTTAAAGTTGCTTTAATCTATTTTTTTAAAGTGCATTTGGTTGCATTTCTTGCAAGAAATTAAACCTTAAAGTTCCATAGCTGTAACAAATTGTTTATTTGTTGGAATTTCTATAAGTTTAGAAATCTATCTTTTACAAGCTACAAGGTCATGTTGATTTTAAATCGGATTTCTCTGTAGAATTTAAGAATATTAAAAATACTTTTAGATCGTCTCTTTGACTAAAACTCTCCTTAGAGTTGATGTTATGCACCAGCTGGAAGGTGACTCCACAAGGTCAAAGTAACTTATTGTTTGGATTATCTACATATGTATAATTATATAGTTTTACTTCTTTGGTTTATAATTAATTATGAAGTCTATTTCATTAATTTGTTGCCATAGAAGGAAATCATTTGAGACCTTAAAAAAATTGACTATGGGTGTCATGCTGTTTCCTTGTTAACTATAATAATTTTATAAATACATCACATAAAATTTGTTCAAAAATATTTCGACAATTACATGATAATAATATGTCATAACATTATAGAGAATTTAGATATTTATTAATATTTTTAAAAATTATACACCAATAAAGTCAACATTTACAACGTATTAGAGAATCATGTTAAAATGTACGTCAAAAATATTTTTTTAATAATATTATTTATTAAATATTAAAATTTTCATTTATTAAATATTCTTCACCAAAATTTAATATTTTTCTAAACTTATTATTTTTTTTCTTTAACCCTATTTTCTGAACTAAAAAATTGTACATGCAAAATCGAGTCCAATCTGTTTTTTTAAAAACTAACCAAGAGGAGGAACACGAAGGACACGTGTCGACTTGGGGGCATGTTGATCCGAACCCGAGAAAAAGCTTCCGCGTTCGCAGCCTAACCGAGGCAACGGGAACAGGCACCAATTGTTGAATTAATGGAAAGGCGCACGTCATGTCTACCAGAACACGTGGCAGCCCTTCAACCGTTGTGGTCATCTTCGGGCTGGATCCTTATCCGCAGATCCAGGAGGAATCGGGCCTGCAGAGGCCACGTTGATTGGTTGGTAGTGGGTCCTACTTTATCCATCCACACCAAAGCTGTCGAGTTTTATCCCTTTTTTTTTTTTTTAACGTTGTCCAAAACGATAATGCTAATTTAGAGAGAGAGTAATGATGCGTCCATTTATTACTAAGCATGTGTCCATCTGACACTAAAGAGCAACGTTGTTCCTCCAATGTCATCTATTTTAATAATCAAATAATAAAACCATCTTATCGAAACTAACTAATTGTGTGTACAAAACTGTCTTGGGGCATCCAACGCATTGACAATAGAAATCTAATAAAAAAAAAAAAAAGAAAAAAACCAGCATGGCCACCTTTGTTTGGAGTATAAAAGAGGAAATGTTTAAATTTTAATATTAAATGGTGTGTTTGTTAAGAGCGTTTGAAAAAACAAGGGTACAATTAGAAGATAATATATTTAGAAAATTATAATTAAAATATTTATTATTGTGTTGATTGGTTTGATTTTCTAGGATTAAAATAAGATATTTTTTAATATTTATATTTAAAATAAAAATTCTTGTTTTTTCTAAAATGTTTAAATCCACTTAGATTTTGTGGGTTTCACTTGAGATTGTCATTTATGCTTCCCAAATGGGATTCGTAGTGATGTACCTTCCAAAATGATATGATTCAAGGATTGACAACAAGGTTAATTTTGTATTGTTTTATTCTTAAATTGTAGATGATAAAAAAAACTAGCTCTAAAATGTGTTTATGAAGTTATTAAACATAAAAAAATCAATATCCTTAAAAAATAGTTTAAAAAATTATCAAATTAATGAATATTACTCTTCTATGGTTTGTATAAAACTATTGCTATGCTCTTCAATGTGTCGTTTTTTTCAAAATTTATTATAAAATATTAAATATGTGAAAATAAATAAGTTACTCTAGATCTTGCATAAAGCTAATCATATGTGGGTCATGCATACTTATAACTCACTTTAAGTCAAATCCTTAGAACTTGTCATGAAGCCATGTATGTGATACATATGAATCATCTCTATCTTCTAACAAAATGATATCTGGAAGTCAGCACAAAAATGGAGACAAAAGATATTGTCGTCAAATTAGAGATGCACATGTAGGAATAGAACCGAGTGAGCTATAAAAAAAGAAAAAAAATAATGTTTACATGAAAATGCTATGTCTCTAAAGTTTTGTCATCTTGTTCTTTGTAGAGTATAGCTTGGAAAAATTATAATCATGTATTTATGTTCTTATCAAACAAATTAAAACCTTTTTAATTTCAACAAAATAACCTTTTATAATAAAGCTCAAATAAATAATAAAAATAATCAACTAATAATTATGGATTTCATCAAGTCAATGATCATCATCTCTAATTGATACATAGGTGTTATATGGTTCATTAGGAGAGGATCTTTCATTCGTGAGAATATAAGTCATGTACTCAAGTCATATTTTAGTATTTTAAAAATTCATAGTTAAGACATATGTGATGAGGCTTACCAAAATAACATTTTAAATACATCTTAACTTAATCATATTAACCATTAGATATGGGCTAAAAGACAAAAAATGAGCATTAAGTTAGACCTATCAATCCATGTATGCCTAAGGAGGATTGTACACTAGATGCTACTAGAGTTGGCATAACTTTACAATGCACAAAAAAAAAACTTGCAATTTTTTAGAGTTGAGTTTTCTACTTGAGTAATGGGTTGTATGTTAAAATTAACCTAGCAAGTGATTTATTAAGCCAACTTACTTTGACGCCCTTCTTCTTCTTCAAACTCACTTATAACTTCTCTCTCCTTTTATATTTAATTATTTTACCTATTAAACCCTTTGATATAATGATCATAAAAATAAGATTAAGTATTTACTAATATCTTATTAAGTTCAGTATTATTTCAATTAAATCTCAAAGATAATAAACAAAATGCGTATATCATGATCTATGCATGTCATTTCTATTGTGTAGGAAGTAATGGGCAAAAGAAAGCTAATAGAAGAGCCATCTTAAAGGATCCAAGTAGGTTAACTAAAACAATCACAAATTAAGTAGTTATTCCTTTATATCTTATGCAATGTGTAAAATTATGAAAATAATATAACATTATTAACTTATTGAAGTGTTTCGTGTTAAGGAAATCCCACAAGAGGGGGGGGGGGGTGAATTGTGTATTTAAAAATTTTTATAACTTTCGAAATTAAAACTTAAAAGTTTTAAGCACAAATAAAGAAATTTGAACACAAAAGTTTTTAGGTGGTTCGACTCAAAACCGAGTTTACGTCCACCCCCAACCGGTGTTGGGAAAAATCCACTAAATGCACCAATGACAAGTGAGGTTTTTCGTACGGTTCACCTCAAACCTACTTGGGATTTTTACTACGACTAATCCCAAACCTACTTGAGTTTTTCTCCGGGCTCAACTCAAACCCGGGGCTTTAGCACTACTGTCGGGATGCCCTTACCCCAAAACGAAAAATACAACGATAGGCAAAAATGAACTTAGGAGAAATAGGAGAAAAGGGAGGCACACACAATCGAAAAATTAGAAGGATAAAAATGAGAAAAAATTGAATCATGAACCTCTAATTTCAAGCGCCTTGTTGCAGTTTTCCTTTTGAGCTTGAAGGCACCATTTTTGCTTGTGATTGCTCGAATTTGAGATCTGAAATCTTTGAAAGAATTTAGCAAAGGTAAACTAAATAAATCTTAATTCTTCCCTATTTATAGAGCTTAAAATTGAGCTCAAAAACAAACCTTCAACGGCTCCTAAAAAACAACTAGTCGTTTGGGCAACGGACGGAAAGCAGCCACCGTCCGTTCAGGGCCCAAAATCAAACGACGCTGATCAAATTTACGAAACAGCCGTTCGATTTTGATCTGGAGCGTTGGATCCGAGCGCTGAACGAACGGCGCCGATTAAACTAGCGAAACAGCCGTTCGATTTCAATCTCGCGCGTTGGATCTAGGCGGGCTTGATCTGCGCCTTTGGATCCTGCAGAAGTTATAAGGTGGGATTTTTAGTCCCACACTGCAGAACTAAAGTCGGTGCACCGCTTTATAAGAAATTTGCGCTGTTTAATTCTCGAGCCTCTGTGGGGCTGGCTCCCCCTTCCTTGATCGGGATTTCATCACCTGGTCGAGTTGACTTGACCATGCACTGTTCATTGACCGTTGACCGTCGCTGTAGTTTGACCTAGCCGAGCTCCTCTCTGCGGGCTTTGGGCGGGCTTGGCTTAGCCAAGCACTGTTCATTTGACCGTTGACCACAGCTGTAGTTTGACATCGCCGTGCTCCTCTCGGCGAGCTTTGGGCTGTCTTGGCTTGCCCTTTTTGGGTCAACCAATTTTTAATTTCTAAAAGACCTGGATGGGCTAATTGCGTGATGGGTCGGCCTGCCCAGTGCTACAGTGAATTTTCCTGAGACTTAAGCTGTTTTAAGGTTGATTGGAAGAATTTTTGTGCTAAAATTTTAAATATAAGTGTACCAAAATAATTTTATATTATCATAGTATTATAAGTTTTCTAAATAACTATGAAAAGAGATTTATGAAAAATAATTCCTAAATAATTTTAAAAAATCAAATACCAATGTCTATACTTTTTGTCAATAAAGCTTGGCCCAAAAATCAAAATTCAATAATTATTAATTTTATAACATTTTTAAATATTAATACTACTATTGTGCCTCATAATCTCAAAAATTGGACATCTCAATTTCAAGAAAATTAATAAAAACTCAAATATGAAAATTCTAGTATATGTCTCAAATTTCCTTGAAGTATGTCATGGCTTCAAGGTCCTTAGAGACCATTATTTTAGACATGTGAAATACATGGCTTGATTTAATTAAATATTAACAATTTTACTTAAAATCAAGCTTAAATAAAATATAAACATTTATGCTTGACTCATCAAACACAAGGGTGTAACACTTATGCATGCATCTTTAAAAATTTAATATATAATAATACTTGGGTGATAACATGAAATTTTGAGAATAGTATAGTGAAGGCTTAAAATATGAATAATAATATGTATATGAATATGAATATGTGTGTATTATAATATATGAATAATTGCCAAAATAAATGTCAGATAAACCTTTTAAAAAGGTTTATGTGATATGAGAAAATAAGATGAAAAGAAAGAGATATGAAAAATTTCAAGTTTGTGGAGTCTAATATTTATGAGATGTATGAGTGAATGATAAATAATTGTTTATCCTATAATCTTATCCCTTAGCGTCACTTGTTGTATTATTTGGAGGTTGCTACTTCTTATGTAATCAGATAGTATTTAGCACAAGTAGTTGAACTCAAGATTATAGCAACCTACTATGTGATCAAGAATTGTTGCTTGTTTTGTGATCTGATGACCATCGTTTGCTGTGTGATTTAGAGGTTGATGTCTTAAGAGAGATGATATGATATGAGCTACTTGTGTGATATTATGGTTGATATGATGAGTTATTGTTAAGATAAGAACCCTAAGGAGAAGTCATTTTGAGAACTTATGGCCTAATATTTTGAAATTAATAAAACATTAATAATAAATATAAAGTGCTATGATAAGAAATATGCTAAAAATACGTTGGCATAAATGAGAAAGATATGAATATGCATCAATGAAATATTATTATATTTTTATAATATTGGAAGTACACAATTACTCCTTACATTTCTCCGATGTCATGCATTTGGTACAGAAGAAAATCTAATAAAATATAAATTAGATCTCCAAGTGTAAGAGCAAGATATTTTTAAATTGTAGATATATGTAATATTGACTCTAATATATTATATGTATAATTTTGTAAGGGACTTCTATGATTTTAGATTGTATTATCATTTGGAAGTTGATGTATGTTGCTGGTTTTTATTTTTATTTTTTGTTTTGTATGACGAGTTTTAGCTAAAGAGAAATGTGGTTTATTTTTTTTAAAAATGATTATGAAATAATGTTTTATGTGTTAATAAAAACAAATAGTTTGAAGGAAGAATATCAGTTGATTCCTAAATTTTAAACATTCTTAATTAATATATAGAATAGGTTTTTTTTTAAATGATTAGGACTCAAGTATATCTATCATTTTATATATTATTAAATTATTAAAAGAATTAAGACAAACGCTTTTCTCAAGAGAATTAGAGAATATGATAATACTCATCAAATTGTGTAGTTAATTGACTAGTGTTAGGTCTTAAATTTTTAAAAGAATTATATAGTACAATAATATTTATTAAATTGTATAATCAGATATGTTACATTAAGCTTAAAGTTTTGAAATGATCATATAATATAATAATATTTGTTAAACTGTACAATCAGATCGTGTTAAATGCATTAAACTATTCGAATAAAATTGTATTAAAATGATAAGTTTAGATTGGAAGTGTTGATTAGTCTTCTTAAGACTAATCAATTTTTGGTATTAAAATGATTATTTACTAATATTTTAACATTAATATGATATGTAGATAATCTTAAACTTTTAGATATTATATTTGTAAATAGTAGTACTTTAAATATTGTGTATGTATAAGTCACTTTATTTGTTATATAGTTTTTCAAAAAACAAAAAGAATGTATGCTACATAAAATAATTGAATAAAATCTATAAGAAATTATCTTTGAATGTGTTGAATAAAGTGTTCCTATTTGATGGCAAGTGAAACAGAAAAAAGTTGCTTAAGTTTTCAATTTTAAGAAGTTTCTTTTTAATAATATGAAATATTTTAGGAGTTAAAACATTAAGTCAAAGAGAAGGTTTTGCTTAAAGTTTTTGCATTTAGGAATTGTATGGTGTATTGCAACGTATGAATGTCAAGTTTTTCTATTACTTTGTTTCAAATTGTATTGAACTTTTTTGTGATAAAACTTTGTATTATTATATGCCTTCGATATTTATTGTAATACAATTTTGTAGTATTTATGAAATGTTATTATATAGTTATGAATGTAACATTGTAATGCGCAAACATGTAAAAAGTTTTTAATAAATTTTATAAAGTATTCAAAATAGTGCTTATATAACAATTCCTTTAAATAACCAATGTTTAATAACTCTTTATAAAATTGTTCTTTTAACTCAATTATATAAATTCTTATATAACAATTTTTTAGAAGAATCACTACATAAAATAGTTCTTCTAAGAACCACTATATAAAGTGTGGTGATCAAAATCATTGAATCACTTATTAAATCAATACATTAGATGGCCAACTAATTTGATTAGATAATGGCGACTAAGATAAGATTTGCTTGCTAAGTGTCTTTTGATCCATTAGACATCCGATCTAATGTATTAGATAATGGCAAGAATTAGTGTCATAATTGTCCTTTGAATTTGATAATTTTAAATAACCATTGTTAAAGTTTAATTTTTCACAATAGATCTTTAGAATTGTCATAAAATGTCAAACTTTATGCTAAGTGTTATGTATCATAATTGTGATTATTTTTGTACAATAATTTTTAGACAATGCATAATCTTTTGTTTTATAATTTATATTATAGAACACAATCACTTGGCCAACGAGCCAATACAATGCTCTAGTTGACTTATTGGAAGGTCATATGATGTGATCACCACAATCTCCTTTAAAGCAATATTGTACATCAGGAACTTAAGATGGTTGAGAAGCCATCCTTTTCATTGTTTTGTGCCAATAGCATATGACTAAGAAAGGTTACTATTAATGACTTATATTACATAGTTATAAAATAGATTTCTCTTATCATGAATTTATCCTTGAAATTGGTCCTACTCCTGCAGCCTCCGCAGCGTCCTTGAAGATTGCCAGCCGCTCGCCGGGACCATGCGCTAGCATGGTTCCACTCAATCGTTCCTTTGCGGAGGTGCTCGGCGGAAGAGACAAGCCCTCCCCCTGCCGATCCCGCAAGGCGACCTCATATAAAGGAGAGCCGGAGGTTGCGTTCTCTCCGGAGGAGGTCTCCAAGCTCGCCGCGCCTTACAAACTTTCCTTGGTTGGAAAGTTCTCCCATGGCCGCCCTCCCCTCGTCGACATCCGCGCCGCCCTGACCAAGGTCGGCTTCAAATCTTCCGTCACTGTGGGCCTCCTAAACCCTAAACATGTCTTCATAAAGTTCGACTGCGAGGACGACTACCTTCTATGTTAGTCGCGCCCCCTCAGACACATCAATGAGTTCCCAATGCGCCTGCTCAAATGGTCGCCGGCGTTCAGATACGACGCCGACCCCTCCGTGGTGCCCATCTGGATTTGCTTCGACCAGCTCCCCATTTACCTGTTCAACAAAGCGGCATTGTTTTCCATCGCTGCCGCGATCGGAACGCCTCTCAAAATCGACTCGGCGACTGCTGCGGTATCACGGCCACACATGGCTAGAGTATGCGTGGAGCTCGACATCGCGCGGCCCCTGCCAAGTCGTATCCGGATTTCGGAGTTCACTGGGATCAAATCTGGAGGATTCTGGCAGCCCGTCTCCTACGAAGGCGTCCCCCATTACTGCACGGCCTGCCAGACCATTGGTCACGAGGCTGCCCACTGCCGATCTATCAAAGCGAAACAGGTTCGCACATCGTCTCCGGCGACTAAAAAAGGCAAACAACAAGTCCTCTCCTCTGCTGCCCCTCCCCCAATCCCTCTCCCTGCTCCCTCCCCCACATTCGAAATCGGCCAGTGCTCATCTCCGAAACCTCAGCTGGATGTGCAGATACCCAACCTTTCGTCTGAATCTGAACCACTTTCCCCTAAGCAGCTCGAAAATTCCTTGTGTATCGTCTCCCCGCCCCCCGTCGGCCCCCCTAGGCCTACGGTACCACCAACAGATTGCTCCCTTATCGACCATCCGATCCCTCCTGTTACCATCTCGGCCATGCCCGTGCCTCCACCTAATGACCCTAATTACCTCCCACAACCGGCCATGTCTCCTCCACTGCCGAGCACTCAGAGCCTGTCGCCCGTTGATACTGAGTCAGCTCCTCTATCCCTTGATAATATTCCAGACCTTAACCTCCTGGGACATTCCGCTACCTCTTCCCCCTCTCTGGTGGCATGCTCTGCATCCCCCGGCCCGCACCGGGAGACCCAGCAAACCCTCACGGACACCGCTCAAAGGGCTATCCCCTGCGATTCGAATCCACTTGCCCTACTTACGAATAATCCTCCTACCCGGTCTAAAAGCAAAAAAGGGAAAACAAAAGCTGCCAACCTGGTCCTCATTCCGCCGGCCACCCGGAGCTCTACTGGCTCCAAAGCCTCCTCTTCTCATGATTAGTTTCCTCGCTTGGAACGCCAGGGGGATCGCCAATGACACCACCCTAGGCCGCCTGAGACACTTAATCAAATCCTTCCACTTAGACATGCTCATTATCATCGAACCATTTGTCCCGGCAGATCAACTCAGCCGGTACTGCGCCAAGTTGGGTCTCGCAAATGGTCTCTGCTTGCCCTCTGGCCAACTCTGGATCCTCTGGGCCGACACCTGGTCGGTCACCCCCAATTGCTCCTCGACGCAATCTATACTCTTGGAGGTAAGCTCCCCAAGCCTTCCGTTCCCCCTTTTCATAACAGCCGTCTACGGGAGACATTCCCGACAACTTCGCCGCTCGCTCTGGTCTGACCTCGCCGGCCACGCAGCTACTGTGATGGACACTCCGTGGTGTGCCATCGGGGACTTCAACGTCACTTTGGACGAAGTAGACCATGCTGGTTCCGCCAAATTCAACTTTCCAGCAGCTGGGGATTTCCGGGCTGCTTTAGATGATTCTGGCCTCCTCGCACCCCCGACATGCGGCGGCCCCTTCACCTGGCAAGGAAAGCGCAAGGGGAAAATTGTGTTAAAAAGGCTAGATTACCTGTTATGCAACCTGAATTGGCTTAGCAGGTTTCCGCAGGGTCAGGTTCAGGTCCTCCCCCGCACCGGGTCAGATCATGCGCCTTTGCTATTCAACGTACCCCTTTCACGGCAGCCCGGGGCTAAGCCCTTCCGGTTCCTAAACACGTGGTTGGATCACCCGGACTTCCAAAACGTGCTTTCCACCTCATGGTCTGACCCGATTGCGGCATCGGGTCTATTCAGGCTTGCAGGTAAGCTCATTCGACTCAAGAAGGTCCTGAAGACCTGGAACAGAGACACATTTGGAAACCTGACTTCCAAGCGTCGTCTCGCGGAGGAGGCGGTCCGCCTCGCTGAATCCCGACTAACGGTCGACCGCTCGGATGCCGCGGCTGCTGATCTCCTCACTGCCTCCAGGGACCTTCAGGCGATCCTCGCTTCTGACGAGGACTTCTGGAGGCAGAAAGCGGGGCTTAAATGGGCCAAAGAGGGCGACGCCAGCACGAAATTCTTCCACGCCTCTGTGAAGATCAAGCACAGGTCGCTCTCCCTTGCTCACCTTCGGCAACCAGACGGGTCGTGGTCAGAAACGGAAGATCAATTGGTGCGCCTTCTCACGGACCATTTTCAAAATCTGTTCACAGGCGGCCAGGCAGATTTAGCAGGGCTTCCCCTTCATCAAATTGTCCCTGCACTAGTCACCTCCAATATGAACGACCTCCTCACTCGCCCTACTGATCTTCTGGAGCTCAAGGCAGTCCTCGATTCCATGCCTGAGTCAAGCGCTGCCGGTCCAGACGGATTCACTGTGCCTTTTTTCAAACGCAACTGGAGTATTATCTCGCTGGATCTCCTTGAGGCGGCGAACGATTTCCTCGATGGCTCTCCGATTCCCAAGGTCATTGGTGCCGCTTGGCTTTGTCTCATTCCGAAGACGAAATCAACCTCCGCGCCCTCTGACCTATGGTCGATAGCTCTCTGCAACGTTTGCGATAAGCTGCTCTCCAAACTTCTTTCGTCCCGCTTAGCAGCTTTCCTCCCCGCCCTGGTGTCGCCGGAACAATCCGCATTCATCCGGGGCAGAAGCATTACAGACAATATTCTTCTGGCTGAGGAGATGACGGGTAGGATCAACCGGAAGAGGCGTTTCTGCAATGCCATCTTCAAAATTGATATCCGTTCGGCATTCGACCGTATTAGCTGGGGATTTCTGGACAAAGTCTTACTGACATTCGGCTTCGGCGTCCGCTTCAGGCAGCTTGTGGCCAACTCCCTCCACTCCACCGGTCTATCCTTGCTGATCAATGGTATGCCGACGGGATTCTTCTGCCCCAACTGCGGCGTGAAACAAGGGGACCCCATCTCGCCCAGCCTGTTCGTACTTGCAATGGACATTCTTAGCCGTATGATTAACCTCCTCCGCTGCTCCGGCGAACTTGACGCCTTCTCCGGCCCTCGCCGAACGCATCCCGTCTCCCATCTTGCCTATGCAGATGATTTCCTTATCTTTTCAACGGTTCGGCTGCATTCCACCAAACGGCTGGCGGAGGCGCTGGATTTGTTCTCGAGAGCCTCGGCTCTCCAGATCAATCGCGGCAAGTCTCATGTCTTCCATGCGCGCTCCACGTCTAAATCCGTCATCCGAAGGACTGAGAGAATTCTGGGGTTTGCTTCGTCTTCACCTCCCTTCGTCCACCTGGGCTGTGGGATGGGGGACGGGCGTCGCCGATCGGAACGCTTCAGGCCCCAACTGGACAAGATTTCCAACCGGATTGCGAGCTGGCACTCGAACCTACTGTCGATGGGGGGGAAAAAGATACTCATTAACTCAATCCTTTCCTCGATGGTCTCCTACTGCACAGCTGCCCTAAATCCTCCAAAAGCGGTGATAAAGGCTATAGACAGACGATTATCTCGATTTTTTTGGGGCGAATCCAAGGACTCCTTCAAGCATCACTGGGCCTCGTGGAATCGGCTCGCTCGTCCCGTCTCCGAGAACGGCATCGGCATTATCAACCTCTCGATGAAGGTACACGCGCAGACGGCCATGCTTTGGTGGAACGTCATCCACGGCGACTCCCCCTGGGCGCGCTACATGCGTGACTGTTACCTGTCGAGTAGGCCCTCGATAACCATTAAGCCGGGGGACTCACCGGGATGGCACAGACTCTTCCTCTTCTTTTCCCGCTGGATACGGCCTCCGGAAAACGAAAACGGTTCGGCCCCGGACCCGGTCTGGTCTAGTCGCCCGGTTCAGGGACTTGATTCTCCCCCAGGGTCTCTGGCGGGTCCAACCGAACCAACTGAGCTGGTTCGCAGGTGGCTCATCTCCTTCTTGGGTCAGGGGGATTCCTTCCCCTTCTCACGGGCATACAACTTGCTGGCCAGGTTCTCCCTCAAAACCATTCAACTTCCATATAACAATGCACTTCTTTGGAACAAGCGCATCCCGGAGAAGGTTGCAATTTTCACCTGGAGGTTACTGAACAATGCCCTTCCAGTCCCGGATGCACTGAAACGCATTGGTCTCTCCTTCGCCTCTAAATGTCCATTCTGCCCGGCCTCCGAGGAGGACAACCACTTATTTTGGTCCTGCTCCTTATCTTCCCCCACCTGGGATTGGTACGAAGACAAACTGGGTCTCCCGTCATCAAAGCATCAACCTAATCGTCTCTTCCACTGGTGGTCCTTCAAACGATCCGTCAGCTCTCTGGCCTTCTCTATCCCAGCCTCGATTTGCTGGTTAGCCTGGAAAGCATGGAACGCAGCTCTCTACTCTAGCAAAACCTGCTCGGTGGACTCTTTTTTCTGGGATACACAAGGTCTTCTCAAATCCAGATATCTCTACCACGGTAGTAAGCTCGACCCTCTCGAGCGCCTTAACCTTCACCATCTTGGACTACTGTAACTCTTAGTCCGATGCTTAATGGCTCGGTTTACCTAGTCGCTTGGTCCACCTTTTGTACTAAACTTGCCTATTATCAATAAAATGATGATATATAAAAATAAAAAAAAAATAAAAATAAAAAAGAATTTATCCTTGAAATTATAGTGACTTATCATGTACCAAAATATTTTATTATTATTATTTATGCTAAATATTATGTTCTTATATTATACTTATAGATGAACATACTACTAATTCATCGCCATACTAACAATTTAGTTATGGGGTCAATAGTTGGGTTATGACATCACATGTTATAAGATCAAATCAAGGATGGTTTCATTGATATACGCTTCGCCTTTCCTTTGATGGTGACAAACAATAGCTACTAGTAACAAACATCTCTTGTTTCTATAAAGAGGACTTCCATTGCAAGTATGTCATTGTTGTATGTTACATACTCATAAATGTTAATCGAAATGATCTTTAAAGTCTACCTCATTGCTATATGTTTTATTATTCCTTACTTCACATTTATATCCATCAAATCTGTCATCCTTCCAACCCTTTGCCTATTCATATAATGTTGGTTGCATGTATTATACTTTTTATATAATCAATATTTTATTTATTGAACAATAATAGAAGAACAACTCAAATGATATGTACCACTTCTGAGATAATTGTAAAGAATGATTTTCTTGAAAGAAACTCAAGTCTAATAAACAACTCATGTGCATTGTTTAGTCATTGCCTCTAGCTCTCACACAATAGCCAAGTTTTATTTCCAAAAACAAATATTTATATATCAACTCATTTTTTGTATTATGTTCTTATATGTTTTAACAGTGATGAAAATTAAAAAACACAATGTGATAATATACAATTATAATATTATAATATTTCATAAATAATAAATAGTATATAATCTTCAAATAAAATAAATGTATAAAATAAAATTAATATTTTGATTTTTTAAAAACTCTATGATGAAAAATTCTACATTATATCTATCGCCAATGTTTGAAGTATGACTTCCAAAATGAAATTATATGTAAATATAACATAGTAAGTAAGCTCAAAATATAATACTACAAATTCAATAACAATAAAAATCTATGATAATTATTATGTCTCGTAGAAGATGATGTCACACATCAAAGTTTGTCATCATCTTCTTTGTCAAAATAGTATTTCCTATGCCAGCTATCGAATTGAAGATGGTGATGACCTCAAAATATTATATTCATTTTTTTATTTAATTCTTAATGCTATGGTCTGATGTCAAATAAATTATTGGAACAACTCTTAAACTAAACACTTTGTCTAGGCCATAATATTTTAACATAGCATTGAAAGTCATGAGTGGATAAATATGCACGTCAATTGGATCGTTTATCCAGCAAAATAATTTCCATATTAAAGAAATGGAAAACATATTTGAAAAAAAAAATTAAAATATTTTAAGCAAAAAAATTAAATTTAATAAAAACAGTAAATGACTTTATCAAAGTACATCATAAAGTGAATTACCATATGAAACAATTAAACTATAAGTTTTCTGCTTCTGATTTAATTTATAAATTAAATCAGAATAAATCAGATGCTAATTGAATTTATAAACTAAATTTCTTATATAATCTTTATATTGTACTTAAATATTTTACATTAATTATTATCTATCCTCTTACTTGTCTTAACATGTTCGTCTTCAAATAGTTGATTCTTCTTACAAGATAGTTCATCATTTTTTTAATCATTTATCTTATCTATTATTAAATTTAGATGATTAATTAATAAATAACTTAAACATTACTCATAAAACTAACATATATATCTTAACAGAAATTATATTTACATTGATTTTTTTCTTTATTTAAGAAGATAGTCCTATGATAAAAGAATAACTTATGCTATAGTATTATATTCTATATAATGGTAACATCATTTGAATTTATTATTTTAAGTTTTAATCCACAAAGTTGCCAATTTTAATAAATTAAAAGTTGTATTTAAAGTATCCTCAACACCCAAGGAAGGAGACTTTTTCGAAGAAACCACCATGGCTTTGGTGTTTTTAATGCAGGCCATGAGGTAAACCTAATTGCCCGAAGAAAAGTATACAAACGCTGATTGGATTTCCACTCATCTGTTATAAATATTAAAGACTATCTTCCAAGCTTTGGATAACATACGTTATTAAGTGGTGAAAAGAAACCTCTTTGGCAGTTTTTATAATCTGAAAGCTGGTTGTTAAAAGAAAAGTTGGCATTTATGAGAGAGGCTATCAGAACATCTTTGGTTCGAATATATTTTCTTTAGTTGAATGACTGAAGCAATCCAGTTCAATCATCCCACAACACAGTTCAATCCCCTTCAAATTCCAGCTCGCTCACTTTAGTTCCTCCAATTTTAGCTCCTCTTAAGCTTTGGCACAAAGTAAGCCCACCATAACTCCTATATCGTCTTGAACTTGCAAGCTTTGCTTTTTTATGTTTCAAGCAACCACTGATGCACATTTGACAATCTTCTATATGTTCTATAAATATACATTAGGTACTCAATATTATTTAGCTAACTAATCAAAATCCCATTTTACTTATTTTAAGGATTTGTATTTGGTTGATACAAGTTTTCTAACAGGTTAAGTTGTCTGTTTGTATATTCCAAAAGCTAATTTATTTGACTTCAAACTTGATAGCTTTGAGTTTGCTTTCTTATGTCTCTTTCTTTGAAGAGATGGCTCACACAAAAGTTGCAAAGATGAAAATTCTATTACGTAATCCTCCAAACTTGTATTTTGATGAATGCCTTTTAGAATCCTATTAGGATTTTGATGAACTCTTTGAGATAATCTTAAATATTGATCTCTCATTATGCACGACTAAACCACCTTTCATATGAAATATCTGAATATATATTGTAAAATTGAAAAGAACATCAAAATAGAGCATACATTATGAAAGTAAGAGAAAACTATAGGACGAACAAATCACAAAGATTTGCATCAAAATTTGAAACTCAAAAAAGTTATAGTCGTACAAAAACAATGCGATTCCGACCAGAGGATGGAGACCATGAAGTCATAGTTGCCGTCCGTTGAAGAACTCAAAGCCAGTTGTGAAGAAGAATGATGGATAATCTTCCAATCTGAAATCTTAAGCACACAAATGGATAAGCATGATTCAAAGATTTTGGTAGATCAGATGGTCCACCAGAAATTTAGTAATGTTAAGAATTGCATGGTTGCATGTATTCAAAACCTTTCAGTAGTTCAAGAGTTGCCTCGAATATTCATAGATTAAGAAACAAACAACAGGAAACCTTCCATTTGCCAATTAAAATGGCCGTTGTAGCTTTACATATGGTGTGATTTGTATTAAAGAATACAGTATTAGCTGGACTAAAAAATTTTTAGCCTGGAGAAACTAATGAAGACCCGTCATGCACAATGGAAGGTTCCAGGTAATGTTTGTGTGTTAAGAAAATCTATAAACATCATTATCACTTCAAAAGCTTGTAGATCCTTCGTCAAGAACAGGATTCCCCACTCCAAAGATAGTATCTAATGAATAGAAAACAATGGCGTTCTCCACATTTTACATTATGGGAGACAAGAGAAATAGACATGAAAAGAAGACAATAGCAACGCGATTATTCAAAATTTCACGAGGTAATATTGATGGTCAATTGTGTGTAAACAACAAACATGTTCTTCTAATTTGGTCATTTTGTAAAAATAAATAAATATCTTATGTTTCTAAAAAAATAAATAAAATTTATAACGTTGTTTGTTTACTTTTTTTTAATTATTTTTATTTTATATAGATTTTTTTGTACAACTACACAAATAATAATGATTTATATGATTATTTTCGAAACATGAGAAACATATTTATAAAGAACAAAAGATATTCATCTCAATTACAAGATTAACATCATTTTAGTGATCCACACGATAATTGTGCATTGCATAAGACATGAGGTGGCAACGATTGTAATCTTCCTTCATCCAAATGAGTGCTCTCGAGACCTTTGGATTAGTCAAGAGAAAGCTTCTTGGGATACTTTTTCTCAAGCCATGGGTGAGGTCACGTCATGGAAACCATTTGTTTAAAACCACACAAAAATGAAAAGAACTACGTTAAAGATTGATTGAGAAAGAATTTGACATCCATAAATTGCAACATCAAAAGAACATGTTGCACTAAAAACAAAAACATGTGGAATTGAATAATTTCAAACATGCCAATCTATGAATCCAATGAAACATGTAAAAGTCTAAAATTAAAAATATATTTAAAGTTATATTATGTTGTTAAGTCTACATAATATAGTTGTTAACATTGAAAACAACTTTCAACAATTGTACTAATGTTAATTTCATGTCTATTTGTAAGAATGTTTTTTATTGAGTAGGTAAACTACGAAAGAGAATATGAGAATATAAAAATTTTTTGATATAATAAAAATTCCTTAATGACAAATTTGTACCACAATTGTAGAAAAGTATTCCAGTTGCTCTTTTAAGTTGTACAAGAATCTAAAAGATGCAGTAATGACAATTAGAAGTTGGGTGAGAAAAGTAGGCAGAATGCACATTTGAGAATAAAATGCTGCTTGCTGATGAACATATAGGACCAACTTTTTCAAAGTATAGCCAAAAGTTTGCTTTAGGTGCAACGGGTAGGTATGGACAAGAAGATGGTGAATAATTGGAAGGAGAGAAGACTATTGGCCAGGTGCATAATTGTTCAAACAAGCCTAAGTAAACATCTTGGTAAAGCAACCAAAGAATAATTAAACAAAGTGAAAATAAGGACACATGAATGGCGCATGTAAGACAATGAGAGGATGGTGAATAATTGGTTTAATGTAAGTCATCTTAATGTGTGTGAATATTTATGTGGGTCCATCAAAACAAAGTTATCCTAAATTATTGTATACATGAAAATAAGTTGAAGAGGCAACGAGGTTTTCACTTCTTGACGATATATCTATGTTTGATGGGAGATGTTCTTGCCATCATGCTAATCAACATGAAGGTCTCCCTCTTTTTCAATTAAACATGTGTTATGCTTTGAAGAAGTGTCAACAACCTCCAATGGTGCGAGGACAAGAGGGACGCGGGGCAGGAAATGAGTGATCAATGGCACAATTGCTAGGGTAAAGGTCACAGCTTGCCCAGAAGGAAAGAGTAAACTAGAGAGTAGACAACCTCAAGTTTGCATCCTCCAAAGGACCATGGGCTATCCCTGCCTAGCATACGGCTTCTCAAGAAACCCACACCCAAAGGGAACGAACACAAGGCCTAAACTTGGAGCGTCCTCAAAGTGGGTTTACCTCATGATTATGCAAAGATTGATTAGAATTTTGGCACATAAAAATAAGAAAATTAAAAGAAAAGAGATTTAACTATAAGCACCATCCAAATTTGACTTAGAAATAAGAATGGAAATACACAGAACTTTTTAAAAAATAGACAAAAAATTTCTAGATTAAGAACAAGTTGTCACACTAACGTTACAACCTTCTTTGAAAATGAAAAAGTTACTTCAAAGAAAATAGTTGGCTACCATGGTCTTCGTAGATGGCGCTAAGATTATGCTTGACACGCTACTTAGCCAAAGGCTTATCGAACCCTATTGGTTTTCTTTCATACAAGTTGGCTAGTTGATCCATAGGAGGGATCTTTTGTGCTTGTTTAAGAAGTGTAAGACCAACCATAGTTGATGGACCAATAGAAGATAGAAAAGCTAATCGAATGCTAAGGCCTTTCCTCTCTCTCTCTGATGCCGGACGGATTACAATAATTTGAGCAATACAGAAATTACATCCACACACCAGAAATAAAGTAAACTTGAAAGGTAAAAATGTGAAAATTCGAAAAGAAATAACAAGCAAGAGACACCCGTCCAAGGCAATCTTAGCCAAGAGGGGGACCGTGAGCAACACAGAGGTCGCTCCGTAGGCTAGGTGGTCCGCAACACCTCGACGGCACAGACGCGGGGTACTCGGATAAGGGTTTAAATACCGAGCGAGATAAATTTTGAAAAGTGGAATGGTCGCACCGGCGCAGTTGAAAGGTACAAAGATCGCGCTAAATCACCGTAAATCAGAAATTTAACAGATATTATTCGAGTAAGAACCGTTCAAGTCCGAGGGAACCCAAATCTTAAGAGAGAGAGAAGCGTCGAAATCCGGATGAAAAGGCGAATGTGACGATGAGTAGTTATGAAACGTTACCGTCGTGGTAGCGGCGGAGTATGGAGAGTATGTCGATGAAGGGACGAAGATGAAGATGGCGTCGTTGATAAACTGGCACGGCCTCTCACCGCTTGGGCCTCGCACCCCTCCTCCCAGTACCGGAGCCTCGACGAATCAGCACGCCGAAGTCTTGTTGGAATCACACCAATGACTCAACAAGTGAAAGCAAAGCACTAAAATACTTAAACAAGCTCAAATATCAACTGACCTTACATAAGGGTAGGCCTCCCTATTTATAGAGAGCCTAAGGGTACATCGGTAAAACAACTTTTAGAGTTTTAAAGGAATAAAATACGTGAAACTTGGAAATAAATAGGAAAATAACAAATATAAAGGCTGCATATCAATTTCTGCCTTTTAAAACATTAAAAAAAAAGGCAGGAAATAGTCAAAAGCTGATCCAGAAGCTGTTGCCAAACAGCTTTTAAGGCAAATCCGGCGGGCTAGCAGCGGTTGGCGGCGGCGGTCGCGGCGGCGAATCCGGCGGGGACGCTGGCGCGGTCGAGTCGTGTTGTCGCGGGTCGGTTACGGGTCGGCGTGGGTCGGAGACGGGTCGGCGCGGTTCATCCAGCAGGTCGTGCGACCCGAGCCATGACACGGGTCTGAACCGGGTCGCGCCGACCCGCCACCCGCGGGCGCGTCTCGCGCGAACCCGCGCGCGGGTCCGTCGACTCAACGGCCGACGGCGGCGAAGCGGTGGCGGACGGTCGCAGTCGGCGGCGGAAGGCGTCCAGCGGCGGCGAAAATCGGAAAAAGAGGCCTTTTGGCCAAATTTGGGTCCCCGAATCCAAAAATAATGTTCTTGAGTGTTAATTCGAGCCCGAAATGCAACTTTGGGCTCCAAATTGATCCTGTTCATGAAGAGTAACTCCCTTGGTCGTCGGGTAGTGCAGGAGCGCATCTGAACAGATGAAGTACGTCGAAAATCATGCATGGCGCTGGTGTCCCCATCACTCTCTCTTGCTTAGAAGCTAGAACACATCAAGATCTAGCTAAAAAGGCTTAATAAGATAATAGTTTTTTAAAATATATGCAAGGATTTGACATAGACAAAAGCTATAGGCAAAATTGACTTGAGCAAAAAGGATTTTGTGCAACAAGATTATGATTGCCTAAGAATCATGTGAAATGATTGCATAATTAATGATTGACTTGAATGCACATAAGAAATGAAAGAGTATCATATTTGGGTCATTAGCAAGTAATTAAGGAGAGGGTAGGACTCAGAAAATATAAAAATATTGGACTCGGAAGCCACCTTGTGAGAGGCGGCTCGCCTAATCTTCTGTTCCTTTTGAAATTGGTCGATGAGATGCCGATTTTGATTTTTTTTTTTTTTTTTGGACTGCCTCGTTTTCTATCTAAGCTGTTGGCTATACCAGACTTTGTGTCTGATTGAACTTGAAACTAGCCCATTGAGATTCTTGGGGCCTGATCGATTTTCTAATCATTATTATGAATAGTAATTCTTCTACTGCTTTTTCATGTGAACCTACCGATTCTAATGGTTTGTGCCTACCTGGCGGGGGAATAGCTAGGAGAATTTTGGATATCAAACCCTAAATTTTAGAAAAAAAATAATCAGAATCAGAAAATAAAATAAAAATAATTAAAAAATAGAATTAAAGAACCCAAAACGATCGTACGAGGTCACAATTCACCCAACACGATCATCCGGAGGGATTTAAAAGATATAAATATGATAGTCAATCAATTATTATATATCAACTTTGAACTTTTTATATAGTTATCATGGTCAGTGATCCTTTTGCACTCTGCTTCTTTGTCAATGATAAGGAGATTATTTAGAGAATTGAAAGGGCTCATTCCCGGTGTGCAAATAAATTTATTGACAATAAGGAAGCAAATTATTGTAGAGATGAAAAAAAAGAGAGTTCATAGTTCATTGAATCACTTTGCAAAACGAAATGAGGTTTGCATTTAAAGAACAATAAGGGAACATGCTTTTAACACTATAGCATGGTTCGAGCTTAGATCATGCCAAAAACTATGATAGTCATGTAGGAGCTCATATATTTCCTTTGAAAGAATAAGAGGGCTTGAAACTCGATTATTTTTCATACTCTTTTTTGTTTGACAACCATCCTAAAGTTTAAGAGAAGAATCGTTCTCAAACCCAAGAAAGGAGTTAAGGTTGTCACAACATCGATGTTGATTTCATCATAAACTAAAACCCATTTTGGTTTCCTTCAACACATCAGTTAGGAGCAAGCTTGAGTATAAGAAACTTGAGTGGATGTGAGACATGGCTTCGGTGAAAGAAAACCGAGGATTGATTAACTAGTTCAATCAGAGGCATCTGATTGACTCTAGCTTATTATAGAGGTAGAGGATGCATTACTTCGCACAGAGAAAGCTTGGCAAAAATGGGGAAGAACCAAGTTGGTGTCGCAACAGGTGAAGGATAAGCATAAGAAGGGTAAGAAGCATGTCTCGCACAAGAAGATAGCATGGTTGACTCTCGGTAGAAGCCTCTAACTATGATATAATTGAAGACCATCCCAATACCACAACCACATAGCAAGAGGATAAGTGGGGTAGCCAAATCACAAAGAAAGAATTAGATACTATCACAACTTATTGAATAGTGACAAGTCAGCAAAATCAATATCTAGTTAGCAACACAAGTGACAATCTAAGATAATTTTAAAAAGTGATATTAGTAAAAAAAATATCAACATTAAATGAGCATTTAATATCTTTCATGCAAAAATATGGAGGTAATATTTGGATAGAAAAGTAATTTAAACAAAATGCTTAAACAAGGACAGGGCATAGGCTCTTTAAGGGATAGACACAACCAACTTCTGTTGAGTATGATTAAAAATTACATTCTAAGCACAAGTGCCATGTATAAGAGAAAAGACAAAAAAAAAAGAATTTTCCTTCAATAAAAAAAACAAGCCATGTCTCATAAGTAGATAAGTTGGCTAGAGGAACTAGAGTGCGACATTTGGATGAAGCAACTCGAGAATAGCAAAAACAATCATATCTGTTGAGGAAGTTGTGCCAATGGTCATGGTACAAATGTTAAGTATACAACACATATCAAACAATGAAAAAAAAGGATTAAGGCTTAACAATACTATATAATATAATTAAAGTATAGAATATTTATAGTTATTTCTAAGTATATTTAAATATACCAATAGATAACTTGGTATAACAAAAAAAACATGATATTTAAGTATACATAATAAAGAACAATACTCAAGTACACTACAATATAGTTGAAATATACCTAATTATACACAAATAAACTCAAGTATGCCAATGAAATACCATCATCTATTCTCAACGATACAAATAAAATAATGCATTATAATAATACCGTTCTGCTCACAGATTTTAGTTAACGCTTATATCAAATTAAATCTGGATTTGTATTTTATTAAAGGCATCCCCTTGTATTTAAGAGGATTTATACAAAACCGTAACATTAGTTACACTGATGGAGTTTATCGAAGCAACTTTTGAGATCATCTCTGTTAACATTTGTTCTCCGTTAAAGACACATACCGTCAATACGCCAATTTAAGTTGAAGATACCCAACATCAATTTATTCGTCTGAAGGCACACACACATGACAAATGATACAAGTCAGAGAGTGATTGAGAAGGAATTTGACGAACATTAATTACAACACAAACAAAAAATGTTCCCCCAAAAACACTGCGAAGTGGAAAAGAACTATTAAAAGGTACAAAAAACACAAGAATTCAAAGCTGTTAGTAGAAGTCCGAAACTAAGCAGATGGGAACAAAATTAGTGCCGGCGACTTGATATGCTGATGGGAGCTTACCTTCAAGGGAGTGGCAACAACCAGTGGGGGGCCTCTGATGAATCACTCCCAGCAAACTTTTCATGCATGAAGCGGCTGTCAACGATGGATTCACCTTTGGGAACAATGCGGTACCAATAGCAGCTCTTGAGACCTTCCTGGTTGCGGTAGCATTTATGGTTACTGTTCTTTACCTGTAGGAAGTTCCAGATGATGCTAAATTTCCCAACAATTGCAACAAGATGCCTCTCCTGCTTGCCGTTCTCAGTGATCTGTAATGGATGATCGACAAAGAAACAGTTCAAATAGGAAGTTCCATCTGGGTCCATTTGAGCGTCCTCCATGCGCGACTATGCTGCCCCCACGCCCGACAGTATCGTCTCCATGCCGACTGTGTTACCTTTGCTTCCAATATCATCAGAGCATTCTAAAAGCATTGTATACCCAAAGAACCAATTCGTCTCGAGGTATGCTATAATTCTCTGCTCGATTAATCTTCCTTGCATTTTTTTTTCTAAATAAATTTTTATTTAATTTTCTCGAATCCACTTTTCGCATCAACACTCTTATTTTTCGATAATTTATTATCATTAAATATAATATTTAAATCATTTATAAACCTATAGTAACTAAATTTATATTATTTAGCAAAGAAAAACAAATTAGACTCCAACATCATTTGTCATAACTCGAACATGGCTTTAGTCCTCCATGGAATATGGAGGTAACTATTAAATAACAATTTTGAAAAGAGAGAAAATAAGGTAAAATTATTCTTTTTCTATTATTGAAATATTCCAAGTGATAAGGAAAAAATTAAGCTTGGATTCAAAAGGGAATCAAAAGTAAAAGGGTGAGGTCTTATAGATTTAAGATTCACAGAGAAAAAAACCATGAAGAGGAAGAAAGAGACGTGTAATCCCATGGGGCCAATGATTTTGGGCATGGCAAAGGTTAAGCGAGAGTTTGGGTAAAGTTTGAGGCGAGTTGATTGTTCGATTAGAACAAAAAATAGGAAAAGGAAAGACGAAGTTAGAGAGAAAAAGACATATGAGATAGAGAGAAGGGCATGAGAAAGAGAAAGAAAAATAAAGAAAGATGTAAGAGAAAGAAACATTAGCTACAAAGAGATAATGGAATAGAGTTGTATTTTAGGAACTAACTAAAGAGATGGAGAGAGACAAAGAAGTGTCACCTATGCCCTCCTAGAAAAAACTTCTCTAAAAGAAAGGGTGAATAGGTTCTTATTCCTATCAACCTAATAAGAGCATCTTGAACCTATTCACCCTTTCTTTTGGTGTTTTTCGACAAGGATTATGGTTTACATGATTTCTATAAACTATGGATTCTTTTACATCTACAATGGACTCTTGTCTTGCATTGGTCATCATCCTTAATCGTATCAACTTGCACAATAATATTTGACAAGAAAACAACCATCATGACTCTTCATTTTATATTTGATTAATAAGAATATCCACTACTAATGAAAAAATAATTTAAGTTGAGCATTCATGAAACGTAACAATATTAAAAAAAAAACAACTGGTCAATTCTCCTTGGGTGGATACACATTTCATTGCTTCGTCATGTATTTCTACTAACTTCAATCTATACAAAGTTAACTATTTGCTTTTTTACCAGCTTCCAAATTAACTTCTCTTGTAGCTCAAATATATGACATTTCTAAAGTAATAAAAATAAACTCAAAATATCCTTTTTTGCCTTAAACTTCTCTAAAACTCTCTCCACAACTATAGCATTTACAATTAAAATTTAATGAAGTAGGTTCTTATCTACTCAACTCTTCTATAATTAGCACAATTTTAAATATCTCCATTGCTCCAGTTGATATTATCGAAGTATTTTTTCCAATTTATAAAAAATCTTTTCAAGTCTTCAAAATAACACTGAATAATTTAATAAGCCAATGAAACCTACTTTTCTTATACATTTTATAATGTTTGTGTGAAATCATTTTTAATCTTCAAAACAACATTGAATAATTTAGTAAGCTAATAATACCTACTTTTCTAATAAATTTTCATGCAATGATAAGATTGGCATCTAGGGCCTATAGCATTTAAAGATTTCATCTCTCAAAGAACATTAAAAAAAGTTTAGTAGTGGAAGATAACACGCTAAGTAGAACACACTTTGAAACAAACATTAGATTATAAAAACTAATGCAAAAGAACTACTTGATAATGTGCATAAATGTATATTTTAGAAAGAATTAGAATATATATTGTAATTGAACATGAAAAATCACAGCTTAGCTTGTAAGTTCATTGCTCATACTTATAAAGATCTCCAACTAGATATAAGTGAATTGAAATAGTATGTGGTACACTTGGAGCTAAACTATCAGATCACCCAAAATATGAAATCATCCACATGCGTAATAGGCGATCCAAGTCCAGGACAAGCAGTCCTGGCCATTCTCATTGAATTCTTAGAATATAGCCTGATCTTCCCATCAAGAGATCCAACAACAATTGACCCATCACCAGTTGTTGCAAAGCACTGGAAATTAGTTCTCCTTGTAAGCTGATGTCCTTCAGTCCAGTGTAAGACCGGTGATTCCATCAAGTTTGCTATTTTCTGAACCATTCCCCGCTGATCCCTCATATCCCATCGGCAAAGCCTATTCTCGTCAAGAACCAAGAAAGTTGATTCTGAGGGATCCAACTGTGCACCATTGCTGTCATTTGTAATGTCTCTCATAGTAATACCAGCACCATCTTTCTCGAACTTCCATTCCGTTACAATCTTTCCAGTCTCGATATCAAGCTGGTGAACTCCTGCTGCATGGAGCTTATCTGAACTCAGTGGACTCATTAAGAGCATATTAGTCTCACCTCGCATTAAGAGGGCCTTCTTAGGAGTCGAACATTTATTCCCATGGCCAGAAATCCTCATGGAAATCCCCTTCCCGTGAACTCCATGGCTGAAGTTTCTTACTACTTGTATACCAGAGTCGCCAACAAGGAAACTGTTATCCAGAGCACCCAGGGAGAGGCTCCAAATTCCTCCGTCAACTGCTTCCTCAAATTCGTCCAGCAACGATTGGCTTTCCTTCGCCAGAGATGACAACATTACCAGGGACTTGTCAAAGCCATCAACTGCATCCTCCCGGATTGAGTCGTCGGCAGAATCGGGTTGGGCCCATGCCAAGAATTATTTGCCAAAAACCTTCACTTTGTCGTCCTCATTCTGCTCAAACCCGCAAACGTTCTTTTTAAGACACCTCTGGTACTCATTATAGAAATGCCGATACCCCTCCGTTGTAAAACATTTGATTGCCCATACTCCATCAGCAACAAAATCGATCCGCTTTTGGTCCGGAAAAGCCTTTGCCTGCATTCCAGGGTCAACCATAACCCGAACCTTGGACCCGATCTTTAAAAACCAAGGAGAGCTGGATGCAACGGCACCATCCCGCTCTTCTTTTTCCTAGTCTTCCGCATACTGAGGAGTTGCGATGCGGGAGGAGGAAGCCCTGAAGAAGGAGTACGTGACGAGTTTTTCAGACATGATCCACCAAGCTGTAGCTAAAGTGCCGCCCACGTGGAGTTAGAGCTTGACTGCATTCTTGATGCCAGGCTTTTTCGCCACGGTGGCGGAGGGTGACGTGGATTGGACCAATCAATTAGGAAGAAACGACCAGTTACGACAAGGAGATAAACTAATGAACTCTTTTTTACACGGAAATAACACGGGAAAGCAAGCGTGACAAATGAAATATCTTAAACCTTAGGTGGAACGTAATATTAAAATATATTTTTAGTCAAAATATAAAAAAAAATTAATAATAGAATTTATAGACATTTTTAATTACAATTTTTCTTATTCGATGGAACTAGAATAATTAAACAAATAAATTAATAACATTTCATACGCTTGTACATTTTTAAATTTATATATTATATACATAGATTAATACTTTTAATTTTTTTATCAAGAGAAACAAAAATATAAATTCTAAGATTTGGGTTGTATATAGTTTGCTAATTTAAAAATGATTTAAAAAAGGGATTTACTAAAATATTTGGTGCTATTGAAATTTATCTCACCTTATAGCTTCAACCCATCATGAACGATCACGTCTAAGAAGACATTAGCACTCAGTATTCGATACGTATAAACTCTTATCATTTTAGAGATTTAACTATTGTATTATTTTAAAATTATTATCAATAATAATATAAAATAGCTTCTTATATATTTTTTACTCCAAAAACACCTTTTATAAATAAATAAATAAATAAAAGCACGACTTTTTTCAAGTTTTGCTAGAATGGGTTCAACCTTGGCAACAGGAACGGCCGGTATTTGGGTTCAAACTTTGAGTCACGAAAACGTTTCCTTTTTTGTGTTAATTAGATCATAATTATCGGGTCGCAACACGACCCGTTGACAGGCCCAAGACTAACGAACGAGGAGTGACCACAGAAGTGAGGAGCTTTAAGCTTTTTCTCAACAATGCCCATTTTACTTGGTCATGAAGATTGGAGTGCTTATGTCATGTTATGTTATATTGCAACTATTTTTGTGTATACCTTTTTCATTCCTTTGAACTTTTATTGTTTAGGCTAGAATTTTGTTATCTTCTCTATTTAAATAAACATGTCTACTCACTTTGCAAATTGTGTACTATTAATTCTTTTTTAATAAATTTTTCATATTTTTTTGTTTCAAATTTAATATTTCTTGCTAACTTAACTGAGTTGCCAAACTTCTTTTAGAATAGTAAGCAAAACTAATTAAAAAATGGACAATAAGTATCGCAAACGTTATGTAAGTACATCAAAGAATTATAATAATAGGATTATTGATTATTTTTTAAGTTTGAATTTTGTGTTGAATGGTATTAAAAACAAAAACATTACTTTACCAAAAAGAATATCTAAAATTGTCTTTAAAGAGATATTTTTAAATTAAAACTAAAGGTACATAGAATTTTATGTGTGAATGAAGCTTAGTGCAAAATAATTATATACATTTTAAGTACTTTGCAAATTCATCTGTTGAAATGCTTGTTGTCAAATCATCAAAGTTAGCTTATCATCACATATAATACTATATTTCTTTTTTGAAATCTTAGTAGAGCAGATTTTCTCATACAATACAAACCATGGATGCTCTCATAGAATGTCATCACTTTGAATTTTGATGGCAATTTCTCAAACCCTTGCTTTGTAATTACACTACAATTTCACAGTTGACTTTTCCTAGATTGTTTTTGAAAAAACATGAATTCCAAGGTTACTTTTGAGGGTAAGTGTCATGGGATACTGTTTATTCTATTGAATTGAATAAAGTATTTTGGTGTATTAGATTTTTGTAGTTAACTTTTTATGTCAAAATATAGTACATTGATTATTAATTCAAAATTAGTTGTACATTTATAGGTCTAAAATGTTTAAAGACTAGCAAAAAAAAACTTTAAGTGTTTTGTAGATTCATCTATTAAAATTCTTGTTATCAGATCATCAAAGCTAACTTATCATCACATGTAATACCTAATTTCTTTGTTGAAATCTTAGTAGGAAGGAATTCCTCATAACGTACAAATCTTGGATGCTCTCAAACAATGTCGTATCTTTGAATTTTGATAGCAATTTCTCAAATCCTTGCCCTCTAATTATAGAATAATTTCATGATTATCTTTTGAAGGGCTATTTTTGAAAAAAAAAATGAATTCCATGACTATTTTTGAAGGTAAATGTCCTAGGATATTTGTTAATTCTATTGAATTGGATAATGTACTTTTGTTTATTGAAATTTTATGATTAAAATTCTGTTTCTACTTAAGTGTAGTATATTGATTATCAATTTAAAACGAGTTGTATATGTATGGGCTTAAAATATCCAAAGATAAAAACAAGTACACATTCTTAAATAGGTATAAAAAATATAAGAAATATGATTTTGCTTAGTTTATTTGAGTTAAACTTCTACATATGTTTTAATGTGTTATTATGATATCGGATGATATTTCTTATTATATTCTAGCTACGCCTTCACATCATTTTTTTTGTTGATTATTATTTATTAAGTTTTATATCATTAAACATTTTTGTTAGTATAGTTACAATTATGACATCTTTAGTAACATATTTAAGATCTTATTATGTAAATAAAAATATTTTTTTTATTACAATAAGATTGAAAACCATTAAAATGTTTTAGAGCATGCATGCATAGTAAAGCTCTTAGAGAAAGCATATGTTGATTTTTTTCTTACCTAGATTACAATTTGACTTCAACAGCTCCAACAAAATGCCAAAACCGTGTTGTCGTCACGAATGTTGTCATCGTCGTATTTGTGATGTAACTACCACAATTAACCTCACTATCATTGCAAAGCTAACAATGTTATCATCATTGGTATCCCAATACATTACCATTGCCATGACACTTGTCGATCATAATTTATTAGGCCATTGTCACCTCATGATACCTATTTAAGTGTTGTCGTCATTGCCAATCACTACAACTAACATGATTTCATAACCCTTCATGACATCATCATCGCTTGCAATGATTCATTACTAGCCTTCTATGCTATGTCATGAATCCACCATTACCCAATCTTGTCATCAAATCTATCACCTCGTCTCAACTACCTTATTGCTATTGCCACCTAAATCTACTTTATTGATCATATTTGACATCAATTGCCCATCTTATCACCACGAAGGCTTACCCTTAGTTATCTGTTCCCAAGCTTCTCATCCAAGTCCACCTCATTGCTAGTCCCACCACCTTTAGTACAACTACTTTGCACTAGCATGACCCTTTTGCCAAGTATATCAGCTTACCAACATCATATATTAAGGGTCATATTTACCTTTTCTCCATCTTCTTCATATTAAAGCATTCTTACAACCCATCATCAATATTATGAAATTATATACTTTACCAACTGAGTTATTTGCTAAGCCAATGATTGCAAGTCATGACCTCCACCTTCATCTCTCGTTGGTTCATGAACCTTATTGTGATCTATCCTTGATTCAATATTCAAGTTACATTCTTAATTTTTTTCTCTCTTATTCTTAGCCCAAATTATTTTTAAGTTTCTTACAGATTTACCACTACCTTTCTCTCTTTCTTACTCTCTCTCCCTCTCCGCTAGGTTTATGCTAAGAAACGACCATTAGTGCATTATTTTTGCCCCTAACATTGCATCCAATACCATACCCTATAATAGGCTTTCCACGTTAGTGCAATAGTGATTGGCATTATCTATACCATCTCAATATAAAGATGGAATATCATTTATAATATAAATAAAATCATTATCATCTTTAATTATTATAACATAAGAGTAGAGTTTTTTTTATAATACAATGAAAGTCATCATTATCCCTACACATTTCAAGTGATAATCATCATGATATATCAATCACAAGCTCAAGTTAATGAACACCTAACCTTTAAGAGGAGCTCTTATGTTTCATTATATCATGCTTTATTTCTTTGCGATACTAATTTTTTCAACATGATTTTCATACAATAAGAATCACATTAAGTCATACTTTGCATATACAATACATAGTGAAAGGTTAAGCAATTCTTGATTTTATGCTCATTTGAAACAATAATATGCAAATAACATCATCACAACACACAATCAAGATTCACTTATTGGAAAACCAATTTAGGATAACATAAAACATAGCATCCAATATAATTTTGATACTAAATTGTGATCCATTTATTGTCATCAATCTTTGAACCTTCTCTTGGATTAATGTTCTTCCTTATCGATATATTTTAAATAATACATGAACTCTCATGAGTCTATACTTTCTAACTAAGATAATTTGTTATACTTGAATAATTATCATTTCAATTGATACATAAATATCATTTAAGTGAACAAGATGATCAAAATATTTTTGGAACTCAAATGATCAAATAACTTTGATACTAAAATGATTGTCATGTTAAAAATTTTAAATTTTTTTTATAAACTACAATCTTAATTATTTTTATATTGATCAATTTGTTTATCAGAAATATTGAATTGTCTGAAAATATTTAATGATATTATTAAGGTATTCAAAAAAACTCAAATGTTATTATTGGAAATCAAAAGTCATTATCATAACTTTAATTTTAATTATACAAAATTTGAAAATCATATTATCTCTATTTAGTTATGTGATTTTAACTTTTAAAGATATTTCATTGACACTAATCTTATTAATCCTCATATATAATTTTAAAATTGATTTTTATTATTCATAATCTTTAAACAAAACCTCAGACTATAAGTAATCTAAATTTCATAAGTTATACTCACTTTTATTGCTAACCTTTCTTTTTGCTTCCACTTCATAATCATATTTTAGTTCTTGCTTTTATTCTTTTTGACATTTTCTCCTTCTTCACCTCTTCTCTTTTGATTAGCTAATTTTTCCCTTAACTCTCGTAAAAAAATTTTTTTTTTTCTAATTTCTCAAAACCATCACTATTGTTCCTCTCCCAAAATTTATAACTTTACATAACAACACCACCGATTAACTTAATCTTTGATTAAGTATTCACTTGATCCATTTACATTGCAGGGTTAACAAAATGCCCTTTAAGCTCCAAAAAAACTTCTCATTAAGCTAACAGGAAGAAATAGATTAACTGGATTACATTAAGATGTTTTCATGTTTGGGAACTAAGAACTGTGGAATTTGCAACCCAACTTAACCAAATACTTCTTCTTTTATCTTAGACTTGTCTTGCATTACCCCAATTCTCTTTCGGCAAGATTAACCCCAACATCTTAGAACCCTAAATCAAACAATCAAGTCTAAAAACAAAATGCTTTCGTAAAGAATATAAAGCATAATCGAGCTTCCCACAAGCCTTAACAAGCAAACTCAGACAGCAAATCAGAAAGCTATTTTAGTGAGGACTAATATGTTCCTCTTAAGCCTTGTTGCTCAATGGCATTTCGCCATAACAGCATTTGAAGAAAGCTGCTTTCAAATAAGAACAATGAATGGAAATACCTCTCCGGTCACCTTCTCAGGGCAGCATCTCTGCAGGAGTTGACAAAACCCTGGTGTAAGCTGCTTCCTTTCTGCACTCACAATAGAACAGAGAGTAAACCAAATGTGAGAACAGCTTCATCACCACTATCAAAAAACCCATCACAATGAAGCTCATGGCATTTTTTGCCCTCAAAACGCCATAACCTCCACTAAGGATTCCTTCAGCAAAAAACATAACGAGTGCAATAATGAACCCCTGAAGCCTCTTTCCCTTAACAGTCTCCCCACCCCTCCTCAATGCTTTCAAGCCATAGCAATTCTCCTCTGCAACCGAGACCACCACACCAACCATCCACTCCATGGTCAAGTAGACCAATAGCAGTCGAGCCAGAAGAGCAAGCAAGCCGCCTAACACGATCGATTCGATCGCACCGCTTGCACGGAGCAGGGGAACGGCAATCATGCCCACAGACAGGGCTGTGTATCCCATGTACAACATAGAGGAGTAGATGCAAGTTGTGAAGACACGAAGCCAAGTAGACTTGACCTTTGAGAACACATCACTGAGACCTGCGTGCTTTCCAGAGTAAACCAACAGAGAGGAGTGAACCATCACGATTGTTGAGGTGGTTGATACCAAATATGAAGCGACGACGAGTATCATGTAGACGCGAACGAAGGCGTCGGCATCGTCCCTCAACCCGATGATGGCGTTAAAGAACTGTGGGGTGTTGGGGGTCTCTCGGCTTATGAGGTAGAGCTTCGTGAGCAGATTGAGCAGAAGAGGGTAGATGGAGATGCTGTTTCCCGTTAAGAGGAGGGAGCTTGGGACGAAGCAGAGCAGAAACGCGGATAGCATGAGTTTCTTGTTCTTGGTGGGGAGGTAAATGGCTTCTCTAATGATTGCCATGCTGCCCAAGTGCTTCGATTGATCCATAGGAACTCAGGATTTCTCGTTAGAAGATTAGAGATTGAAGTCTTAACGAAGTGGAGAAGAGAAGGTAACTCTTATTTTTCCTTTCATCTCATTTGGAGAGTTTGCTTCAAAGGTTAACTATTAAATGACTGACGAATGGCTATCTTTGATTAATAACATGAAATGGTCATGTGATTCCATCTCTCATCCACTTCAAGATATAAAACATGAAAGATGACATCTTTTGCTATACAAAACCCAGACTTTGCCATCAATAATTATAATAAATTAATAGCCATTTGAATAAAAAAATTACAAGATGCATATTTATTTGTTATTTTATATAAAGTCTTCGCTATCAATTATTTTCAGAAATTATTACATACATAACATGACTTGAATGCATTTTTCTAGTCAAGTAAATTATTACTTGAAATATGGGCACACGGCAAATGGCATGGAAATATCTCCTAAACGACGACTCCATTTGCTTAGTCAATATGAATCTTGTATTGTATGTGAAGATTTAAATATCGCCGATAAAATGCTAAAATGATTTTATTTTTTTTTAAGGAATAAATTTATTTGAATTTCAAAACAAGGAATTTGATATATGATGTAATATAAAATTTAGTTTTACAAATTCATTTCTTATTTAATTTATGCATTTTGCTAATTTAAAGGTACAACAATTTATTTTTTTCAAACAAATTTCATGTTTATTTTTTATAAATATAATTTTATATCCAAATAAAGTTTTAATTAAGGTTAAATTAAAATTATGAACTTATTTATTTAATCTTTAAAAAAATGTAAAAATTAAAAATCTTAAAATTTAAACATTCAAACGATTATGATTTTATAAAAAAAAGCTTTTTCTAAATGCTAGAAAATAGACAAATAATTAGGTGAGAACAACCCGGCATCATAGGAGTTTAAGAAAATGATTGGGACTCGAAGTTGTAATAAATTTATTACCATCTTATGCATATTTATTTGTCATGATATAATAAAACCTTGTGGAAAAAATAAAGGTACGTATAATTATGCAATTTAGTTAGAAAATTGTGGATGTTATAATACTTGTTTATAGCTTCTCTTAATTTTGAGAAAGAAGTTTTTCTAAGGAGGTTTAAAAAACTTAATTATAGATTAAAAAATAACTAAAATCTTTATAATAATTTTTAAACTATAAATCATGATTTAAAATTTACAATGTTAAATGTTATCATTATAATAGAAAATCTATTATATTATTTAGTATCTTAGTAAATTATAATATGACCAATTTATTAAAGGACTTGAGAAATAACATAATAAGTGAGTCTTTCACAAATTTAGCAATTTTATTCTTCCATAACTAGAGTGAAGTAATAACAATGTAAGCTTTATGGCTAGATCAATCCCAAGTAGCCTCTTCTTATTAAAATGTTAACAACGACAACAACATACGTTTTGATATGAAGGATATTATAACAATAAAAGATTGTAAAATAGACTTCCTTAACCTTTTTGCACTAACAAAATGCATAACCAATAGAACATTGATGCAACCCAAGAAAATGTGGGCATAAACCCATTTCAAATCTCCCAAATGAAAGAGAAGAAAGCTAGAATATGTATTGAATTTTTACACCCACCAATCAAATTGATGCAGAACAAGTTTTATTATGTGTATATTTTTGAATTAATAAAACAAAGCGTACACTTCATAGGTGTGATTTTATTACATTCCAAGGCCCATATCACAAATAAAGCTTTCAAAATGCCCATATAAGGGTTAAAAAATATTTAGTATTTTGAATTGTTATTAGGTCATTATCAAAAGTTTTTTATTTGCTTTTATATATTTTTTTTTATTATTACATTTTTATTTTTATGTTATTAGGCTAATTTCTCCTAAGGTTTTTAACAAACTCTACATTCGACAAGAATCTAAATCTCTAAAAAAAATTGAAAATTTAAAATCATTAGAGTTTTTCTCATGGAATCCATAAATCTTTAAAATCTATGAAATTAATCTCCACAAAAAAGCAAGATGACCTTTAAAATTCATAAAAACTCTCTCTTCCTTCCACAATCATTAAACGAAAATATCACTTTGAATTTCCTATTTATAGATCCTTTCTAAGATGAAACAACTCATACTATCTTATATGACGCTTAAGTTTTATAGCTAAGTCTATTGACCCATTAGACAAGGATCATCAATGAGCCTAAGATGACAAATCATACGATCCTGATTAGGCTCATCCTCATTTATTTTACTGTATAAATTACATCTGATCTACTATACATATTATGATCTGTGTATGATATCATTCTTAATAAAATGTCTAAAAGAATAGTTAAGCTTATTGGCTCTTTAAATGATAATATGACGACAAAGTAGTGTCATCGTCATTAGGTATACCTAATTTTATATAAATACAAAAGTAATATATATTATCATGTATTAAGTTATCCAGGTTTGTCAACTCTCTCCTCGAGAAAGGTGATCACCTTTTCGAAAACATAAAAATAATAAAAAAAAATACATCTTTTCTTCCCTCGTACATGTTTGAGGTCATCTCATACACGTCACATATCCCGTTTCTGGTGCTCTTGTCTCTATCGTCTCCTCTCTCCAGCCGAAACAACCAGCCACCTCGAAGCCACAGCCGCTACTTCTTCTGCCGGCTCATTGAGACCGAGCGTCTGTTGCCTCCCTTCCGGTAGTTTCTACCGGGCAAGGCAGAGCTCACCGCCTGCACTCTAAAGCCCAACCTTGTCCGCCTCGGCCCTTCCACAACTATCTGTCACCGACAGCCGCTCCCCAAACCTCTCCCATCCGCCGCAGCCTCGGCCCTGCCCGCCGCTGCACAGACCACCGCACCTTCCATAAAATAACACGAACATGAACAAAAGCGTTAGCCAAATCAAACCCAATTTGAACTCAAATCAAATCAAACAAATACCAAACCTAGCTTTCTTTCTTTTTTTTATTAACCTTTAATTGATTCTATCATGTCCTTTATCTTTTAATCGTTTACTTATATCAACAACTTGTTTCATTGCAGATTGGAAATGTATCCGTGCTTTTACTTGTACCATAAGGAATTGTCACGATGTTGTCCAGATTTTGAGACATTAATATTTTCTAATATGACGAAATAAAAAAATAATACAAAATTAAAAAGTTTGGAAAATTATATAATTAATATTATAGAAGATCACATGATTTTTGGGCTCATTTTAAATTTAACAAAGTCAAATAATCCTTAAGCTACAAGAATACCAAAATGCCACTTTGACTTGGGGACACTTTTTGAAATGTCAAAGTTGAGAAAAAAAAAATAGCACAATGCCCTTAGAATCGTAATTACCAAAATAGACATGATATTAAAAGAATCCTAAAATATGTCAAAAAAAAAATTAAAATTATTAAATTATTTGTAGGGAATTCTTGGATAATTGTGCATACTTTTGAAAGTGTTAAATTTTGTAAAACTTACATATATGTTCTTTAAGGCATCATCAGTAAAATATTATCATGATGATTAGAAATTTCATCAAATTAATAAAAATGCTAAAAAAAATTACTCCTAAAGTTTCTTTATGATTTCGGAATTTGTTTTTTTTTTTTCATAATTTTAGTTTGCTAAAATTAAATCAAATGTCATTAAAAAGATATCTATCAAATACCTTGATCTACTAAAAAATTAAAATTTTTGAAAAACAATACTAGTTCACTTCTAAAGTTTTTTCATATTTTTAAAAACATTTTTTTTTACAATTTGGTCTTTCTAAACTAAACTTTTATTAATGATACAGAAATAACAAAAACTATCTTCGATAAAAAAATTTCAAATAAAAAACCGAAAAATTATTAAAACATATCAAAACTCGTCTCAAATGCTTATAAACTTGATGTACATATTTTTCTAATCGATATCATTATCGAAATTGTCAAAGAGTCATTAAAGAGCAAAAAAGATTAAATAAAAAAAAAATTTGATGACAAATTAAATCCAACTCAAAATGAATTTATGTCAAATCCCTCACGTATTCTATGCAAATAGGATAGGTTGTTAAAATAATTTTAGAGTATCATTTTTTTTTCCAAAATTATCAATCTATCATTTAAATCAATTTACTTAAACACCCTTAATAGGAGAACCATACCCAAATTTAACCAAATCTTTCCTAAGTTTTGCAAGCTCACCCTAATAGTGTCAAAGAATTGTAAAATTTGTTGGCATGTAAGGCTCATGAAATAACCTATTTAAAAAATGTTCGGCAAACTTTTTGAAAATCGTTAAAAAAAGCCAATAATTAGTTAATGGGTTTAATATTTAATTAAATCATTTTTACTTAAATAATTTATTTACATAAATCTAAGGGGTATAGCAGCTACAACAGGGAAAAGGAGTAGACAATTAAATTCTATTTCCTAAACCTAACAAACACGTGCTTGGGAACTGATAAGTGTGACTCCTCATGCACGGAAGGGTACAACCATTCAACAAGAAAGATTTAAATTAACGAAGTGATCGTTAGAAATGATAAGGGGACACCTTTAAGGAAAGATAAAATCTAAAAGTTTGTCTTTAGAATAGACATATATAATGATTTACATCGTCTATGTCTAGGACATATTAAAACTCTCACATGTGTCCAAAAGAACAATGAAAATCGCATTCACTGGCAAAACGAAAACCACTCGGGTGACTGAATCGAACACCTATCAAAGGATTGGAAGGCTGATAAAAAAAGTTTTGGGAGAAAATAAAAAAGGAGAATTACTGTTATAACTTAGCAAGAAGAGAAAAATACGAAATTTTGTAATGTATGTGCGATACAATAAGGTCCAAAATATGGGTCAATTATAGCTAACCCTTGTTTACAACATATCTTAGTTTACTTTCATTAGTTTGTCACGTTATTTATATCTATATTTTAGTTTAAATCATTTGAAAAACAATTAATAGTTTTTTCAATATTTTCAAATTTAAATTTCATACAAGGCATTCCTCTAGCAGGCCCATAAGTATATTAGTTAAATTTTGGTTGAAAATGACTTCAAAGGGTTTAAAAATGAGTTTTTGATTGTTTCTGTTGTTGTCCGCTGCCATCTGTTGCCATCGACCCATTGAACTTATTGATCTACTTGACCTGTGCCTACCCATTTACCCATTCCAACCATCAACACGCACAAACCTGATCCACCGTTGGGCCTAACTCGACAACATGTGCCAATTCATCAACTCGAATTAATTGGTTCCAACCTACATCGACCTAAAACCTAGACTGGAGGTATCATATGCCCCTCCAACCTGTGCTGCACTAATCATGTTGCCTATTGCCTCATTACTTGCCATTATTGCCAACCAAACCACACATGCTTATTTGGAAACTTCTTAAATCCATTAATTTTGCAACTTTTCAAATCAATATTTTTAAAATTTTTTTTGGCAAAATTCAAAGCATTTTTTTGTAACTTGTGGTGACTTTAAGAATTTTGAAATATTTTTTAGAATTTTAAAATGTGTTCTTTAGTATTCATAAATGTCATTTCATGTTCTCAGATTAGTAAATAAGTGTTATATTTTTGTAATCTTTATAAATAAAGATGCTCATCATTTTGTATGAGAATATAACTTTATAAATAAAATAATGAAGTGTTATCACTAAACTTATTTGATACAACCATGTCATGTGTGATTATTCTGATAATGTAATTTCAAGGGTTCCCTGAGAGGGTGAGCGAGAGTAAGATCCTAACCTATTAAGAACTTCTAATCACCAAGGAAATTCTTTACCATCTTATTTCAACTTTCAAAAAACTTAATCATTGCATCCACCTTTTTCGTTAGTGTATGTGGCACTGTGATTTTTTATTTGGCCTTTTATGAATTTCACTTGTGTTAGTATTTTTTTTATTTCACCATCAATGTGAGTATTTTGATGTATGTTTATTAAACAACTTTTTCTTTGGTTTAAATCCCTCATGCTAAAAATCAATACAAGTCCTTGGCTTCTGAAAAATTCTTTGCTCAACATTCATAATGTTTTGATTCTAAACATATAACATCTTTGAGTATATTATTATACAAATATATTGTTTAAACTTAAGTATTTTTCAATTGTCTATGAGTTAGAATAAATTATAACATATCATCTTATATCAATTTGCAAGAAAAGATTTTTAAGTTGTGTCCACTATTTTTTTAACAATAAAAGTATGCATTCTATGTATAATTTATTTATTTGATTAATGTGTGATATACTAGAATATAATTGCGTCATTTTGTATTGCTAAAACTTTTGAATGAGTTCATTCCTTACAATATTTGCTTATACATAGCTTCCTTGTAATATTTATTTACATGTGTCATAATATTTTAAGATATGCATTTGATTCATATGGCACACAACAAATATGTTTTAATATTTATCAAGACAATAAGGTTATCCAAAATTTTAAAAGAGCAAATAAAGATTTGCTCAACAAACTATGCTTAATTATTCAAAGTTTAATTCTCTTGAAAAAATAAGCCTCATGTGGTAATCCCACGAAAACAAAACGAACAATGCAAAAGTCTAAAAAGAATTTGATTAAGTAATGAATCTCAAAGAAGATGTAATATGTGTTAAAAAAAGTCTATAAATATGAACTCAAGTCCTAGAAAATTGACCTAATCAGTCTTAACTCCTAGAGAGAAAAGCTAAGATTTATTAATAAAATAAATTTTAAAAAATTGAAAACAATAAATTTTAAATTTAAATGGCTATGAGGCCAATAAAATGTTGAAGAAAACTTATGATTAAAAATAAATGACTAATAGACTCTTAGAACTAAGAAAAATTAAAAATCATAGAATTAGGTACAAACAAATATTTGTATTGCATATTTGGTATTTTGGTTCTTTTTTTCTTTATATTCAAAAGTTATAATATAGACCTAATATTTTGTATGATCCAATTATGCGATGTCTTTTATAGAGAATAATTAGATTTGTTTTAAGTCTATGATGATTTGTTTAACCTATTTTTAGATTTCTTTTATTTCATACAAATTGTGAGAGATAATGTTTGAGATTATAAAATATTTTGAGGTTAATATATAATAAAACTATTTAATTTTAATCTAAACAAAGATGGAATGAGGATTTATTATTTAAATGTATTGTTTCCTTTTTCATTTGATGGTAAATGTTGCCATGGCAGAGGTGATTGATGTTTATACTTGTAACATTTAAACAAAAAACAATGGCATTAGAATGATCAGCTTCTAAAATCAACTTTAAAATTTAAATCTGTAACAGCTTAGAAATATCATAAATATTTTACCTTTCCAGATTGTTTTTTATAATACAAAACTACATCTATACATCCTATATGATATTGTGGGCATTGTCACTTATTGTTACATCATTTAAGAAATAAATACATGTTTAATAATTTGACGTTATATTACATTTAATCAATGGTAAAAATGAAGTCAACGTGGCTGTGGGATACCTTGCGGAGTTGCCATCTCCACCTGTGAAATTCCATCCATGGACGTCCCTTGCGGTATCTCATGACTTGAGAAATCCATCGACGGAGGCGTCGTCGTTCCCAAAGAGATGCTGAAGGGGCTCTCAGATTGGTCGGCGTTGAATCTCGGCGAAGACCCTGCGCTGGTAGTTGCCCCGCGGCCGTCCAAGGCCACATTCTTCCCTAACTTCTTGAAGGTGTGGCTGGAGATGTCTTTCCCGTCGTAAAGCCTGGCAACGGAGCTCACCCTCCCTTTTAAGGTATTCTCCTCAGCGGCGATGGAGGCCAGGGATCGGCGATTGGTGTAGAGGAAAGAGAGCGAATAAAAGATGAGGGCGAGGATGGAGACGACGCCAGTGATGAGGAATAGGCCGTAGAAGCTGTTGAAATCGAGACTGTTCGAGGAGGAGATGGAGTTTCCCCCTTGTTTGGGGCAGGTGGACAGTTCTCCGAACCACCGCCGCTCGATCTCCAAGATCTCATTGCTCTCCGTCAGGCTCAGTATCGCCCTCGACAGATCGGAAACCAGGGGCGAACCTTTCGGAAACGCCTACAGTTGCGATCGGTGCGATTAATTTCTTCAAATAAACCAAACCGTACGATCTAATGGCCAGAGGGGAACTTACATATCCAAAGCCAGAGGTTTTGTAGATTGGGCTGCCCATGGTGAAGTTTTCGCAGTAGTAGCTGAGGAAGATTTTAAGGTAGGGGATCTCGTCGATGACGGCAACGATTGTTCCATTGGAGAGAGCATCCTTGTATTCCTGAGGAGATTTATAGGGAAAGAGATTTTTCTCATTGAAGCCCATCCTGATGAGAAGTTGTTTTACGAAGGAATGGCGGAGATGGCCGACAGGTAATCCTTTCACGATCAGCTCCTTATAGTCTGTAATGGTGGGTTGAAACTGGCGCACGGTGAGCATGGACGTGAGGCTCGCCGTGTAACTGGAAGTCAGAATAAGAACAACGAACACCCAAATGGTCACCACGAACTTGGATAGGTTGCTGGTCATCGTCTCCTCTACATGAAATCATAATCAAATTCAACACAAATAAACCACGAGAGCTGCCAATTAAACAAAATCTGTGAAGCATACTGTGTGCGAAGACTAGAGTGGAGAAGGAAAAGTAGAAGACGGTGCCGAGCTGGTGGGTAGGAGGACCACGGAACTCGGGGTTGGTGCGGTGCTCGAGAAACCACACTATGGCGCCTGTGAAGATGAAGAAAGCGCCGCTGACGAGCCAAAGGTCGAAATTGAGGGGCTTGAGGAAGATCCAGGCACGGTGGCTTCGCACGTCGCGCAATGGGACGACCATGGAGACTCCGGAGACCGTGTAGGGTAGGGTGAAGTCGACGACCTCCGATCGGTTTGGCGTTATTGTCACGTCCCCCACCACGCCGTCGTAAGTCTGCGCCGTAGTTCAAATGAAAATTAAAAGAATCGGTTAGATTTCAGCCAATAGGAAAAAAGCGAAAAAGAATAGATGAGCGAGTTGCAGGGCGTTCAACATTGAAAGACATCAGGAAGCAGACATTATTGTGTTCCAACTTCGAACTTACATCGAAAATCATTTCGAATATCATTATTTTTTCATCTGTATTCATCTTATAAAACTCTTTTAATATAAACTTAAGGTTTTAAATATACAGAACATTATAAACGTGCTAATTCATCTCATTTACATGCACCTTATTATTTACTTCTCTTTAGTTTCTCCATAAACTATTTCAGTGGAGCGTTTTACGCTTCAACGATACTCTAGATAGTAAATATATTAATATTAGTTTAAAATGTCCAAAGTACCTACTTCTTGTAAAATTTGAACTTCCAGACTGACACTCTAACACCGATGAAATAAGGCGGCGAAAAGCAGCACTGACCTCGTTGGCGACCGTATTCATGAGGGCGTTGTAGTCGCCGGCACCCTTTCCCTGTGCGTTCACCCAAGACACGTACTCGAAAGGCAGCGCGTATGGCAACCGCCTCACCGCAGCCTCAAAAACCTCGATCACGAATCCATCGGCCGTAACGTAGCCCGTGGCGGGATCTCTATTCATGCTCAGAAAAGACTGGAACCCCGGTTCCACCGGACCCGGCACCACGAGCTTCATCTTTGCGCCACCAGTGGGCACCTCCCAACCTTTAGGCGTCGCCAGGGAATCTCCGGGCCAGATAACCTGACCAAGGTCTTCTCGCTTCACCGAGTACGGACCTCCACCACTAGATTTCCGGTTCTTGGAAAACCCTCTCGATGGCGTCCAAAATCCGATACCTTTCGCCTTCTCGCCGTTCACATTCACGATCTGGAAGGCTGATATGTTCCTCTCCCCATTAATTAGGCGGAACCTCCCGCCGATTCCATCGAACTCTGTTTCGCGAATGGATTCTAGAAGCTTCGGGCCGATCTTTGAAACCTCCAACTGGGAGAGCTCTGCCGGGAAGGAGGAGCCATTGCTCGCTGGATCTGAAGGGAATGAGGTCGGATTGGCCAGGGAGATGTTCTCGGCGGCCATGGCGACGGCCCAGAGAGCGTCGTAAGCGTAAAAGACAAAGGGGCTAATGTCGCCAAAAACCAAGTCGGCGTTCAGGTTAAGGTTTTCTTTCATGAGCTCCTGCCTCCACCGGCGCTCGAATTGGCGGACGCGTTCGGATCGGTGGATGTAGGGGCGAATGCCGATGTCACCCTGCATCGTATCGAGGATGACGTCGGGATCGAAGGATCCAAGCTGGGCAGCGACGGCAGAAGTCAGGATCCATGCGTAGTCGTTGTTGTTCATGCCGGCAGCAGCGGCCGCGGACAGGATACGGGCGGCAAGTTTGGAGGAGGAATGAAGCACGAAAACGCGGGTCTGCAGGGTTTTGAGGCGGTAGAGCTGCATCGAGATGTAGTCATCGGAGGCCGTGGGGTGAATGGGACAGCGGTAGGGGACCTTAGATTCTCCGACAGCTGCGACGGCGTCGATGAGGTTGGGTAGAATGGAGGCGCCGAATTCGTCATTCTCGTAGATTGGAACGATGCGCCGCCACGAGAAGGCAGAGGCAAGGGCGGCGATGATCGTGCCCATGGCTGCGTCGGAGGGAGTGGCGCGAACGAGAAAAGAGGAGAGGTAGGGAGATAGGCTTGGGGAGGTTGCGGAAAACGAAATGATGGGCGTTTGAGCACGGCGACCGATCTCGGCAACGAAGGCAGCGGACGAGGAGGTTTGTGGGCCGAGGATGGCAGCTACGCGGTGGTTGGAGAGGAGATCGAGAGCGGCAGAGGCGGCGGAAACGGCGTCATTTCGTAGGGAGTGACGTTGAAGGATTTGCAGGCGGGTAGTGGAGTTGGGATGGGATGTGTAGAAGTCCGTCAGAGCAAGGTTGAGGGCAGTGAGGCAACCACGGCCGACAGCGGTAGTGAGGTCCATGATCACGCCCACCTTCACCGTCGCCGTAGCTGGCGGTGGAGATGTCACATGCTGCGGTTGAGTGGCGGCAAGCAAGGCGGAGGAGAGGAGAAGCACGAAGGAGAAGGAAAGGAGTGGTCTCATTAGAAGAAGCTAAGAGCGAGCCTTATCTGCTCGCGCTCTGCTCTGGGAGGCGATTAGGATTCAAGGAGGAGGAAATGTAATCAGTAATTTAAATCCACGAAGGTGCAAATGTAGCAATGTTGACTTCGAAGCGCAAATGCTTAGAAGGTCAATGTCAATTCAATTAAAGCTTCCAAAGTTTGACACGCTATTGCAGGATTAAACAATCAATGTGCGGTCTTGCGCTGTTGATTTGTCACAGTCAACTAACATTTTTTTAATATTAAGATATATGTTATTTAAATTTTAATAACATTTAAATTTTATTTTTAAATATTAAAACAATTATTCTAGATAATATCCTCAAATATAACATTTCAAATTTTTAATTAATATTATATAATAATATCTGGAAACCAAATGTCTCAGGTATTTAAAGGCAATTAAATAAAATGTTGTTTAGAAAGGAATGTATATATATATATATATATATATATATATATTGGTTATAATAAACATAAGAACTAATGATATTAATATATTTCTTGATTTAGGAATCAATTATTAAAAATAGCATAGAATGATAATAATAGATGCCATAAGATATTACCCTCATTAGTTTTAGGTGAGGATTACCTTATAGATGACATGATCTCGCATGATAGGATAATGATCCTCTTGAGCTAAAAATGTCCTTATATACAATACCACTAGTACTCTGTATAGGGTTGATATATGAGGATGTCTTTTATTTGAATGGATGTCAATCAAGAATATGAGATACTAATTATTAGATGAAAAGAATAATTATTTAAAATAAAATTTGAGCCATATAGAAAATAATATATTAAAAATTCTGGAATAAAGAATAATATACCAAAGAAACATTTTTCACTAGAGTACGCTTTCATTTTGTGTCGTGACCATGCTTTCATGATTTTCAAACAATTTTTTCTTAAAGCATTATTTCATATTACATTATCATGTTTAGCATTTTTTTTATTTTTGTTATATTATTATATTAATCTGTTAAGCCATTTAGAATTTTTTTAGTGCTTATATTATTGGACATATATCTACAGTATTGAGAGATAGAATTTTGATGTTACAAAGAAAGACTTTTATTACTAAGATATGATAATATATTGTGTGGGTAACACCCAAGATTAAAGAGGTGAGGAAGTAGCATTAGGTGATGTCCCATACAAGAGAATCATTGAACAAAGAGCGACTATTGTCAGACTTTTACATGGAGGGATACAATGATGGATAAGTTTCACATCGGTTAGAATAAGTTAAGTCCTAGGTAATATTAGTAAAACTAAAATCCTTGAATCTTAGCAAAAAATAGTCTCGATAGTTCTGTACTTGTTACGCTATGGATGGTTATACGATTTTGTAGTTCTTTTATTTAATCTAGTATTTTATTTGTTTTATTTTGCTTAGTTGTTTGGATTTTGAATTTTGAATTTTGTGTCCTTATTAAATCTCTATCTCAATCTATGTTGTCACATATTTAGTAATTTTATATTTAATCCATGATTATTACTATTAAATATATTTAGTTGAATGGAGTTCTAATAATTTGCTTAAACTAATTATAAACTTCATGGGAATCAAATTCATTGAATCCTAAGGCACATAGCTATAATAAGAATACTTTTAAATAATCAAATCCCATGGATGGCATCAACATTGGCTTAAATCTTTCTTTTCCAAATTCCTAGCAACACATGCTCTCTAAGACTTCAAGAATAAATTCTTATGCAAAACTCTAAGTAACTTAAAGAACTTCAATTAAAAGCTAACTTTGTTAGCTCTCTTCATGCTGTTTGTTATACAATTTCACCTTAAGAGCAAAAGGAAAACTTTGACAGCAACAACACTTCTCCAATTTACTTAATAGCTTTTTCTTACACAAGCAGCCACAAGCAACTCCTACTATTATTCCAGGAAACTTTCAGCTTCCTTCCTTCCCTTAACAAAATGTTCTTTCAGTCAAACAATCTAACGATAATTCAATCCTGATTAATATAATTATACTTAAAATAAAATCATAACAAATATTAATTAAACCTTTAAAAATTATATATCAAACATCATTTGATTTCTTTTGATGAACTCCTTTTAAAAATATAATTAATTTATAATTTAAAATGTTATATATTAATTTATATTTTTCAAAATAAATTTAAATATTATTATTTAATTTGATATATAAAAATTTTAAAATAATAACTTTAATACTCAAAATATAAATATTTATAAAATTAAATGCATAAATTTATCATTTATAGTAGTACAACATATAAAAAAACTTCCAACAGATTGTATCAATGATCAAATCACAGTATTTCAAGAAATATTTCATTAAAGGATCAGAAAAAATACAAAAATTAACACAATTTGAATACAAAAGACTATAAAAAATTAAAATTATAAAATTATAAAAAACAAAAAATTGATAAAAACTATATAATTTCATAATATAGAATCATAAAAAACTTCAGAAAAATATAAATAATAACATGTAACCAAAATAAATAAATCAATAATAACAATACAATAGTATAAAAATTATTATATTAATTGTAAGACCAGGTTATTAGAATGGATGATGATTTTGTTTTGAGACTTAAACCCATTGACGCCTGCCAACATTTTAAAGAGAGCCAACATCTCACAAGCTCAATTTTTTCAAGTATTATCTCTCTTTCTCCAAATCCTTTTTCATAAAGGATTTAATCATTGACAACCACCATTAACCCAAAGGTGATATCATTTCGGCATTAAACACTTTTCTTTTGCCTTTGATCACCAAAAAAGTAAGGTGCATTTAACTCTTCAGTTAGCACACTATACAAGAAGACAAACAGGAACAATATTGTCAGTCTTGTGAGAAAAATAACTCATGCAACATTTTTTTTTCCTTGTTTCCCATAACCAAGTCCATTAGAACTGATATCCGTCAAGCGTTTCACCACATCTCTCATGGAAGGTCGCTCGCTTGGGTCCCGGGAAGTACACTGCAAAGCCAAAATGAGTACATCATGCAGTTCTGCTGCTATCTTGGACACAAACATTTCATCTCTGATATCTTCATCAACGATGGCATTGAGAACATCGTTCGTGCCTTCCAAGCTTGACCTCACCCAACTAACCAGATCTATATTCTCTGGGAAAGATGGATCCACGGCCATCTTCCTGGTAATCAGCTCAAGCAGCACCACGCCGTAACTATAAACATCAGATTCCTTGCTCTTATTGGTCGAAAATGCAGTCTCTGTATTGCATGGAGGCCAAAACATTAGAAGGCTCATCTGAAAACTGAAAGAACACCTCAACCCCGAACAAATCCTACAAATAAAAATTCAATCTTGGTTTCGACAAAGAAACGAGATGTTTGCCTTGGTGAGAAATCTTTTACCTGGGGAGATATAACCGGCGGTGCCCAAGGTGCCAGTTGAGGGAGCAGAAGAAAATTGGTTCATGAACCTAGCAATTCCAAAATCTGTGATGTGGGGCTCCATTTCTGAGTCCAAAAGTATGTTTTTAGGTTTAATGTCCCGATGAATGATAACTGGATTGATATCCCAATGAAGGTAACAAATCCCCTGGGCAACCCCCACAGCAATGTTGTAGCGCACCTTCCACTCGAGAACTGGTGGTGGCTTGACCTCATGAAGCACATCATGGAGGCTTCCATTCTCCATGTAGTCATATAAAAGTAGACCACAATCGTCTCTTAAACAAAAACTCACCAATTTTACCAGATTCCTATGTTTAATCGTTCCCACTGTCTGGATTTCAGTCAGCAGGCTTTTGTTAGCAGCCTTTTGCTCTCTGAATTCAATCTTCTTCACAGCATACACTTCTTCCGGGCTTAATACGGCCTTGTAAACTGTTCCATGACTTCCCTTTCCTACAACAAATTTCTCATCCAAGTTTTCTGTCACATCCATTACTTTGCCAAACAGCAAAGAATAGCCTTCATTTAAAGATGGAACTTTTACTGCTACTGGTCTTCTACATATTTTAAGCAAGCAGCCTATGGCCAGAATAATGAACAAGACGAAAAGAACCGATCCAATAACTATAGCAACCAGTCCAAACTTGCTAAGGAAGCTTTTTGATTTGTTGGAATTGATGCTACATGGGCTTATGATGGTGGTGTTCGAGCAAGGTGAGCAAGGATCACAAAGGCCTGAATTTCCAATAAAAGAATCCGGCGAAGATTGCAGAAACCTGAGCAACTTTTCTGGTATTGGTCCTGTGAAATGGTTGTATGAAACATTCAAAGAAAGCAATGAGTCAAGCTCTCCCAACGGTTTAAGGCTTCCAGTAAGATTGTTCACAGATAAATCCAAGCTCTGCAGCTTAACCAGATTTTTTAACTGTCCTGGTATATCTCCAGTTAGCCCATTACTGCTGAGGTTTAAAGCTATGGAAAGCGTCTGCAACTCACCCAATGATGCAGGAATTTTCCCACCAAGCACGTTTCCTCCAAGCTGCAGTTCTGTCAACTGATTAAGCTGTGACAAGAATGTTGGAACACCACCACTGAATCGATTCTCTTGCAATATTAATTGAGATAGGGTCCTTAAATTTCCAATCCCCGACACTATTGAACCATTCAAAGAATTGAAGCTTAGGTCCAGAAGGAATAGCTTCTTGCAGCGAGAGATTTCCATGGGAAGCTGACCGTACAAATTATTACGTGAAATGTTCAAGATTCCAAGGTGCTGTAAGTTTCCTATTTCTTTTGGTATAGGTCCGACAAGCTTATTCCTGGACAAATCGATCACAGTAAGATTGATGCAGTTGCCCAGCGTCGTTGGAATGCTTCCATTCAGGTTATTCTCACTTATATCCAAGTATTTCAGATTTGAATTACTGAGCCAGTTTGGTATCACACCAATGAGCTTATTATGGCTAAGAATCATTCTCTGCAAACTCTTGCAGTTTCCAACATCCCAAGGAATGCTACCATTCAGTAAATTATAACCCAAATTTAAAATCTCCAACTTCCTACCATGACAGATTCTCGGGGGTATTGCACCTGTGAAACTATTGTTAGTCAAGTCGATTTCCAATAAGCTGCTGTTCACACCAAGACCCTGTGGTATAACTCCACTGAACTTGTTGCCATAAAGAAAAAGTTTCTGCAGGTTTCTCAGCTCAACCACCTCCAGTGGAAGCTCACCAGAGAGTTCATTATAGTAGAGATGAAGGGCCTGAAGATTTTTGATCTTCCAAATTTCAACAGGAACTTCTCCATTCAAACGATTGCTGAACAGGAGGAGATTTTGCAAGTTACTCAACATACCCATTTCTTTTGGAATAGATCCTTCTAACTGGTTTTCATAGATTTGTAGGCTTGTCAATGATTTGCATTTACCAATATCAGGAGGGATTGGCCCTGACAAAGAGTTGTGGTACAAGAATAGATCTGTAAGGCCAGTTAATAGACCAATAGAGTGAGGTATATGGCCAGATAAGTTATTGTGAGAAGCATCAAAAATGCTCAATGTACTGCAATTTCCAATCCCATCAGGAATTTTCCCTTCAAACTTGTTATTGGACAAGACCAACCATTGGAGCTCCTTGCAGCTGCTTGGGACAAGTGGAATCCTTCCCTCAAGCCCATTATTGCTAACATCAACATAATTAAGGCCTTCGATTCTATCTAATGTGATAGGAATCTGACCTATGAAATTGTTGTTTGAAAGATAAAGTTCCTCGAGGTTGGTGCAGTTCCCAATCGAATCAGGCAATTTGCCAGACAAGAGATTATCACTTAGCCATAAAACAGAAACATTTCTCATGTTCCCCACAGTCCGTGGAACAAGACCTGTGAGATTGTTCTGGTTTAGGAAAACTGTGCTAACACTTTGAATTTCAAACAATGAGTAAGGTATAGTTCCACTGAGGGAGTTCTCGTAGAGGGACAAATAAGAAAGCCTGCTTAGATTTCCTAGGGTATTGGGTATCTCACCAGATAGAAAGTTGTTTGAAAGATCTAAATATTGAAGAAATGTGCAATTTCCCAAGTCCAATGGGATCGAACCAGAAAGATTATTGAAGCCAAGATCAATAATCTCAACATAACTCAATTTCCCAATACCGGCTCCTAATCTTCCCAATATCCCACTTGCTGATAGGTTGAGGGAGACAACAAAACCATGAGCACCGCAATGAACGCCCGACCATGTGCAAGGATCTGAATCTGATGATCTCCAGGAGGATTTAATTGAAGATGGCAATATAAGGCTTTTCGAAAAAGCGAGAAGAGATTTTCCTTCAGAGTTTAAGCCTTTTGATAGAGGAGAAAAGACCCATAACAGCAATAGGCACCATAGAAGAGACATTAATCAATACTCAATCAAAACCAAATGAAATCTGTTCAAAGCAGATAAAAGTTAGTTAAGAAGTTACAAACAGTGTAATAAAGGTTAATAAGAGACTAGAGGCTAAAAAACACAGCATTTAAATCATTTGATAAAGCAATCAGTGCAAGCAAAAAGTCAGTAATGAAACAATTAAGAAGGTAGGAAAAAGTAATATAGGCAGTATAGGAAAATCATTAGTAATTGTCTGAAAAGTGAGTTCTTAAAATGTGTAATAATACAAGATAGCAGGTTAGCAATTTTTACACAGAAAAGGGAAAAAATTTTCATTTATTACAGCGAAATCAAATTGTTGAAATGAGATTAAAAAAAAAAAAACCATAGAAAGCTACGAACTTTATTTTCTTTATTTTTGCCTTATTCAGCATAAAGATGGACAAGCAGAAAACATAGCCAAAAGAAAAGGCATGGAAAACAACTTCATTTATCTGAAGAGAAAGGGAAGAATTAGCAAAAACCTAACTAAGCTCCACCGAATCTAACCGGATTGTTTCATATCAAATACGGAGCAAAGATAAAAAAGACAATGTCTTGACAACCTAATAAAGTAACTCGGTCCCCAAAGCAAAGCATGGAAAACCGCTTAATCGATAGAAACAACACAGTTTGAGAACACGAACAAACATACAAGGTTGATGGGAACCCATTTCTACAACAAATGAGGAGAAAATATACAGCTTGTAGAAGTTGTTGTACTTACAGTTCAATATCCAGGTCTTCAATCCCAGCAAGCAGGAAATGGAACAAATATTGGGGATCTGGCCTTCACGAAGTCGAAGAAAGAGAGTGGAATCATGGAGAAGCGAAATTTGGCTATTTAATATGCTTTGCTCTAACAAATTTTCTGGAAGCAAAGAAGGTAGGCGGGAGACGCCAGAGAGAAAGGAGACTGATGTGAAACCACAGCTTCTGACTCGAACACGACCTTTTTGATTCACATATGGTCGGGTCAAAACAAAAAGTTCCACCTTGCCCACAGCTCGCATAGCCTTTTAGGCTTCGGGCAGAGACAGCTATCGTAATTGAAAGCAAAAGTTTTTATAAAAGTTAAAAAAGATTTGTATATAAAAAATAATATAAGTTATAATAATTATTTGATAAATCTTTAATATTTTTTACATAAAATAAAATAAAAAACACTTCAGAACACAGCGCTAAAGACAAATATAAACATTTTCTAGGATCAACTTTTATCCTAATCTTAACGTCAACTCTTACAAGGGTTATATTTTATCACAAAAAAAAAAAAAAATTGGCTTTATATTTTCTTTGTCAATTGAGTTATAAAAATGTCAAAATTATACATATATATTTTTGTATTTTTTTCTCTATATTCTTTCCCCATATTTTATTCCTTTCTCTAAAAATAGTTGATTTATTTTTTAAACATATCATTTTTTTCCTAAATGCATAATTGAGAAGTTAAATTTTCAAATTTCACCGTATTCCAAACACAACTGGGAGATTACTAGTTTATGGAATTATTATTTGATTTAGTTTCAATCACAACAATTATTCCAAATAAATTATTCTTTGATTAATTGAAAATATTTTTTTTAGAATTGAAAAAAAGACCCATGTTTTTTTTTTATTTTAGGATGAGACAGATTGATTATTTATCTAATCGTTTTAGATAAAGAAAAACTTAAGACAAAAAACTAGATGCTATGATTAACGAATTACAAAGTTCAATCAACGATCAATAGTCTAATCAATAAACAGGATGGGTTGAATAAATCATTTCAACAAATATTTAACCAAAAGGAATTAAGAAAAGTGTAGAATCAAACACAAGTAAAATATAAAAAATAATGAAAAAAATAGCCAGAAATACAAAGTTACGAGGAATACAAAATTGATAAAAAAATTATGTTATTTGATACTATGTAGTACTAAAAGAGAAAATCCAAGTGAAATACAAAATAATAAGAGTACAAATAAATAAATTAAATGATTATAATATAAATATTATTATTATTATATTAAGTATGCATGTTATTATGATGTGTTTGGATTTAAACCCATTAGGCTAATAAAAATACTATAGAACTATAATCTATTAAAACAATAATAACAAAAAAATGAGAATATATGACGTAGGTGCATTAAACATTAGCTTACAGATACGCATTCGTTGGCATTGTACGAGTTCCATATGTCTGTCAGTTTAAAATTTGGTTGAAAATTATTTTAAAAATGCTTGAATTTGATTTTTTTAGCTTTTATTTCTTCATCAGCATTGTCGTCAAAAGCCGTTGTTACCGCCCCATCTAACTCGCTCGCTCACCAGTTATCCACAACAACACATTTGATCAGCCCCAACTTGCACCGACCAGCTTGTCCTCACCAACTTGTGCTATTCCAAACGACTCATGCAAACCAGAAAACCGAACCGATAGCTCCACCAGCACCGCTCGCCCCACCATTTTTCCACCCGCTGTTTCATTGCTCGCTGTTAATATTGCCCAAAATGCATGTCAAGTTTATGAATTACTTAACATTAATTTATTTTGCAGCTTTTATTTTTTTATTTTTAAAAAACTATTGATGACTCTTTGAGGTCTATATATTAAGGAATGTTTTTCATATTGAAGATGAAAAAATTCTAGAATGAAAATTTGTTTTGTTTGTGTATTTCCACATTTATGAGCAAAGAGTGTATATTTAACTCTAATTGAAAAAATTTCAACTTCCCTTATAAAAGATGAAGATCAAATGTAAAAGGCTTTATACTAAGAGAGCTAGAAATCAAATATTTGCAAGAGACATGAATCGAATGTGAGAGACCTTCCACTGGAAGAGTCGATAACCAAAAAAATTTTCATTTCTACTAACACCTACATCATTATAAAAAAGGTGTACTCTTTAAGACATTTTTATTTTCTATGTTATAATCTAAAGTTAGAGTTACTTATTTTTATTAAAGTACTCTATATAAAGTTTTTCTTAAATTCTTTATTTTATATTTATAAAATTGGATATGACAGAAATCTTTTTGCAGGATTTTATTTTTAATACTTAAGATATTGTCACTCACTTAATAATCAATACTACAGCTTTAAAATATCAATCTTTGAAGAGTTCTAAAATATTACATATGTCATCTAACTCTAATCATTATATAATATCTTTTTATATTTTATAATGATCTATTGAACATCTCTAATTATTAGATTATAATAAAAGTTTAAAATTTTCTTACATTAACTTCAGTATTAGTGCATATTTTTTTTATTAAAAAATTCTTTTATTTAGTGTATTAAATTTTGGTATTATAGAATATAATTTTTTACTAAAAAGGAAAAAAAAATTCTTTTTGCCTTAGTGTGTTTACTTAAGAATTCTGAACTAATTTTGGATAAACTATGTTTTAGAAAGTGATACAAAAACACTGACTCTGCACCATCTTTCCTAGAAACCATTTTGCTTTCTCTTGGAGGTGGTATGGTATAAGTGGAACTTGATCACTTTCCATTTTCCTAGAAGCGCACCCCATCTCAACTTTGGTGATTTATAGTTACGATTACTTTGCTTTCACAATTTTAAAAAATAAATAAAAATAAAAAAGAAGATATCTCATATTAGTTTTTTTCTTGATATCCTCTATGTAAAAATCTTTAAATGATCATATGATTTTATAAATCTCATTAAATGGTATAAATCAAAGTCAAGAATCAACCCAAAACCAAAAGACAAAATTTAAATCAAAATTTTATGCTAAAGATATCCTAATTAATAGCCCAACTCACCCAAATGGTTGGATAAATCTTCCTAAATCAATAGCATGAACCAAATCTTAAAGCAAAAGGGATAATAAGAGAAGAAGTGTCACACATAATATTTAAGAATAAGAAAATTTTAAAAGACGTAAAAACCATAAAAGATATGATAATCATTCTAATGTATCTAATCAAAATATTCATGAAAGAAATCATGATCATAAAAGAAAAAATGAACATTTTGATAAGTAAGATAAAAATTATGATCTAGATATGTCTAGTGAAGAAGAAAGACTTAAAAGAAATCAAGATAGAATATTGGACAATCCATGCTTGAGAATATTCAAGTACGTGAGCTTATTAGTAATTTAAATTTTTTGTTTCGCTTGGATCTTTTTACCACACTTCCACACGAATTTTGTGATAAAAATGTGGTTGTCATTGTTTCTTCTAATTCGTACCATTTCGGATGTGGTTTTTCATTCCATCATGATTCCAATCTTCTTGATACTTGTTATAACAACGGCCTGGGAATCTAACATTTTTTTTAGTCAAAATGTTTTACAAACCGTCACTGCGTTTACTAATGTGGGAGATGTAGAAGGTAAACTTGGTTGGATGATCTTTGTTTTGTAATAGTAGAAATCAACTATCTGAGCATGTAGGTTTCACTTACAGAATTCCCAAGATTTCTAGTCGTCTTGGATGATGAAGACTAAATATTTCTTATTAATGTCCATTTATGTAGCTTTTATTTCAAAATCTCATGAGAATGTATAAAGTTGGAGCTAAAAATTGGCCAATAATATACTATTAAATGGGTACCAATTAGTTCAAATCATATTGGGTACCAAAATATTGTACACTAAGACGTACTTAATCACGTGAATTTTTTAGAACTCTTGAATATTTTATTGTACATCGATAGAGTCTAAACATATGTTTAAAATTTTAATATTAAACTAATCATAGTCTTTCTTTCTTTCACCCAAAAGCAATATCATGCCCATACAGATTTCAATATATGAAGGTTGAAGAGGCAGAATATTGCTTAACATCAACTATTCAAACTAGAAGAAAGAGACGCCGGTAAGGCGTGAACTCAGGAGAGCAAACCCCAACCGGAGGTGCCGGGAGGGGGCCGTGGTTTGTCTGGAACGGGACGAGGAGGGGTTCGGAAGCTTGACTCGAGGTGCAGCCCAACCTTGGGAAGGGAACGGAGGCGCAGGCGGAGGCGGAGATTGTGGGGCCGCGGGGTGGGCCTGACATCGGCTTCACCGCGTGGCTGGGTGCGGAGGCGAGCGGCGCTGTGGAGGAGACGGTCTTCGGTCAAACTGCACGTGGTCCGGGTTCGTTTGAATTTGAATTCTGGTCACGCGGGGTGTGCTGGGACACGACTAATCGGCTCAAGATCCTGCGGGATACCTGAACCTTCATTCCGGTCGTCGCGCCAAGGACCCTGCATCCCTAAATTGACGTTCGATGGCGGGAAGTACATTACGAAGGAGCAGCCGGCGTGCAAGGACCACTGCTAGCAACTCCCCGGTGAGGGAGTGTGTTTCATCATCGTCTGAAAAGGGACAGCCACTTGACGGGGATCCTTCACATCCTGACGGCGCTGTACTGGAGGTCGATGACAGGGTGACGAGAGCTGGGGTCGCGGAGGAGAACAATATCACCGGAGAAGCGGAGACTCATAGGGGTGCGGAACACTTGCCCACTAAGGCTAGCTTTAGAGAGGTTTTGACAGCCCGCAATTTCCAGAGTGGTAACTTGGTGAACACTTTCGCACGGCCGGCTAATGTTGATGTTAAGGAACGTGCTGCTGCTGTTCCGGACGTGGCGGAGGATGGTGAAGTCCTCGTTTCTTCTGAAGCCTGTCAACGGCGAATCGAATTTCACAAATATGACCTGGTGGGTTGTATTTTCGGGAATACGTTGCCTTTTCCGATGATCGCCAGAGTGTTGCTCAAACGCTGGGGCCACCACAAGAACTTTAGAGTGTTTGATCTGTCCGCGAATTGCTTCTGCTTACACTTTGAATCGAAGGAGGCTCGGAATGATGTGTGGCTCGGGGGGCCGTGGCAAATTGCCGGCCAAGCCATGGGCTTGGATGTTTGGTCGCATGAATTTACTCCCGGCGACTCCCACGCTATGTGCGCGCCGATCTGGGTGCGATTCCCCGGCTTGCCCCTGATTTACTGGGATACGGACAATATCTTGCGGATTGCGAAGGCTATAGGGGATCCGTTCCTTCTCGATGGGTGGACGGCGGCAATGGAGAGAGCGTCCTATGCTCAGGTCTGTATTCGTACAGACCTTTCGAAACCCTTGAAGCCGGGCGTCTGGCTAAAAGGGGACTATGGGAGAATCTACCAAAGTTTCGAATATGAGGGACTGCCGAGGATTTGTTTCTCATGCGGTCGCGTGGGGCATCTTGCAAGCCAGTGCAATGGGCAGGTTACGAAGGAGGTGTCTCAGCCTGGACAGAGTGAATGCTCTGGAATGAAGGCGAACGGGGAGCAGAGGAAAGGAGGAGAGGTCCCCACCGAGATTATGGATGAAGCGCAAGGACTTGGGCCTTGGATGCTAGTTCAACACAAACGGAGGAAAACGGGTGCTGATGCTCGTAGGGGTCCGGCGGCCATGGCTAGCCATGAACTCAGGAAGGACGTTCAAAGAACCCGTGGGAGGGTGCACGCCGGCTCATCCAGGGGGGTCAGTCGTTCCTCGAGGGAACGCAGGAGGAGCAGACCAAGGCGGGGCTCACCATCCAGGAGTCGTGCTCAACACGTGGCGGATCCTGGTGATCAGAGCTTGGGGGCGGAAGGTGCGAAGCGGGAAGCTCAGGGGGGCGGAGTTAGGGGGAAGCTGATAGGGTCAATGACGGCTCGGGAGAAGGAGCCGCCCACTGGTGTGGGGGGCGATGCGGCTTAAGAATGTGGACTGCGGCTGTGCTTCGTGGGGCGCAGCGGCCATCTCTGGTGGGTGGCGGAAGGTCGGGGTATGCAGTAGCTTGGCGATGGGCTCTCTGATGACATTATCAATGAACATTATTGTGTGGAATATAAGAGGCGTCAAGAAGAAGAAGTCTAGGAGCTATTTGCGCAGGTTGATCCGTGAAAGGAATGTTGCTGTTGTGGCGTTAATGGAGACGAAGGCTGTGGGGTTCTCCAGACAAGATGCAAATTGGCTGCTTAGGGGAGGATAGGACTTTGAGGCACAACCCTCAGAGGGACTATCTGCTGGATTTCTTATTCTGTGGAGGAAGGAGGTGGACCTTGTGGTCTCTGGTGCTTCATCTCATACCATGGCTTGCACAATCAAAACTTCACATGATGGCAGGTTGAATTGCTATTTTATTTACGGCCCGAAGTGCCATCACAGACGACGGATTATTTGGGAGGATGTCTGAAATTTCTGCTGTAGTAATGAGCCTTTGCTAGTTGCTGGAGATTTTAATTTGATCTTGGCACCGGAAGAAAAATGGGGGGGCCGGCGCTTCTTTTATGGTAAGGACCAACAGGATTTTGCGGATCTTATGCAGGAGCTTCAACTTGTGGATTTGGGGTTTTCCGGCAACAGGTTTACGTGGAGCAATGGGAAGCAGGGGGGTGCGCGCATTCTTGAACGCCTGGACCGGGCTCTTATGAACTCGGCGGGGCTGATTGCTTTTCCCAATTGTTCGGTTCATCACCTCAGCAGGCTGGGTTCGGATCATTGTCCATTGTTGATCAAGGTGGGAGGTGGAGATCAGTGGCAGTATTCCAGCAGGCTATTGTTTGACAGTGTGTGGCTGGACTTCCCTCAATCGTTCCAGGAGGTGGAGAAGGCCTGGAGGAGGACTATTAAGGGCGACAGTATGGAGATTGTGATGACAAAATTTCAGCGGTCGATGTGGGCGCTGCGTAGATGGAGCCGTGAGGAGGTGGGGAATATTATTGATCGGAATAAGGTGTTGGAGCGGGATATTGAGGAGCTCCAAAACAGGGAGTCTAGCGATGGTCTGTCGGTCGAGGACCATAAGCGGCTTGGTGATTTGGTTGCTGCCTTTCACCCGGGTTGTGCTCACGAGGAACAGTGGTGGTGGCAGCGCGCTAAGGTGCATTGGGCGCAGCTTGGGGATTGTAATTCGAGGTTCTTTCACATTGCGGCATCGGCTCGTAAGAGGGAGAATCGCATTACATTCTTGCGGGACGTTGACGGCAACATTGTGGACTCTCCCGACAACATTAGGCGGCTTGTCTTCGAGTTTTTCGAACGGAAATGGGGCGATAGCAATTTGGCGCCATTGCCTCCAATTTCCCCGCTTTCGGGTTTCGTCAGTGAGGAGGCTGGTTCTGGCCTTTGCCGGAGGGTGACGGAAGATGAGATTTTGGTGGCTATGCGGGGCATCAAAAGGAATCGCGCCCCGGGTATCGACGGTATTACTATGGATTTCGTCAATGGATATTGGAGAATTACGCAGCGGGACATCATCAAGGCTGTTTTGGCATTCTTTAAGGAGTGTAGAATGCCGGAGAGTTGGAAGGACACCCTTGTGGTCCTTATCCCGAAGAAGCAAGATGCTTGCCGGCCGGAGCACTTCAGGTCGATCAGTTTGTGTAACACAATCTACAAATTGGTGGCTCGAATTCTTGTTGGTAGGCTGAAATCGCTGCTGCCTAGTCTTGTGTCTCAGGAACAGGCGGCCTTTGTCCCGGGGAGGAGTATATTGGATAACATAAATATTGCCCAGGAGATGGTAGCGAGAATGCGATCCTGCACCGCTGCTTCCGGCCTTATGGCAGTGAAAGTCGACATGGAGCAGGCCTATGACAGGGTTCGATGGGATTTTTTGCTCGAAACTATGAAGGCTATGCGATTTCTTGCTACTTGGTGTAACTGGATTACTGCATGTATTTCTGGTCCTAGGTACGCTGTACTCATTAATGGAGCGCGTCTTCCTTGGGTGTCGGCGCGTCGTGGTCTCCGGCAAGGCTGCCCATTATCCCCCTTCCTCTTTGTCATGTCCATGGAATACCTGTCGTGCATGATGCGGGAATATGAATCCCGGCAGCTGCTCGGGTTTAGGCCGGGGATGCATACACCGCGGGTTTCCCACCTCTTGTTCGCGGATGATGTGTTGATTTTTGCTCCAGCATCCAGGGAGGCTGCGTGCGCTGTCCGCCGCATTCTGCGGGCGTTTGAGGTTAGCGCTGGATTGAAGGCTAACTTGTCCAAATCAAATGTCTATTTTAGCTACAGATTTAGCAAGAAGCAGTCCAGCTTAATTTCTCGGAAGCTCGGTATGGCAATCGGCCGAGCCTTGGTGTATTTGGGGGTCCCTATTACTGCGCGCCGATTGACTAAGGAGGACCTGAGTGCCATCGTCCAAAGAATTGATAATACAGTAATCAGCTGGCGCGGACGGGTACTGTCGCTTGCGAGCAGGGCTGTGTTGGCGTCCTCGGTTTTGTGTGTAATCCCCAACCATATTTTGCGCCACTGTTTGGTGCCGACGGGAACCATTGCTGCAATTGAACGCAGAATCAGACAATTCCTATGGGGCGGCACGAGTAGTGCTCGGACGCTGCACTATGTGCCCTGGGATTGTGTGTCTTCGCCGAAGGTGGCCGGCGGGCTCGGGCTGCGGGACCTTCGCATTTGGCACCAGGCCCTGCAGATGGGGAATTGTAAGCGCATCCTTGGGCGGGAAGGCGGATTACGGGTCGAGATGATGAGAAGGAAGTACGGGTTCATCGACCTGTTGATGAAGACACCCCGGAATGCCTCGGCCGTTTGCAAGATGATCCTGGGAGCCATGCCGACGGCGATTTCGTGCTTCGTGTGGCGAATCGGCGATGGGCGGAGGGTGAGATTTATGGAGGATAATTGGCTTGGGGTTCTACCTATCAGCTGCTGGCCTACGTTTATTAATGTCCGCACAAGCTGGCCGGAAAGCGTTGCCGAATGCATCAGGGACGACGGTGCTTGGAATGTTGTGGCGATTTCCAGTTGGGCGGGTGAGGAGCTTATCGAAAGAATTAGGCATCTCCCGCGTGCTCGGGACTCCGTCCAGGACTGCCTGGTCCAGACGCATACGGAAAAGGAGAAGGCTCACAGTGGCCGAATCTACGCACAGATCAAACACGAATCGTCCTCTGCGGGGGGCGGCGGCCGGCGGCGTGATGAAGCTACGGGGAGAATTTGGAAATTAAAGGTGTTGCCGAGGGTTCGGGTCTTCCTTTGGCGGGCTGCCGGCAACTTTCTGCCTACGGCGACATGGAAGGCTCGCCGGGGAATAAGCCGCGATCCCCTGTGCCCGTTCGGTTGCATGGAGGAGGAAACCCTGCAGCATGCGCTGTGGGACTGCCCACGTGCCCGGGAAGTGTGGGGGACCAGCCATGGACGTCACGTGCTTAGGGTGCTGGGCTGGCCTACGGGTGCGGCGTCCGGGTTCAGTATTTTGGAGATGCTGTTCAGGCTCTTGAGTTCTCCTGCGGCGCGGCGCGACGGTGTGGTACAGCATGTGGCGACTATTGCTACTTCCTTGTATTACATCTGGTCGAGGAGAAATGCGCTTATACACAACAGCTTCGTGCCTACTCTATGCTCGGTGTCTCGGACGGTTAGGTTCGAGGTCAGCACAACCCTCAAGAGGCTTCTTATCCATTCATCTCTGTCCAGCGGGAATCCTGGCAAGTCCTCCGATTTGCTTGTCACGAACGGTTGGCTTCCCCCCCCCCCACAGGATGGATTAAGGTCAATTGTGATGCCGCGGTTGGTGACTCCATAGCTGGTCTTGGTGTTGTTGTTAGAGATTGCTCGGGCAAACCTCTCATGGTGGCCGGTAGGAGGATGTTTTCAGTGGCTGCTGATATGATGGAGGTCCAGGCCATAATTATGGCCTTTGACCTTCTGAGGGAGTTTCTTTCCCAGTACCGTGCAGTTGAGTTCCAGTCTGATTCGATAGCTGCACTTCTGGAGGCTCGGGATATGGTTACCAAACCCAGTGGGGAAGGGATGCTTGCTGTTACTCTGCAGTATGTTAAGGCCATGGAGGCTTTCCGGTTTTCTCATATCCACAGGGAGGGGAATGAGCCTGGTGACTGGGCTGCCCGTAGAGCTTGCACTCATGAGTTCATTTGGGGTCCTGGGGAATCCCTTCCTCAGTATCTCATCCAACTTATGCTGTCTGATTTTCTGTTTGATCCCTCTTGAGGATCTAACTGTAAAACCTGTGTGGCTTTGCCACTTTTGATATAATGATATATCCTTTTAAAAAAAAAAAGAATATTGCTTAACTGCCGTACAAGTTGAAAGCTTCAAGGTCGTATGATAAAATCCTTATAGAACCAAATGCATGTTTTTTCAAACAAAATTAAGACACGAAACAAAGCATTGCAAAACAACACTTTAACTCTCATAGCCTTGATAGTATGAAAATAATAATAATAATAATAATAATAAATGATTCTCCAAGAGAAATTAATTTATCTACGCAAAAAGAAATAACAACATTTTTACAATTTTCAATGAAAGTAATGTCATATAATAAATAAAGAAATAATAACATAAAACTGTACAAGCTGCTGAGAATCTCATAAACTGGATGGATGAAACTTGACAACAAATCATCCTAAAAAACTTTATAAACTAATCCATTATGCACTATTAAAAGCCCATAATTAAATATTTTAACTAAAATTTTATTTTGACTTATATAATCTATTTAAACGATTTTTTTTTTAATTCAGCAAACTTTTTTTAATAGTTAATGTACATGAAACCCTTCGAATTTTCCTACGAACTCCGTTGACATTGTCTCCAGCGATATGCCGGCACGTGGTGGACAAGTTCAAGAACCGGGGAAACAAGGAGCTGATGGGCTCGGGCTCGCTGAAACGCGCTTTAATCGAGCAGTGGCTGGAGACGGAAGCCCACAAGTTCGACCTGCCGACCAGCGAACTAGTCTTCTACCTCGCCATCGCCCCGAACTTGCCAAACCAGGAGGAATAAGTTCACCCTCGCCGACCTCTCCCACCTCCCCAACGCAGAGCATCTCATGAAGATTGAGGAGCTCAAGCAGCTCTTCGAAAAACACGAGAAGGTGAAGCGATGGTGGAGAAGCATCTCCAAGCGCGATTCGTGGACGAAGGTGCTCGAGATATCGAAGCAGCCGCCGCCCATGGCGTGACGGCAGGTCTCTGCTTAGCTCTGTTTTGCTGCGTTGCGTGTCGTCGAGTAATAAGGAACGAGGAAGGGTGTGGCCATTTGTGTTCCCTCGTTGTGGAGAATGGGCTGCGCATCGTCGTTCGAATCTGACGCTTGCGTTTGGTGTCGAGTCGGTTTGAGGGTTTTCTGTTCGCTACTTGATCACGTGGTTCGCTTAGAGCTTTCTCTCATGGAATTGGCTGCACTTCTTCAATAAAGGCTTTGTTTGTTTCAGCTCTTAAATTGTTTTAAAAAAAACTATAATTCAATCATTTGTGACAGACCCAATATTAGGTCCATTATGTTTTTTATAAAAAGATATAGAAATTGTAGATTCACGAATAAAAGAACTACAATTTATTACTTCTACGCAAATATAATTAAAAATATTATGATTATGAACATTTAATGAAATAAATTATTAAAAATAACTCGAAAGGACTCTTCGTTATATGAACAGTATAAAAAAAATGAAATTCATTAAAATAATTTTCTAATCATGATTTTTATAATCACATTCTAACAATATACCTAAACTTCAACCATGTGTATGCTCTAGTTCATTCCTATGTAATGAAGCACAATAAGAGGATTCAAAGGAATGTAGGATGCAAAAAAACTAAGTGCACACACTTCATGTTAAACAGTTTGAAGTTGGGCCATTCTTCATATTAAACATGTTGGAGTTTAACCAATTTCTATCACATTAAATAACTCAAGGATGAGCCACTCTCCTCTACATTAAATAGCCTATACGTCTCCACTTAACAAGTTCTATAGGTTACATCTATGAAAAGTAAACTTAATTATCACCTACTATAAAGTAGTTTATGAAGTGTTAAATTTATGTCCTCTTCACAAAGCTTCAAGAAAATGAAGAATGAACAAGCAACTCGATTGGTGAATATGATTCCAAAATTTTTAGAAAGAGCTTTCTAATTTTTTTAGACCTTGTGTGAAAGATTGGTTTGATATTTACTTCGATTATCAAGAACTTACATGCACATATATTTGCATTCATACACTTCATGCCCAAATTTTGATAATCATTTGCCATGACTATGAAATGAAACACCAAGTCTCAAATTGTATTCAATGATTACACCCTTAGTCAATAATTAGAGAATCTAAGTCAAAATATTTTTGAGAGTTAAACTAGTTTGAAAAAAAGTTAAATTTACTTTCAAAATATCTGTGTTTAGCAAGATTAAAATTGTCAACTTGTGTTATCAAATTTTCTTTAAATCATTTGAATGCATCACATAAATTTTTTTTAAAGTTATATGGATGCCTAAAACACATAACTTCTAAAATAAAAAAAAACCAAACTTAACCTATAATAGATTATATGCAATATACAATACATCTAATTCAAATTGTATATTGTACACAACCTTAACGTATGATTTATGGTTATCAAGTATCATATATTTGGGCTTCACATATTATAATGGACTCCATTGTATGATACATAATGAACATTATTTTTATATGTTAGCATCCAAATGATAACATATGATATATTAGTTATCAATATGTAATGTACAATTTCTAGCATACTAATCCATGAAGACAACACGTAGAGGAACATGAATTCCATACTAAGCTATATTGTCTATTACATGAGTTTCCTTATCATATGCACTATTCCCAAGGATTGCATATTTTTGATATATGATGCATCTAGTATTAAATTCATGTAATAACTAGTTTAAATAAAATTGAGGCAAAGTTTATATCTATCGAGGAAAACATTAGAGATTTTTTGGGGGATCTTTTTGGATCTTTTTCTTATAAATAGGCATTCAAATATTGATAATATATTTGATAATCATACAAAACACTTTTAAATTATTTGAGTAAGATATCTATTAAACACTTCTTTTGTGAGGAGGTCACCAAAACATTCTCAATAAGCTTCTTGCAAAGCCAAGGTGTCCCGAATGTTAATCCATCAAGTTTTTTATTTTCCTTGCTTATTGGTTGTCTTCTTATTGGTAAGCCTTAAACATTAAGTTATACACAAAAGTAGTTGTTCAGTGTCATTCTAAACTTATAGTCAATAATACTTTTGTTTTAGCTCTTTCAACTTTTGTCAAAAGGGCTTGATATTGAACTTTAACTCATCAGTCATCATCTCTATTGCCTTTTAAGCATCAGAAAGGCTCTTATAACTTATATTGAAATAAAAAAATTGACCAACAATGTTGGTCTTTGATATACTCTTGGCTCTATTTTGTCCAATGTAGAAAAGTTAGATTTGATTCTCTCATTCAACTTATCCAATAAGGAATAATAAACTCAACAACTCTACTTCTGTCATCTCTTGCTAAGAAAGGACATTTTATTAGACATTCAAAACCTTGGAATTTGCATTAGGCTTCTCTAAAGCACCCTTCTCTTCTACCCAAGCCATGTTCTCTAACTATTGTTTTCCTAAAATTTGATCATTCACCTCCAATACACTTCAAGTGATTGCATTGATTTACTCCATGATTTCCAAATTGATTCCCTACAACATGTATTTGGAGCCTTCTCTTCCCAATCATATTGTAATTTGGGAAACAACAATGTTGGCCTCCCAAGGCTCAAAGACTTTATCATGTTCAGAGGATTGCTAGGCAGTCATTGGTGAAGAACATCTGAGCATTGTTGTGAAAACAACTAGCTTGGGTTCAAACTTAAGCTGGGAGGGCAATATCTTAAGCAAGATAGAGTGCTTTCCTGACTCAAATCCTAAGTCGAGGTAATCATCCTCAACATCGTGCAAGAAGCAATAACCTAAGGGTTTGTAGGAGTAGTTCAAATGCCTTAACTTTGGCCTCAAAAAATTTCTAAAGTACAAGTCAACATGCCATCAAAAAATTCAAAGAGCTTATCTTGACAAGGGCACTCAAGAAAAGGCAACCAAAGGTGAAGGATTATCAATTCCTTTGACACTTTAAATAAAAAAAAATTTAGACCTTGACATACCACATGACGTTATCCAAACATAGCAACACCTCGCATTTCATATAAATGTTATAAATAAGAGTAGAAGGACCCATGTGATTACATTTTTTAACTACATTAATCTTGGTCATATATATCACTTCTATCATCAAATGTCAAACATGCATTACTAATCAATTGGACATTTTTTAACCAAATGAAGGCTTCTTCAAAAAACACAAACTAACATTTTAGAGTGGCCTATGCACCATTGTTAGGCTTCAGAGAACTCATCCAAAATCTGCACCTTTGATATCCATCAAGTGTTTCACCACATCTCTCATCGAAGGTCTCTCGCTTGGCTCCCGGGAAGTACACTGCAAAGCCAAAATGAGTACATCATTCAGTTCTGCTGCTATGTTGGACACTAACATTTCATCTCTGATATCTGCATCAACGATGGCATTGACAACATCGTTCGTGCCCTCCAAGCTTGACCTCACCCAACTAACCAGATCTATATTCTCTGGGAAAGATGGATCCACGGCCATCTTCCTGGTAATCAGCTCAAGCAGCACCACGCCGTAACTATAAACATCAGATTCCTTGCTCTTATTGGTTAAAAATGCAGTCTCTGTAATGCATGGAGGCCAAAACATTAGAAGGCTCATCTGAAAACTGAAAGAAGACGTCAACTCTGAACAAATCCTACAAATAAAAATTCAATCGTGGTTTCGACAAAGAAACAAGATGTTTGCCTTGGTGAGAAATCTTTTATCAGATAATGGAAATAGTACCAAAATAACAGAAATGGTACCCGAAGGTTTTTACCTGGGGAGATATAACCGGCAGTGCCCAAGGTGCCAGTTGAGGGAGCAGAAGAGAATTGGTTCATAAACCTAGCAATTCCAAAATCTGTGATGTGGGGCTCCATTTCTGAGTCCAAAAGTATGTTTTTAGGCTTAATGTCCCGATGAATGATAACTGGATTGATATCCCAGTGAAGGTAACAAATCCCCTGGGCAACCCCCACAGCAATGTTGTAGCGCACCTTCCACTTGAGAACTGGTGGTGGCTTGACCTCATGAAGCACATCATGGAGGCTTCCATTCTCCATATAGTCATATAGAAGTAGACCACAATCATCTCTCAAAAAAAAACTCACCAATTTTACCAGATTCCTATGTTTAATCGTTCCCACTGTCTGGATTTCAGTAAGCATGCTTTTGTTAGCAGCCTTCTGCTCTCTGAATTCAATCTTCTTCACAGCATACACTTCTTCCGGGCTTAATACGGCCTTGTAAACTGTTCCATGACTTCCCTTTCCTACAACAAATTTCTCATCCAAGTTTTCTGTCACATCCATTACTTTGCCAAACAGCAAAGAATAGCCTTCATTTAAAGATGGAACTTTTACTGCTACTGGTCTTCTACATATTTTAAGCAAGCAGCCTATGGCCAGAATAATGAACAAGACGAAAAGAACCGATCCAATAACTATAGCAACCAGTCCAAACTTGCTAAGGGAGCTTTTTGATTTGTTGGAATTGATGCTACATGGGCTTATGATGATGGTGGTGTTCGAGCAAGGTGAGCAAGGATCACAAACGCCTGAATTTCCAATAAAAGAATCCGGCGAAGATTGCAGAAACCTGAGCAACTTTTCTGGTATTGGTCCTGTGAAATGGTTGTATGAAACATTCAAAGAAAGCAATGAGTCAAGCTCTCCCAACGGTTTAAGGCTTCCAGTAAGATTGTTCACAGATAAATCCAAGCTCTGCAGCTTAACCAGATTTTTTAACTGTCCTGGTATATCTCCAGTTAGCCCATTACTGCTGAGGTTTAAAGCTATGGAAAGCGTCTGCAACTCACCCAACGATGCAGGAATTTTCCCACCAAGCACGTTTCCTCCAAGCTGCAGTTCTGTCAACTGATTAAGCTGTGACAAGAATGTTGGAACACCACCACTGAATCGATTCTCTTGCAATAGTAATTGAGATAGGACCCTTAAATTTCCAATCCCCGACACTATTGAACCATTCAAAGAATTGAAGCTTAGGTCCAGAAGGAATAGCTCCTTGCAGCGAGAGATTTCCATGGGAAGCTGACCGTACAAATTATTACGTGAAATGTTCAAGATTCCAAGGTGCTGTAAGTTTCCTATTTCTTTTGGTATAGCTCCGAAAAGCTTATTCCTAGAAAAATTGATCACAGTAAGATTGATGCAGTTGCCCAGCGTCGTTGGAATGCTTCCATTCAGGTTATTCTCACTTATATCCAAGTAGTTCAGATTTGAATTGCTGAGCCAGTTTGGTATCACACCAGTGAGGTTATTATGGCTAAGAATCATTCTCTGCAAACTCTTGCAGTTCCCAACATCCCAAGGAATGCTACCATTTAGTAAATTAGAACCCAAAGTCAAAACATCCAACTTCCTGCCATGACAGATGCTCGGGGATATTGCACCTGTGAAACCATTGTTAGTCAAGTCGATTTCCATTAAGCTGCTGTTCACACCAAGACTCTGTGGTATAACTCCACTGAACTTGTTGCCTTGAAGATAAAGTTTCTGCAGGTTTCTCAGCTCAACCACCTCCAGTGGAAGCTCACCAGAGAGTTCATTATAGTAGAGATGAAGGCCCTGAAGATTTTTAAGCTTCCAAATTTCAACAGGAACTTCTCCATTCAAACGATTGCTGAACAGGAGGAGATTTTGCAAGTTAATCAACATACCCATTTCTTTTGGAATAGATCCTTCTAACTGGTTTTCAGAAATTTGTAGGCCTGTCAGTGATTTGCATTTACCAATATCAGGAGGGATTGGCCCTGACAAAGAGTTGTGGTGCAAGTTTAGATCTGTAAGGTGAGTTAATAGACCCATAGAGTGAGGTATATGGCCAGATAAGTTATTGTAAGAAGCATAAAAAGTGCTCAATGTACTGCAATTTCCAAGCTCATCAGGAATTTTCCCTTCAAAATTGTTATTGGACAAGGCCAACCATTGGAGCTCCTTGCAGCTGCTTGAGACAAGTGGAATCTGACCTATGAAATTATTGTTTGAAAGATCAAGTTCCTCAAGGTTGGTGCAGTTTCCAATCGAATCAGGCAATTTGCCAGACAAGAGATTATCACTTAGCCATAAAACAGAAACATTTCTCATGTTCCCTACAGTCCGTGGAACAAGACCTGTGAGATAGTTCTGGCTTAGGAAAACTGTGCTAAGACGTTGAATTTCAAACAATGAGTAAGGTATAGTTCCACTGAGGGAGTTCTCGTAGAGGGACAAATAAGCAAGCCTGCTTAGATTTCTTAGGGTGTTGGGTATCTCACCAGATAGAAAGTTTTTTGAAAGATCTAAATATTGAAGAAATGTGCAATTTCCCAAGTCCAATGGGATTGAACCAGAAAGATTGTTGGCGCCAAGATCAATACTCTCAAGATAACTCAATTTCCCAATACCGGCTCCTAATCTTCCCGATGTCCCACTTGCTGATAGGTTGAGGGAGACAACAAAACCATGAGCATCGCAATGAACGCCCGACCATGTGCAAGGATCTGAATCTGATGATCTCCAGGAGGATTTAATTGAAGATGGCAATATAAGGCTTTTCGAAAAAGCAAGAAGAGATTTTCCTTCAGAGTTTAAGCCTTTTGATAGAGGAGAAAAGACCCATAACAGCATTAGGCACCATAGAAGAGACATTAATCAATACTCAATCAAAACAAAATGAAATCTGTTCAAAAGAAGATAAAAGTTAGTTAAGAAGTTACAAACAGTGTATAAAGGTTAATAAGAGACTAGAAGCTAAAAAACACAGCATTTAAATCATTTGACAAAGCAATCAGTGCAAGCAAAAAGTCAGTAATGAAACAACAAAGAAGGTAGGCAAATGTAATATAGGTAGTAAAGGAAAACCATTAGTAATTGTCTGAGAAGAGAGTTCTTAAAATGTGTAATAATACAAGATAGAAGGTAGCAATTTCTACAAAGAAAAGTGAAAAATTTTTCATTTATTAGATTGAAATCGAACTGTCTAAATGAGATTAAAACAAACCATAGAAAGCTACGAACTTTATTTTTTTTGTTTCTGCTTATTCAGCATAAAGATGGATAAGCAGAAAACATAGCCAAAAGAAAAAGCATGGAAAACAACTTCATTTATCTGTAGAGAAAGGGAAGAATTAGCAAAATCCTAACTAAGCGCCACCGAATCTAACCGGATTGTTTCATATCAAATATGGAGTAAAGATAAAAAAGACAATGTCCTGACAACCTAATAAAGTAACTCGGTCCCCAAAGCAAAGCATGGAAAATCGCTTAATTGATAGAAACAACACAGTTTGAGAACACGAACAAACATACAAGGTTGATAGGAACCCATTTCTACAACAAATGAGTAGAGAATATACAGCTTGTAGATGTTGTACTTACAGTTCAATATCCAGACCTTCAATCCCAGCAAGCAGTAAATGGAAGCGCATCAACGAACAAATATTGGGGACTGGCCTTCACGAAGTCGAAGAAAGACAGTGGAAACATGGAGAAGCGAAGTTTGGCTCTTTAATATGCTGTGATTGCTCTGACTAATTTTCTGGAAGCAAAGAAGGTACGCGGGAGACGCCAGAGAGAGAGGAGACTCGTGTGAACCACACGTTCATTACAAATTCTTTTCGTTGCTGCTATTCTAAAAAAGAAAATTTGCTGATGATGACTCGTAGCAAGAATATCTCGTAAAAATACCAAGTCATAACAAATTTTAAATAATTATATCCTGGATGTAGTTTAGGTGTCAATTCCCAAAAAAACATATGAATATAAATCCTTTTGTTGATTAATTTGTTTATATATATGGTATTGCATGCAAGTACTAATAATTGGAACGAAAAATTAAAAAATAAAAACAAAAAAATTGTAGAGTTTAATTGCAACAATCTTATTTTTCAAGGACTTTGCAAAGTTTTTTTTTTTTGTCTCCGTTGAACTTTCATTGCAGACAAATGGAAAAAGTTGTTTTCCTCTTGGGTTAAACGTTCACTGATATATGGTGGAGTGTTTTATCTATAAATTAAATTAAATTAAATATTTGGAGCTTAATGCCCCAAATATTGTTTATTATTGCATTTCATTAAACAGAGAATACCTGGAAATTAACAAAAATTTCCCTTTTGAAATTTCGCTGGTACTGGTTTGAATTACATTACGTAGCAAAATTCCCCTTTTCATTGTGAACTAATTTGAACTTGACACTTATGTGGAAGAGAAGCTCCATGAGGATATACCATAATAATTATTTTAAAATTAGTAATTAGTGGATGATATCATTTTGTTATCTACGTTTTCTAGAATGCCATTTATTAAGCCTTATGTTTCTCTGTTTATACATGATCTTTTGGATGAGTAACAACTTTGGATTATTTGATTAAATATTAAATTTACAAATACTGAAAGCTATTATTAAAAATAAAAAAGGGTAAAAAAAAAAGTCTTTGTGGTATCCCTTGTTTGACCACACAAACTATTTTAAGCATGCTAGCTTCTTCTTTCTTGTAACAAAATGAACAGTTTTTTATTGAAATTTCTCATGTAAAAAGGTAGTAATGACTTCAACTTATTATAGTTTTAGATAGTCATTCAAAATAATACTCAATAATATTAAGAATGTTGTTGTAGGTTTTTGCACATTTGAGAATATCCTAGTTGACATTTTCTTGTTATTAAAAGCTTTTGATTATCAATCATGTTTAGAATGATTTCTCTTATGAACCCCTTTTTTATATAAATAAATCATTTTTCTTTTCTTTTGATAGCATAATTAAGTTTAATTTATCATCCTCCTCAAATGATAGATGATCTTTATTACAAGTTCATACATGAAAGAATATTCCACTTGTTAAAAAAAATCAAACTTAATGTATAGTAGATTACATGCAACATACAATACATCTAGTTAAAATTACATATTATACACAACCTTAACATGTGATATATGGTTACCATGTATCATATATTTGGGCTCCACATATTCTAATGGACTTCATCTATGATACATAATGAATACTATTTTCATATGTTAACATTCAAAAGATAACATATGATATATTAGTTATTAACGTATGATATGTAATGTACAATTTCTAACATACTCATCCATGAAGCAGCATGCAAAGGAACTTGAACTCCACACTGAGTTATATTGTCTATTACACGTGTTTTCTTATCACACACTGTTTTCACAAGGATTGCATATTTTTGATGTATGATGCATTTAGTACTAAATTCATGTAATAGCTAGTTTAAATAAAATTATAGCAAAGTTTATAGCTATTGAGGATAACATTAGAGATTTTTTGGGAGATCTTTTTGGATCTTTTTCTTATAAATAGGCATCGAAATATTAATAATATATTTGATGATCATACAAAATATTTTTAAACTATTTGAGTGAGATATCAATTAAACACTTCTTTTGTGAGGAGGTGATCAAACCATTCTAATTAAGCTACTTGAAAAGCCAAGGTGTTCTGAATGTTAATCTATCAAGCTTTTTTTGTTGCCTTGCTTATTGGTTATCTTGTTATTGGTGAGCCTCAAACATTAAGTTACACACAAAAGTAGTTATTCAATGTCATTCTAAACTTATAGTCAATAATATTTTTCATTTAACTTGTTCAACTTTTGTCAAAGGGGCTTGATATTAAACTTTAACTCATTAGCCATCTTCTATGTGGCCTCTTGAGCATCATAAAGGCTCTTATAACTTATATTTAAATAAAAAAACTGATCACTAATGTTGGTCTTTGATATGCTCTTGGCGCTATTTTGTCCAATGTAGAACATTTGGATTTGATTCTCTCATTCAACTTATCCGTTAGAAATAATACATTTAACATCTCTACTTCTATCATCTCTTACTAAGACAGGGCATTTTTATTAGACATTTAAAACCTTAGTATTTGCATTAGGCTTCTCTAAAACACCCTTTTCTTCTACCCAATGCATGCTCTCTAGCTATTGTTTTCCAAAAATCTAGTTATTCACCTCCAATGCACTTCGAGTGATTACATTGATTTACTCTGTGATTTCCAAATTGATTCCCTACTATATGTATTTGGAGCCTTCTCTTCCCAATCATATTACAATTTAGGAAATAACAATGTTGGCCTCCCATGGCTCAAAGACTTCATCATGATCAAAGGATTGCTAGGTAGTCGTTGGTGGAGAACACATGATCATTGTTGTGAAAACAACTAGGCTAACTTCAAACTTAAGCTATGAGGGCAATATCTTAAGTGAGATGGAGTGTTTCCTTGACTCAAATCCTAAGTTGAGGCAACCATCCTCAACATTGTAGAAGAAGCAATAACCAAAGGGTTTGCAGGAGTAGTTCAATTGCCTTAACTTTGGCTTCAAAAAATATTTATGAGTACAAATCAACATGCCATCAAAAAATTCAAAGAGCTTATTTTGACAAGGGCACTCAAGAAAAGGCAAACAACGGTGAAGGATTATCAATTCCTTTGAAACTTAAAATAAAAAAGAAGTTAGATCTTAACACACCACATGACATTATCCAAACATAGCAACACCTCGTATTTCATATAAATGTTATAAAAAGAAGTAGAAGGACCCATGTGATTACATTTTTTGACTACATTAATCTTGGTCATATAAATCACTTCTATCATCAAATGTCAAACATGCATTACTAATCAATTGGACATTTTTCAACCAAATGAAGGCTTCTTAAAAAAACACAAACTAACATTTTAGAGTGGCCTTTGCACCATTGTTAGGCTTCAGAGAACTCATCCAAAATCTGCACCTTTGATATCCATCAAGTGTTTCACCACATCTCTCAACGAAGGTCTGTCGCTTGGCTCCTGGGAAGTACACTGCAAAGCTAACATGAGCAAATCATGCAATTTTGCTGCTATCTTGGACATCAGCATTTCATCTCCGAGATCTGCATCAATGATGGATTCCACATCGTCGGCGCCATCCAAACTTGACCTCACCCAACCCACGAGATCTGTATTCTAAGGGAAAGAAGGATCCACGGCCATCTTTCTTGTAATCAGCTCAAGCAGTATCACGCCTTAGCTGTATACATTCGATTCCTTGCTCCGATTGGCCGAAAACGCAGTCTTTGTCATGCAAGGAGTCTAAAACATTAGAACCTTTACCTGAAACCCGAAAGAAGACCTCATCTCTGAACAGCACCAGCAAATAAAAATTCAATCTTGGTTGGGTGTATTATTGAGAAAACGTCTATAAGAAAGGGTTACATGTTATCCAAAGGGTCTGAAAAAATAATAGAAATAGTGCACATGTTGCAGATTTTTACCAGGGGGGATATAACCAGCAGTGCCCAAAATGCCAGTGGAAGGAATAGAAGAGAATTGGTCCATGAACCTGGCAATTCCAAAACCTATGATGTGGGGCTCCATTTCTGAGTCCAAAAGTAAGCTTTTTTGGCTTAATGTCACGGTGAATGGTAACTGGATTGCAATCCCAATGAAGGTAACAAATCCCCTGGGCAACCCCCACGGCTATGTTGTAGCGCACCTTCCAATTGAGAACTGGCGGCGGCTTGATCTAATGAAGCACATCATGGAGGCTTCCCTTCTCCATATAGTTATGTAAAAGTATGCCAAAGTCATTTCTTTAAAAAAAAGTTCACCAATTTTACCAGATTCCTATGTTTAACCATTACTGGATTTCAGTCACCATGCTCTTGTTAGCAGCTTGCTGCTCTCTGAACACAATCTTCTTCACAGTATACACTTCTTCCGGGCTTAATATAGCCTTATAAACTGTTCCATGGGTCTCCTTTCCGATAACAAATTTCTCATCAAAGTTTTCTGTCACCTCCATTACTTTATCAAACAGTAAAGAAGAACCTTCATCTAAAGATGGAACTTTTTCTGGTATAGGTCTTCTACATATTTTAAGCAAGCAGCCTATCGCCACAATAATGAACATGACGAAAAGAACTGATCCAATAACTGATGGAAATAAACTGAAATAAAATAGATCTCAAATTACAAACAGTAAACTTGCATTTAAGAGTATTTATGAGAAATTGAAAAATGGTTGTGGAAATCCTAAGGTACAGGAAGACAAAAGTGATAGAATTTAATTTTATTCACACCTTAATAACTAAGCAGTAATTACATCATTTTATAAACAAGTACTATCTCGAATATTTGCTTCCAATTCGAAAATTTGTTCATAATCTATATGATAACTATCACCCTAAAATTTAAAATTATTTAAACATTTAAACACTTAAAGTTTGCTAACAAACATTTAAAATTTGCTAATAAATACTTAAAGTTTGCTAACAAATACTTAAAATTTACTAACAAACACTTAAAATTTGCTAACATTACTCTCCCTCAAACTTGAAGTATCTTCAAGCCTAATTGGTTTCATAATTCTTCAAACTTCTTCACTCCAAGCAATTTAATAAAAATATCAGTCGCTTGTTATTCAATACTGCAATATACCAAGCTTATAATCTCATTGTTGACATGATCACTAAGAAAATTATACCTTTTCTCGATAGCTTGCTTCTTTCATGTTGAATTAGTTTTTTTGCTAATTTGATGGCTGACACATTATCAATAAATGTAGTTGTTAACTCTTCTTATTGATGATGTAACTCCTACAATAAATTTCTAAACCAAATTGCTTCACAAACTATTGATGACGCTGTAATATACTCTGCTTCACAAGTTGAAAGAGTGATGATATCTTGTTTAGTTGATCTCCATATAAATACTAATGAACTTAGGAAGAAACAATAACCAGTTTTACTCAACCTTTGATCTATATCACCTCCTTAGTCACTATTAGAGTAGCCACATAAATCTGTCACACTTTGATCAATAAAATAAAAATCATAATCAAGTGTTCCTATAATATACCTTGATATTCTTTTTGCAATCATCCAATGCGTTTCTTTCAGGATTTTTCATATATCAACTAATGAGTTCAACAGAATATAGAATATCAGTTCTTGTGCTAATATGATAACAAAGACTATAAGCCAGACTTTTAAACAAAATAGAGTCAATGCCTTTTTCTTCTCTTTTTTTACTTATTTTCATTCTCACATCAAGTAATGTTGTCATTGAATTACAATCTTCCATTCTAAGCTTTTTTAAAAGTTTAGTAGCATACATCTTTTGAGAGATTTGGATTTCATTTGTTATTTGCTTCACTTTTAAGTCAAGGAAAAATGACATATCACCATTATCTGTTATGTCAAATTCATATTGTATAGTTCTTTTGAATTCTTGAAACAATTCAAAAGATTTTTTGGTATAAAACACATCATCTACATAAAAGACATAAGAATATCATTGTTAGTTATCTTAATATAAAATGCATGCTCAAATGAACATTTTTGAAATCTTTGTTGTTGAAGATATGCATCAATCTTGGTATTCCATGCTCTTGGTGCTTGTTTCAATCTATATAAAACCTTCTTCAAATGATAGACTTTATATGGATCACTCACTATTTTGTAACTTTCAAATTAATCAAATTATATACTTCTTCTAAAACATTATTAAAAAATATATATTTGACATCAAATTGGCATATCTTCCATTTCTAATATACTGCAAGTGCAAAAATTAACATCATTGTATCAAATTGAACAATTGGAGCAAATAACTCATTGTACTCTATACCATATTTTTGCTTAAAGCCTTTTATCACAAGTCTTGTCTTGTATCTATCCACTATTTCATCTACTTTATGCCTAATCTTGTAAACCTATTTCACTCTTATGGGTTTCTTTTGAAGAAAGAGATCACCTAACTCTCATGTATTATTCTTTTTTATAAATGTTATTTCTTTATCCATAACCTTTTGTCAATTTATATCTTACACTGCTTCATAAAAGAAATGGGTTTATTATTAGTAAAATAATAGAATAATTTAGAATACTTAAAAGTTTGCTCATATATCTCTTGTAGACTTTTCATCTTCCTGCCTTAGTTAGTAGGATGTGTTGTCTTTTGCATAATTATAGATCTTAAGAGAGTGTGTTGGAGAATTCAAATCATGTGTTTGTTGATTTTGAATTTATTGTTCTTGCCCAAGTGTAATTATTTTATCATCCTTCTCTTTCTTCCACATCCAAGTATCTTCTTCTACAAACACAACATCACAAGTAATAATTAACTTTTTGGTTAAAGAGTTGTAGAGTTTGTAGGCCTTGACTTCTCACTATGCTCAATGAATATGTATTTTTTACATTTATCATCTAATTTTTTCCTTAATGCATTAGGTACCCATGCATATGTAATAAAAACAAATATATAAAAATGAGAAATACTTGGTTTATATCCACTCCAAGCTTCCTGTGGAGTCATATAATGCATAGCTTTAGTAAGATAATGATTTAACACATAAGTTGAATAAGCAACTACTTTTACTCAAAATTCTTTTAACATATCTCTCTCTCTCATCATTATTCTTGTCATATGAAGGATAAAACGATTTCTTCTTTCAGCCACTATATTTTGTTGTGGAGTATAACTTGTGGTGAGTTGATGTCGCATAACTTCTTGCTTACATAATTGAATAAATTCATTTGATGTATACTCACAATCTTTATCAAATCTAAGGCTTTGAATGAGTAGCCCACTCTCTTTTTTAATCTCATATTTGAACTCTTTAAATATAGAGATAACAACATGTTTTTTCTTAATAAAATATATCCACATTTTTCTATTAAAATCATTTATGAAAGTAATAAAATAATTATTATCTTTATTATATAATGGCACCAATAGATCACAAATATTCGTATGAATAAGCTACAATGCTCTTTTAGCTCTTCAAGTGTTATTTTTTTTAAATGGTAAATGATGTTACTTTCTAAGTATATAAATTTCATATATATGATTTAAATCATCCAATAAATAAAAGTCTTTCACTATTCTTTTTTTTGCTAAGAACCTCCAAAGTTAAGGCAACCATACCTTAGATGTCATTTCAAAGAATAATTTGAAAGATGCCCAAGATAACAAGCTTCATGTGTTGACTTTAATTGAAGAGAAAACATACAATTGATCGATATCTTCACTTTAGCAATACTCATTCCTTTTGAATCTTACAAAAGAAGATAACTATTCTCCATATGTATAATATATTCTTTTTCAATCAATTGTTCAAGATTTAGAATATTACTTTTTATATCAAAAATAAAATATACATCTAAAATAATAATTGGAAACCCATTCTCTTTGCAAATATTTGCTTTCAACTTTGATGAGTCTCCAAGACTTAAATTTGTTTGTATATTTTTAGTTGTATCAAATAAATAGTTTCTTGGTCCCGAGTAAAAAAAATCATACATCTTTTCTTTCATTACCCTCTTTTTCAGTTAATGATGATATTGATTATTCTTGTAATGTTTCAACATAGTTTAATTGATTATTCTTACAATAATTAGAAGTATAATGACCAAATTTATGACAATTATAACATTCAAAATTTTTTCCCTGTCTTCGACCTTGAGAAGCACCACTCCTTCCAAGCTTGTGTTGAGTGTAAAGTTGATTAACTATTGAGATTTGTTTTAGAAATAACCTCTTCCACATCCTTGATATGAACCTCATCCTCTTTCCCTTGAATTTGAATTCTCTTTCTTCAAGGTATTATCTTCTTTCAAATTTAGTTTTTACTTTAATGCTTGATCAATAAGTGCAACTTTAGCCTTTTTCATTAGTTTTTCCTCATGCACTTGTGAGGAACCTATTAATTCTTCAATAGATAATTTATCTATATCTTTAGATTCTTTAATTATTATTATCACATGCTTAAACATAGGAGTTAAAGAACGAAGTACCTTTCCAATCACACATACATCATCAATTATTCTCTATTTCTCTTCATCAAGTTCACAATAACAATTAATCGTGAGACATAATCAGAGATAGTCTCATTTTCATTCACCTTTGAGTGCTCAAAATCACCTCTAAGGATTTGAACACATACACGCTAATATGTTCAACACCTTTGAAGATTGTATTGAGTTTATTCCAAACTTCTCTGCTAATAATCGTTTCTACAACTTTTTCAAAAGTGGCTTCAGCAAGCCCTTGATATATCAAGAACAATACCATTTTGTATTCGTTATTATTTTCTTTCAGTAATTTCCTCTTCTCTTCAGTAACATTTGATTCTTCAAAACCATCAATAACAATTTCCCAAAGGTCTTGCGAACCAAGAAGGGCTTTAAATTGAATAGACTGATTGTTATAATTGTTGTTAGTCAATCTGATAACAGTTTGTTGCACAATTTTGAATGTTTTAAATAAAAACACTCATCCAAATATTGCTTCTGTTTTTTGCAAATGTACTGCCAAACATTGTGTTGTTTCTCGTTTCTGCACACAGCGCTTTCTACAAACTGCACTTCCAAACGAAGTTTTTTACACTTCTCCTTTCAACTCTGTAGTGTTCAACATTCTTCTTCTCCAAGCTCTGATACTATTTTGATGAAAATAAACTGACATAAAATAGACATGTGAATGGGAGTCAAAATCAATTAATAAGAAACACCCGAAGGGGAAGGAGACAATTTTTCCTAGGAGAGGAAGAGTCAAAAAGGTAAGGAGGTTGGAAAAGAAGCTTTATCAAAGGCCATGTTCGAGTGTGCAAAGTTCTTTTAAAATTTTTTTTAGAGCAAGATTTAAAGAACTCAGAAAGTGAGATCTTTGACTGTTATGAAAAATCCTTAGGGAAGAGGACAGGTGTAGAAGCATTGCAGGAAAGATGAAAACAATAATGAAAGAGAATTTTAATGTATTTTCAAAATCTTGAGTAGTCATGTGAGCAAATGGAAGAAGCAAATCTTAAGAGAACAACTTATAAAATAAACTAAGATATAAATAGTATATGACATGATCTATTTGGCTTATTAAATATTTATTAATAATTGATAATCTTAAATTTATAAAATCATATAACAAATAACTTGTATAATTGATACGTATGATTTGTTGTATATTATAACAACATTTGGCATAAATGAATAAAATAAGAATTAATTTTATCATAATATGAATGGTGTTTGTCCATGTATGATATAAACAAAAACTTGAAAAAAAAAATATTATGATCTTTCATATGTGACATGGAGTAACTTATAACATGATTTCTTCTTATCAACATAAACTCTATTTGAATCATTTAATCCCTTTTTACAACAAAAATCTTTCATCATCTTGTCAAGTGTTAATGTTTCTAAAAAATTTGCTTTGCAAAATCTTAGAAGTGTCATAATTTTAGAAGAAAAAACAAAGACACAAATCACATGAGATAAAGAAAAAAATATATGAAATCAAAAAAAAAAGATGAGCTTTTATTCTCATACACACTCCTTACTATCGCTCGTTCATTAGATGACAATTCCTAATAGCACTAAATATAAACAACTATTATGATGTTAGTTATGCTTGTAAATATTTGTGATATGTAATGTTCATTATTATGCCAAAATGGCGAGAATTATTTGTTGGTGACACAAAACCCAAATGATTTATTCTCATCTTACAACATTTATGTCTTTTTTCACTTTTTTGCTTTTCTTTACCAAATTTGCATATGTACCATCAGCGATCCCTCTTTAGAAATACCCCCAAGAGAGCAGATCCTTTGTTCGTCAATCTCTTTATTCTCCCCCAAATCAGTTTCCACTCTCCACCATCAATTAATTCGAAAAGCAGCATAAATAATGACCGAAACTCTGCCCCGGCCACCGCCGGTGCAGCCGGACGCCAAACCCGTCGGCGCGATGGCGCACTCAGCATGGCAATCCCCCGTTCCGTATGTTTTCGGTGCCCTCGCCGCAATGTTTGCATTAGTATCCTTCGCCTTACTCATCGTTGTCTGGTCCTACTTGCGCTCCGGCTCGTTCGAGGGCGGTGCCGCGGACGAGGAGCCCAGCGGAGGAAATGATGGAAACGACGGATGCAGGCCACCGTCGTCGGCGTACGGGCAGAGCTTGGCCGTCATCATGGCCGGCGACGACAAGCCGAGCTTTCTCGCTACCCCCACGTTTGCGGATAAAAATCCTGTATTTGACGGCGGTGAGGATGGCAAGGCTAACGATGACGACGGCGAAGACGGCGGTGAGGATGGTTAAAGCACGCATGTTCTTTTTTTTTTTGTCTTTTTTAAAATGCTGTATTTATTTTACAAGGTGTGGTTGTGTGATAATATGAGTACAATCGTACGAGACAGCAAACGTAACGTCTCCATAGTATGGTTTAGCGTTACGATCAACAATAAATCTTTAATTAAATAATAAAAATATTATAACTACTTATTTAAAAGAACAGAAAAATAAATGCTAAAGTTCTTCTCTTCAAATTAATTGCTTGAAAATTCAATGAATAGTTACTTGTACGTGGGACGCGGCGACCCGAAAAAGCTGCGCCCGATCACAGCTGTACGCCAGCCGTCTATTGGGGAAGAATGAATTACAGATACAAGCAACAGGGAAAAAGACGCTACGTTTTAATTTCAGTCCTTGGATTTTGTTAGAGATTTGTTTTCTGGGATACAGATCCTTCGGCCACCTAGATGTGCATTAATTTTGGTGCTATCTATGACGGATGGATTTTACTTTTATATGAAAGAAGGCATGGTTGGCTTGCAATGTAATTTATTTAGTTATTCCATCCGTGTCATGAGATGTGATGCATAAATGCCAATAGACGGGACATTCCTTAAATAGGTGTTATTAATTTATATGATTCATATAATTATATTTGATCTATCTTGAATAAAATTATATAATAATAATCAAATGAGTTTTATTTTTGAAAATATGTATATAATTTTTGGGATGTATAACTAAATTATTAACAAGATTTACAATGTATTAGTATGTGAAAAATATGTATAAATTAATTAGGATTTACAATTATAAAATAATAAGTATCTTGAGTAGGGTTTACATTAGTCCATTTTTGTTGCTTTTTTTCTAACTTTCTTAACTTCGATGGCATTAATGTCATTGGATTTCTTGGTTGAAGATTTTGTTGATAGTATCAATGTTTTTTTTTATTTTAAGTCTTCCCTTCTAGTCTTTGTAGCTCAGCTGTCCTCCTTATTTGATGGTGAAGTTGTTATTAAGGCTTTCAAAACATCTATTAGTGACCAAATTTATTCACCACTCTTTTTTTCTCGTTCCTCCTTCCTAACACTCTCTTGTGGTGTCATTTTCTCCATCTCTAATGATGTTATCTATCACTAATGTCTTCAATATAAAGTTTAACTACTAAATATGCCCTCACTCTTGTGCTCATACCTATCCCTAATAACCATCATACAATAGAACTATAAAATGCTTTGCCAAAGCCATATCATAACACCAAAAGAGGAAGTATTTAGCTTGTCGTGGCACAATATGAAGCATCATCTACTTACACAACCATCATTAGGCATGTTCTTTAATTAGTATACTTTGAGTAATACATGAAAATAGGTTTTGTAAGATCATATATCTTGTAAAAATTATGATTCAAATGACTAGATAGAAGCTTACTTGTATTAGAGAATCTAAAAAGTGATTATAATGTTAGAAAAAAAGAGAGTTAAATCCTCAGAAATTGAAGATAGTTGCAAGTAAATGAATGTGAAATCAAATAAGACATTTTTTGTGCATCCTTGGCCTCCTTAAACTTGACTTGAAGGTCATTTTATAGTTTTTGGATATGCATTACTTTCTTTGGGTTACGAGAGACATTTTCACGTTAATGGTTTAACATCATAAATTCGTGGGAGGAGTTATTGTCATTTCTCAGGGAGTATCACCATTATAAATTAATTGCTTGAGTTATTAAAATTAAAATAAGAGTTTTCTTTGTTATCAAATATTTCCTTATTGACAATTGTTTCACCATGAATAATATATGCATGAGTCAAAAGAGGAACACTTGAGTTAAATTGAAATAACCTAGTTATTAATAATATTATATATCATTGTAATAACAGTTGTTTTATTAAGAGTAGTATATGTAAGAGACTAAATATAAATCTCAATTTTTTTTATATTGTGTTTATGTTATTTAAGATTATAATGAGTATCATGAATAATTTAACTAACATTTTGAATTTTGATATGAGTAAAATAAAATATTATTATTTAGACATGGAAGCATCTTAAATGTAAGTATTTCAAAATTTGATGACGAGTATATTGTCAGATATAACTTATCACATGAAATTTGTTAATGTGTCTTATCATTTTTGAACAACTAACAAATTTGTTTTAAATTATTGAAAGTTAAGTGATTAAGAATTTTTTTTAGATTTATTTATGTAATAAGAGTGTTTTTCTTTTGCTCTTATTAATTTTTGTGTCATTTAAATGGGGGAGTATTTTATTAATTTATTTTAAGCATGCTTCTAAATGATGGAGCTGATGGAATTGCTAAATCTTGCATGCCAACAATCTAGTTAAAAGTCTTGAGAGAAAGCATAAGAGTAAACAAGGGGGTAGTTGAGACTTTGGAGTGGAGGACTATGCTACTGTTAAGGAAGAAGAATAATGAGTGGGTTGCTATTTCAACTTGCTAAATCTGAGGTGAGGGTTGTCGCTCTTAGTTTTGGGGACTTATAAGGAACCATAGTAAGAAATGTCATTCCTTTAAGCATAAAACTAGGAGCAATTTGCTTCAAAATTGGAATGGAGCTACATACTACACCAAAGGAAGCAAAAAAAGAAATTAGAAAGCTGTTAAAACAAGATCTTGTTGGCATATAAGAGATTTCAGCATTGTAGTAACATATAAGAGATTTTAACAACTACATCAAGGACCTCATAATGAATTCTTTAGAAAAGTTGTCAAAGAAATCATGACATGAGAAATTTTAGTAAATTAAGGCTTTGCAATACTTTCCTCATAGCTTTGCAAAAAACTTTCTTTGTTTTGTTGTTCGACATGTCATGTATTGAAGTTAAGAAATATTAGTTTTATAAAGAGTTTGAGTTTATATTTTGTTGTTTTTCTTGGAGCCATAGTAAATTTGAGATCTTCTTAATTACTTTCATACATTTTCTTTAGATTTGTATAAGCCAGATTTTATCTTAAGCTTTTTGTTGGGTGTTTTTTAGCTCATATGTATAATATGTTGAATTTGACGTATGATATGTTGCTCCTAGATGTATTGTATATCAAACACAATATATGATATATTTAGCTAGACATATCCATATATAAACCTAGGTGTATGGTATGTTAGCACCACAATAATTAAAAAATAATGAAAATTTTGTAGAATTTGTTTACATAAGTAAAATAAAAAATTTACGAGTGTGTAGTAATGAAAAAAATAAACCTATCTATAATGGATTGTGTATAGTTTAATCATGTAAGAAGCCAAAGATCAATAGTGTTATACCCAGTAAAAATTTTTATGTGAATCTTTAATAAATTAATTTTTGGCTTGGATGATTTCAGATCGACAGTAGGATGAGCCAGGAGCTCAATTGGAGGCTATTAGAATTTCTGAAATTTTCTGGGGATTTTTCGGAGCACCGAGGAATTTTTAAGTAATTTTCCCTGTTTAATTGGATTTTTGGAAATTCGAAAATCTATTAATTAGATTTTTTTTTAAAACCGGAAAAATTGGTTTTTACCGCGCGTGAACCGGACCGGAGCGGTTCAGCGAAGGCGGGGGCGGTTCGCCGAGTGCGTTTGCGCGTGCGTTTGGATAAGCCGCGGATAAGCGGATCGGACGGACGAGATCAGCGGTGGAGATTAACCGGCTGATCGAAGGTTAAACGGCGTTTTGGCAGGTCAACCGGCACTTAATGGGTCGTTAACGGGTTATTACCGGTTTAAGCGGGGTATTTAACCCGAACCGTTTCGACCCTTAGGGTTTCGAACGGCGGCCGGAGACGAGGCATTCGCGGCGGACGGCGATATTTTCCGGCAGCCTTTCAAGGGGCTTTTTATACCTGGAGGTTCGCGTGATCGAGGAGAATCGATTGGTACCGGTTTCGTGCGGCGAGGAGCAGCGGTTGGTCGCGTGCGAGCTTCACCGTCGCCACCGTCGCCGGAGAAGAAAGGTAGGAAATTCAGTTTAAATTTCGTTAATTAGCGAATTAAAAATATGAATTACTTTGCAATTAACTACCAGAGCATGTGAATTGTGTTTTTTGAAAGTGATTAATGCAAATAGGGCCTTAAAAAGAACCTTCTCAAAGAAACCTGATAGATAAACTAAATAATTATGGTATAAATAAGATTATTATTTATCTAGTGAAGTGTTTCGTGCTAAGGAAATCCCACAAGAGGGGGGGGGGGGGGTGAATTGTGTATTTTAAATTTTATGAATTTCGAAATTAAACTTAAAAACCTTTAAGCAAGAGTAAAGAGAGTTGAACACACAAATTTTTAAGTGGTTCGACTCAAAACCGAGTCTACGTCCACCCCCAACCGGTGTTGGGAAAAGTCCACTAAATGCACCGATTACAAGTGAGGTTTTTCGTACGATTCACCTCAAACCTACTTGGGATTTTTACTACGACTAATCCCAAACCTACTTGAGTTTTTACCGGGCTCAACTCAAACCCGGGGCTTTAGCACTACTGCCGGGATGCCCTTGCCCCAAAACGAAAAATACAACGATTGGCAAAAAGAACTTAGAAGAAATCGGAGAAAAGAGGAGGCACACACAATCGACAAATTAGAGGGATAGAAATTGAGAAATAATTGAAAAACCTCTAATTCCAATAGCCTTCTTGCCGCTTTGCTTTTTGAGCTTGGATGCACCGTTTTTGCTTGAGTGCTCGAATTTTGAGATCTGAAATCTTTGAAAAATTTAGCAAAGGTTAAACTGAAAAATACATCAATTTTCCTTATTTATAGAGCTCTAAAAACACCCCCAACGGTTCCAAAAATTAATTAGCCGTTTGGGCAACGGACGGAAAGCAGCCACCGTCCGATCCAGGCCCAAAAAAGCTTTTAGATGAAGATTGATTTACGTATTTTACCGTTCGGGCTTAATCCAGAGCGTTGGATCCGGGAATAGAACAGCACGGATTAAATCTCGCGATTACCGTTTACGCGATTTAATCCCGTGCGTAGGATCCGGGCGCAAAGATGAACGACATAGATTTTACCTTACGGGATGAATCCTGTGCGTTGGATCCGGGCGGGCTTGATCTGAGCCATTGGATCCCGCGAAGGCTGAAACTGGGATTTTTAGTCCCACATTGCGTATGTGAAAGTGTTGGAGCGCTATATAAGAAATCCACCCTGTAAATATTTCTAGCTTCTTTGGGGTTGGCTCCCCCCTTCCTTGACCAGGACTTGATCACCTGGTTCGGGTTGACTTAGCCAACATTGTTCATTGACCGTTGACCTCGCTGCAGTTTGACCTAGTCGAGCTCCTCTCGGCGGGCTTTGGGCGGGCTTGGCTTAGCCAGGCACTGTTGATTTGACCGTTGACCAACGCTAGCCGAGCTCCTCTCGGCGGGCTTGGCTCGCCCTTTTCGTGTCAACCAAATTTTTAGTTTTAAATTAAATTTTTAATTTCTAAAAGACCTGGACGGGCTGTTTTCGCGCCGAGTCGACCCGCCCATTGCTACAGTGCATTTTCCCGAGACTTCAGCTGTTTTAGGGTATTTTTGACGAATTTTTGTGCCAAAAATTTGAATATAAGTGTATTAAAATAATTTTATATTCTTATAGTATTATAAGTTATTTAAATAGCTATGAAAAGAAATTCATGAAAAACAATTCCAAAATAATATTAAAAAATCAAATACCAATGTCTATACATTTTGTCAAATATGCTTGGCCCAAAAATCAAAATTCATTATTAAATAACTTTATAATATTTTTAAATGTTAATACTACTAGTGTGTCTCATAATCTCAAAGTTTGGACATATCAAAATCAAGAGAAATAAAAAGAAATTCAATTATAAAAAATCTTTTGCATGTCTCAAATTTCCTTGAAGTATGCCATGACCTCAAGGCCTTTAGAGACCATTATTTTAGACATCTAAGATACATGGCTTGATTTAATTAATTATTAACAATTTTACTTAAAATCAAGCCCAAATAAAATATACACATTTATGCTTGACTCATCAAACACAAGGGTGTAACACCTAGAAATAATACATTTACATGAGCATGATAACATAACATCACCTGTTATGTGCATATATATTTATTATAAAAATAAATGACATGTTTCTTTGCATCATATGATGTATGAAATGAAAATAAGTATCTTTATATTTATATAATTTACATGATTGTTGTGTTAGAACATGGTTAGAAAAAAATATTAAAGAACAAAAAGAATGAAAGAAAATAAATATAAACAAGATATAGTTATACAAGTCTTATAACATGATATGATATGGATGATAAAATCATTATAGTTTTGCATATGACATTAACCGTTAGATAGTATTTATTATGTGATTTAGTTAATTTGCGATCAAGTGGTTGAGCTAAAATCCATTATCATTGATACATAGTGATGGAATAGATGATAAAGATTAATATGATGGGTTCATGTTTACTATGTGATATAGCCAACTATGATGTCCAATGATATGACATGATAAGAAGTTAACTAAGATGAGATGAGATCTTATAAAGATAAGATAATTATTTAGATAAAATAATATTTAATTTAAAAAATATGATAATGATATGAGAATATTAAAAATAATAAAATGAGAAATGATTAAAGAATAATAAGAAAAATATTATAAAAGCATAAAATATTCACACATACATATATATGAGATTAAACATGACATACATTATTTACTAATGATATGCTTTTACTTTAGTATTTTATAGATGTTATGCATTTATTATTACTTCATTGATATTATTAAATATTTTTTATTATAGTATCTAATTACTTATTTCTTGTAATTATCAAATTGCCTATTGAGCCTATGATCTTGTCAATTATATTACAAACCATTGATTACACACAGAGCTAAGGGTTCTAAGGGCGACTAATATAGGTTCTTGATGTTAGAATATGATTGTTAGGTGTCCACTAAAGAGAGGGATAAATTATAACTTTTCACAAAATTAATAAATAAAAAGTAAGAGTTAATTATGTGAAAGCTATTTAATGGAATTACTTTTCAATTATTCTTTAAAGTTATTTCTTAGTATTAAAAGTTTATTGTATAAGGACCATGATAAAGTAAATGTATTAAGATGCTTATATGGTTCAATTCTAATACCAAATATATATCTATCCCTAATCATGAAGAATCAAAAACACAATATCAAAAATTTTTCACAAATATGAGTAGAAAAAAATCCTCACATAAGGCCCAAAAATCCTATAATCATTAGGCCAAAAAACTTAACAATTCATCAATCCAAAATAGCCTATAGTATTATGCCAAAAGATTCTACATAATTTAGCCAAAGGACCAAACAAAATGTTTGTGATCAACTACAATAACTCAAAAGTGATGCAAGACATGTTATATCTATATCAATAGATGATATTAAGCTACTCTAATATGTTGTATAAGACTTTCTATATAATAAAGTTGGATATTAAAAAAGTAGCTTTTTATTATTAGATATTTGATATAAACTTAAAATGTGATATGACTCGAATATGTTTGTTTTATATTAATATTACAAGTTAATGGTGAGTAACTTAGACTTTTTTATAATAAAAATAAAGCGTAACATAAGATTTTAAAAGATTATTAATAGAATAGCTCAATGGACTACTTTAATTAATAATTGTTTTTTTTTTAATATTTTGTGTAAGCTATTATAATAACTCTTTTACATTTTACTTGTATAGACAAATATTAGTTAGCATGATATAGTATTTGTTTAAATTTAGTTTTTTTTATATCAAATTGAATTGGCATTTTAAGAGAATATAAAAAATTTTATAATTTGCTTTTATTGTGAATTTCAGATGATAAAGGTTTTTCCATCACTTATACTTTATTCTAAAAATAATTTTCAAAGCTAAGAATGAAATGAGTTTTAAAATATTTTTTTTATAGTTTTATTTATATAAAATATTATTTTAAAAATTAAAAAAAAAGAAGTAAAAAAAGAGATGTCAGGATACTAAACCTGAGAAATATGGGCAATAACTTTTACCTAATCTTTAGTTCTTGGATCACTAGTTTGATGATAGCACAATTATTTAGTTATTTTATTAATGTTTTTTAAAATATTTTAGATCATGCATCTCATGATTAAATAAGTGAATCAATTGAACAATTTGGTCATTAACTCTATAAAACACATTGGTAATATTTGATATAAATAGTAATTGACACCAAAGAAATACAAAACTTGATCTTTATTAGATAAAGAATTTGAAGAGTCTATTGTTTATTGATATTAACATAAAATACCAATAACAATTTACTTAACAATAGTAAAGAATTGAGTAAGAGAGTTAAATATTTTTTGAATCATCCTTCTACTCATTGGGATCTCAACTTGATAAAGAAAATGATTTAATTACCCACACCCAATTTAACTTGAGCTAGTGGTGAAGTGACAAGATATATTTAAGTAGAGTTCTTAAATTAAAAACATTTTATCTCATACATCCATGTATATAAGCCTGAGAAATTAGATATAATGAGTAATCCTTCCAATAAAATGACAAAGTAAAATAATAATTGACTTAAGTACTTTCCTAGTAATTGATGCTCTTGTTGTTGCTAGATAATAGAATAGAATATTCACTTTTGAGTCTCTTGCTCATTTTCATAAAATATCTTTAGAATCACATTATCAAATAATTGCTCGCACCTCTTATCTTAAATAAGCTTGGTAAGAGTACTTTGTTACTTTATAAAAAAAAAACTCTTTTTAGAACATAGTGAACAACCTTATATATAAAGTTCTCAAGAGATACAATGATAATTTCCTAAGCCTAATAATATAAAATGACATTTATGAATAGTTAGGATCATATTTTAAAATTTTAAAAGACATTTTAAGGATTTCAAAAGATACCATAAATTAAAAAAATATATTTTAAATTATATAAATTATTTTTTTGAAAGCTACAAAATTAAATACAATAAATACTTGTGTTGATTTCCATGTTTTTGGGTAGTGGTGTGATGAGAAAAGGCACAACGATGCCTCAATGTCTAATTTGTTGACTAATGTGAGTTCAAAGGTTGGCACTAGTTCATGGGTTGGCATAAGTTACATGACATGACAAGCGACATGGAGCAATAGGCTAGATGAGTAGGTATAAATAGTTCCATAACATAAATTAAGTCAAAATTGACAAAAGCTTTGTACTAATGAAATTATTGGATTGTTGATGCGATTGCTTGGACTAGATTTTTGTAGCTAAAAATATCTAAAAAGTTATCAACTGACCTCCAAACAACTCAAAATAAAATATAAATATAAAAAACTAAACAAACTAAATGAAATTTAATATAAATAAAAGATAAAAATTTAAATATTCTTTAATAATGATAATTGTTAGCTGTAATCGACCCCTCTAATGGTAATGATAGTGAAAACTAATAAGTAAATGAGCAAATCTTGAAACGACTTTGAGTCTGAATAGGACTAGTAAATCTCCATATGAAACCTCTGTGTGGTGTGCAAGGCACTCCTATATGACAAAGAGCCCACATTCTAAAGTTGAACTTGAGAATATTATATAATATAATATTACGTTGTGAGGTGTATGATTAGAGAAAGAATAACTTTATACAATATGATCTTTGTCATCATATGATATAATCATTTTAAAACTAGAGAGATGTAAGTTGAGACTTAAGAAAATAATAAGTCAATGTGCTTCATATAGTACGATCACATGTAAGTGAGAATGAGTAGTTGAACAAGTCTGAGGAGTTGGACAATTTGTGAGTACTGTGTAATATGATTTTTAGATTATATAATATAATCAGTATAAGAAATATAAGTAACAATTAGTTTAATAAAATTTTGAAGAAAATTATTATAATCATTGGGAGAATAACAAAGCAATAATAACAAGTTTCATTCCTCATTATTTTTTAAACCATCATTCCAAAGAGCTAAGTTGCATATTTCTTCTATATTTTTTTAACTTTAATTTGGTGTGTCTCTTGATTGAATTATATTAAGTCATAAGAGATTATACTTTGAGTTTTTTAAATTAGTTTTTTTGTCTTATTATTGAGAATTTATATTTGATATTTGTATTAGTTTTTTGCTAGTATTATAGAGCCCTTTTGGCTTAATGATTTGTAAAATCCTTTTGGCTTAATGTTGAAAACTTCTTTGGATCAATGTTTGTAGGGTCTTTTAGCTCAGTGTGAGATTCTACTTACTTTTTTAAAAAAAAAATTAATATAAAGTTAGTCTTTTAGATGGGGTAGATGTATTTACTGTTGAAACGAATTATTTGAAAATCCTTGACGTCTTTTATTCATTGTACTCTTTATATAAAAAATTTTGAAGTTAATAATAATTTCTAAAACAAGCTTATTAGAGTCATTAAGAATTGTAAATGACTTATGTAGCTTTGCATTGCCTGTGATTATTGATGTTACACCCCATTTTTTTCCTAGGCTGATTTTTGGCATACATTTTTTTTTTTTTCTTTTTTTTACATATAGACAGCTCAGATCGTCCCATACCAACCTGAGTAGCCTACGAAAAACATAGGATATAACACATCATTACACACCTACCTTCCTTAACAATGTGGATCCCATCTCCCGGGTACACCGTCAAGTCAGGTTCATGACTCCTGAGTTAACAGATGGACTCGCGCAATGTTACTCCTACTAGACCAAATACTCCTTACCCACACCGGTAGGAGAACCGATCTAATAGAAGTCTGAACCCCCACGGTTAAGTTCCATAGTCATGTAATGACCTCACCATCAAACGGAAGATATATAACATCCACAGATAAATGTAGCACTCCACTCACCATACTCCAAGACAATAAGATAAGACAGTAAATGGAACTACATTACAAGAATAAGATACAAGTCCACAAGTGTAATATTGTTCATCCAGATACATAATTCCGAATTACCCTCAAATTATATGTAACATATGAGAATAACAGTCTCACTGAAACATCCAACAGCAACAATCAACTAACCAGAATATCTCAGACAATCACCAATCAGAAATCCTTCACAAGCCTGCTGACCACGATCCCACATAATCCGGTAGCGTCAAGTCTGCCGAGCCACTGAAAATATATAATACAGGAATGAGCTACGCCCAGTAGGAAAGTCAGCTAGTAAAACTCACATGCAAGAGAAGGATAATAGCAAAAATACAGGAATACAGCATAACAATGTACGGTGGATAGGCACTCTCAGTCCCAGACTCCGACCAACCACAGCCACCCCAGTCACACCAGAGTAGCTCTCCTCTGGGCTACCAGGCAACGTGCCAGTGGGAACGCCCATCTCGAAACACGCATGGCGCCTAAGCACCCGACACCGCAGTGTCTCTCGTCAATCAATCTCCTGGAGACTACAGACAGATCCAGTCACATAATCTCTAGCCAACGTGAGACACCCCTGCCACCCTAAGGCGCGCAGGCCTACACACTTGGCTAGCCACTGCGAGACACCCCTGCCACCCTCAGGCGCGCAGGCCTACACACATGGACCAGGAGAGATTGACTCAGCCACCGTCCCAAGGAGTCCTCTACCAACAACTTCCATAGAAGCTCACGCCCCTACAGTCATTGCCAATCTCTAACTCCAAGATTCGGCAACATGTGTCCAGGTACAACAAGGCGTATACCAGTCTACATGTATACTGTGGAAGCTAAGTCCGAACCGCACAGTTACCTACCACAACTACCCTAAAACATCATATAGGGTCTATAGTAGTCCGGTCCAATATGCCAATCCATGAAATATGCCAATACTGAATAAACTGACTCAATCCATGCCGTTGCCATCAAAGCAACACAATTGTCAATTACTGACTGTTCTGGTAGCATCCGTGTACCATATCTTTGTCTGACTGTTTCCAGCTGTACTGTCATCACTGATAACATTTTTCCCCACTTCAGGAAATTTTTAAATTCCAATTTCAATTTCCGCCCTTTATCCATTTTCCGAAATTCGAAATAAATTTCCGAATTTAAATTCCACATATATCCTTTTTCCAAAAATTCGGATTAATTTTCGAATTTAATTTTTCGCTTATCCTTTTTATTTCCGAAAATTCGGATTAATAATAAATTTCCGAATTTTCCTTCCGCTTCTCTCTCCTCCGCGCCGCGCCGTTCGTCCGCGCCGACTCCCGCTGAACCGGTTTTCGCTGCCGGTTCGGCTTTCGCGCCGTTCGTCCGCGCCGAATCCCGCGGAACCGGTTTTCGCTGCCGGTTCGGCTTTCGCGCCGTTCGTCCGCGCCGAATCCCGCTGAACCGGTTTTCGCTGCCGGTTCGGAACTCTCGCGCTGAACCGCGACACCGCCGAACCAATTTCTTAATAATCCGTTAATCGGATTAATTTTAATTACTAATAAAATGGCGTAAATATCATTAATTACTTAATTAGATTTGATATTATCTAAACTCTTCTCCTTTCTCGGTCCGAAGCCCGCGAAACCCTAGCCGCCGCCATCGCCGACCATTACGATCCTTCCGTCGATTTCCGGCGACTGCGAACAAGGAGAACAATTTCCTAACATGCTCCTAAGCATCAATAAATTTTTTTTTTTTTCGGCGAAATGGGAATTTTTCCAGGAAATTCCGAAATTTGCAAAAGACACAAATTAGCATTCAATTAAATCCGATTTTCATCCACATGCTTGTTTTCATTAAGCAAAGTATTTCATGCTTTTAATTTTCTACTAAATCACTAATTTAAACTGAATTTCCTACCTCAACGACGCCGGCGACGGTGAACTTCGTCCGTAGCTCGCCGCAGCTCCTCGCCGAACGAATCCGGTACGAATTGACTCTCCTCGTTCCCGTGAATCTCCAGGCACAAAAAGCCCCTTGCCAGGCCGCCGGAATCACGCGCCGTACGCCGGAAAAACTCTCTCTATCGGTCGGCCGAACAAACCCTAATCGTTTCGCGAGGGTTTTATATTTCTGGCCGACACGGTGAAACCCATTACGCGCCGTTGACACGCTTTCGACACGGTAAGCACCCGATACGCGCTGTCGACACGCTATCGACACGGTAAGCACCCGATCAGCCGGTTCAATCCCAACCGTCGATCACGACCGTCCGATCAGCTTATCAGAACGCACGCGCAAACTCACTCGGCGAACCGTCTCCGCCTCCGCTGAACCGTTCCGGTCCGGTTCACGCGCGGTAAACCAATTTCCGGTTTAATTTAAATGGATTTTCGAATTTCTAAAAAATCCAATAAATCTAATTAAACAGGGAAAATTAATTAAAAATTCCTCGGTGCTCCGAAAAATTCCCAAAAGATTTCAGAAATTCCAATAGCCTACAATTGAGTTCCTGGCTCATCCTACTGTCGATTCGAAATCATCCAAGCCACAATTAATTTATTAAAGATCAAATACATAAAATTTTACCGGGTATAACAATCTCCCCACCTTATCAGGAATTTCGCCCTCGAAATTCAGCAAGAAGTTCCGGCCATTTTCCAGCAACATCCTGCTCTAGCTCCCAGGTTGCCTCCCTTTCGTCATGTCTATTCCACAGAACCTTGACCATAGGAAACGACCTGTTCCTCAGCTGTCTGCTGCTCTCCTCGAGGATGCGAACTGGTAGTTCCACATAAGAAGAATCTGGTGCCACTTGTAAACCAGGAAGATCATCACTGATGCAATGAGAAGGATCTGGCACATATTTCTTGAGATTCGAAACATGGAACACATTGTGAATCTCAGTCAGATGCTCAGGAAGTGCCAACCTGTAAGCCACTTCACCGATCCTCTCCAGAATAGGATAGGGTCCAATGTAACGAGGTCGAAGCTTAGAAGGCTTTTCAAACCTGAATAGACCCCGCATAGGACTGACCTTCAGGAATACCCTATCTCCCACAGAAAACTCAACAGCCTTGTGCTTAGGATCATAATATTTCTTCTGGCGATCTTGCACAGTACGTAATCTGTCCTGCAATAACTTGACTTCCGCTGTGGTCTCCTCTACAATCTGGGGTCCCCACACTCTCCTGGAATCACCCTCCTCCCAACAAAGAGGAGATCTGCACCTACGCCCATACAACGCCTCGTAAGGTGCCATAACAATCGACGCCTGGAAGCTGTTATTGTACACAAACTCTACCAAGGGTAATCGTCTAGTCCAATCTGTTGAGTAAGTTTGTACGCTCAAGCGTAGCAAATCCTCCAAGGTCCGAATAGTCCGCTCAGACTGTCCATCCGTCTGAGGATGATAAGCAGTACTGAACTTTAACTGTGTACCCATGGCAGTGTGTAAGCTCTTCCAAAACTGTGATGTGAATTTGGCGTCTCTGTCAGAAATAATAGAACGGGGAATCCCATGCAATCTGACAATCTGCTGAATATATATCTCTGCCAACTGTGCCGCTGAATCCGTCTTCTTAATGGATAAGAAATGGGCTGACTTGGTCAATCGATCTACGATGACCCAAATAGCATCAAAACCTTGTCTGGTACGAGGAAGACCAGTCACAAAGTCCATAGTGATGTCATCCCATTTCCACTCCGGAATCGGCAATCTCTGTAACAATCCTCCAGGTCTCTGGTGTTCGGCCTTAACTTGCTGACATGTAAGGCATTTCCTAACAAAGGCAGCAACATCTGTCTTCAAACCTCTCCACCAGAAAACACTCCTCAAATTCCTGTACATCTTGACTTCTCCAGGGTGCATAGCCAAGGTTCCATAGTGAGCCTCCCGAAGGATCCTCTCCCTGAACTCCTGATGTGATGGTACACACCAGCGACCCCTGAAGGTCAAAATGTCGTCTCTGAGAGCAAAGTCTCCTCCCAATCCCTGCGATGCCAACTCAATCTTCTCCTTCAGCTCTTCATCACAAAGCTGAAGGTCACGCATCTCAGATAACCAGTCAGCCCGAATAGTCAATGAGCTGAGTCTGTGAACCAGTCTCTGAATAGACAACTGTTCCTGACATCTTTCAACATTCCAATCCAAGTCTGGTATAGAGTCACAGACTAACATATTATGCACAACTGCGTGTCTGCTCAAGGCATCAGCCACTGGATTAGCCTTCCCCTCGCAGTAGTTTATTGTCAGCTCGTAATCCTTTATCAGTTCCAACCACCTCCTCTGCCTCAAGTTCAGTTCCTTCTGAGTGAACAGATACTTAAGACTCTTGTGGTCAGAGAAGCAATCTACAGGAACTCCGTACAAATAATGTCTCCATATCTTCAAGGCAAAAATGACAGCAGCTAACTCCAAATCATGAGTGGGATAATTCTTCTCATGATCCTTCAGTTGCCTCGAAGCATATGCTATAACTCTGTTATCCTGCATTAGTACGGCTCCCAAGCCTATATGTGAAGCATCAGTGTACATCTGATACGGCTTCTCCTGTGTGGGTAACATCAATACTGGAGCGGTGCTAAGCCTCTGCTTCAGCTCTAGGAAACTGTTCTCACAACTCTCTGTCCACTCAAAAGATTTTCCCTTCCGGGTCAACTGGGTTAGTGGAGCAGCCAGTCTAGAAAAGTGAGGAACAAATTTCCTATAGTATCCAGCCAAACCAAGGAAACTCCGGATCTCAGTGACAGAAGATGGCCGTTTCCAATCAATAATAGCTCGTATCTTGCTAGGATCAACAGCCACGCCCTCCGCACTGACAATGTGTCCTAAGAATGCTACTGAGTCCAGCCAAAAAGAACACTTGGAGAATTTTGCATACAGCTCATTCTCCCGCAACACTGTAAGCACAGTCCTCAACTGATCTGCATGAGTATCCCTATCTCTGGAATAAATCAATATATCATCTATAAAGATGATCACAAACCGATCCAGAAAGGCATGAAAAACTCGATGCATCAGGTTCATAAATACTGCTGGAGCATTAGTCAATCCAAAAGGCAACACTGTGAACTCGTAATGTCCGTATCTAGTACGGAATGCTGTCTTGGGTACATCAGAATCTCTAATCCGGATCTGGTGATAACCCGAGCGTAAGTCAATCTTGGAGAACACAGTTGCTCCCTGAAGTTGATCCAGCAAATCATCGATGCGTGGTAAAGGGTATCGGTTACGAATAGTAACCTTATTCAATTCCCTATAATCCACACACAGCCTCATACTACCATCTTTCTTCTTGACAAATAAGACAGGGGCACCCCAAGGTGAACAACTGGGGTGTATGAGTCCCTTGTCTAATAAGTCCTGTAACTGAGTCTTCAACTCTGCTAGCTCGGCTGGAGCCATCCTGTAAGGAGCTCTAGCAATAGGAGCTACTCCTGCCTCCAAATCAATTGAAAACTCCACTTCCCTAGCTGGTGGAAATCCAGGCAACTCCTCTGGAAAAACCATAGGAAAATCTCTCACCACTGGAATATCTGACATAGGGGTAGTGGTGGCTTGGCTATCGGTCACATAGGCCAACCAACCAGTACAACCCTTACTTACTAACCTTCCAGCCTGAAGAACTGAGATCAGGGGAATCTGCCTGTTCAGACCAAAGTATATCACATCCCCCGAACCAGGCACTCTGATCCTGACCTTCTTCTCCCAACAATCCAGAACCACTGCATGGTGGCACAACCAATCCATCCCCAAAATGATGTCGAACTCTGCTAGTGGCACACATATCAACTCTGTCACGAATTCGTGTCCACTAATCAGAATAGATCCGTCAATCTTCTGAACAGTGGGAATCTCTTTCCCATCAGGAAGTCTAACCAGTAAGGGTTCCTTCAAGTAAACCTTGGATCCTGATATCTGATTCCAGATCCTCTCAGCAACAAAAGAATGAGATGCACCAGTATCAAACAAAGTCATGCACTGCACGTTGCCAAAATGAAGCATACCTGTGATCACTTCTGGTGACTCTGAAGCCTGCTGCCGAGTCAGTGCAAATACCCTGGGCTGTCCCCCAGATGAACCAACCGGTCCCGTGATCCTCTGTTTCTTCAACTCTGGGCAGTCGCACTTCTTGTGTCCGGGCTGTCGACAATGGTAGCAGATAATCCCCCCAGTCCGGGTACCTGTCTGCTGCACTGGTCTCTCAGAAATAGGTCGTGGCCGGACCACGACCTCCTGAGTACCACTGTGATCTCTGTGTCTCTTGCCCTTTTTGTTTTGTTGGATATTTCTGAATTCCTTCCTCTTGTTATGAGTCTCTCTCTGGGCCTCCATCCGGATATCAATAAGCTCAACGGATCTCGCAGCCTCCACCAAGTCACGAAACCTGGCAAACCGACTCACAACTAGCTGGCGCTGCAGCATAGGACGAAGTCCCTCCAGGAACATCTCACATCTGCGTTCCTCAGAAGGCACCAGCTCTACGGCGTACCTCGCCAGATAAGTGAACCTCGATAAGTAATCGTTCACTGACATCTGGCCCTGCCTGAGGTGTATAAGTTCCCTCCTGAACTGAGCCATGGCAGAGGCCGGAATGTAGCACTCCCTGAATGCCTCAACAAAGTCATCCCATGCTATCTCACTGTTCTGGGCCTCCCCAAACATAGCGCGCCGCTGGCCTCTCCACCAGGTAGCAGCCTCTCCCTCCAACACTAGAGCAGCAAGCACTACCCTCCTGCCGAATGGACATCCCAAGGCATCAAATAGCTCAAGCATATGAGCCATCCAGTCATCTGCCACCGCTGGGTCAGCCGACCCACTGAAGCTCCGCGGACGCAACCGCATGAAGGCATCGATCCAACGATCCACGGCTGGCTCAACTGGCAATGCTGGGATCGTCTCCGGGGTAGGAGTAGTAGATACCGGTCTGCCTCTAGCTGCTCCACGAGCGGAAAGTCTCCTGGTACCAGCCATACTGTCAAAAACAATTAATCTGGCATTAGAGTCGTCATTTGGCAATTGGCATATGGACTACTATAGTATACAAAAGAATCAACAGTTCTCCCCACCTTGGGTTGAACCCCTATACACGTCTAGCCCCGTTATCCTCACCTAGGGCTCTGATACCACTACTGTTACACCCCATTTTTTTCCTAGGCTGATTTTTGGCATACATTTTTTTTTTTTTTCTTTTTTTTACATATAGACAGCTCAGATCGTCCCATACCAACCTGAGTAGCCTACGAAAAACATAGGATATAACACATCATTACACACCTACCTTCCTTAACAATGTGGATCCCATCTCCCGGGTACACCGTCAAGTCAGGTTCATGACTCCTGAGTTAACAGATGGACTCGCGCAATGTTACTCCTACTAGACCAAATACTCCTTACCCACACCGGTAGGAGAACCGATCTAATAGAAGTCTGAACCCCCACGGTTAAGTTCCATAGTCATGTAATGACCTCACCATCAAACGGAAGATATATAACATCCACAGATAAATGTAGCACTCCACTCACCATACTCCAAGACAATAAGATAAGACAGTAAATGGAACTACATTACAAGAATAAGATACAAGTCCACAAGTGTAATATTGTTCATCCAGATACATAATTCCGAATTACCCTCAAATTATATGTAACATATGAGAATAACAGTCTCACTGAAACATCCAACAGCAACAATCAACTAACCAGAATATCTCAGACAATCACCAATCAGAAATCCTTCACAAGCCTGCTGACCACGATCCCACATAATCCGGTAGCGTCAAGTCTGCCGAGCCACTGAAAATATATAATACAGGAATGAGCTACGCCCAGTAGGAAAGTCAGCTAGTAAAACTCACATGCAAGAGAAGGATAATAGCAAAAATACAGGAATACAGCATAACAATGTACGGTGGATAGGCACTCTCAGTCCCAGACTCCGACCAACCACAGCCACCCCAGTCACACCAGAGTAGCTCTCCTCTGGGCTACCAGGCAACGTGCCAGTGGGAACGCCCATCTCGAAACACGCATGGCGCCTAAGCACCCGACACCGCAGTGTCTCTCGTCAATCAATCTCCTGGAGACTACAGACAGATCCAGTCACATAATCTCTAGCCAACGTGAGACACCCCTGCCACCCTAAGGCGCGCAGGCCTACACACTTGGCTAGCCACTGCGAGACACCCCTGCCACCCTCAGGCGCGCAGGCCTACACACATGGACCAGGAGAGATTGACTCAGCCACCGTCCCAAGGAGTCCTCTACCAACAACTTCCATAGAAGCTCACGCCCCTACAGTCATTGCCAATCTCTAACTCCAAGATTCGGCAACATGTGTCCAGGTACAACAAGGCGTATACCAGTCTACATGTATACTGTGGAAGCTAAGTCCGAACCGCACAGTTACCTACCACAACTACCCTAAAACATCATATAGGGTCTATAGTAGTCCGGTCCAATATGCCAATCCATGAAATATGCCAATACTGAATAAACTGACTCAATCCATGCCGTTGCCATCAAAGCAACACAATTGTCAATTACTGACTGTTCTGGTAGCATCCGTGTACCATATCTTTGTCTGACTGTTTCCAGCTGTACTGTCATCACTGATAACATTTTTCCCCACTTCAGGAAATTTTTAAATTCCAATTTCAATTTCCGCCCTTTATCCATTTTCCGAAATTCGAAATAAATTTCCGAATTTAAATTCCACATATATCCTTTTTCCAAAAATTCGGATTAATTTTCGAATTTAATTTTTCGCTTATCCTTTTTATTTCCGAAAATTCGGATTAATAATAAATTTCCGAATTTTCCTTCCGCTTCTCTCTCCTCCGCGCCGCGCCGTTCGTCCGCGCCGACTCCCGCTGAACCGGTTTTCGCTGCCGGTTCGGCTTTCGCGCCGTTCGTCCGCGCCGAATCCCGCGGAACCGGTTTTCGCTGCCGGTTCGGCTTTCGCGCCGTTCGTCCGCGCCGAATCCCGCTGAACCGGTTTTCGCTGCCGGTTCGGAACTCTCGCGCTGAACCGCGACACCGCCGAACCAATTTCTTAATAATCCGTTAATCGGATTAATTTTAATTACTAATAAAATGGCGTAAATATCATTAATTACTTAATTAGATTTGATATTATCTAAACTCTTCTCCTTTCTCGGTCCGAAGCCCGCGAAACCCTAGCCGCCGCCATCGCCGACCATTACGATCCTTCCGTCGATTTCCGGCGACTGCGAACAAGGAGAACAATTTCTTAACATGCTCCTAAGCATCAATAAATTTTTTTTTTTTTCGGCGAAATGGGAATTTTTCCAGGAAATTCCGAAATTTGCAAAAGACACAAATTAGCATTCAATTAAATCCGATTTTCATCCACATGCTTGTTTTCATTAAGCAAAGTATTTCATGCTTTTAATTTTCTACTAAATCACTAATTTAAACTGAATTTCCTACCTCAACGACGCCGGCGACGGTGAACTTCGTCCGTAGCTCGCCGCAGCTCCTCGCCGAACGAATCCGGTACGAATTGACTCTCCTCGTTCCCGTGAATCTCCAGGCACAAAAAGCCCCTTGCCAGGCCGCCGGAATCACGCGCCGTACGCCGGAAAAACTCTCTCTATCGGTCGGCCGAACAAACCCTAATCGTTTCGCGAGGGTTTTATATTTCTGGCCGACACGGTGAAACCCATTACGCGCCGTTGACACGCTTTCGACACGGTAAGCACCCGATACGCGCTGTCGACACGCTATCGACACGGTAAGCACCCGATCAGCCGGTTCAATCCCAACCGTCGATCACGACCGTCCGATCAGCTTATCAGAACGCACGCGCAAACTCACTCGGCGAACCGTCTCCGCCTCCGCTGAACCGTTCCGGTCCGGTTCACGCGCGGTAAACCAATTTCCGGTTTAATTTAAATGGATTTTCGAATTTCTAAAAAATCCAATAAATCTAATTAAACAGGGAAAATTAATTAAAAATTCCTCGGTGCTCCGAAAAATTCCCAAAAGATTTCAGAAATTCCAATAGCCTACAATTGAGTTCCTGGCTCATCCTACTGTCGATTCGAAATCATCCAAGCCACAATTAATTTATTAAAGATCAAATACATAAAATTTTACCGGGTATAACAATTGATTTGTGATTTTCACAATTTACCATCCGCTACTTTCTTGTGTGAACATCATGTTCCCACACTATTTACACGTGCCATATTGCAAGCAGCTTAAAATGATGGTTTAAGCATACTATTAAGGAAAGCTTTACTTGAGGAATTCAAAAGTTTATAGTTTATAATTTTTTTACCACATTTAGAATTTTCAAAAATTTTAGAGCAATGGTGTATACTTGATTTTTATATTATATTTAATATTTTTATGATAAAGAGTTAAATTAAGGATTAGAGATTAAGAATTAAGGAAGTCAGTTTCTTGAATTGTTTAGGGTTTGATGTAGCTATAACTTACCATTCATGACACGTGCATTATATGTTAGGGGTTAATATATTATACATCAAATCATACATTTTGCACATTATGTACCTTTAAATAATACATTTATCGTTTAATAAGAGACCAATCTTTTTCAGCTAACAATAAATGATATACCAATTGGATGGACATTTAGACAATGTGTGTACTTTTTGGAGAGAGTAGCTCTTATACATCCTATTTTTTCCAAGAAAATATACTATGCATGAAAAATCCAACATATCATATGTTGAATTTGATGGTATAAGAGAAAGGGCTTCACATGTCATGTTAAGATGGTTTGTTTCTCCATGTGTTACAACAGGCATATCTTTTCGCTAGCCAATGCACCATACATAGAGGTGGAAGGATGGTATATGAAGAAGAATTGAAGAATAATTTAATAAGAATTTTAGGGAATTTATATAGCTTTATTAGAGAATGCTTTAAAACAAAAAATGCATGATGTTTGAGAAATTGTGAAGGGAAGGAAAGCTTTGAGCAAATTATAAGAACTATTAAAGAATTATATATGAAAATATTTCATGTAATAGTCATAGTAAATAAACATATAGACGACGAAAGGGAAAAAAAAAGAACAAAATAAAGCGATATAAGAGACATCTCAAAATAATCAAGTAGTCTAAGTGAGATAATTGTAATATAATACTTATCTATTACCAACAATGCTTTTTCATTGACTTTATTTGATGGAAGTTTTGCAATCTTTTTTTTTCAGTTTTAACATCAAGAAAATAAATATATAAAAAATATTTTCATAAATTTTATTTGTATAAATATCAATTTTTTTAAAATAAAAAATTATTTTAATAATACAAATAATAATTTAAGTTGGCATTCTATATAAAAACTCCAATTATAATGACTAAGTGGTCTCAACGCTCGCCATCCCTTTCAGCGCTTACAACTGCGGCCGAAGAAACCATAAGCCGCGGCGATCATGGAGGAATGGGATTCGACAACGAAATCGGCCCTTACGCAGATTCCGCTGCTTTCAACCCGTGCAGGTCCCCGCGACGGAGCGGCGTGGACGCAGCGTTTGAAGGAGGAGTATCGAGCCCTAATCGCCTATACATCTATTAACAAATCGAACGACAACGATTGGTTTCGGATTTCTGCTGCCAACCCTGAGGGCACTCGGTGGACCGGATCCTGCTGGTATGTCCATAACCTGCGTCGCTACGAGTTCCTCCTCCAATTTGACATCCCCGTCACTTACCCTGCCACAGCGCCGGAGATCGAGCTCCCGGAGCTCGATGGTAAGACTCAAAAGGTGGGTCTTTCTTTTGGTTGTTTCATTGGTGCATTGAGACATCATTGTCTTTTTTTTTTTTTTTTTGTGTGGCTCATCAGATGTACAGGGGAGGAAAGATCTGCTTAACGGTACATTTCAAGCCGCTTTGGGCCAAGAATAGGTAAGGGATCGTTCTTTTCTTCTTCTTATGCTCATTGTTGTTTCTCTTTTCTCATTGAAGGCTGCTTTTTGGAAACAGTCCAAGGTTTGGCATAGCACATGCGTTGTGCCTGGGTCTTGCTCCATGGTTGGCTGCTGAAGTACCCATTTTGGTTGATTCGGGGATGGTAAAGCACAAGGATGATGAAGCTTCAACAGCAGAATCCTGAGTATGGTGTTGTATCAGTTACTCCAGAAATAAAGAATTCTATGAAATATTGTTTTGTGGTGTTTGCTAGCTATAGTTTAAGTGGAGGGATATTAGTTAAAACATAAGGTGCTAAGTCACTTTTCATGGGTACAATTGGTTCTTGACTAAGTTTAAATGTGAATTGATTATCTTATAAAGGTCGAATGGTGTAATCTTAATTATACAATATTTGAAAGTGAAGCAATGGTCATCAGGTCTTCATTGTATACAACCTAATTTTTGCATTTGAATCACGTTTTATGATGCCTTGTTTTGCATACCAATCTGCTGACAACTTTTGTTTTGCTTCAAAGGTCCTTGATCCTCTTATTGAAATTTGTACAATCCATTTTTCAATTTCATTTCACAGCCAAATTTTTCCTGATAGAAGAGGGGCTTGACAACAAAGAATTTTTACTAAAATGAGTTATTGCATTGGTGGCACCGCAAAAGGTGCTATCTCCGTTATATACATCATTAAATTTAATAAATGTAGCATGATGGTCTGCTTTGAATAGACCTGAGCTAGTTGTTTCATACCCTGTCAAAATTAAAGAAGCCTAAAGGAATGTAGTTTATGTTTGGTCTAACATGAATTGGATCTATTCCAACTCAATCAATCATATCAATATAGGCTTGTAAATTCAATTTATGTTAAAGATTGAGTCAACAACACTGGATCCTTATCATGCTAGTTTTGCTCTATGGAGAGGAATTGTTACTTCCCATGCTATCCATTATGATACAACATAGGAATGATACATCTTTTAATGTATCGAGCTTGTACATGGCAGTTCATTGTAGCCCAAACCCTTACTAAGATCTAACATGATAAAATCCAAACGACCAAAAATCATAATTCATCCAAATTGGGCCATGGCAAAGAATAAACAAGGCCCTAAGCAATAGAATTGGGTTATGTCACTCTGCATGTTTTCCATGAACCTTTTTGGAATAGATCCAAGTGTTGCTAAAAAAATGTATGAAACAACAAAAACCCTTATCTTTAGTGAAAGCTCAAATCATTTTACATTCAACATTTGGTGAAATATTAATTCTTTGAGGTTCTTTGGGTTACGGAACATATGGATGTTAAGATGGAAATTTTGCATCACAAAAAGGGCTAATGAACACTCAAAAACGGATTATATAAAGGTTCTATTGTACTACACCTAATTTTCTGTTTGATTCTAATGCCACCCAAATTGGTTTTACTAGAACTTGTCTGAAGTTTCCTTTCAATCTGAATGGGTAACTTGTAATGTGCCTACTGGAATGGCAATCCTGCAGTGTTATAACTTTAAAACCTAGAGTTAAGCATGTGTGAATAATGTTTTATTTTAGCTTCTCCCTTAGCTACTTAATCTAAGTAGTTACACTTTGAAGGTTCAATAGCCAAATTTAAGTTCTACAAGCAGTACTAAATCAAATTGCAATAATTACCTGTCTGTCTTTGTTGTAGTTGCAAAAATGGTAGCATGTAGTATGCAATCTCTACATTTGATATGCTATAAATAGTTCTTGCGTTTTGATGTTGACAGTATGTTGACATGTTGATTCCTTTACTTGCATATCATTAACACTCAGGTTTTTCAAGTCTTGCAATTTTTGTAAGATATACTTTATTTAGTGATTTTTAAATTTGTTTAGTTCTTTTGTTTTTATGCTTCTTCATTGTCTCATTGATTGTGCTGTCACAATTCTGAGTGTATTGCATGGAAACAAAATTTCTCTTGGTATCAAAAGTAGTGCCTGTGAAATATTTTTTGAATTATGTATATTGGAAGATTTATGAAATCTCTTTTTTAGTGTGATATTTAAATTTTGATCAAGGTAATGTTCTTTTAGTTAATGGTTATGCCTTGAAGCAGAGGCCTTTTACTTATTCGTTGTTTTATTATTAAGATTTTCATTCCTGTTACTATTATAATTACGTATTTATTTTTTGTGTTTGTGATATTTTCTGTCATACCAATATAACAGACATAGTTCATGTTCTTAGCATGTTGTGAACCTACGAAATTTATTTCTTGAGACTTCTTTACCAATTCATTCTTCTAAATAGCTGTTTGTTGCTGTGTTTCTGCCTTTCGTTCTCCAATTCTTGATCTCCTGTTGGTGATAGAAGTTTTGTTTCATCCATTTTATATGAACTTATCTTTTGTATTTGTTTGCTATCTATCTCCATTTGATTGCCACTTTTCTATCATTCTTCTGACTTGAATGCTTATATTTTTGTTTTAAATGAACACCATCTAATGACCATAAGCTGAAATTCTATGTGCGATCACCTCCCCTTACAGTTTGCCATGTTGTTTCCCCTGCCTATGGCACAAGGTTTGACATCATAGTTTTGCATAATGTGTAATATTTTATGATCTTTCTCATTGATCTTTTTCTTGCTATTTTTATGACTATTATGTACCATCTGCAATCAATAATAGATATTAAGTTGATAAGTGAAAAGTATAATTTAAAAATATTATTTTTAAATTAAATATTATTTTTTTTGATAATTTGTGCTAAGAAGTACTTATTGAATTAGTTTGTAGTGTGATTACCAAATTGTTATTAAACTTTTTATATAAAAAAATAAAGCAGAGAAATAGTTATGATATTTTTGGAAGATAAAATAACTTTTTGTAGTTACAAAATAGTAAAGCACAAAAAATGATGGCATAGCCCAATGCATTTTGGGCAAAAACATAGTTGTCAAACATAACCAGCCAAAAGACAGGTAGATTTTTAAGCCATGCTTTGTCGTAGAATGCTGTTAGGAAATGCCATACTAAGTACAATCCAAGCATGGTTTGAGTGTGCTATTTTTTATTTAAATTCATTGATGTATTAATAATTATTCAATTTTATTCTGACAATGGAAAGCACGTCCTGTCTTCTAAACAATCCTAGTGGCCCAATTGGCTAGCTTTGTAATGCCTTTTAATACTGTTTTTGAGTATGAACATCTTATCCTACCATTAAATATGGGCTTTTACAATTGATGACTCCAAATCAAATGCTTACCTTATTGATGTTTGAGAGGACAACGAGTTCAACCGTGAAGTTGAAGAACACAAGAAACTCTATGCTTTGTTTGTCAAGGATGGTCTTTGAAAATGTGATCTACTTTAAAAGCATATCACTGAAGGTAACTTAGGAGATATTGGCAAAGTAAGATAGTGCATGAGTGTATCCATTTTGAGTGTAAAACAACCTCAAATTTAACAAACTTTTGACTTATAATTTTGAGGAAACCAGTAGGCTTATGATCTATCTGTCAGATGTTCTTGTCTTTAACCCTCATTAGTAGATCTTATTTTAAGAGTAATAACAGCAGACGTGGAAGCGTAATAATGGTGAGGAGCAAAAAGAGGAAGAGGGGAGAAGAGGGTTTTGTCACAATGAGACTGAATTTTCAAAGAAGTTTATCTTTAAAGGGTTCTAAATTTACGATGTTCTGATTTTTAGAATTCTTTGAATTTGTTTTATATATCCTTCCTACTCGTTTATTTAGAAATTGTGATATAATATTTAATTATAAAAGTAAAAGAAAAAATATGTGATTTTAAAAGAAAATTTAAAATTTTTTAAATTTTACAAATTCCGCAAAATCCCACACTTGTCTAAACGTGCATGTGTATGGTTGCGCCGGGGGTTGTTCACGCTCGCGGGTACTATTCTTGATCACAGACAGCCTTTCACACGCGCGTGGAACATTGGCACAATCGGTTGTGATAGGACATACGTGCAACGCTGCACCCTGCTCTGTGCGATTCGGTGCATTTGTAGCGTGTCTCTGCATGCAACCCTGCTGCTTTGTGTCGCATTGGTGATTTTCGTAGTTTTGTCTCATCCCTTGATTTTTTAAATCCATTTTAAATTCAATAAGCTTGGAAGTGATCTCCAAATTAACTTATGTCTCTATTTTTTAAATGTGAGAACTTCATCTTTGTCGTGTACCAAGCAAGGGTACCTCACATCTCTTACGACATTTATGGCTAAACTTATATTTTATATCTTCAATTTTAACAATTCTAAATGAAACCTTTTTGATATAAAGGTTGTTCTTTATAAATTCAATTTAGCTAGCACCTTAGTCTCATCAACAAGTATAATGTTATTAGCAAATGACATGCGGTGCCATTTGATATTGAATTTGATTAGAAAAGGATTTATAGCAAATACAAAAGGATAAGGATCTAAAGTAGAGCTTTGATGAAGAGAAATTGTAATTGAGAAATCTTTGACCAATTCTTCTTCAAGATGTGCACATCGTTATTCGGTTATACATGCTTTTAATAATTTGAAGATATACATTGCTAATACTCTATTGTTTGAGATCTTCCAAAAGTATTTCTCATATTATTTGGTTATATTTTTTTCTCTAGATCAATAAAACATTGATGGAGATCTTTTCTTTGCATTAATGTTCTCCATTAAACATTGTTGATCTTCATGACATACAACCACATTGATACTTGAATTGGGTCTATTGGTCTCATATTGTAATTTGTTCCTTAACATATACTTCCAAAGTTTCAAAGTATGATACATCAACTTGATTCTTCTATAATTAACCCAATTAAGAATATCCCCTTTATTTTTATAAATAGGCATCTTTTATGTATTCATCGATAAAAAGAAATATTTATACTTTTCAAATATCTATGTTTCACTAAACCAATTTTTGGTCACATCTTTATCAAAATGTCTATAAAATTATCTCATTAATCTAAATCTAATGTTTTTGCTACTAAAGATTATCTTCTACTGTATCCACATTTGTATTTTCTCCTTTTGTTTTGACGAGTTTATATACGTTTTTCTCTCTTTATTTTTTAATTTTTGATATAAATAATCACCTTTTTAGTGTCACTATTTATTTTTTTGGCTAATCTTGTTAGCATATATCTCTTCCAATTCCCTAGTTTTTTCAAAATTAATAATGTTTTATTTCAAAACTTTTTTTCTTTTATTTTACATTGTACTTCTTTTTTTATTTTACCACCAAGCTTTTTGTAACTTAAGAGTATGTCCTTCAAATTTTCAAGACACATTTTTATCTTTCAAATACAACTAGTGTCACCATTTCATATAGGAATTGCTTCTCTTTTCTTTGTCCTAAAGATTTAGTTCTAGCCTCTTCTTGCCAATTAGCTCTAAGACATGGCTTTGACTTGTTTTTTTTTTTTATTGCAACAAATAATTGATGTTATTAAGCACTCTTATTGAAACCATTGTAGTTTTTTTGATATGACCTATGGATTCTATGATAAAGGGACAAGCTTAACTTAGGGCATAATGATATCTCAAGATTTAAAATTACATGTAGAAGCTATGAAACATTGATTAATTCCCACCAAAGTATAAAAAAAGAAATGTTTGATATCGACTTGTGAAGTGGTTTAAGTCAAATAGTTTTTCTAGTTGTATCACTAGGGAAAGATTGAAGGTAGAAGAAAGGAAGCTTAAATTGATAAATTATGACCTTTTACATGTTAAAAAAAATTAACTAGAATGCCTGTCAGCTCAAGGTACCAACTTATGGGGAGTTGTATTATTTAGTAACGTTGAAAATATAAAGCCCTTTGGGCCATCAATACATGATGGAAAACCACACGAGAAGTTTTCACCAATAGTTGATCGCTTGTTATGCATGGCAATACTAGAGGAGAACATTACCTTGAAAATTAGAACATTAATCAGGAGGCATGGACTAAATTCTTCATACTACGTTGGACGGAATGGATAGAAAATTTCTGCCATTAAATGGTATAGTTGAGATTGAGTGGCAGAGTTCCTGCTTCTCGGTTTTGACACATTATGAAGTTATGGAAAAACATGAGTTGGGAAACAATTGGGTCATCTAATTGTGTTCAAATCAAAGTAGATTCAAGGGAAATGAATCGCAAAAGAAAGGAGCTTGGCTTTAGGGCAATGTTCTTACTTTGTAACCTCTCTAGGCTTTGTTTTTGATGCCTACTTCCTTGAGACCATTGTAACTTTTGAGGCATGATCCCTTGAGGCCAATGCAGCTCGAGACCATCATATGAATCTGTTGAACTTCAGGTTTGTTCATGTTTTCAGGACTTCTTTGGATGTCCTCAAGTTTTGAAGGATCAATATACCCACAGGTGTGTTTATATATAAGGTCCTGGGTGATCATGTAAAGGATCTGACTTTGATTAGAAACATTGAAGCCACATAACAGCTTTCGTTGCCAAATTTTCTTTTCTTTTATTCTTTTTTTTTCTCTCTTCTACTCAAATGCTCTCACTGAAGAACAGGGCATTCAGAGATCAGCGAACTTTCCAATCCCAAAGAACTCCGAAGTCCATAATTGATCTTGAACTTGACAATTCACCAAATTTGGAATTGAAATCTTAGAGATAGATTAGTAATCTCATTCTCTTGTCATTGTATTACAACTATGCAATGCATAGCTTCCAAGGGATGCACTTGCATTGATGCTTTTTGTAATGAATTCATGTTATATGGTTCTAAAAAGTTTTGAGTTGGTTGTTGACTATGTAATACAACCCTGGAGTATATCTCAAGCTAGTTTGGAATTGACTGTGACAGTGTGTTGACCCCTTTTTCATGTGTGAACGTGATCTGTATTATCATCTCTTTTCTTTTGTCATATATTTATTTGGCCACATTCATTGCACAAGTAGTTGCTAGCATTGTATTTAAGCATTGTCCGAGGTTTGCTCATTGAGATTCACTGTAGTTTTTTTATATATCAGAATTGGTGAATTTCATTCCTTGCAGCTCGGTTTACATTTGGAAATCAATACAAGATTGGCATTTCTAGGAGTAGATCAGCTACAGCATATACTTAGCTTGCTTACACACGGTAGAGTGATCGTCAAGGTCCAAAATTTTGGCACCATTTTTAACTTAGTAATTACAAAATTATGTTTAAAGTGGTCTTCTCAATGCGTCATAAGGGCACTAATTTGTGTTGTTTTTTGCTTGTTATTTAAAATAAAACTTCAAGAATGAATGGATATCAAAGAATCTAACTAGTAACAATATTATCATAATAAATTGCTGCTACATAAGGTGAACGTTCAAAATCTGTGATGTCATTGGATTGCAAGCAGCTTTGTTCTCTAACATATGTAGATGATCTTCAATGGGTAAACAATTTTTACAGGAATGTTTCAATTGCATATATATCTTTTGTATTTGGATCATTGTATTAGTACATACTTCAAGTTTCAACGAGTCACATAGATCCTTACAATTTTGTCAATTTTATTACTTAGATTTTTATTCAATGTTTTTTCTAAGCTGCCTTTCTATATAGTGACCTTCTTGTACAATTCCACGTGCCATAGAGAATCATTATTTTTGAAGGATAATTTAAAAAACAATAATGATAGACATAATTGTTGTATTTACTTGCATTATTTGGCAAATACAATAGATCTATCTACAATTATCTTTTAAAAGTTAATACTAAAAAAAATGAGAATTGATTGTCCATTTTGAGTGATTAAAAAAGAACACTATTTTAAGTCATTAAAGGATGAAACAAAAGAAAATTAGGGATATTATTCTTCTTAAGATGTTATTAGATTGTTCAGAAACTATTAAGAATTTTCTCAAAATTGACAAAAAAATTTAAACCACTTGTCAAGAGTTCAAATGATGATCAAGACAAGGAACATGCTGATAAATGGAAGAACCATAGTTGATCATTGTATCAACTATAAACTATAAGCTTATGTTTAGCTACATTATTGATGTGTTTTTAAGAATAAATATTTGAGGTCTTTCATGATATTTTCTTTAATAAGGAACATGCTGATTTTTGTTTTAGGGTTAGTAGCTACTCTCATTCCAAAAATGGTTGCTTGATCAATGGTTGTCATTAATGGCACCAGGTTGATTATGATCTTGTTTGAGTAATGTTTGCTTAACTCAAATTAACAGAAATTTGACTTTGAGTTGAGTCTTTGATTTTTAGTCACGTAATTGATTTTGAGCATAGCAAAAAAAATCCACATGTATTCTAGGAAAGATAAAGGATGCTGCGGAGTATTGAAACAACCATAACTGTCAATTAAACTTTTTCATTGACAAAATCAAAATTTTGTTAATCAAAAGCTATAGATATTTACTTTAAAAGCATAGGTAAACCAGCCAGTCGTATTATAATACTTGAAAATGGAGAACACTAACAATTGTGCTAGATTAGAGCATTTGAAAGCAAAAAATGCTATTAGTTTGAGTTCATTGGGTTATAGGATAGAGAATATCTATTCACATTTAAATATTCTACAAGTATGAACAATGGCGTCAAAGGAAATGAATGGTTTGAATTGAGAATGGACGGGATTAAGAAAACAAATAAATCAAATTGATACACAAAATAATAGTCAAATATTAGTCTTAATGTCTATTTGGGATCTTTACTCACCTCAACATCACCATATCTGGCCCTTTTTTTTTTACACGAATAATTCCAATTGATCAAAGTCCAACATAGCTTTAACTTCTTGGAATTACTCATGTTAAGATCATTATAACCTATTCTTTCAACCTCTTTGTTACCTATGACAATATCTTTGAAAGCTCTTAGCCATCACTAAAAGGAAAAGGAAAAAAATAATAAGAAAAAAAATCCTTTTTGAGATCAGATGAATAACATATATTTAGATATGAACTAAACAAAGTTATCCTAAACAATGGTTTTTTATCATGAATAAGTAGACAATGCCCAGGGAGTTATTGCAAATTATGAAAGTGCAATATTTACAAGAAGGGATAAATTGTGCAAACTTATAATTTTCAAGTCAACTTAAAATCACAAATGATTTTAGAATAGAAAAGTTATATGTTTCTTAATCTTGTTAGCTATTATAACGCTTATTCTATTAAATGTTGTTAGGTTTTGCAAAATTAGTCGTATTGTAGTACAAACAAAATAAAATATACTGAAGAATTTCAAGTGGATCGTTCCAAATTCGATTTACATCCATCCCCAGTCAAATAGCTAGGCAATCAACTAAAACACCAACTTAATGAAAGCTTACGGCATTGGTTGATAAAGCATACAACTGACTCAATAAAAGCTAGTGCATCGATTTAATGAAATATTACAATACGGTTTAATAAAAGCTAATTAAAAAACAACAAAAAGTCTCAACAATAAGACAAACAAATCAAGTAAAAGCTAAATATAATAATTCTTATAATCAATGAATAATTAAGCAAGATGCATAATTAAGGCAAAATATATAATAAAACTCAATGCTTATACAATAGAAAATGTAATAGATATAATTTCAAATAACAAAATACAACTTAGCTCAAGGATGAAAATGAAAGCTATGATGAGTGTTTTAAGATAAATGTCATGGTTTTGCATTTTCCTCTTCTTAGAAATAATGAATCAAATCAGACTTTCTCATAAAGATTCTTCAATCAAGCATTCGTTTATTCTATCATGTTTAGATGTTTCTATATATCATAATAATGCTCTAAAACGGTTTCGAAACTTTTTCAAGCAGTTATGTAAAAAACCAATCAAACTAATCGTCACATCATAAACTAATTGTATTATACAATGCAATGGATTATATAGGTATGATGCACTATTGATAGCATCGTCTAACTAATTGCTAAAGTCCGACTAATTCATTTTTCTCTACAAAAATAGATCTTACAGATATGATGCAAGCATCGTATAGTACGACTAGAATGAAATTATACAAATTTAAATTCTAAACTCTTGAAAAAATATTTTATGATGTGAGGTCGTACATTACGATAGGTTCTATGATAAGCTTATTTATATTGATCATAAGGTATCATATTAGTATAATAAAGTGGCTCGTATTATGATTATGCAAATTTGCTCAAAATTTGATGAGTCCTAATACTAGGTTCTTGGGTGAAATGGTGTCGTACAGATACAAAGAACGTATCTTACAGATATGTTAGAAATCAACATGCTCGTAGTTTAAGTCCTGAACTTATTAAAAAAATAAATAGATTGTACAACTATGATGAATATCATCATATTGTAAGAAGCCTATCAGCTCCTCAAATCTCTCAAGATAATAGGTGACGTACTTGTACAATATGATTATCATACTTGTACTACAGTACAACAAATTCCAATTTTTCTCTTGACGCAATTTGATCCCATGTCTGATCCTTTTAACGTACTAGTATGAAAGGTGATGTCATACTGTATGAAAATCAAGAGTATTAAATCTCAAATCAGACTTCTTAGGTAAATGAGTATCATTACTAGTACGAAAATGTAAAACAATTATATTACTTAGGATTGCTTTCGGTCAATGCTATGTCCGATCCAAACATTAATTGATCGTATTTTACTATTGGTTCATCGTACAAAAATTATTAATTTAACTATTACAAACCTCACTCAATTTAATATATTTTGAAATCTATCTTGATTTAATCATAAAATATGACGCAACTCACTATATATACAATGTTTTAAGATAGATAATATATGTAAAATAGGATAAAGTGCATGTTTTTAGTAAAATGTGTCTTAATTAAATTGTTATAGGTTTTAATATTTTAATTATCAAAATAAAGAAACTCAATAAATATTTTTTCTTGTTGCTCAAATTTGCGTTTCTTTTTGTGCTAATTACGATTAAAACTTCAATATTATTGTTAAGCTCCTTGAATCACATGATCAAGCTTTCTAAATAATCAGTTTAATTGTTCATGAGATATATGATTTGAAATTAACATTTAAGAAAATCATTAGTGAACATAGCATAATGGTTTTATTACATCAAACAGATAGTGTACTAACTAAATGGTACGACAAGAGTTTCTAAGTGCTACAAGCAATTACAGCTTAGATTTTGAGAATAGCTTACAAGTTCACCAATGTGCTATGGTACATTGGCAAAAGAGTAAGCCAATCTTGATTCAAATCCAATCCAGTGAGGTTGTGAGTCAAGGGTAGATGGACTTGAAGGCCTTGCAAGAGGCATAGAAAAGATTGCAGGAAACAGTAATGATGTTTTGAGAATGGCTAGGCCATGGGAGGGCAATGAGAAAACTAATGAGAACCATGCCATTGTCATTGAGGAAGTGACAGATGTCCTACTTTATCTTGCACAGTTAGCCTCAAGTTGTTCTTTGTAGGGCTGTTTGCTGATAGCTTACAAAGAATATATATTTTTTTTCTATTTTAATTTAAAAAAAGCATTAAAAATTTATCAAATAACTTGCATAACTTCTACTTTTGGCATGCCTATATTTTCCAATCGTTTCTTTATAAAACAACTTTTCAGAAGCTTTGAATATAAATTATTCCACTCAAACATGACCATATTTTATATTTGTTTGGTTGTTTTTATTCCTTCGTTCATTTAGAAGCTATACAGCTTGGACAACTAAGAGTGAAACTTTTGCGACAAGAGAAGATGCCATCAGTTCCTTAACTTACATGACTTAGATGCTTCGTGTTTGGGTTATCCACGGCCCCTTGTTGAAGTCATTCAATAATACTATGTGGATTTTTTTTTTTGCAGGATTTTATTTTCTACGTCTTTTACTCCTATTGCTGGGTTTCAATGGCCGACACTGGGCTGTTCTATTGGTGTCATTAGTTAGCATGGTTCTTCTGAAGCATTCTCTGGTCCCAATCTTGGGAAGTTTCCTTTGCCATTTTTCAACCTTCTCCATTGGAAAATGCATTGCTGGCCTTATGGTGACTGCTATGTTTTAATATTAACATTATTTTTGTCTGCTTACTTTTCTCCGACCGCAAAAAAGTACAGATTGTGCTTAAGCATGTGTACAACTACAGCTCTTCCTTTGCTTCCAATTGGCTCTTTTCACATCTCATGACCTGGATAGCTATGCCATGCACTGTTGCTTCTTTGTTAGATGTTTTTTGCATATTAGTTAGTGCTCCATGATCAAGCCAAAAAATGCACACTGCTCTGGGACTTTTGGCCTCCATCAAGTTGTTATTTGGAAGCTTGCACTGCATGATCATCCCAAAAATCTTTTCATGAAATAATAGAAAAAAATAAAATCTTATTTCGTGAGGTAACGATAATTTAAATAATCTCAGATTTATCCTTAAATCCACCAAGTTCTGTGTTTCTGTCAGAATTTTTTATATAAAGAATAATCCATTTATATACATTTATATTTTAGGGAAAATCTCATACAGATTGTCTACATTGTCTTTTTGACAAAAACAATTATTTATTAGAATTTTCACATTTTTTAATATGAAAAAAAGATCTGAAATTAGATGTTTGAATGAGTACTTTCATGGCCTATAATTTCTTCTTAAATAAATAAAAATTAGAAATAAATTGTTCTCATTCAGAAAGCATATTCGACGCCGACGAGTCCACAACTTTCCTGTGCTCATAATTATTAATAATTTTGAGAATTTAATGATTTGCACGTTTATTGATTTATTTTTTTTCTTATTATGATCATTGATAGAAGAAGGACGGTATTTTGTGAATGAATAATGATCTGTTGCTGATTGGTGGGCCCTACATTTGTCGATGCCGTAACCAACGATACGAAAATCCAATATATGCTTACATGGAATCTGTAAAAATTAAATAAATAAATAAAACAAAATTATAGTAATTAGAAGGTAGCAGGAAAATAGATTCGTTCCAATTTACATTTTTAATTAACGAATATTATGGCATTAAATTGTACAATACTGTAACCCATGAATGAATTTGTATCGAGTTATAAAGACGTGTAGCTCTCAATGCTGAAGTCACCAACTAAAAATTATTATTTATCTTTATATTATTTTGCCGGCATTTGTCTCTTTCTATTATTAATTCATATTAATGTTTGATTATAACTTATTTGTTCTTGCTCATAATTAGTCAAATTAATAGTAAATAGTGGCCAACAAAAGATCACTGTCTAATTTCTTATTAAGAATTTGATTACAAAAGTTTAGCGTTAATCCATATTATAATTTTATTAATGATGTAAATATTTTGTATTGATAGTAATTGTTCAAATTATAATACTTGAGGTTTAATTACTTTGATTGCTTATGTTTAAAATTGTGGTTGTGAACAATTGTGATAAAAATGATCTACAAATGATTAAGAGTAAAAATATTAAACAAGATGAATAATTTATAAATTAAAATTAAAATATAAATAATAAATAATGATATGTGAAACAAAATCATTTTTTTTCATTTATATTAAGTCAAATATCAAGCTAATTTATCAGCATTTATGCTCATTTATTCAGATAATTTTATTAAAAATATCCAGATTTCAATTTTTGACAAAACACCTTGGGCTGTTAAGAAACTTGAAAATTTCAACCGTGTCACCTCATCCACAGCGTCCATTGCTGTCATTTTTTTTTTTTTTCCCAATTCTTTATTTATTTATTTATTTTGGTCAAGCTTGCTGAGGTATCATTCTCATCGGAAATGCACAGCGATGAATGCGAGGCGAGGAGACACGAATCTGTCGAGTCTTTCACAGTCAGCCTGGTCAGCTCCCTCTTCGATTCGTTAGTTGCCTCGTCTCTCGTTCACCTCGGCTGAAGTGTCTTCTAAATCGATGGAGTGCTTCAACTCTTGCGGGAAGTTGATAGGTGAAGGTGGCGCCGGCCGCCGCACTGCGGTTCTTAGAGCTTGATCATTCAGATACCAGAGATCCAAAGTTTCCGTGGCGGAGGTCTCTCCGTATTCAGAGCTCCAGCAGGGACCTCGAGGGATCGGGAACAATGACTCGGGAGAAGCGAGGTTTAGATCCAGGGGACGGCGACGACCGCAGTGGCTCAGACACCAAGCGCCAAAAGGTTCCAGCCCTCGCCAGGTACTGTAAAGGCCCAGACGGGCTGAGTGTTTGCGGATGTTACCATGGGGAAAAAGGTTGTCATAGTGGTTTTTACATTGCCTAGCTTTCTTGGTGTGTCATATACGCTAATTAGACTAAAGTAGTCGTAAATCAGATGTCTGTGATATTTGGAACTCATGACCTGCAGGATATGGACAGTCCGTATAAGATGGAAGTTATTAGTAGTGTCAATGGCTTTTTATGGTAATTTGGTAGTTGTTCTTGAGCTTGGAGTTGACTTTTTATTTTTTGGTTTTGTGAGTTGTTTTTCTTTCTTTGCCATAGCTATAATTTGGTGAATTTTTCGATATTAAGAAAGACGTTAGGGCTTTTTAAGTCGTCTTTCAGAGCGAATACGTGGATCTTTCGTCAACGTCGATTAGGATAAAATTATGTGTTTTTTTTGTTCCTTCCCGGCCTTCAATGTCTCTACGCTCCCCGAGAGGTGAAATATCAATCTTGGATTGAAATGTCTTTGTATTTTTATTTATCCGTTTCTTCTTTCATGTTTTGAATTATGGGTTTTGTATTGCTTTATGCCCGAATTAAGTTGTTTAGGTGATGACAACGAGAAAGCGCAGAATGTTACACTTGTTATCCATAGTTTAGTTGGCTAGCATTGGAAAAGGGGCATTGGATAATCTGTTTTGAATTTCGGTTCTTTTTTATTACAACAAAATTCAGCAAGTGCACTACGTTTTGGATCTGATAATTTATATGGAATGTTTCTTATTATTCACCTCCTTTATTTTAATTTTGTTGTTGATAAATACTTATTTTACAGGCATATTGACATCTTCATGTCTGCTTATGCATAAAATTGCAAACTTCTTGCAGTGTTATTGTGGAAGCTCTAAAGGTGGATAGTCTTCAAAAGCTTTGTTCATCATTAGAGCCTATACTTCGCAGAGTTGTAAGATAATCAGTTATCCACTTATCCTCACTCCATTATTCTTTTTGTATCACATAATTCTCTTTAGCATTGACAATAATGTTCAAATAAATTTATTAAGTAAATGTGAACATATAATATTTTTTCTTTCTTTTATCAATATTCTGCTGCAAATATATGTAAATGTTTGAATATCAAACTTGTTGATTTTAAATCTATACCACAGTGGGTTATAACTATTTATATGCCATAACCAAGTGTGAAGTTATGAGGCTTAAACGTCATTTAATTAGTAACAAACTATAGTATGTATAGTGGAACTGTACCTACAATGTCCTTTTAAGGTAATAATATTAGAATATATGTATGTATATATATATATATATAGAAGTGTTACACACATAATAAGAAATTAATAGACAAGATATATCATTTTAATATTTTTGCCAATTGGGAGTCTAGGACTAGCTGATTTGAACTTAGCGTGTATCTCCAAATTTGCCCAGAAAAAGGCAAGTTTCAAATGAATTCGTAAGAGCTTGTTCTTTATTACAAGTTTCAATCAATGTTGTACTTTTGGGTTTTCTCACTAGGCTATCATTTTGATTACTTCTTCGGATGGAATACTACTATTCTTTGACAATCGGTAGAAATATGGCTAATATTTTTTATCAAATCATGTTCACTGTCCTTGCATGAATAATAAATTCCATTTTTGTTTTTTTTTTCACTTTATTCTCCATATTCAATTTTTCTGTTGTGGTATTTTTGTCATGTAGGTTAGCGAAGAAGTGGAGCGTGCCTTAGCAAAGCTAGGTCCTGCTAGGCTTGGAGCAAGGTTTTCCATTCGTACATTAACCTCTGAGTGTTAATTTTGTGATATTGTTAATTTTGTGATATTTTGTATCAAACTTTCGTATTCAAAAACAAGTTATACTGGAATCTCCATGCATTTATTTTTTATTTGAATTTTGTTCTCTAATATCCTAATCTTTATAGAAGCATTTCAAATTTCATGTCGTGCTCGTGAGTTCAAAATTATCCTTTTTTTCTTCAACTTTTTCCATTGTATGAACATATATCATTGGCTGTCATTTCATTATATAATTGGTTATTCCATTAATTTATATGTTCAGTGGTAATATATTTTGTAGCAATCAGTTACTTTCAATTTTAAACTTTTCATAGATGTTCAAATCGAAAGGGTACTGTTGCTGTTGCTGATGCATTTTACAAATTCAGATTCCTATTTCTAGTGATTGCCTCCTTAACAATTGCCTTTGACCTATTGGCCATCTTATGCAATCAAATACAGCACTGGTAAAACTACTCTGAATTTAAAAGTATGCAAAATTGATATTTACTTTTAATAGAGATTTGAGATGAATTGCTAAGGTATCCATTTGTGTTACTTTAAAAGATGGATGATCAATGTGGAAATTGCTGTATTTAATATGGTAGTCAGATGTTATAAGTGTAAGTAGAACACGTCTATATCTACTAGAACCAATCTATATTTGCTAGAACCAGTCTATATCTGTTAACATAGAAGTCACAAATTTGCATGCTAGTTGAAATTTTTAACACATGACAGCTGAAAATATGTTGGTTATGGTACTCAACAGCCTAATTTTTGTTCTTTGAATGTATTATTGTTAAAATGACATTTGGCTGCATTTAAGCTGGAAATATTGTGAGTTTTTCATAGAACAGACTCATAACAATGGTTTGTTTGCCTTCGTTAGGATATCATTTATGGTTTTGAGTCAGGGGATACACTCTTTGGCTTAAGACGCTATGTTCATAAACTCATCCCATGAGCAGCATTGATCTGACTATCATGCACATTGTTAGGAATGCTGTTTTCCCAAATGCTTGTGGTCATTGGTCATGTTTTCCAACATTCTAATACTTGTTTGTTGGTCCGTTGTCTCATTTCTCTGATTAGTCTTTCAATCTAGTCATATTAATAATTCTTTCAACCCAGTCATATTGACAATTCATAAAATGTTTCTATTGTTAAAATAGGATTTTTAATCTTATTTCACTTTTCGCTAGCGTACACGTAGGAATTGTTCATATTCTTGACCTATTCCCTTAAAATTTTCTTGTTATTGATAATTGTAAATATTGATTTGTAATGTCCACCTTTAACTTAGTCAGATGAACATTTTGATTATGCAACTAAAGGATATGGTGTGATAATTAATTTTGACATCATTTTGTTCAAAGGAAAAATTTACATATTTTAGATGAATTCTATATTACTCGTTCCATTTCTTTCATATTTGTTGTAGAGTACTGTTAAGCAGTAGAAGGTTTAGTGAGTCTAAGTCCTATTTGCTAATTTGGGACTGATTGAAGGTGAATTGGAAAGAAATAGTTATTGATGTTGAAAGTTAGCCTTTGTCACTCTTTATGGTACAAGCTGGTTTTCAGTTATTAGCAATAATTAAAATACAAGGGCATATCCCATGCATGCTTGATTGGCGTCTCTGAAACCTCTCGCCTAGTGAAATCCTTCTGCATCTTGATATATCCAGATCTTCCCCAAAGCGGATTGAAGGGCCCGATGGAAGGAACTTGCAGCTCCATTTCCGATCAAGATTGTCCCTGCCAATTTTTACAGGAGGAAGAGTAGAGGGAGAGCAGGGTGCTGCCATTCATGTTGTGCTGATTGATGCCAACAATGGCCATGTTGTAACTTCAGGGCCTGAATCTTCTGCAAAACTTGATATCATGGTGCTTGAGGGAGATTTTAACAATGAAGACGACGAGGGCTGGACTGATGAAGACTTCGAGAGTCACGTAGTCAAAGAACGAGAAGGAAAGAGGCCGCTTTTGACTGGTGATTTGCAAGTTTATCTGAAAGAAGGTGTGGGAACCCTGGGAGAACTAACATTTACGGACAATTCCAGCTGGATAAGGAGTAGGAAGTTTAGACTGGGTCTGAAGATTGCATCTGGATGTTGTGAGGGGATTCGTATTCGAGAAGCAAAAACTGAAGCATTTACTGTTAAAGATCACAGAGGAGAATGTAGGTTTCTGCAGAACTCTAATAAATAACTTCTTTTTCTGTTAAAAAAAACTTACATTTTACTTGAATTTAATGTAGTATACAAGAAGCACTATCCACCAAGCTTAAAAGATGAGGTTTGGAGGCTGGAAAAGATTGGCAAAGATGGTGCATTCCACAAGAAGTTAAACAAGGCTGGGATTTACATGGTTGAAGATTTTTTGCGTCTACTTGTCAGGGATCAACAAAGACTGAGAAATGTAAATTTAAATTTATATTATTGTTAAAACTTCTTTTCATGTCTGCTGCTGAGTACTAACGTTCAAGATTTTCGATGAATGCAGATCCTTGGAAGTGGCATGTCTAACAAGATGTGGGAAGTCCTGGTAGAGCATGCCAAAACATGTGTCCTTAGTGGAAAATACTATGTATACTATTCTGATGAAACTAGAAATGTTGGAGCAATTTTCAGTAATATATATGAATTCACTGGCCTCATTGCTGGTGGACAGTACTACTCGGCAGAATCTCTCAATGATGGTCAGAAGGTTGGTGATGATTTCATGTTATTTTAAATACTGGTTGAGAATTTGATTCGTGAGTTCCTGATCATTTTTTGGATTTATTGCCTGAACCTTTTGATATCTATCAGGTAATATCTAGCCATTGAAAAATTTCCAAATTCAGCAAGACAAGTTTCTTGCAGCCATGAGATGGATCATGGAGTACTACTCAGTTCATATTATTTGCAATTTTCTTTAGCAATGAATAAATAATTTCATCTTTTGGATAGAATTATCTTTATTTCATCAATTAGAAAATTCACATGAAATCCAGGATCAGGTTTCATGAGCTTGGTTTGTTCTCTGAAGCTTACTGATTCTGTTTGTTATAACAGTCACCAAGCATGTTGGAAACTTTGGTTTTAGTTAAGTAATTGTGTTCCTACTATATCATCACAGATTAAATAAAGTTACTGCAAAGTTTGCAAAAATGGAAATGCTGCTTCACAATTGCATTTTGCATGGTTGAACTCACCGATAGGTGCATCTTTTATTCTAAACATTTCTATTGTATGATTACCACACCTATCAAATTGCTGGAATTCTAGCACATGGAACATGAATCAAGAGAGCGCATTGCTACATGCAACTTTGATGATTTTTCTTTTAAACAAGCGTGGTGTTCACAATTTCCACTCCAAGCTCTCAGAAGAATCGGCATTAGCCAATCCCAGTAGCCCTCAAACACTCTTGGGAAGGCTGATTCGAACCACTCATTTTCAGCTCACTCTTTGTAATAGTAAAATTTTTTATTTTTTTTATTTTTTATTTATTTATTTTTTTGTGTGTTTGTGTGTGTGCTCATCTCGTTTGTTAAAACTTGACACCGAGTGTAAAGCAAGGATAACATTATGGTCCAAGTTTGAACATCTATGCTAATAATGCTTAGCATTTGATACAAGGATCTGAAGCTTAATTCATCCCGTATTAAACATTTACACTCATATAAAGCTCTTGATGTAATCCTTGCCTGCTACGTTGCTTTTAAAGGTGATTTATAGATGTTGACCAATCCGATTTATTTATTTATTTTAATGTTGACCATTTATTTCCATTGTGGATCATCACTATTGGATGTTCTGATTTTGGTAAAACATGATAATAAGAGTTTGTTAAAACAGGGTACGCACAAATGTTTCAGTATGATTTGTGTTTTTCTTAAGTGCTTAGATTTTAATCTCACACGGTGCATAGCATCAGAGGTTACCAAATAATGTGTCAGAAATGCTTTGTATCTGTTTTGATCATCGAACTTATGCCAGTAATCTGTTGATTCATAAACCATCCAATATTTGTCATGCATTTGCTTAGGGTTAGTTTATTCTATAGATATTTAATAAGATTAACTCAGGTTCAAATTTTGGCTTAATTCAAAGATCTTAAGCCAATACGTAAAGGCTACATAATATATATTAAAGTTGCAATACTACAAACAAATGCTTGAGTAATCTTACTAACTCTAAACTTTTGATGAACCAAGTTGAATGTCATGTTGCACTTTAAAGACTTCATAGAGTTTGCTTTACCATGCCTTTTACAAATGATTCTCAATGGTAATACTTTGTCTGCTCTACTGTTATGGGTGGTGATTTTATAAGATTCATGCACTAGTTAATTAGACCAAGCTTAGATGGCTTTATGGAAGCTTTCCAATACCATTAAGCATCATTTGCACTTAGTGCTACTCAATCACATGAGTTTACCAAAGTTATTGAACTGTGCTTAATCATCACAAAGTATGTCAAAGCCATTAAAGATAACAAAAACAAATGAACTATTTGATTCAAGCTAAATCTGATTCTAATAGCACTTGTTAAGTGATGGAGCTAAAAAGAGGGTTTAAAATTGCCCTCAATATATTCAACAATTTTATAATTTTTAATAAAAACTATTTGTTTCTAGTAGATTTTGCAAATGATTTTTAACTTGTGTAGGTCTTTGCTGATACATTGGTGAAAAAGGCTTATGATAATTGGATGCATGTGATAGAGTACGATGGCAAGGCCCTTCTGAACGTCAAGCAGAAGAAGAAGACGAATCGCAGTGAGACTTCATCAGCTGCATCAAGTAACCCTTCATATAATCAAGCTTCACTGCAACAATTGCCAGCTTCGGTTGGTTTAGAACAGCCTTCAGTTGATACGGGAGTTGCTATTGGAGGTAAGTACTCTGTCAAGGCTATCAGAATCTACTCACCTGCCACATTATTTTGCTAGTTTTGTTTTGAAGCTGCCTTGATTATATTGCTAGACTATATTTTCCTAAAAAAAAAAAAAAGTGCATCAGAAAGCAATTTTTTTCTGAATTTTTCATTTTATTCTTATTTAGAGATATATTTTGGTGTGGGAGTAATCCTTTACTGAACATCTTGAGAATTGTTATCAAAAGTCTTGTAGCTGATTCAGGCTTCTCCCTCAACTTCCAAAAAACAAACAAAAAAAAAAAAAAAAAAAAAAAAAAATCATCTTTCAGTAATTTCTATCTACTACGATACGTAATGACTCCATTAAGCAGTGGAACAGGAGTAACCAAACCAATGGTAGCTTAAATCAACCGTTTGCAAATTAGATTAAATGCATGAAAGGAAGAAACCGTGCATTTGATTAGAGGGAAAACTGTTGTAAAATTTGTTAACCGACCATTCAACTAGTTAATTGGTTGGATTGTCAGGATATAATAACCTATAAAATGTTCATGATGTGAATTCTAAAAAATATAGGGATGCAAGAGAATGGAATGGAAGTTGGGGATGCCTAAGCTAGGGTTCCTTATCCATAGTGTATTATAGCTTGTTGTTATTAGTCAATTTGGTTGAACCCAACACCCCATTGACAACTTTCTTCCTGATTGGTCCTTCCTATTGTCTTCCTATCCTTCTTCTCATGGGTTTTATCCCAGGATGGCTCTGATCCTGCTGTTTGTTCGGCATTTTCATTGTTCTTTTGCAGGTGCAGCTGTGAATGGTTATTGTGGAAACCAAGCATCAAAGTATTCTTGCCAAACCCAACAATTGAACTCCAATGCTAACATCCAGTTTGACAGTTCGTTTGCCCCACAGAACCAATTCTGTAGTTCTTCTCAGCAGACTTCCGTCACTAGAAGCAATAGTACAGGTATTGCTTTGGGACCTCCGCAGCAAGCGGGTTTAGCGTACAACCCATCCAATAACTCCCTAAACTCGGCAAATATAAACAACAGTGACGACTGTCCACGGACACGAAACGGCGGTGGTGTTGACGACTTCTTCTCAGAAGAGGAAATCCGGATGAGAAGCCACGAGATGCTGGAGAACGATGATATGCAGCATTTGCTTCGAGTCTTTAGCATGGGGGGAGCTACTTCTAATCTTCAAGAAGATGGCTATGCTTTCCCATCCTACTTGCCATCCCCTTTCCCAAACTACAATTTCGAAGATGACCGGAATCGGTCATCTGGTAAAGCAGTTGTTGGATGGCTCAAGATCAAGGCAGCCATGAGATGGGGCATCTTCATCAGGAAGAAAGCAGCAGAGAGGAGAGCTCACCTTGTTGAGATTGAACAAGACTAGCAAAAGGTAATTTACGCAGATCATGGAATCTGGACACAGGATTTCCTGCAAGCATTATCTGTCGTGAAGACAACCATTAATGTACAGTGCTGCAAGGACCTTTTTTTTTATTTTATGTCTTGAGGCTGCTTCAATTACTTCACTGGGCGAACATGCTAATGGACTCTGTCTACGTGTGGCCTTTTGTAATGCTCGTCTCTAATAATGTAATCCATGTCTTAGTGTATTCGCCGAAGAAAACCCTGGAAAAGGAAATGTGAATTTTTTGTTATGGTTTCTCTATTTTTTTTAATACCTGTTAGTTAATTGGCTGAGCTTAGTTACTTTTTTGTTAAGTAAACCCAGTAGCTGATGGTTAGTAGCTGCTTCGATTAACTAAAGAATGAGTAAAAGAGAATACTTGGCTAGTCTAATCTTGTTTGACCCGTGTCTTCTACTGAGAGCTTATCTGCGTTATAATCCCTTATATCATTTAATCGCCGATTAGCTACGGTAATACGCCTTGTCAAGCGTCGCATCAAGGTTTAATCCCTCATTTGTCTTTAACTTTACGTGTGGGATTACAATTTCCATGAGAAACATCTTGGTAAAGACAAAGGCCAACTCATTTCCCTGTGATTAGATCAACACAGGTGACTTTTGCTTCTTGTTACTACTGCACTCAACTGTAAAGCAGATGGAACAGAAAACTTGTGAACATGGCACCATAAAAAGGCAGCAGGAGACGACAGTAAGAGATTAGAAGACAGAGGAAAGCCACGGAAGGTTTCGACTGCTAATCGATATGTTGCTTACGGTGGAGCCTTCACAATGATGTTGCTCAATCAAGCTCTCATCCTAAGCTTCTTAAGGAGTTTGTCTATCATTAAGCCAACTAAAGCACAATACTTCAAATATTGAAACAAAGCTTAGACGTTAATCATCACGTCACAGCCTTAAAGAGAGATCCACCTCCTCCTCTTGCTCCTCCATCCGCCCGCAAGTCCCAACACAAGCAAATGAACCCATCCCCCTTTCCTCATAGACGCCGAAAACCGTCGTCACCGCCGGCTCCTGACCACCTTTACCTGCGGCGGCATGCGGCTGGATGAAGGCGGAGAGCTCTCTGCCCCGCTTTGCCAGGCTCCGCTCAGTCTTGTGGGCATTCTGGTGGCCGCCCAGCGCCTGCGAGCTGTAGAACGTCCTCCGGCAGTAGTTGCATGGAAACACTCTCGCAGGCTCGTCCTCGGCCGGCGGCGGTGGAGGCTGTAGAGATTGCTGCAGCACCAGTTCCAAGTTCAGGTCACCTTCATAGCTGCTCCCCATGGTCGAATGTTGCTGCTCTGCCTATCTATGTAAATTTATATAACGTAGAAAAAAAACTAATCTAGCACTTCTTAATATACTTGAAGGTTTAATTACTACCACAACGAAAAAGAAAGACGATCAGAATCCGAATCATGTAGCCAATCCTGTGTCTTGGAGGACAAAGAAGGTACGCAAACAATCATTTGCCGATGCCAAGAAAACCGCCATGAGGCAGTTCGTCCAACAGATAATTCTTCTTGTGATCGACCGTTCGATGCCAATTCTCTGCATCTGACCCTCCATCTCGAATGACCGAAGTTCATTCAGTGGACAGGATGCACAAGTTTCAAGTACAGCGATGGAAGCGGGGCAAACGGAACGACCGGCAACGCAACGGTTTTTGCTTTAGAATTTTCAAATCTGCCTGTTAGTCTCACAAGAGAAATGTCATGCCATTTTTGCATGTTGGTCCGTGCAATTATAGTTAAGTTCAGGTCTACCTTGTGAGTTATGACTTGGACCTGCGTGTCACGCCACCTAGCAATTAAAAATCTTATTATTGAAATATTAGTGTTTGTTTGTGAATAATTCAAATTACATTCAAATTTATCTTAGCAGATGAAATTACAAGCAAACGTTCCAATGATTAGGAAGCTGTTTTAGTGGTTTAATTACAATTAATCATAAAGCGTGAAAGATTGTTTCGACAGTTGCCTGCTGCTGTGTGATGTTTTATGTGTGTTAGGCTAAAGATGGAAACTTGAGTTTGTACCATTTGGAAAAGCTCCAACAAAAACAACCATGGAAGAAGATGGGAAATGGGAATGTGAGACAGGTTACAGTGGTCCTGCATTTATAGTTGTGGAGTAGTTGATGTTGCCTTTGTCCCTCACGTGGTTGAAATGAAGGTAAGAAAAGAAGCCGTTAAGGTTAAGCAGCACTCATGTGACTATGAGACACAACAAGCTGTAAAGGCATTTATATCCATTAAGGTTCTTAGTGCATTCATACACTATACAATACATAATGAACATTTTGGATCATAGTTTATTCAACTCTTCGTCTAAAATATTATACGCTTGCAAGCTACTTGGAAATTGATTGAAGTAACATTTCTTGGGACAATTGTGAAAAGCATATCTTATTTTTGATTCAAGTGTGAAACTAATGTTTATTCATTAATTTTAAAGAAAATATCAATTGTTGCTTGTTTAATTTGTAAGGTAGAGTGTTGATAAATTTTTTTTAGTGAATATAAAATTGCTTGGTTAATAATTTTATGGGTTAAACTTAGTTTTTTTAATTGAAGAGTTAATGAAGATTTTGTTGATAATATATCTATAATCAAGTTGACAAAATCTAAAAGTGCAAGAAAAAGTTAGGTATACTAACATTAGTTTTTATTTTTTTAGATGATTAATTGAAAAAAAAAATATGACAGAATTAGACTATTAGAAATTTAAAAATCAAATTGTTGATATTTTTATAAAGTTATTAAAAATTATTAACTTTTTTTAATGTAGACTTAAGCGAGATGTTGTTGGCATTATCTCGATTCTAGAATTATTACTAGTAGGATCATGAACCTTTTTTGTCTTAGTTAGTGATACTAATGATTAGTTATTTGATGATTTTAATAATATTATTTATTTTACTTCTTGAATTTAATAATTATAGTAACATTACTTAAGACTTTTGATAATCTTTAACTTTTGATTTGTAAAGTTTATAAAATAAGTTTACATTTATACTTATATTATTATAAATAATTTTTGTATTAGTTTTATGAATAATATTTATTTGTTTCATTTAAGTAATTTTCTTCAATTTTTTGTTTCTATATATATCAGAAATTAAAATCCATCCAAATTAAATTTAAATAGATAAGAATTTATAAAAAAAATTAAAAATATTATAAGTATCACCAAAATTCAATAATATACTTAAAGATCTACATGAATTTTGTCATCAATGCTTAATAAGCTATTAACATTCATAAATAGTAACATGATAGATGGACAATACCATCAATACTTAACGACCTATATAAATTACAAAGCCCAAAAATAAAGGAATTAGAACAAAGGTATAGTTCAAAGGTGATGATATTTTGTTTTTCTTTTTTATTTGATTCAAATAAGAAGAAAATATTTGATTTTTAATGTTCCTAATGATTTAAATTTTATGTAAATTTATAGAAAATTTCAAGTTTTAAATTTCCAATGCTTAATTCATTGCATTTCGTTTTCCCTCCACCGGTCCTTGTTTTTAAAGTTTAGCGGCAAAGAACTAAAATAAGGTATTTGTTCTTTTTAAGTCGAGTCAGAGCGGAACAACGGAAGGAACTCGGAAGTGGCGATGATACCACGATGTCTATGGCTACAGAACCCGGTTCAGCTCCCGGCCGACAAGCTGAGCCTGGGTTGCCCAATCCTCGACCACGTCCTGGGCGGCGGAATCCCCTGTGGTTCAATCACCGAGCTCACCGGCGAATCATCATCCGGCAAGACACAACTCTGCCTCCAGCTCTTACTATCCGCCGCCGCTCCCCAATCCTCTGGAGGCCTCTCCTCCACCTCCCTCTTCATCTCCTCCGAGCCACCCTTTCCCCTCCGCCGCCTCCACTCGCTTTCCGCCGGCGACGCACCCCTCGACCATATCCTCGTTGGCTCGGCCCTAAGCCCCGAGGAGCTCGAATCCCTCCTAAAAAGCGCCGATTATCTACTTTCACTCAACCGGCCCCCATCCGGCCGCCCTATCCGCCTCCTCGTCGTCGACTCTGCCACGTCCATCTTCCGCGCAGACGTCGACGACGTTCCGAGCCGCTCAGCCGTCCTTTTCCGCATTGCCGCCAAGCTCAAGGAGCAGGCGAGAAGTTTCAACATCGCCGTCGTCGTCACCAACCATGTTGTCGATGTAGTCGAAGACGAGACCAGGGATCTCCGGATTGGAAATTACGTGAATCTTTGGAGCTCGGGGAGGAGGGTTTGTCCCGCAATGGGACTGGCCTGGGCGAATTGCGTCAATACCAGGCTGTTCCTATCGAGAACTATTGAAACAAACATGATGGTTGCAGCAAATGAGCATATGGTGGGCGGTGGCGGTAAGTGGCGCCGGAAATTACAAGTGGTGTTCGCGCCGCACCTGCCGGAGGCATCTTGCGATTTTGTGATTAAAAGGGAAGGAGTCTTCGGGGTGGCCACACAGGCATGATTTCTATTTCCTGCAGTCACCTTCCTCTTGTTCTTCAAACAAAAAAAGAGGCATCTTGAAGAAGTAAGACTAGGTTGAACAATTCTTTTGGCATGGAATCAGATTTGAATTCATGATAATGGCAATTAACAAGGTTAGCATGTTGGTTCTTGTCATTATTCCATCATCTAAATCGTCAACGAATTCCTGTACTCTAGTTTACTTATGATGCAAGTATTGGGTATGAAGAATTATAACATAGATCAACTTCATGAGAACTAACACCCAATAGAAGATGGTAGCAGAAGGCAGGGAAATAGGGCAATGACGTTTTCTCTAAGAGAATTTTGCAGTACAGTGAGAACACAGGGTCCTTTAAATGGTGCCAAGTGACTCCATTTACAGAAGAGATGTCGATGGAAGTTTACTCGATGCTGCATGATAGTTGATAAGGTGCTCATAATCGTCAATGGAGGATGCATTGGCATAAACTTTTACTACCTTCCACATTTAGCTGGTTTTAAGTTATCTACGTTGGATCAAACCAAGAAGAAATGGAAGAGTTTTGGAATATCCCACTTGTTCTATGATTCTTGTTCAAAACCCTGCTACTTGAGACTAACTCAAGTCCTTTTATACCTGATTCCACAACGCCTGTCTATGAAGGGATGGTTGGATCATATCATACAGGTCTGCTCTGTGAACACAATCTGTTTTGGAGATCAAATGTTAGATCTGTATTACACAAGTTTTTATCTTTAATTACCAAAAAAGTAGAGACACAAATCAAATGTTGTATGAGTTGAATAGCACAATGAATGATCTAAAAATGTTCAATGGTCAATCCAATTGCATTAGTTGGTCGCCTTATTTTATCATGATATAATATGATTATATATTTTCGTATGCATGTTAATTTCTATTCAATTTGTTGTGTTTATTATATTAGAATTATTAATGTTATCTACAATGCAAGTTCTTTTTTCATTTTTAGATTAAATAATGTTCACATCAAATTGATTGTAATTAATGGAAGAAGTTTTTATTTATTTTACAAAATGTTCTCAAAAGGCTATTTTTTGACAATGTTAAAGAGTTTTATTCATTATCATATTTAGCGATTACTAATAAAGTAAATCCCATCATATTTAATGAATTTTGATGTTTCTTTTAAATAACATTAGAACAAAATATTTTCTTAGAGGATTTAATTTATTTTATACATTTTAGAAATCAAAATTTTTTGCTTCAAATATGTTGATCTTTATTATTTTGTTTTTCATTTTTTTTTGTAAAAAAACAAGATGAATACTAACTTGAAAAGAAAATCATTGTTATCTAAATGTTTTGCCGTTTGCTCTAATAAAACAAATAACACAATTAATACTTATATTCTAGAATTTGTTTGTTTTAGGGATAATGCCAAATAGAGGTTTGTTTGTCATTTAAAGTGATGAGAGCATAAATTAAATCAAACTTGATAGAATGAAAGCATAAGCATGAAATATAGGGATTTGTTTTTTGTGAAAACGTCTAGAATTAACAAAAAATCGTGATCATGAAGTAGTTGTGAGAAATGCATTATGTTCACATGAGAACAATAAGTCTTTGGATCAAGGTTCAAATGTTAGCTATGATGGAAATTAAGAACAAGTATTAGGATGTTTTTGAAGTATTGGGATGATAGTGAGGTATGGCTCTTACTTTTTAATCTCCCTCTTCTCTATTATGTGTAGATCGCATTTAAACGAGGATCTCTTTTTATGATGAGATGGCTTGGGAACTATCTATTGAAGTTTTGAGACACATAAACTAGAGTGATATGGCATAGAAACTACCAATCTTTATGAGATAGATATGATGTTAAGGTTGCTAAGCTACTCAACTCAAGAACAATCTAATGAGATCAAGGTTTGGGATTGGAACCACCCTTTTTGATAATTATGTTACAAAGGCAACGCATTAGGAATTGGAATGGCCTACTGACTTGACTAATTTGCTGACCCAAGGAAGAACCAATAGCATGCATTGCTAAAGCTCCGAACTCAACTCCAAGATTTAATAGCAATTCTAGAAAAATGTTTGTCAACTACTCGAAATACATTCTATTGAGTTAAAAGTAAATTCCTCGAGATGGTAGTAGGAATAAACCTTATGCACTTGATTACCACAATTAAATCATTTATTACTTGAAATCATTGAAGTAATATGAAACAATAATTGAGTAAAGAATACCATACATAACAAAATGTATTGTGTTTTACATAAAATCCTCAGCAAGAAAACACAGTAGTTAAATTATGAAAAAATATTTACTAAAATTTTAAAAAAGAGTAAATAGTTATTTTTATAGTGATTGTAGTAATCACTTACTGTCTTTACCCTTGAAAGAGGAAGGAAGAGCACCAAGACTTTCACTTCAAGCATGCTTTTCTTTTCTTTACATTTCGTTTGTAATGTTTTCCTTGTATACCCTTCAAAGGTTACTATCATGTATTGATATTAGGGTATCGTTGACAAGCCACCAATAAACATGCTGCACTTCTACGCCATAAGTACTTCTCATGTCAATGTTTGGAAGTCGCATATGAATTGTTTTCTATAATCATCACTTTTGTATTGAAAGTATTCATGAACATATTCTGTATGTCTCTTATAATACATTGCCATGGTTGCCCATTTTGTGATGTGCACACCATGCCCCTAAGATTATGAATGTGAATGGCTGCATTGGACAATACATTGTCTGTACTCATATGAATCTGTATGGGTGTATAAAGCTCCATACTTTCAACAGGTTATGGTATGCAGATTTGTCAAGTTGGTTGTGTATATTGTTAACCAAATTTTATACGAAACAAGATGGAAGCTAGTGTGATCGAACGTGTAAAATGACATTCGTGTAATCTCCCTTGAACAACACACAGCTTGTTGTTCACTTCTATCGCGATCTGGGGGAAGAGTTTGTAAGGCCTTTTCCATCGCGAGGTTAGGCAAGGAGAAATTATTCAGAGAACCACGGCTCAAGCAGCATACCTCTGCTGCACGACGGCTATGCTATCCGCTGCACGACAGCTCAGCGAATGGAGAATCCCCCACCTAATCCTTCTCCAACAGTGGCCCGCCGCAGATACCGCCGGTGCTTCACGCCGTCTCTGCCTTGTCTTGATTTCCTTCATCTCCATCTCCGCCGGGAACCTCACGGCGCCCAGCACGAAGATCAGCCACCTTGGTCGCCTCTCCGCTCCAACCACCGCCCTCGTATCTGACCCAGCCCTCCTCAGCCTCTCGTACTCGGCAGCCCAGGCGTCCTCCCGTCGCCGGTGATCGAGAGAATTGAGCGACTCTGCTCTCCGGTGGGACAGAGTTTGCACCTTTACCCTTTTCGCCTTCGCAGTCGATGGTCTCTGTACGGAGCGATTGAAGGGGAGTAGCTGGCCGTGGAGGAAGATTTCGTCGGCGGCATACATCTCTTCTGCTGCCTGCGGCACTTTGAAAGAGAAATCGAAGATATCTGGTTTTGAGAAGGACGACGAACCATCGAATTCAAGTGGCTTGTGGACGATCTCCATTATTCCGGTGAACGAGAGTGAGATTTGTACAGACATCGGATCGCGGCAATCTGGCATTTTAAAGCCCAAACGGCAGGAGGATAATTCGATGGACGGAAATGCCCTCTTCTCCGAAGGTTTCGATATTTGGCAATTTTTTCTTTTATTTATTTTTCCTTTAAACATGGCGAAAGTAAATAATTCCATAATTAACCGTAACATTACCACATACATCAATACTATAAATTACTAAATATAAACTGATATAATGATGAAAATATACGTTGATATCACGTGGATTTGTTTTGCCATGAAAAAGCTTTCTATGAATTTTTTTGAATAAAAAAATCATTTTATGATAAATCTATAGTGAATAAATCATCTAAAGAGGTTCATTAACTTGTTAGTTGATTGTTGACAAAATCTTGGCGGCTAAAACTCCTCCACGCATCAATTAGAGGATTCCATTTGTCAATCTTGTGATTCCGTTCCAGAAGCTACCGAGGCGTGTTATTTGACCTTCTCTTGAGGCAACCATGAAGCGTATTTCTAGAAACAGGATCGACAGTACTTTTCATGCTTATTTTTCATTTTTTTTTTTGGAAATTATTGATTTACTTAAAACATTTGTTATTTATTAATTATGGTTTCTAGAAAATCGGCGAGTTCCCAACAAAAAAGGGACCTTAATTGTTTGCTTTCTTGATGTGGAAATTTATATAAAGAAGGATATTTTCCGATGCTGTAAAGTTCAAGCTGGTGTTCCCACGGCTTTTTCGTGATTTGGTATATATGGTTAAAATTTTTTTTTAAAAACTCATATAAAAAAAAAATCATACGTCAGGAAGTATTACTAAAAACCATTTTTCCTTTTTGAGGATTGGGGATTGTTGCAAGCTAAACCTTAAAATGAATTTTTAGTAAATACTTTTCTAAAAAAATATGATAACAATCTATTATATTATATAAGACAACACTTTCTATTGCATAGAAAGCATTGTTAAGAACACAAGTCAAAAGCTATCATGTAGAGAATAAGCATATTATATCTTTTGTGTCATCAAATGAGTTCCTAGAGTACAGTCCAAAGAGGAATTTGTTTATTGTTTTCCAAACAGGTAGGTCAGACAACAGAGATGGAGAGAGAAGTGCAATTTATTATTTATATGATACAGTGAACAGAACTCCGTGTCATGGCCGAAAGAATCATCCCATGATCGACTCATCTATACATGAGTTGGTCCATGGAAGCTTCAATAAGCTCTTGAAGCAGCTTCCTCCCCCCCAAGAGACGTATGAAGACTCTTTTAACTATGGTCAGTCACCAAACATCACGAAGGTACCTTCCTTGCATCTGCAGATTCTTCACTAAACTTTCAGTCTTAGAATTGTCAAGACACCCCTGAAAAAAGTTACAAAAAAAATTATGAGAACAACAATCAAACATTAATTTATTTTAGGAGTGATTCGTCAAACATCCATTTTTTTTTTTTTTTAAATATCAATGCATATATATGTATGTACCAATTATTTTAAGGTAATTACAAAAATTCTTATTCTTCTAGAGGATATATAAAAAAAACGAAAGAAAAAAAGAACTCCCTTTCATACCAAATATACCAATAGAGTGAAGAAAGCTAATAATGCCAAGCATTAAGTCAATCTGAACACAATTCATGTAAGATACATAAGACTAGACATTGAGTTCCCTTCTAGAAAATAATTTTTAGACATTATGGTTCCATCATCTCAATGTAGAGTTGTTACTTCCCCATCCACATATGGCTAGGCTACAACAATCGAGAAAGCAGAAATCCCAATTCCAATGTGCACTATCTCGAACAATCTCTATTGCAGCTAATGAGGTAAGCAAAATTGCTCTAATATAGACTAAAGGAAATCCTATCAAACATTGACGTAGTCCGTTGGGTTTAGGCTTTGCGACGACCATCTTCCACAAAAACAATTGACCAATGATGGAAAGCTTTCTCTTGCAAGTGTATGGACAACCAAAGAATTGCATTGCATATGTTATAGTTTCATTTGCAACAACTTAGACCTTGTCAAAGATTTTAAGATCATAAACCTGTTAACCATTAACTTAGGTAAACTACATTGCCCACAACATGTCTTCACAACATGAAGGAATCTAGCTCCACTAAAACAAGCCTGCTCAACTGTTGTTTTAGTCTAGCAAATAAGTACCCATGTTACCACGTCATAGGTTTAGATTTGAGTGCAATAGTTAATAATTTTGAACTAACTTGGGTGTTCAACTCACTCGTGTGGATGAAGATCACTAATGTCTTAGTCTACTTCATAGTCATATGAACTAAAAAAAACATGAGAATCAATCATAACAATCTCATCCTTAATGATGTTCTAATAACTTGTAAAAACAATTGAGATATACCATCAAACTTTCAACCCCATTCCACTCACACCAATAGAGGAGAAAACCCTAACATGCCTCCTTCACACCAATAAAGAAGAAAACGCTAACATGCCTCCTTTACAATAAGCTCCGTTGCAACCTCAATTATTGTAGGCATGAGAAAAACACAGAAAATTACTAGGCCACAAGCTCAATCTCCAACAAGTAGAAAAGAACGAACTCAGTAGGCAAGCAATAGCACCATCTCTCAGCCTAACTCCCCTCAAGCAGCGTGAAGGGTGATAATCATTAAACTTCTTGGAAGTGACAGCTATGAAGACATTAGTTTTCTTATCCCTTATGTAAGCCGCAAGACTTAGCCAACAGCTAGCATCAAACTCACTCCCAGATAATGTAATTTTAAAGTATGACACAATTTGCATAAGACTTGATCATTGCTAGCGAGGGTTGTACCCAACGTTGGTCGAGCACAGAAGTTGGGATGCCCCTAGGGAGCTTGCTCAACAGCCCTTGACCACCCTAAAGGAGTCCACATGAATTAGCCAAAAGACAAAGACTTCATTCAACCTCTCCCAACCTTCCACGATCCTTCCTAGTTACACCAAGGGCAAACCATTCAATTGAAGACTGCACATATCAATCCAAAGAAATTGAACTCGGCTCCACCATCTATTGTTTACCACCCCGCTTCTTATGCTAGTCAAGAATGCAATTGAAGTCACGGCCTCAAATAACAAGGACTAAATTGATGAAATCAATATCCCATACATGAGGGGGAGAGAGGTGAATTGTATTTCCTTTTAAAATTTAGTTAGAAGTAACAACAAGATTAACTTTGAAAGATCTTGTAATTACTTTGAAAACCACAAAATTGCATAGATGGTTGAATTCCAAACAACTAGCTTGCACCTATTCCAAAAGGATCAATAAAAAACTCTCAAAAGAGCAAAATATAGAATGAGATCAATATAAGAGAAATAATACAATTTAAACTTACACAGATTCGTACAACCAAATTTAACCCAATAAGCCAAATCAATCATAATATATGAAATAGAATAGAGTTATCGTTTGCAAAAAAAGTGGAGTTTGCTCTCAAATATCTCAAAACTGTAAATCCTGCTCAAGTAGGCTGCACAACACTTAAAGAATTAATTCTTCTTGGCTTTGAGAATTTGAATCAAAAGAAGTTTAATGTTCTGGTTGATGTCCTATTTATAGCCTTGGACGGTTTTGGTGCATTGGCAACGGTTAATTGATTAAAAGCAGCAAGGATTTTAAATATCTAGGAATCTGGAAGATTGTCGCAGGGTTCCTAGAAAAAGTATCGGATGGTCCAATTAGGTCTTTCCACAGTGGATCCCTAGCAATAGCACTAATCCTGGCCAGATTAGTCACTTTCCAATATTAGAGAGGGAATCCAGGCAACTGAATCCAATAAGAGATGAACATAACGGCCCTAGATAACAACCTAAGCTTGGGGCTCCATGCATCCACTTCCAGTGCTTATCCTGTTACAGTTCATAGTTCTACTAACCAAATTGAATCCCAATCTTCACTCGTAGCAAAGAGAAAGACAAAGCACTCCTGTCCAAGATCAACTATCTTAAAGTCTACATAGTGAATGGAAGGGAACTTTCCTTCCATATAGTTTCCCTACGTATGCATCGTCATACCTGACCATATAGCTTAAGAGGTCTCGTCATCCAATATAACTCCTCCATGCACTTTTAAAGGAAAGTTGAATGGCAACTATGATAAAATGTTCACATGCGGCTTTTTAGCTTTTGCGTTCCTGCTAACTCCTGCCACAGCAACTGGATTACACACCAGATGGTTTCCCTCTAAATCCTTAAGATAAAAGCTTATTTGTTGATGGCGATCGGCTAAGATGATCGGCAAGAAGGAGCTTAAGAAAATATTAGCCACCAGAAGCCTCCTCTGCTTCCCAGCCGAGCTCTAACTCTTATCAAAAATGATTTGAACAGTTAGAATGCCTTCTACAGAATTAGCTGGTTTAAGCCCAGCATCGAGCATGGAGATGTTATCCGGATACAAATCATATGCCCTTTGATTCAAATTCAGCAATTCCTCCATTATCATAAGTGAACTCTACCCACCGACCTTCTCAGCAGGCTTCTCCTTTGCAGAAGCACAAGCAACTAGCGTGCAAGTCACAGCAGCAGAAGGAAATACCCTGTAAGAAGCATCTTCCATTGCTAACTCTTCATGCAAACCCACAGAGTGGCCTTCTTAATCTCATAAGCATACAACCTTTTCTCCCTTTCTACATCCACGTCCACCACTTCATCTAGACCCAAATTCTGCTGTAAATTGCTGCACTCTAAAGAACAATCGTGTCCTATGATCTGCTCACTGTTTGTTTCATTCATAATATATTCAACACATCGCGATTGGACCTCCATTTTGTCATGGAGCTAACAGAATAGTCACACAGATGCAGATCCAAGCACCTCAATTCCTGCACCACCGGCCCACCGGCGGCATAAGTCCATCCCTCCTGCAAGGTGGGACAAAAGCCACCCCTACTAAGCAACCCTTAATATCCTTAGCAACCTTAACACATCAACATCGCCATACACGACCCAACATATGCATGGCTCAATCGATATCCATTGCACATGTTGCAAAGGAGAAGGTGGACACTAAAAAAAAAAGGTCACAAAGATGATGTTTAAAAAATGTTTAGCTCAATGACATTACTATATAATATAATGTTATTTAAAAGTTTTAAATATTTAATTTTGTAACATCTCTAAATAACATTACTAAAACAATCATAGTTTTATCAATAAAAAAATTAGATATTAGAAATCTCGATATTAAAAAATAAAAAAAATATATATCTAAATATTAATGAAAACAAATAAAAAACGTCAACTTTTAGATAATACTGACACCATATATATTAAAAAAAAAGGTCACAAAGATGATGTTTAAAAAATGTTTAGCTCAATGACATTATTATATAATATAATGTTATTTAAAAGTTTTAAATATTTAATTTTTTAACATCTCTAAATAACATTACTAAAACAATTATAGTTTTATCAATAAAAAAATTAGATATTAGAAGTCTCGATATTAAAAAATAAAAAAAATTTAAATATTAATGAAAACAAATAAAGAACATCAACTTTTAGATAACACTGACACCATATATATCCAAATAATACTCAACTAAGCAACTTAGAATAATATAAGTCACACTTACTAACATTCTCATTATATACCTATTAAATGGTCGCTTAGCCCCTACTACCATCAACGATTTTAGGGATAGTCGTCAAACATTATTCGTTTCCAATATTTCATGCCGTGGCAACCTCACCTTTGCTCTCAAAAACCCATTGTACATCATTAGTGAACTTAAGCTTTGTCAGCAACAAACTATCACAAACCACCACTTATTAACACCAACCACTTAGCAAACCACCACTTGTCAACACCAACCACCTAGTAAAAACATGCATGTTGATAGGAACCTTGTAGTGCAGCTACTAGACGCAATTATTATTGCTCACCACGTCAACGCATCCACTTCCAACAAATTAATCAACATGGTGTAAGAGCCGACTTTTTGAAATTTCACATTTGGAAAATACAAGTGACATTTTTTGTTGGCAATTCGGATAAAATGTTATCATCAAAAAAGAATTAGCACAATATCGGGATTGAATATGATAGAATAATGATATAATAATATGACAAATTTTTAACAAAAAATTAGAATACAAACTTATTAAAAATAAATAATTAAATATAATTATTAAAAAAAACAAAAGTATTGTATTGTGTGTCTATAAAATACATAGTATTTTGAGTTGACATTATTATTTTGTAAACCTCTCTTCTCAATAAAGATTATCATTTGATGATTTACAAAAATATAAAACCCAAAATCCTTTAAGCAATTTAAACCAATAATTTAATCAATTTTTATAATACTATAAAATAAACAATGATGATTTCTATTGATTACATTTGATTCATAGAATGCATTAAATATTAAATAGACATTTTTTTAAGTTTAATGTTGTATTAAAATCTCATTTGCTAGATAAACTTGATTCTTCATTAAAAGTTTATAATCAATGTCTAGATATAACAAATTTTACCTTTTTTTAGTCATGTTATACACTAGGTAAAAGCATAATCTAAGAATAACCAATGTTATCATAAATAAAGAATAGATATGATATCAAGATTAAATATGACAAAATAATGATATAAAAATATGACAAATGTTTAACAAAAAATTAGAATAAAAAAATATTAAAAAATGATAAACAATTAAATATAATTATAAAAAATAACAAAAGTATCAAATTGTGTCTATAATATGTGGCCTTTTGAGTCGACAAATTATTTTGTAAAGCTTCTCTTCTCAATCAAGTTTATCATTTGATGGTCTACAAAATATAAAACCAAAATCCTTAAAATAATTCATCAATATCAAACAATAATCTAACCAATTGTTATAATACAATAAGATATAAGATGATTTTTGTTGATTACTTTTGGTTCATGGAATGTGTTCAATATTAAAAGATATTTTGTTTAAGTTTAATGTTGAATTAAAATTCTATTTGCCAGGGATTTTTAATTACAATTTTTTAATTCATCCCTTTTTTTAACCTTTTTTGGTCATATCACATATCAAGGCATATCAATCATTACTTACAAGGCATATTAGTACATTTTAAGCAAGTAATTCTGAGCAATGTTTGCAAATACACATCCAATAAAGACATTTTCGAGGAGCATCGATACTTTTTAAGCCATCACAAGTGATCAAAATGCCACCATAATTTGATCAAAATCACCATTTGAATTGCAATATTACACTCAGGGACTCAGGGATCGAAGTAGGGAATTGAGCTGCCCTAGCAAGCTACATTAAAAGTATTTCCTTTAGTTGAGTTCAAGGGTGAGCCTTGATGAACTTCACCTTGGTATTGATTATGCTTACATTTGTAAAAATTAGTTTCCCTCATGCAATTTCAAGAATTTTTTCAAAGCTGGCTGCAAATTATCCTAGTGATTTGGACTTGAAACTTACACATGAATGCAATGCCTATAAATTATTAGACTAACATTGAAATTTGGACCTATTTAATAAGCATAACAAACTTTTACTCACACTAATCATGGAGGTTAACCACTAGAAAGTTATCCAAACATGTAATTTACTACAAGTGCATCATCCCCATACATACAGTGAGGTATGTTTACAATCATTAGAATCCCTTCTTAATCTATTTGGATCACTAGCAGGCACAATGGGAGCACCACCAGTACTACAGAATGTCTATTCACTGATAGACGTCTTTCATGCTATACTGTTTTGATAAGTGAGGTAGCAGCTTAGGCATCTTTGCTTGTCCATTCCAGGAGTAAGTCAAAGTTTCCCTAGAATCGGTAATCCGTAAATCATTTTGTTTCTGTTATGTATTGCATCCTTGATGGTTTGCAATAACAGTATCCTGTCTTTCTTAATTATTTGGTGAATTCGCCTAAACCTTCACTACCTTCCTTTCTAATGTATCTACATATATACAATACCAACACCCAATCGTGCAAATGACACTAACGGGTACTATATGTGACCTACATTTTCAAGCGGCTACTTTTTTAACATTTTTTTTTTTTACTTTTCTTCTTCTTACCACAAAAACATTTAAGCACATAAAAACTTTTTCTACTCATATTTATTTTTATCACAAAACTTATTATTTTTCCCTTTTCATAAAAAAGCCCGTAGAAGGAACGTCTGCCCACACAAGAAAAAAGATAAAAATTTGCTAGTACTTGAAAACATGACCGAAACAATATATATATATATATATATATACATACGTGCACGTACACGTACATTACCCATCAAGCTAATACAATGATTAGGATCAAATCTGACAGCAATTCTATGAGAGAAATGAATGCATTCAAAGAACATAGAGTTCCGTTTTCTGACCTGTTCCTGAACTATGGTATGAAGTGTGCGGTGGACATCTTTAGCCATGCATTTGGCATCACCGCAAACATATATGTAACCACCTTTAGAGATAATATCCCAAATATCTGATGCCTGATAACATATAACTTAATGTTAGAATTCATTTGATCAAGTGAAAATTAAATTTAAGGCTTTTAGAAATCAAGGAACAGCAAAATTGAGAAAAAAAAACAAAAATAAAATTTTCATTCTGACCTTTTCGGACATTTTATGCTGCACATATTCCTTAGCTACTCCTTCTCGAGAGAAGGCAAGAATGAGTTCAGAGATCACTCCAGCTTGGACAAAATTTTTCAGTTCATCCTCATAAATGAAATCCTATAATTTCATTAAGCACAGAATGTTTTAACAATGCAAGGAAGATGGATGCTAAAAGTAATAGGTTAAAAATTTGTTTGATCACCATTTTTCTGTTCCTGCATCCAAAGAAGAGAATAGCACGTCCAAGTATTGCACCAGACTGTTTTAGTGCCAACCTCTCCTGAAAATGACAGCACAAATATGATTATAATCTTTGTTACTATAGCAAAACTATATTTTAACCAGAAATTCACCTGCAAGAAGCCCCGAAAGGGAGCCAACCCTGTGCCAGGACCAATCATGACAATTGGCACAGAGGTGTCTGCAGGCAGTTTAAAATTTGATTGCCTCACAAAAATAGGACCCCAACTACAATCTTCACTTTCTTCCATAGGAATAGCATTCTGGAAGGAGAAAATTTACAAATTTAAGCTTTGTTTTGAATAATTACAAGTGCCAGTAAATATCATTATGATGTAATCAGACAAACTTTGAGTCATTTATACCACTGAAAAGTTTTAGGCAGTAAAAGACAATGACAAACTAGTAATAAAACCTAGGCATAGGGCATTAGCAGGTACAAATTAAATAAATTTTGACTTACAGGAAAATAAAAGTTATTTTCGAAAGTTTATGAAAATTACAGCAAACACCTAACAAGGGTGTGTCAGGGTCTCAGCTTTGGTGGAAAAGCTGTTGGCCGTACAAGGAGTTTTCTAGCTTTCCAGACCATATAAAAAGATGGGCACAAATTACTGTCTGATAAAACAAAATATTAAAAAACGTTAAACTACAGGTCCAGTGGATGAGCATTCTTTGAACATTGTTGACGAATATCCAATAAGCTGGGCGTCATTTAGAGTAAAACATAAAAGCATAGGTTGAAAGGAAAAACAGCAAGCTACAAAACAAGTAACATGGAACATAATCAGGAAATTGAAAGCAAAATGACAGAATGCAACATGATGAGCCACAGTAGAAAATAAGAATCTAAAAATGGAAATGGAACTGCATGAACGGCATCATGTTGAATAATCAATAACATAAAGCATAGGCAAAAAGGTAAAACTACACCACACAAAATCAGCAAAATGGAACATAATCAGGAACCCAAAGGAGAACCAACAAAATGCAACAAGATGAGCTAAAGTAGAAAGTAAGAATCTAGAACTGGAAATGAACATGCAAGAAGGTAAAATATACATTTCAAGGAGATAACCCGTTACGTGATAGCAAATCCCTTTCAATTAACCCTCAAAGGTCAAGATCTAGACATTTGACTTTAAATTCATGGTAAAGCTGACAGATAAATTTTTTGGTGCATAAAACATACAGTGCCATGAATGTGGATGGGCATCTATGATTAGGTGTTTTAAAATTTTCAAATCAATTTTTAATATGTTTGTTATCCCAAATAGTAATTGTTTCATTAATTAATTATATGCATTATTTTTTTTAGACCACACAAGTATTATCTCGTAAAATTTTTATATGCAAAGAATATATAAAACATGCATGATCATTCACCAAAATAAACTCTAATAATAATATACATACAAAACATGAATACACATATTACATTAAACAAAAAAAAATGCACACATAACAGAAGTGTAAGGTTATGAACTCTAAAAATAATGCACAAACAAGACATGAAAAAATATGTCCATTATTTAAACAAAAAATACACACAGAATACAAATCACAAGATTATTAACCCTAAGTATAATACATATACAAAACATAAAACTAACACATTTTTTAAAATAAAAATTGTTCACAGACAAAATAAAAAAAATAGACATTAAAAAATAAACAATCATTCAAAAAAACATAGGATGCATGACAAGCTCTAACCAACCAATCCACATACAGGCCATTGTACATCTTTCACACCTAATACTTTTTCAAGGTCACAAACATGCATAATAAAATTATGGTCACCCACAACAGCACAAAAAAGATGGAAAAAATTTAATGTCAAGAAAATGAAGAAGCTAGCATAGTCATGATTGCATATATTTTAGAAGAAGTCGATTGGCAAGCATAGTTGAAGAAATGGGGTAATAGTTACATTTGCAATAATGCATTGATTGGGCAAAAAAAAAAAAAAGAAATTTTAGGAAGGGATGGAGAGTGGGAGAGAGAAAGAGAGACAACTATTTCATGAAACAACAAAACGATAGAAAGCAGGAGACATTGTAGAAGGGGACACCTATTTCGATCGTCTTTTGTGTTACTACTAAAGAAGTGAAAAGATGAAAAAAAAAACCTTAAGAAATAACCATGAACAAATTATTAACTTGATGAGGCAGCTGTGAAAGAAGGATGACTAAAAGCCAAAAGAAGTTCAAGAGAAAATAAAAAGAATCAAGTGAATTAAAAAAGTATTCCAGAACACATGTATTTCTTTATGCATATGCTTAAAGAAAGAGGAATAAAATAAACAAAGAAAATCTCAAGTTTTTCAATCTCGACATACCCTTGCAAAAACATGAAGGCATAAGATAACAAAGGGTACGTGATGCAACCAGTCAAAAATACAAATTTAATACATATATTTTCCAATCCAATAAATTTACATATCAGCAAAAAAGCAAAAAAGTTCTTTGTGCCATTAAAAGAAAAACAAATATAAGAGTATGCAATTTGGAATCTTCAATGAAGAGGCACTAACAGAACAATATTAACATAAATAGAGATTCATACAATGTGGCACAACATGACTTAGTATGTACCAAGGAGAGAGACTTGCCACAGATGCACTTCAGTATGAATTGATTATATCGATGCTAAGCCACAAGTATTTGTCCTTTTGTCTCAATAAGTTATAGAAGCTCAAACATACAAGAAAACACATCAGGATATATGTTTTGTAGGATGATGTTTTACCTATAAATTAAAATAGAAATGGGCTTAGCTGTAATTGTGAAGAGAAACAGCACAATCAAGAAATCTTACTGCAGCAAAAAAAAAATTAAATATACAGAGTACAACTTAGTTTAGAATATGCAGTAATTGATCACAACTAATTCACAAGCAGGCTCACTCCAAGCAATGCTTGAAACCAATGATTGAAACCTTGACTGCCAAAACAACCCTCTTATATATGACATAGCAAAACCAAAGGAATCACTCTACAAAGCAAGGCATAAAAAGTGGAACACTCCAGCATGAAACATCCTATATGGGGACACAAAGATGCTCAATGAGACCCAAAGTGAAGAAAGAAAATGCAAACGTTTCCTTGAAAAAAGCTCCCCCAAACATGGCTAGAATGCGCCCAGTCAAATTGGCAATACGAGCAGCCTTTTTCAATTTGGTTAGATGGGATTCAGCCAAATTGCAAGGTTGATTTCAGGGTGAACTCAACCAGGTAAATCAACCAATAGTTTGAATTCTTGACTTATAAACTTTGATATGTTTGCAATGTGTCATTGCCTCAAATCCTCATTAGTAGACCTTTTCAGAGTAATAGTAACGGAAATTGAAACATGATAATGGTGATAAGCAAAAAAAGAAAGAAGAATAAGAAGAGGATTTTGCTACAAGGAGATTGAATTCCTATAAAAAAAAAATCTCCTCTAATGGTTTTGAATTCACAAACTTCTTATTTCTAAAGCTCTTTAAATTTTCTCAACTTACCCTTTCCTAAAAGTTTTGACTTCTCTCTAAATTCGTCTAAAATTGAATTTCTTTATAAATCATTCCCACCAATTATATAATGATTGAGATATAATTTTTAATTATAAAATAAAAAAAATAAGATTTAAACCAGGAATTTAAAATTCTAAAAAAACTCCACAAATTCTACACCGGTCAACACGCACTCCCCCAATGCCGCTCATTTGTAAGGTCATGCCAAGGGGATTTGTCCATGCGTACGAGTATTATTCCTGTGCAGAAAGCCTACATCATGATCACTGACTGTGGCAGCACGGTGCAATAAGTGGCCAATTGGTGCACTGCGTTGCACGTGTGCCTGTTTTGCTTGAAAGCATGCGCCTACGGCGTCTCTTAGCACGCAATCATGTTGCTTCATACTCTGTCATTGATTTTCGTTGTTTTGTTTCCTCTCTTGATTTTTTTTTCATCAATTGCGGATTCAATAACCTTAAAAGTGATCTCCTAATCAAACTTTTTATTAGTAAAACTAATAATTCAAATACATATAAACCATTTGACCCCATTAAAATCACAAAAACATCAAAAAATTGAAAAACTTATATATTTGAAAGTCAAGGTTATCATCAAATTTTTCCGAAACATCCCATCTCTTCCAGTTAACAATTACTTGGAACATCAATGCCTAGATATTTGGTCAAAATTTTAGTTATGATTTAAGTGAATCAATTAATTTCACCTTTCAAAATTTGATTAGGAATTGCCAATTTGTTATACTTTAATCTCTTAGCTGAATTGTTAAAGAGTTATGACTACTACTCATGTTAGAGGTATGCTAGCTTTAAAAAATGCACCAAATAGCATTTTACTGATGAGTACTGGGACAATTCTTGCATGGACATCATGGATCCTATATTTAACTTTAATGATGCATCTAATAATAACAACAGAAAGTAGAGTAAGAAACTGACAAAATTCAAGAACTAGGAAGAATCTATCACACAATGACAAATGGAAGTAAAAACAAAATTAGTGAGTGAACGGATATCTGTTATTGCCCTGACAGAGTTAAATGTCTTATAAACCAAGTCAATGCAAACTATTAAAATGGATTAAAGCTAAATAATTAGACTGAGAACTATAGTAGATAAATAATAAACATTTGCAAAATTATACCTTCATCCAAGTAGAACAAACTCCTTTATGAATCCTTCCAGATGGTGTTGGTCCATACACTAGAGCACATGTCACATGAATTCTAGAAAGGAACATCCTGGGAAATACAAAATCCATCAAATTGCTTGTTCACACAAGCGTAACCAAACAAGAAAGGATATACAACATAATATATACCTTGGAGAAGAAGAAATTGAATAAAAGCGATGCTGCAATCGTGGAGAAATTGCTGCAAAGAAAACACCAAGTGGTGGCTTAGCAGAAGGGAACTCTTTTAAAACTTCAAGGAGGCTCCTTTGACAAGTAACTATCCATTGAGAATATTCATCCTGCAGAGAACGCAACTAACTGCCAATGTAAAAAGCCTATTATTAGCAACAACTATTCATAGCAAAGCTAATGTCAAACCTTTCCAGCAGGAGAAGCTAGAAATTTCAATCGTTCAGCTTCACTTGGTTCAGAAGCATAAGCAGCTAAAGCAGATAAGGCAGCCTGTTCAATTACAAATGCAGCTAATATATAAATAATTTGTTAGAAAAACAAAATGTCAATGCCAGCAAATTTCCAATAGAAAAAACCTTTTTTGGCGAACTCAATAGATCAGCATATCGGGTCAGTGCAGTTCTCAATGTGCATGGAGATGGGAATGGAGGAGGTAAGGCACCACCATTAAGTGGTGTCCCATCTTCTTTGTCAGCATGAATGGAAAATAAAGTATCTGGTGAGTAACCCAATAATTTTTCTGCTTCCTCCACATTTTCCAAACAGTTTTCAGCAAACACCCCAACATGATCTCCTGTCTCATACCTGGCCATCAAATATAGTAAAGAAAACATCAATGAAGGCTTATTCAAAAAGAAGACACATGAACTATGGAGCTGGCATTTCTAAATCAGTAACAGTTGCATTTTGGCTTAAAAAAAAACTAGCAAAACAAAACTTTGAATCATTTTCTATCATATTCATGCCTTTCTCTCTTTCTTCCGTCAATCTCTCTCCATCTAACCCCAATCTCTCCTTTCCACATCACCTGATCTCTCCTCCAGATCACCCTGCCCATCTCACATATCCAGATTCTCTCTCCTGATCCCACGCTCTCTCTAACCAATTCTGGTTCTCACTCCTCCCTTTTCCATCATATTTCTCTCATCTATAATCCTAAAACACTCCCCCACCACTTGTCCTGCTTGATAATATACCACCACAATCCCAGAACTGAAAAATAGGAGGACAGAGAGAGCAAAGTGACAGGAAACAGAAGCATTGTCACAACCGTTATCTCTATTGTCACCACCGTTATCAGCACCAAATTATTGAGGAACTTGAGAAGATGAATTTTAATTCCTTACTCTAAAATTTTAGTATACATCCTATTTTATAGATGAAAATACAACAAATAATTAAAAAAAACCAACAAATAACCAAAATAAATAACCTATCAAATAAAAAATATAAAATTGGAAAGACAAAACTTAATATTTTATGTGATTCAAATGTAAGTTATAAATATAAAAATATTCTATTACTCCTCAAGTTGGATTGAAAATATTGATTAACGTTAGCTTGAAACACAAATCTTCAAAATTCTTCCTTGATAAGCCTTCAATGATGATGGGTGATGTTTGAAGATACATTGATAGATATAGTAACTTAATTACTCATGTCTTCTCTTTTATGAAATCACAATTAATTTTCACATGCTTCATCAGATTTGGATTCTTTGTGATATTAATAAATTATAGATTTTAGCATACTATTTTCGTAGGTTCTTCAATCATAATCCTCAATTCTTTTAGAAAACTTCTCAATCACATATCTTTACACATATCATGCATCATTCCTTTGCTACAGCTTGTACATTGCTTTTCAACTAACAAAATATTTCTTACTTCACCATGTGACTACATTTTCTAAAGCATACGTGTCACAGACAAAAGTTGATCTTTCTCCTTTTACCAATCCAACCCAATCAGTATTATTATATATCTTAATATCTTTATAGAGATTTTTTGAGATGCTAGCTCCCTCCTAATGCCAATGTTTAAGTAACTTGGGATCCTATAAACCTCTTTCAAGTGTTTTTCGTTTGGATTATTCATGAACTAATGCACATACTAACAAAGAAACAAATATTAAGTTTTGTGTGAGACAAATATATGAATTTTCTTATAAGTCACTGATATCAACCTTTATCAACCAAAGAATTAACTTCTTTGATTCCTAGTTTAGTTATTGCGTCCACAGGGTTCTTGCATTTTAGCATTTATGTTTCTATCAGAAGATCCAAAACATATTTTCTTTAAGACACTAAAACTCCTATTTCTAATCAAGTTATTTCGATATTTAGAAAGTATGTGAAGCTTCCTCGAGTCTTCAATTTCAAGCTCTTTGTCAAGAAAGACTCATAAGAATATCGATCTCTTATAATTATCTGTTTAAATAATATCATCTACATATAATAGAAATAGCAATCCTCCCTTCAGACAAGTGTTTCATAAAGAGACTGTAATTTGTCTGACAATGTAAATATCTATACTATTTGATAACCCTTATAAATCTATCAAACTAAACCCGTAAGGGATTACTTAAGTTCTATTTTTTTAGCTTACAGACTTTGTTGAAGGTGACTTATATCTCAAATTCAAGAGGAATACACATATATACTTCTTCAACTAAGATTCCATTGAGAAAAGCATTCTTGACATCTAATTGGTGGGATGACAATCCAAATTTATAGCAAGAGATAAGAAAACACAAATTGTGTTCAATTTTGCTACCAAAGCAAAGGTTTTTTCACAATTGATTTCATAGAATTGTGTGAACCATCAGCACGAGTTGAGCCATGAATTGATCAACACTTCCATCTTCTTTGCATTCAATCGTGAAGATTTATTTGCAACTAACAATATGCTTTCCAAGTGATAATTATATATTTCATTCTTCTCTAGTACATGAATTTCTTATTCAAAAGGAACTTTTCATTCCAATATTATGAGAACTTGTATGAATTTAAAATCCATAAATAGTCCAAACTTGCTATAAGTATACTAAATTTATTAGGTAGACCGTTATATAATAAAAAGTTATAGAATAGGAATTTTGCGCATTCTCTAACACCTTTTCTTATTGCAATACATAAGTCACCATCTTTAAAAGCTTTAGGAGTAAGGAATTTTGCGCATTCTCTATCCCTTTTTGGTCATTTTCCTTTTAGAATAGGTGATAATTTTTTTTTTGTTCTTGAATTTAGAAGTATTGAAACATAGAGACTTGGGAGTTTGCTATTAAGACATGGTTAAATAGTGCTGATAAAAGAAGAGTTAGGTAACTTTAATAATTTAACTAGTAATTTAAGATATGGTTGGTGAGTAAGAATAGATGATGACCTAGTTTTTTAAGTGATTTAATGAGGCATGGAAATATGTAACATAATGATTCTATATCAAGATCCTAAAACCAGTATTTCTAAGTGAAGCAACTTTTTCACAGAATATCAAAAGGTAATATTGCTAGTTTTCAAGAATGTAATATCTATGAAATTATATAATTTTATTTTTTTTATAAGACCTAAGGAACTACCAACTTTCTTAAAAGTAATTTTTACTAGAAAAGGGACATACCCCAACTTCAATGCATTTAGCACACACAAGCACCCATAACATCAAGCACAAACGATAATAGATAATAACTCATGTGGATACCACTTACCACCCCATTGATGAAATCACATATGCATGCCACTTATTGCCAACAGTCTCCCCCCTTCCCAACAAAAATATTAGGTTTTGAACTACTTGTAGGACCTCAAGTGATACAAACTCTCTTAAAAGCAACTGTTAATAGAAATACATACCCTAGTCTTATAGTGCATTTAGCACAAACCCACAACATTTAAGAACATGGGGATGCTAAACAAGGACTAATATCATTGCCACTATCAGCCTCACTGACACAAAATAACATGGATGCAACTTACCCTCAGCATTTGTAATTGGGGAATAACATTTATACCTTTTTTATGAGAAGATTATCCTAAGAAAATGCACTTAATAACTCTATCATCAAGTCTTCCTTGGTGTTAGCTAAAGATGTGTACAAATGTAGAACATCTGAATATTCTAAAACAAATGGAAGAAATAAAGTGGATGGTTGAATACGTTTTGAGTGAAGTTTGCCATAAGATTTAAAAGTTTGACTCGAGAAGACACTCTATTAATGAGATAAATTGCAATATGGTTTACCTCCAGTATTTTTCATATATGTATAAAAAACATGAGAAATCGAATGACTTTTAGGAAATATTTTATCGTTTCTTTCAATTACACCATTTTATTGAAATGTGTCAATATAGGAACTTAGATAAATAATTTTGACTTAGTAATCACAAAAGATGGATGCGTACTATTTATTTACATTGTTTATCATCAAAATATGTATTTTGATTTGGAGTTGGGTTTGAATCATGTTATTAAATGTTTTGTATATTAGACTTGCCACTATTTTTAATTGTATCAAGAAAACTCATGTAAATTTGTTGTGATCATTGTTGAGATTTGGTCATATTTTTGCCTTAGTTCCCACACGTCACTGTAAATTAATGAAAATAATTGTGATTCCTTGTAATATATGTTGGGGAAAGAATTTCAAATGTATTTTATAATTGACAATTTTTATATGGAAACTTATTCAACTTTTTATTATTAAGAAGAGATGAGAAAAGTTTCTTGAGGTACATTAAATATGGATGTCATAACCTATAGTGTCACAATATTGTCAATCAAATATTGTGATTTTTTCTTTTAGAAGAATTAGGTGCCTCAAGTAGATAGAATCCTAAACACTCTTTAGCATTATGAATCATCATCCTTAAATTCAAGACCTAAATTTCACAAGAATTTAGAAAAAATTTAATGACAATTTTGATCCTTAATGAAATTAGTGACAAATAATAAATTAAAATTTAATTAAGACACTAAAATGATGCAGTTAAATTTTAGGTATTTTGAAATCTTTATTAGTCCGATACAATAACTTTGAAAAGTGATTCGTTTGATATACAGACTATTATATTCTTACAACAATGGCTAAAATTTGTTAGGATTTCTTTATCTTCAATCATGTGGCATGATACTATTGAATCCACAATCCATAAATTCAAATTACATTTGCTAATACTCAAAACATTGATGAAATTACAAATTTTTAGCCATAACCCAATTTTAATGGTAAAAGCGACTGCTTCTTTGATTAGTCATTTCAAAATCTCCAGTTGCTCCATATTAAATCCATTAAGCTCAACTGGTACAAAACTTTTTTCACTAGTAACAATGTTACCACAACTCTCGCTAATTTGTTGGTTTGAGGGCTTCCAATCCGTTGGCTTTCTATGAATTTTCCAGCATGTGTCTTTGACCATACTTTCGACAACGCTTACAACATGGTCATTCTCTCATCTGCCTAATGTCATTACTACGGTTCTGAGACCCATGAATTGGTAAGGCCTAAGATGCAACAATTTGAGTCTCCAACATAACTTTATTTCTACTTTTTTCTCTCCAAACTTCATAAAAGGCTTCTAAGATATTGAATTAAGATCCTATGTCCTTAACCTTTATCAAAGCTTTTGTTGAGCCCAAATAGAAATATACACAATATTTTTTTCTATAATTTGTTTGTACTTAATCTCATTTTCACGACAATTACATTAATATTTTTTTACAAAAGTTTAATGTAACGAACTTATGGTGTGTTGAAGTCATGTGGAATACTTTATATCTCAAACAACTTCAAAATATTCGCTTTGTTTGAATACATTTCTTTTATTGTTTTCCAAATTTCTCTTATTATTCTACAAAGAAAAAATATTTTCTCCTATCTCATTGGCCCTAGTATTAATCAATAATAACATAAATATATATATTTTTTTTTCATCCAATTTTTAAACTTTGGGTCATCTGCCTTTGTAGGACCACTTCATCGAACAAGCAATCATGCTTCCCTTTGCCACATATCATCATTGATTGGAACCATTGGAGTTAATTATTCTCATTGAGTTGTCCTATAATAAAGATTTGATTTCCTACTGACATTCTACTAGTGTTAGAGACTATGTTTTTGCGATCAGAAATGACTTTGAATGTGAAAGAAGAAATGAGTCTCCTGGTTCCCACCCTGTATTTTGTAAAAATTCTTATCTTTTATTTATACGAGGAGACAAAAGTGTGTTGAAGCTACCAAAGATCCAAAAAGATGGTGCTAATTATCGAGAGAGCAAGGATCTACACCAAATACTCTTTTAGGGAATAAAGACAAGCGAAAAGAGCATGATCTCAATCAACGCCTTAGGGTTCTAGCCTCAAATCATCCCAGAGATGTCTTGCAATTTGTTGGGTTGTGACCAACAAAGACATGACCAAAGGCCAAGTTTGTGGCTGGCAAGCTAGAAAGCGAAGGAATGGCCAATATCATCCTCTATGAAGGACAATTGAAGCTAAAGAAGCAACCTCAGAAGCTTGCAACGAGACAAGATGGATAGAAGCAATCTCACAAGCCTTAAGACAAGATAGGACAATTTGTTTTATATGTTTTATGGTCATTTACTTCTTCCAAATTATCAAACAAGTATTAAACTTTAAAATGACCAAAACAACCATAAAATGCCAAAAAAATCCTTAAAACATCCTTAGTGCTTCATAACTATTTCCAAAGTAATAAAAATTGTTGGAGACACATTCATGAGTTCTATATCTCATCAGATTTACCAAAGTTTACTTGAATAACAAAATAACCAAAACATGTAATAGAAACTAAATATAAAAATCTCTTATAGTCTCCAGAATTAACCCAACAGCACACAAAATTGTTCTGAACACTTTTATGAGCCCCCAATCTCTAGCAAATCACAAGATGCCTTCAAGTTGTAAATGGACAAAAATATTCCTTACTAAAAACCAATCAAATTCGAGCAAAACATATCCAAATTCCCTAAAGTATTCATATTTTAGGGCAATAAAAGGTTATTAGAACACTTTCATGGACTTTCCAAAACTTGAAATTACCAAAATGTCATTCAAACTAGAAAAATACAAAATGTCCCAATCGATGATATTTCATGAAAATCCTCTAAAATTTCAAGAATTGCTCCATGAATCATATCAACTGCTAGGTATCACCTTTATCAATTATGAACCTCTCAAAATAATGAAACAATTTTTAGAGATGCAAATGACAAGAGCACTCTTGGGAGGTAAATATCTGGGGTAATATTTTCAAACCTCCCAAAATTATTCTAAAAGATGAATTTGATGAAAACATTCTTTTCACAACCCCTTATGGCACTCAAAATTATATAAGCATAATTAAGGTTGAAATCAAAATTCCCAAATGCCACGAAACTGCACAAATGCCCCAATTGGCTTCATTAAGCTCTCGACTAACTCAATTAGCTCCCCCTTAAGATTATCTAGCCTTCAAGTTTCCTTGACTTGTATGGTTCGCCCTAAAGCATTCACAAATTAATCTTTTGTTGTTTGACCTTAAAGGAGTTACATTTTATAGATTAGAGTTTTGGTTCACTTAACCCTTACGATCCTATTGAAGGTTCTTAAAATAATAAACTTTAGATATGCTTGAACTTGTGCATCCACCCAAGTAAATCTAATACTTACAAATCTCTAATCCAAAACTATTTACTAACATCCCAATCAAGATCATGCCAAAACATTAGATTTATTAAAAACAACAATTCAAAAGAATTAAACAATTCGAAATATATGTTTGTGAACGTCATTTGTCATTAACATTGTGGTTATGACATATCCTATGGATGTATAGTATTTAGCTATATTGGATAGTGATAGTCATCAATCTATATTTGAAATTAACCTGTTAAAGTAAACATCTTAAATCCTATGTCAATTAAAGAACTCCTAATTCAACTCCACACCTAAATTAGCTATTCTAGAAACTTCCTTAACAAAGAGTGCATGACTCATAACAAGAAGATCATTAATTCATTGTCAAGAATTTGTAACATTCAAATAATAATTACACAACCATATTGGTCCAAAGAAGCAGAAAAAATAGAATCTTAATTAGGTAAATTCTCCAAATCAACTCTCATGTGCATCCCAAAATTGCAATTGTACTACTTAAGCCATTGATTAAAGGTATCATGCAATATGACCACAGTGTTGTTTTGGTTTGCATGCATTTCTAGTTATTGTAATGCTTTTCCTAGTTTATGATTTTACGATTTTAATTTATGCTTTTCAGGAAATCTAAGATTATTATGTGCATTTTATACATCCCAATCCCTAATCCCAAATCATAATTGTATGTGCAAGAATACCCATTAGTAGTCTTTCTTTTCATATTTAGTGTTGGATAGGAATACATACCAAGTGATTCTAAGTAGTTTCAATGTCAACAACAAAAGCATACTATTTGGGATAATTCACGTAGTAAAACTAATAAGGAAACATTGAACGCACTTGACCATGCAAAAGCATGCGAGATATGTATTTTTGCACACATGTCTAATATTATGAATGACCAATAGCATGCCAACAATAGAAAATGAATGCATGTGCTTTGTGATTGAAATTATAGAATTTTGTGGTGCATGTTCAAAAACTATTGTGAAAGTGATTTATCGTAGCCAAAAAGAGATTTTTGATTGTTGCTTTTTGAAGAAGAACAATGATTGAGACTACAATAAACATGAATTAACATTAATTAAAAATTCATTAAAATTTAAAAACATAACTTTAGAATTATTTGTATAGTTTGGGGGCATATTCTATAATTATAATACACATTTATTATGTGTATTTGACTTCCTTGTTGCATTAGAGTTTATTTGATAGATAATAACCACATTTTTTAATTTGAATGATAAGGTTCTTCAGACTCATTGAGCATCATGATGCCTCTTATTTTCAGAGAATAATTAATAACAAATACTTGTATATAATAAAAGTGACAAAACCTTAAGAAAAAGCCCTAGTCATACAGTGAAAATGTAGAATTACTTAAATTCAGACAATCCTAATCTGTTATGTTCAATAGTGCAACAAATATCAGCTTCACAGTTGCAAACAATTTGAATTTATATAGAAGTTTAAAAATCTTCTAGGCTGCATAGACACTGCAATGCAAATTTTCTTCACAATATAATTAATATGGACTCCTAAGCGGAACTTTGAACAAGAGATCAATCATCACAACGGTCAATAGGCATAGCAATTAAGCAATACTTCCGTACTACAAATTATGGATAAGAGTAATGTAAATGGGATCAAGCACAAGTGATCACGTTTATCCTGGTTGATTACTGGGGTGCTACAGAGAATGCTCATCCACAGCTAGAAGTATGGGAAGTTGAACAAAACAAGAGAGCAAGCCTATAAACAACTTACGAAAGGCCTGTGCCAGTAATGTCAAACTCAAGATGAATACAAGAACGATCAGACGCTGGAGTATGAAGCTCCCTTCTAACAGCCACATTTACCCTGCAGTGATGAATGCATTTGCCTGGTGAAGGTGGGTCAACAAAGAAAGACAAGCCCAGTTCCCATGAAAAGAAACCTCTGGTAAGATCTTAATTCCCTGATACCTGCATGGATGGCTAATGTCATAAACAGAACTACCATTTGCAAGATTCCATGTCCTCTCCTTAGGAGATGCATCTGCAGGATCAATGAAAACAACGCGGTATTCGGGCACTGCAACTGTATATGTACCTCCAGTTGCTAAATCTTCTTCATCCCAAAGTAGCTTATCTAACTCTGGCCAAAGCTGTTCTTTCCTACAAAAACAATACGAAGGCATTAGAAGCTATAGGAATAACAAAACTATCCCTTTAACACCAGCATGATTATTTCCTTACCATCCAGTAAAATCATCTTCAATACATTGATCATCATCTCCAAGGCCAACTTGAATGAGTCTCTTACCACCTACACCACCAAATAAAGAGAATCTATGGAAGGAATTAAATTATTCAAAAAAGCTTAATGTGAAAGTGTATTACCAACCTAAGGTGAGCATAGTCTAAGGCCATAGAGTTAACATATAATGCACTAAGAATTTCTCATTTGCCTATAACTGTAACTATACTTGCTCAAAACAGCAAAGAACTTTTTTTTTTTTTTGACACAAAGGTATATTATATATAATTGTAACAAAATAGAGAACTAAAATAATAATTCTAAATCCCACATGGTTGGCTATATGAAGCCTAAATTTCTTAATGATCCATCAAAATACACTACAAGATCATAACTAACAATAATGCAGAAGGTAGCATACAGCAAAGAAAATTTTCAGACACAAAGGTAGATCATAGAGAACTTTAAGATAATAAATATGTATAACTATAACAATAATTTTAAATCCTATCAAGAAAGATCAGTTATATTAATCCAAACATTCTTTAATGATCCATCAATTTACAATATAACATTAAAACTCAACTTTAAGGATGCAATGTACTTGTTGCCTTCCTCCAAAATGAGAGTATGTCACTAAATAAAGCAAAAGACACAGACTTACGGTTAAGCCTTGATGCTGTTAAATAGTTACAAGGAAAGTTTTGGTCAATTTCAAAGGAGCACTAATGAACATTATTTTATAATCTCTTAAGAATTACATCATAATGTCATTTTCAAAAAAAAAAGTGAAAATATTCTTTGGCCACCAAAAACTTCTCCACTAACCTTTTAACAAATGCAAAGCCTCCTCCATTGATGACCTTCATGACATATAACAAAATCGATTCAAAATATGCTATTGTTTTTTGTTATTGTGTAGTGCCATATTTGTTATAAAAAACAACAAACATAATGATCTTCAATTTATCTACCATCTTCCTCTTACCATAAATTTTCTAGATGTAAAGTAGTTATCATTCAAGCTCTATATTTTTGCAATTCACCTTATTGAAAACATAGCTCACCTAGATTTTCCTAGCAGATAGAACATCTTCTATATTGTTCAAAGTTTGTAGGTTCACCTACTTCAATGCATTCCGACAAGCTAAATTGAAACAAGAAAGATTTTAGTCAAATAATTCACATCCATTGATCATCAAAATTGATCGGTTTTGATCATATATCTCAATAGCATCAACCTCATGGAAACTATTTGACATAGAACCAATATAGGATTTATGATGTTAAAATAAACACAAGAAAGAAAAAGAAAAGAATAAACAACCAAGATGAAGAAAGAGAAGATGTTATACACACACACAATGAACTTTAAGCCAAGTTAAACATCATCCTGACTACCTGACAGAAAGAAGCTACAATGCAAAACCAATTTGGTAAGAACAGGACTAAACAACCCAGATCAACTTGACTGTAAAATGGTTACATGTTTAGTTTGATTAACATCCTTGTCTTGAAGCCAATTCAGACAATAAAATTCTAATGAATTGTTAAAAGCATTGGAATGGCTTATACTGTTTGATAGCGATTTGTTATTATCCAACCTAAAATCCACTAAAGTCATAACAAATGTGATAAGATTGGCTCTATCTTATCTTTGATCATCTATAATTCTGTTTTCAATATATATCTATGTTGTTTCACTGTTTTTTCAACAATCTTGTATATTCTATTTTTTTTACAATCTTTAAGTTGAAATGCATGGCCAAACCAATTCCTTAACTGGTTTGGTTTTTAAAACATTGTGCAAACCATAGAATGCACTCAAAACACCACAAGGAGTAATCATTCACCTAAGAATTATAACAGCTTTGAAGTAAGAATTTAAAATAGATGCTAATTATGAGATCGAAATACAAACAAAAAAAAGTTCTAGAAATATGTTATGGACGTAGAATTAAATTAAAATGCCATATACACCATATCAACTGCCACACATACTGATCCACAGTATTTTTGCATATAAATTAGAGCATCACCGCATATTCTATCATAAAAAGCACAAGATCCACAAGAAAGAACATAGCTCATCATCTAAATATTAAATACCTTGCTCAGCTAGGATGTCATCCACAACCTTAGCAACCTGTTTATTCCCAAAGAACAATTTATAAAGAAGTCAGCCTCGGTATTTACCCTAACATAAAAAAGGCATGCATAAAAGGCTGTAATCTTGCAAAAACCTTATTAAAATGCTCGTACTGCCGGTTGCCCAGTCCAAATACGGCATACGTGAGACAATCTAACCAAACACCCCTCTCTTTGCCCTAAATTCAGAAAAACCGGAACCTTATTCCTCTTGATCCTCGTTAAAAATTTTGAAAAAGAAAGCTAAAAAAATTCACAACCTCTGTGAACCATTTGTAGAACCTCGCAGCATTATCAGTTGGTTCACCGTCGCCATACCTAGAATACCAATTAAAGTCAGTATAATGTTAACTTAGTGAACAGCAGAGTAAAAAATGTCCCATCATTCAGCTCACGTTGCCAGGAAGAACAAGACTAGAGTTTCTTTCTTCAACTTCTCTTCATACTCGTCGTCATCAATAGCATATTCATCCTGCGAAAAATTGAAAATTCGGAAATCATCGATCAAGCATCATCCATGAATTAAAAGACCAAACCGAAAAGAAAAGATTATTTACCAGATCAACAACTTTAAACCTGGCCTTGTCATACCGAGCCTTAGCCTCCTCCGCCAAAGACTGTAAAAGGCAGGTACTTTATGTTCGAACAACCAAAAAGGGTCAAAACAAGAACAACATCGAGATCCAATACCGAACCTTCGCAAACCCCTCGGCAGTACCAGTCTGCGTTCCAAAGAAGATGGTGACCTTCTTTTTTCCATCATCCACCTCCTGCTCCAACGCCTCTCTTATTGCCACAGACCTCGTGGGCTCCGCCTTGCCGTTATACTTCTGACCAGCCGACCGGCGCCATAGAAGCAACACGACGCAGCCCACAAGAACTGCCACTGAGGTCGCCAGCAATGTCAACAGCTCCTGATTCCCGAAAATTGAGTCCCCCGACACAGCCCCCTCTCCATTTCTCTTTCCCGTGAGAATCGCGAAGAGCATATCCAGCGGCGACGGCTTTATCGATTCCGATTGCATCTTTACTACGCTAGATCGCCGGTGAACGACCCTACGCACTCTCTCTCTCTCTCTCTCTCTCCCTCCTCTCCCTGCGATTTTTGGTGAGAGAGAGAGAGTATGTGAACCCCGTGGCGTAAATTGTATATTACAGATTGCGTAGCAAACTATCACTTCCGCATGGCGTATCTGTAGCCGCAATATCGCGACAGCGTTGAGGGCTCTGAGGGAAGAAGAACGATGGTGCCCGCTGGCGGCTGGCCAAAGGCCACTGGAACGGCTACATTAATTACTTGGGAAGCAATACCAACCAATCGCCACCAGTCAACTGCAATGATTTGACGTTTCGCATGTGCCGCTCATTATACCAACTCTCACCTTCTTCGTACAGATTTGAATCAGTTTGTTCCCATCATAACTCATAAATCTTACACAAAATCTATCATAAAATTCTAAAAAATAAAAATTATTATCATGTATCCATAACTATTATATTTTTATTTTACAAAAATTTCAAAAACATATTTTAATTATAACTTACAAAATATCTCGATATTTTCATTACACAACTATCGATAATAGCCCCCAAAAAACAGGCCTCTATTGTCTTTTTTTTTTTTTGGAGCACCAACATGAATTCTTGCTATAGAAGTACTATTATTAAAAAATTAAAATGATGTTATAAAAAAAATTAACATCAGAAAAAAATAAAAAGTGAAATTTAAATTATAATTTTTTATGATTTAAAATTAAAAAAAGGAAAAGACAACTTTTTAAGTACTTAAAGATTAGAAAATAGGTTTTAAAAAACGATTTTTAAAATGAGTTTTGGATAAAATGTTTTATTCAAAATGAAAAACGTTTGGTATGAAAATATTTGATAACCATTGAGTTTGAAATGAAATAGTTTTAAAAATAGGATTTAAGACGTTGTTTACAAACAGGGCCCAGAATTTGCGCCAGCCCTCTTCCCTTGCCATTTTGCCACTAAACCTATATGAGTTGGTCTTGACAAATGTTTTAATTAAAATAGCGGTCGAGAAGACGATAAAATATTCTGTTAAAATTATGCTTAATAGAAAATATTATAAAGTTTATAAATATCAATTATTTTAATTAATTGATTTTTTTGTACTACATGGTATATGAAGAGAGTGAAAGTTATTATAAATTTCACTTATTTCAAATATATTGTAACAAATTGATGATTAAGAGATAAAAATATATGATTATAATATATTAATATTTAATAAAAAATAATTGATTCATAATCTTTTGAACAGAATATATGTGTAAAAGTAAAAATATTTTTGTTTTGGGTATAATATAAAATTAAAATATGATAATTATAAAAATTAAATAATAATTTAATTTTTATTTCTTTTAATTTAATGGTGGATTCTATATGGTCATACACTAATGATCAAAAAGACAGCTCGTGAAATAAAATTTAAAATATTATGATCATAAAATATGAGATAAATTATGACTTTTAAGAAAATATAATATCATCTTTTGAAAAACTTTTTATATTAATTAAAATATATAATTTAATTATGGTAATAATAATGAATGATCAACACATGTTCAAATTATTATAAATAGAAATGGATTATTAAGATATCTACAAAAGAGAAAAATAAATTATATTTTTTTGCAAAAACAACAAGACAAATATAAGAGTATCAATTATACAAAAAAAATTAATATGAATACTTTAAAATTATTCTTTAAAGTTTTTATTTAGTTTTAAAAACTTATTTAAAAAACATGATATAATAAATAAATCAAGATTTTCTAAGTAATTTGATCTCAAACATTAAATTTATGTCAACACCTCATCACCAAAAACAAGTCTTATAATATCAAAAATCTTTTGCAAAAAAAAAAACATAGAAAAAGACATCACATTAAGACAAAAAGACCATATTATATTTTGGCTCCGGTGTGGTAATCGAAACTATATTATATTTTGTTGCTAGAACACTGTGTCAGACAATTGGGTATAATTATAGACTATATTACGATATAAAATATCATTAGAAGATATGATGATTTGCCTCTTAGAAGATTATTACTATCTATCTTTAGGCTAGTATAATGGATGGGTGTGAGTGTGTGGCTTATGCCAACGACATTATAACTAGCTTACCTTCAAGTTTATTGGGAGATAGTGCGATTTCTAAAATCATACTGGTGAGAATTAATATGATGATCGTCAATTAATATGTTTACAAGTGGAAGCCTGCTCATTGGATATAGTCAAATGAGTATTGATACAGACATAATGTGATATACAAGTAGAGGTAACTATTAAAGAAAAATATAACTAAAATTAAGTTAAGAAATACATCGAGAAAAAGAAAATTTAATAAATAATTACAAAAAATTGTATAAGAAAATAAAAATACAAATAAATCGTATTAGTTGTTTTTTTATAACTATTATTTCGACTTAATATAATTGTTATTTCTTTCTTATATCATTTGTTATTTTGTTTATAGTTTTGTTATTCTTTACATTTATTGTATTATATTGCATTGTTATTTATTATTTATCAACTGAGATTTTTTAGCTCCATTCTCTATACTTACATTATAAGTTAGGTAAGTTCACAACATAAAGATAAAGTGACATAACAGCATCTAACATTAACTCACAAACACACATTACTTAATGAAGTACAAGTTCTATAAGTCCATTTTTAAAAAATTTGATCGAAATTTACTTTTAAAAATGCTTGCAATTTTTTGTTTATTTTAATGTCTATCATTGTCTGTCATTATTGGCCATCATCACCAATATAACCAAAGTCAATGATGATAGATTTTTCTATGAAATATGTTTGGATGAAAAGGGCAAAAAAATGAAGATAACTATAGAGAAAATAAAACATTATGGTCGACTTTTATGGTTGCAAATATGACCAATTGAACTAAGATTTGGCTCGAGCACGACTCTGAGTTCGAATATGTTTGATACAATGCCAATGATTGTGTATTTGTGAACTAACACAAGATGCTCCTACATTAGTTATGTTTTTAACATTTATTTGCAACATAATGTAAATTTAAGACGTTGTTTGGTATGAAAATATTTGATAACCATTGAGTTTGAAATGAAATAGTTTTAAAAATAGGATTTAAGACGTTGTTTACAAACAGGGCCCAGAATTTGCGCCAGCCCTCTTCCCTTGCCATTTTGCCACTAAACCTATATGAGTTGGTCTTGACAAATGTTTTAATTAAAATAGCGGTCGAGAAGACGATAAAATATTCTGTTAAAATTATGCTTAATAGAAAATATTATAAAGTTTATAAATATCAATTATTTTAATTAATTGATTTTTTTGTACTACATGGTATATGAAGAGAGTGAAAGTTATTATAAATTTCACTTATTTCAAATATATTGTAACAAATTGATGATTAAGAGATAAAAATATATGATTATAATATATTAATATTTAATAAAAAATAATTGATTCATAATCTTTTGAACAGAATATATGTGTAAAAGTAAAAATATTTTTGTTTTGGGTATAATATAAAATTAAAATATGATAATTATAAAAATTAAATAATAATTTAATTTTTATTTCTTTTAATTTAATGGTGGATTCTATATGGTCATACACTAATGATCAAAAAGACAGCTCGTGAAATAAAATTTAAAATATTATGATCATAAAATATGAGATAAATTATGACTTTTAAGAAAATATAATATCATCTTTTGAAAAACTTTTTATATTAATTAAAATATATAATTTAATTATGGTAATAATAATGAATGATCAACACATGTTCAAATTATTATAAATAGAAATGGATTATTAAGATATCTACAAAAGAGAAAAATAAATTATATTTTTTTGCAAAAACAACAAGACAAATATAAGAGTATCAATTATACAAAAAAAATTAATATGAATACTTTTAAATTATTCTTTAAAGTTTTTATTTAGTTTTAAAAACTTATTTAAAAAACATGATATAATAAATAAATCAAGATTTTCTAAGTAATTTGATCTCAAACATTAAATTTATGTCGACACCTCATCACCAAAAACAAGTCTTATAATATCAAAAATCTTTTGCAAAAAAAAAAACATAGAAAAAGACATCACATTAAGACAAAAAGACCATATTATATTTTGGCTCCGGTGTGGTAATCGAAACTATATTATATTTTGTTGCTAGAGCACTGTGTCAGACAATTGGGTATAATTATAGACTATATTACGATATAAAATATCATTAGATGATATGATGATTTGCCTCTTAGAAGATTATTACTATCTATCTTTAGGCTAGTATAATGGATGGGTGTGAGTGTGTGGCTTATGCCAACGACATTATAACTAGCTTACCTTCAAGTTTATTGGGAGATAGTGCGATTTCTAAAATCATACTGGTGAGAATTAATATGATGATCGTCAATTAATATGTTTACAAGTGGAAGCCTGCTCATTGGATATAGTCAAATGAGTATTGATAGAGACATAATGTGATATACAAGTAGAGGTAACTATTAAAGAAAAATATAACTAAAATTAAGTTAAGAAATACATCGAGAAAAAGAAAATTTAATAAATAATTACAAAAAATTGTATAAGAAAATAAAAATACAAATAAATCGTATTAGTTGTTTTTTTATAACTATTATTTCGACTTAATATAATTGTTATTTCTTTCTTATATCATTTGTTATTTTGTTTATAGTTTTGTTATTCTTTACATTTATTGTATTATATTGCATTGTTATTTATTATTTATCAACTGAGATTTTTTAGCTCCATTCTCTATACTTACATTATAAGTTAGGTAAGTTCACAACATAAAGATAAAGTGACATAACAGCATCTAACATTAACTCACAAACACACATTACTTAATGAAGTACAAGTTCTATAAGTCCATTTTTAAAAAATTTGATCGAAATTTACTTTTAAAAATGCTTGCAATTTTTTGTTTATTTTAATGTCTATCATTGTCTGTCATTATTGGCCATCATCACCAATATAACCAAAGTCAATGATGATAGATTTTTCTATGAAATATGTTTGGATGAAAAGGGCAAAAAAATGAAGATAACTATAGAGAAAATAAAACATTATGGTCGACTTTTATGGTTGCAAATATGACCAATTGAACTAAGATTTGGCTCGAGCACGACTCTGAGTTCGAATATGTTTGATACAATGCCAATGATTGTGTATTTGTGAACTAACACAAGATGCTCCTACATTAGTTATGTTTTTAACATTTATTTGCAACATAATGTAAATTTAAGACGTTGTTTGGTATGAAAATATTTGATAACCATTGAGTTTGAAATGAAATAGTTTTAAAAATAGGATTTAAGACGTTGTTTACAAACAGGGCCCAGAATTTGCGCCAGCCCTCTTCCCTTGCCATTTTGCCACTAAACCTATATGAGTTGGTCTTGACAAATGTTTTAATTAAAATAGCGGTCGAGAAGACGATAAAATATTCTGTTAAAATTATGCTTAATAGAAAATATTATAAAGTTTATAAATATCAATTATTTTAATTAATTGATTTTTTTGTACTACATGGTATATGAAGAGAGTGAAAGTTATTATAAATTTCACTTATTTCAAATATATTGTAACAAATTGATGATTAAGAGATAAAAATATATGATTATAATATATTAATATTTAATAAAAAATAATTGATTCATAATCTTTTGAACAGAATATATGTGTAAAAGTAAAAATATTTTTGTTTTGGGTATAATATAAAATTAAAATATGATAATTATAAAAATTAAATAATAATTTAATTTTTATTTCTTTTAATTTAATGGTGGATTCTATATGGTCATACACTAATGATCAAAAAGACAGCTCGTGAAATAAAATTTAAAATATTATGATCATAAAATATGAGATAAATTATGACTTTTAAGAAAATATAATATCATCTTTTGAAAAACTTTTTATATTAATTAAAATATATAATTTAATTATGGTAATAATAATGAATGATCAACACATGTTCAAATTATTATAAATAGAAATGGATTATTAAGATATCTACAAAAGAGAAAAATAAATTATATTTTTTTGCAAAAACAACAAGACAAATATAAGAGTATCAATTATACAAAAAAAATTAATATGAATACTTTTAAATTATTCTTTAAAGTTTTTATTTAGTTTTAAAAACTTATTTAAAAAACATGATATAATAAATAAATCAAGATTTTCTAAGTAATTTGATCTCAAACATTAAATTTATGTCGACACCTCATCACCAAAAACAAGTCTTATAATATCAAAAATCTTTTGCAAAAAAAAAAAACATAGAAAAAGACATCACATTAAGACAAAAAGACCATATTATATTTTGGCTCCGGTGTGGTAATCGAAACTATATTATATTTTGTTGCTAGAGCACTGTGTCAGACAATTGGGTATAATTATAGACTATATTACGATATAAAATATCATTAGATGATATGATGATTTGCCTCTTAGAAGATTATTACTATCTATCTTTAGGCTAGTATAATGGATGGGTGTGAGTGTGTGGCTTATGCCAACGACATTATAACTAGCTTACCTTCAAGTTTATTGGGAGATAGTGCGATTTCTAAAATCATACTGGTGAGAATTAATATGATGATCGTCAATTAATATGTTTACAAGTGGAAGCCTGCTCATTGGATATAGTCAAATGAGTATTGATACAGACATAATGTGATATACAAGTAGAGGTAACTATTAAAGAAAAATATAACTAAAATTAAGTTAAGAAATACATCGAGAAAAAGAAAATTTAATAAATAATTACAAAAAATTGTATAAGAAAATAAAAATACAAATAAATCGTATTAGTTGTTTTTTTATAACTATTATTTCGACTTAATATAATTGTTATTTCTTTCTTATATCATTTGTTATTTTGTTTATAGTTTTGTTATTCTTTACATTTATTGTATTATATTGCATTGTTATTTATTATTTATCAACTGAGATTTTTTAGCTCCATTCTCTATACTTACATTATAAGTTAGGTAAGTTCACAACATAAAGATAAAGTGACATAACAGCATCTAACATTAACTCACAAACACACATTACTTAATGAAGTACAAGTTCTATAAGTCCATTTTTAAAAAATTTGATCGAAATTTACTTTTAAAAATGCTTGCAATTTTTTGTTTATTTTAATGTCTATCATTGTCTGTCATTATTGGCCATCATCACCAATATAACCAAAGTCAATGATGATAGATTTTTCTATGAAATATGTTTGGATGAAAAGGGCAAAAAAATGAAGATAACTATAGAGAAAATAAAACATTATGGTCGACTTTTATGGTTGCAAATATGACCAATTGAACTAAGATTTGGCTCGAGCACGACTCTGAGTTCGAATATGTTTGATACAATGCCAATGATTGTGTATTTGTGAACTAACACAAGATGCTCCTACATTAGTTATGTTTTTAACATTTATTTGCAACATAATGTAAATTTAAGACGTTGTTTGGTATGAAAATATTTGATAACCATTGAGTTTGAAATGAAATAGTTTTAAAAATAGGATTTAAGACGTTGTTTACAAACAGGGCCCAGAATTTGCGCCAGCCCTCTTCCCTTGCCATTTTGCCACTAAACCTATATGAGTTGGTCTTGACAAATGTTTTAATTAAAATAGCGGTCGAGAAGACGATAAAATATTCTGTTAAAATTATGCTTAATAGAAAATATTATAAAGTTTATAAATATCAATTATTTTAATTAATTGATTTTTTTGTACTACATGGTATATGAAGAGAGTGAAAGTTATTATAAATTTCACTTATTTCAAATATATTGTAACAAATTGATGATTAAGAGATAAAAATATATGATTATAATATATTAATATTTAATAAAAAATAATTGATTCATAATCTTTTGAACAGAATATATGTGTAAAAGTAAAAATATTTTTGTTTTGGGTATAATATAAAATTAAAATATGATAATTATAAAAATTAAATAATAATTTAATTTTTATTTCTTTTAATTTAATGGTGGATTCTATATGGTCATACACTAATGATCAAAAAGACAGCTCGTGAAATAAAATTTAAAATATTATGATCATAAAATATGAGATAAATTATGACTTTTAAGAAAATATAATATCATCTTTTGAAAAACTTTTTATATTAATTAAAATATATAATTTAATTATGGTAATAATAATGAATGATCAACACATGTTCAAATTATTATAAATAGAAATGGATTATTAAGATATCTACAAAAGAGAAAAATAAATTATATTTTTTTGCAAAAACAACAAGACAAATATAAGAGTATCAATTATACAAAAAAAATTAATATGAATACTTTTAAATTATTCTTTAAAGTTTTTATTTAGTTTTAAAAACTTATTTAAAAAACATGATATAATAAATAAATCAAGATTTTCTAAGTAATTTGATCTCAAACATTAAATTTATGTCAACACCTCATCACCAAAAACAAGTCTTATAATATCAAAAATCTTTTGCAAAAAAAAAAAACATAGAAAAAGACATCACATTAAGACAAAAAGACCATATTATATTTTGGCTCCGGTGTGGTAATCGAAACTATATTATATTTTGTTGCTAGAACACTGTGTCAGACAATTGGGTATAATTATAGACTATATTACGATATAAAATATCATTAGATGATATGATGATTTGCCTCTTAGAAGATTATTACTATCTATCTTTAGGCTAGTATAATGGATGGGTGTGAGTGTGTGGCTTATGCCAACGACATTATAACTAGCTTACCTTCAAGTTTATTGGGAGATAGTGCGATTTCTAAAATCATACTGGTGAGAATTAATATGATGATCGTCAATTAATATGTTTACAAGTGGAAGCCTGCTCATTGGATATAGTCAAATGAGTATTGATAGAGACATAATGTGATATACAAGTAGAGGTAACTATTAAAGAAAAATATAACTAAAATTAAGTTAAGAAATACATCGAGAAAAAGAAAATTTAATAAATAATTACAAAAAATTGTATAAGAAAATAAAAATACAAATAAATCGTATTAGTTGTTTTTTTATAACTATTATTTCGACTTAATATAATTGTTATTTCTTTCTTATATCATTTGTTATTTTGTTTATAGTTTTGTTATTCTTTACATTTATTGTATTATATTGCATTGTTATTTATTATTTATCAACTGAGATTTTTTAGCTCCATTCTCTATACTTACATTATAAGTTAGGTAAGTTCACAACATAAAGATAAAGTGACATAACAGCATCTAACATTAACTCACAAACACACATTACTTAATGAAGTACAAGTTCTATAAGTCCATTTTTAAAAAATTTGATCGAAATTTACTTTTAAAAATGCTTGCAATTTTTTGTTTATTTTAATGTCTATCATTGTCTGTCATTATTGGCCATCATCACCAATATAACCAAAGTCAATGATGATAGATTTTTCTATGAAATATGTTTGGATGAAAAGGGCAAAAAAATGAAGATAACTATAGAGAAAATAAAACATTATGGTCGACTTTTATGGTTGCAAATATGACCAATTGAACTAAGATTTGGCTCGAGCACGACTCTGAGTTCGAATATGTTTGATACAATGCCAATGATTGTGTATTTGTGAACTAACACAAGATGCTCCTACATTAGTTATGTTTTTAACATTTATTTGCAACATAATGTAAATTTAAGACGTTGTTTGGTATGAAAATATTTGATAACCATTGAGTTTGAAATGAAATAGTTTTAAAAATAGGATTTAAGACGTTGTTTACAAACAGGGCCCAGAATTTGCGCCAGCCCTCTTCCCTTGCCATTTTGCCACTAAACCTATATGAGTTGGTCTTGACAAATGTTTTAATTAAAATAGCGGTCGAGAAGACGATAAAATATTCTGTTAAAATTATGCTTAATAGAAAATATTATAAAGTTTATAAATATCAATTATTTTAATTAATTGATTTTTTTGTACTACATGGTATATGAAGAGAGTGAAAGTTATTATAAATTTCACTTATTTCAAATATATTGTAACAAATTGATGATTAAGAGATAAAAATATATGATTATAATATATTAATATTTAATAAAAAATAATTGATTCATAATCTTTTGAACAGAATATATGTGTAAAAGTAAAAATATTTTTGTTTTGGGTATAATATAAAATTAAAATATGATAATTATAAAAATTAAATAATAATTTAATTTTTATTTCTTTTAATTTAATGGTGGATTCTATATGGTCATACACTAATGATCAAAAAGACAGCTCGTGAAATAAAATTTAAAATATTATGATCATAAAATATGAGATAAATTATGACTTTTAAGAAAATATAATATCATCTTTTGAAAAACTTTTTATATTAATTAAAATATATAATTTAATTATGGTAATAATAATGAATGATCAACACATGTTCAAATTATTATAAATAGAAATGGATTATTAAGATATCTACAAAAGAGAAAAATAAATTATATTTTTTTGCAAAAACAACAAGACAAATATAAGAGTATCAATTATACAAAAAAAATTAATATGAATACTTTTAAATTATTCTTTAAAGTTTTTATTTAGTTTTAAAAACTTATTTAAAAAACATGATATAATAAATAAATCAAGATTTTCTAAGTAATTTGATCTCAAACATTAAATTTATGTCGACACCTCATCACCAAAAACAAGTCTTATAATATCAAAAATCTTTTGCAAAAAAAAAAACATAGAAAAAGACATCACATTAAGACAAAAAGACCATATTATATTTTGGCTCCGGTGTGGTAATCGAAACTATATTATATTTTGTTGCTAGAGCACTGTGTCAGACAATTGGGTATAATTATAGACTATATTACGATATAAAATATCATTAGATGATATGATGATTTGCCTCTTAGAAGATTATTACTATCTATCTTTAGGCTAGTATAATGGATGGGTGTGAGTGTGTGGCTTATGCCAACGACATTATAACTAGCTTACCTTCAAGTTTATTGGGAGATAGTGCGATTTCTAAAATCATACTGGTGAGAATTAATATGATGATCGTCAATTAATATGTTTACAAGTGGAAGCCTGCTCATTGGATATAGTCAAATGAGTATTGATAGAGACATAATGTGATATACAAGTAGAGGTAACTATTAAAGAAAAATATAACTAAAATTAAGTTAAGAAATACATCGAGAAAAAGAAAATTTAATAAATAATTACAAAAAATTGTATAAGAAAATAAAAATACAAATAAATCGTATTAGTTGTTTTTTTATAACTATTATTTCGACTTAATATAATTGTTATTTCTTTCTTATATCATTTGTTATTTTGTTTATAGTTTTGTTATTCTTTACATTTATTGTATTATATTGCATTGTTATTTATTATTTATCAACTGAGATTTTTTAGCTCCATTCTCTATACTTACATTATAAGTTAGGTAAGTTCACAACATAAAGATAAAGTGACATAACAGCATCTAACATTAACTCACAAACACACATTACTTAATGAAGTACAAGTTCTATAAGTCCATTTTTAAAAAATTTGATCGAAATTTACTTTTAAAAATGCTTGCAATTTTTTGTTTATTTTAATGTCTATCATTGTCTGTCATTATTGGCCATCATCACCAATATAACCAAAGTCAATGATGATAGATTTTTCTATGAAATATGTTTGGATGAAAAGGGCAAAAAAATGAAGATAACTATAGAGAAAATAAAACATTATGGTCGACTTTTATGGTTGCAAATATGACCAATTGAACTAAGATTTGGCTCGAGCACGACTCTGAGTTCGAATATGTTTGATACAATGCCAATGATTGTGTATTTGTGAACTAACACAAGATGCTCCTACATTAGTTATGTTTTTAACATTTATTTGCAACATAATGTAAATTTAAGACGTTGTTTGGTATGAAAATATTTGATAACCATTGAGTTTGAAATGAAATAGTTTTAAAAATAGGATTTAAGACGTTGTTTACAAACAGGGCCCAGAATTTGCGCCAGCCCTCTTCCCTTGCCATTTTGCCACTAAACCTATATGAGTTGGTCTTGACAAATGTTTTAATTAAAATAGCGGTCGAGAAGACGATAAAATATTCTGTTAAAATTATGCTTAATAGAAAATATTATAAAGTTTATAAATATCAATTATTTTAATTAATTGATTTTTTTGTACTACATGGTATATGAAGAGAGTGAAAGTTATTATAAATTTCACTTATTTCAAATATATTGTAACAAATTGATGATTAAGAGATAAAAATATATGATTATAATATATTAATATTTAATAAAAAATAATTGATTCATAATCTTTTGAACAGAATATATGTGTAAAAGTAAAAATATTTTTGTTTTGGGTATAATATAAAATTAAAATATGATAATTATAAAAATTAAATAATAATTTAATTTTTATTTCTTTTAATTTAATGGTGGATTCTATATGGTCATACACTAATGATCAAAAAGACAGCTCGTGAAATAAAATTTAAAATATTATGATCATAAAATATGAGATAAATTATGACTTTTAAGAAAATATAATATCATCTTTTGAAAAACTTTTTATATTAATTAAAATATATAATTTAATTATGGTAATAATAATGAATGATCAACACATGTTCAAATTATTATAAATAGAAATGGATTATTAAGATATCTACAAAAGAGAAAAATAAATTATATTTTTTTGCAAAAACAACAAGACAAATATAAGAGTATCAATTATACAAAAAAAATTAATATGAATACTTTTAAATTATTCTTTAAAGTTTTTATTTAGTTTTAAAAACTTATTTAAAAAACATGATATAATAAATAAATCAAGATTTTCTAAGTAATTTGATCTCAAACATTAAATTTATGTCAACACCTCATCACCAAAAACAAGTCTTATAATATCAAAAATCTTTTGCAAAAAAAAAAAACATAGAAAAAGACATCACATTAAGACAAAAAGACCATATTATATTTTGGCTCCGGTGTGGTAATCGAAACTATATTATATTTTGTTGCTAGAACACTGTGTCAGACAATTGGGTATAATTATAGACTATATTACGATATAAAATATCATTAGAAGATATGATGATTTGCCTCTTAGAAGATTATTACTATCTATCTTTAGGCTAGTATAATGGATGGGTGTGAGTGTGTGGCTTATGCCAACGACATTATAACTAGCTTACCTTCAAGTTTATTGGGAGATAGTGCGATTTCTAAAATCATACTGGTGAGAATTAATATGATGATCGTCAATTAATATGTTTACAAGTGGAAGCCTGCTCATTGGATATAGTCAAATGAGTATTGATACAGACATAATGTGATATACAAGTAGAGGTAACTATTAAAGAAAAATATAACTAAAATTAAGTTAAGAAATACATCGAGAAAAAGAAAATTTAATAAATAATTACAAAAAATTGTATAAGAAAATAAAAATACAAATAAATCGTATTAGTTGTTTTTTTATAACTATTATTTCGACTTAATATAATTGTTATTTCTTTCTTATATCATTTGTTATTTTGTTTATAGTTTTGTTATTCTTTACATTTATTGTATTATATTGCATTGTTATTTATTATTTATCAACTGAGATTTTTTAGCTCCATTCTCTATACTTACATTATAAGTTAGGTAAGTTCACAACATAAAGATAAAGTGACATAACAGCATCTAACATTAACTCACAAACACACATTACTTAATGAAGTACAAGTTCTATAAGTCCATTTTTAAAAAATTTGATCGAAATTTACTTTTAAAAATGCTTGCAATTTTTTGTTTATTTTAATGTCTATCATTGTCTGTCATTATTGGCCATCATCACCAATATAACCAAAGTCAATGATGATAGATTTTTCTATGAAATATGTTTGGATGAAAAGGGCAAAAAAATGAAGATAACTATAGAGAAAATAAAACATTATGGTCGACTTTTATGGTTGCAAATATGACCAATTGAACTAAGATTTGGCTCGAGCACGACTCTGAGTTCGAATATGTTTGATACAATGCCAATGATTGTGTATTTGTGAACTAACACAAGATGCTCCTACATTAGTTATGTTTTTAACATTTATTTGCAACATAATGTAAATTTAAGACGTTGTTTGGTATGAAAATATTTGATAACCATTGAGTTTGAAATGAAATAGTTTTAAAAATAGGATTTAAGACGTTGTTTACAAACAGGGCCCAGAATTTGCGCCAGCCCTCTTCCCTTGCCATTTTGCCACTAAACCTATATGAGTTGGTCTTGACAAATGTTTTAATTAAAATAGCGGTCGAGAAGACGATAAAATATTCTGTTAAAATTATGCTTAATAGAAAATATTATAAAGTTTATAAATATCAATTATTTTAATTAATTGATTTTTTTGTACTACATGGTATATGAAGAGAGTGAAAGTTATTATAAATTTCACTTATTTCAAATATATTGTAACAAATTGATGATTAAGAGATAAAAATATATGATTATAATATATTAATATTTAATAAAAAATAATTGATTCATAATCTTTTGAACAGAATATATGTGTAAAAGTAAAAATATTTTTGTTTTGGGTATAATATAAAATTAAAATATGATAATTATAAAAATTAAATAATAATTTAATTTTTATTTCTTTTAATTTAATGGTGGATTCTATATGGTCATACACTAATGATCAAAAAGACAGCTCGTGAAATAAAATTTAAAATATTATGATCATAAAATATGAGATAAATTATGACTTTTAAGAAAATATAATATCATCTTTTGAAAAACTTTTTATATTAATTAAAATATATAATTTAATTATGGTAATAATAATGAATGATCAACACATGTTCAAATTATTATAAATAGAAATGGATTATTAAGATATCTACAAAAGAGAAAAATAAATTATATTTTTTTGCAAAAACAACAAGACAAATATAAGAGTATCAATTATACAAAAAAAATTAATATGAATACTTTAAAATTATTCTTTAAAGTTTTTATTTAGTTTTAAAAACTTATTTAAAAAACATGATATAATAAATAAATCAAGATTTTCTAAGTAATTTGATCTCAAACATTAAATTTATGTCGACACCTCATCACCAAAGACAAGTCTTATAATATCAAAAATCTTTTGCAAAAAAAAAAAACATAGAAAAAGACATCACATTAAGACAAAAAGACCATATTATATTTTGGCTCCGGTGTGGTAATCGAAACTATATTATATTTTGTTGCTAGAGCACTGTGTCAGACAATTGGGTATAATTATAGACTATATTACGATATAAAATATCATTAGATGATATGATGATTTGCCTCTTAGAAGATTATTACTATCTTTCTTTAGGCTAGTATAATGGATGGGTGTGAGTGTGTGGCTTATGCCAACGACATTATAACTAGCTTACCTTCAAGTTTATTGGGAGATAGTGCGATTTCTAAAATCATACTGGTGAGAATTAATATGATGATCGTCAATTAATATGTTTAGAAGTGGAAGCCTGCTCATTGGATATAGTCAAATGAGTATTGATATAGACATAATGTGATATACAAGTAGAGGTAACTATTAAAGAAAAATATAACTAAAATTAAGTTAAGAAATAAATCGAGAAAAAGAAAATTTAATAAATAATTACAAAAAATTGTATAAGAAAATAAAAATACAAATAAATCGTATTAGTTGTTTTTTTATAACTATTATTTCGACTTAATATAATTGTTATTTCTTTCTTATATCATTTGTTATTTTGTTTATAGTTTTGTTATTCTTTACATTTATTGTATTATATTGCATTGTTATTTATTATTTATCAACTGAGATTTTTTAGCTCCATTCTCTATACTTACATTATAAGTTAGGTAAGTTCACAACATAAAGATAAAGTGACATAACAGCATCTAACATTAACTCACAAACACACATTACTTAATGAAGTACAAGTTCTATAAGTCCATTTTTAAAAAATTTGATCGAAATTTACTTTTAAAAATGCTTGCAATTTTTTGTTTATTTTAATGTCTATCATTGTCTGTCATTATTGGCCATCATCACCAATATAACCAAAGTCAATGATGATAGATTTTTCTATGAAATATGTTTGGATGAAAAGGGCAAAAAAATGAAGATAACTATAGAGAAAATAAAACATTATGGTCGACTTTTATGGTTGCAAATATGACCAATTGAACTAAGATTTGGCTCGAGCACGACTCTGAGTTCGAATATGTTTGATACAATGCCAATGATTGTGTATTTGTGAACTAACACAAGATGCTCCTACATTAGTTATGTTTTTAACATTTATTTGCAACATAATGTAAATTTAAGACGTTGTTTGGTATGAAAATATTTGATAACCATTGAGTTTGAAATGAAATAGTTTTAAAAATAGGATTTAAGACGTTGTTTACAAACAGGGCCCAGAATTTGCGCCAGCCCTCTTCCCTTGCCATTTTGCCACTAAACCTATATGAGTTGGTCTTGACAAATGTTTTAATTAAAATAGCGGTCGAGAAGACGATAAAATATTCTGTTAAAATTATGCTTAATAGAAAATATTATAAAGTTTATAAATATCAATTATTTTAATTAATTGATTTTTTTGTACTACATGGTATATGAAGAGAGTGAAAGTTATTATAAATTTCACTTATTTCAAATATATTGTAACAAATTGATGATTAAGAGATAAAAATATATGATTATAATATATTAATATTTAATAAAAAATAATTGATTCATAATCTTTTGAACAGAATATATGTGTAAAAGTAAAAATATTTTTGTTTTGGGTATAATATAAAATTAAAATATGATAATTATAAAAATTAAATAATAATTTAATTTTTATTTCTTTTAATTTAATGGTGGATTCTATATGGTCATACACTAATGATCAAAAAGACAGCTCGTGAAATAAAATTTAAAATATTATGATCATAAAATATGAGATAAATTATGACTTTTAAGAAAATATAATATCATCTTTTGAAAAACTTTTTATATTAATTAAAATATATAATTTAATTATGGTAATAATAATGAATGATCAACACATGTTCAAATTATTATAAATAGAAATGGATTATTAAGATATCTACAAAAGAGAAAAATAAATTATATTTTTTTGCAAAAACAACAAGACAAATATAAGAGTATCAATTATACAAAAAAAATTAATATGAATACTTTTAAATTATTCTTTAAAGTTTTTATTTAGTTTTAAAAACTTATTTAAAAAACATGATATAATAAATAAATCAAGATTTTCTAAGTAATTTGATCTCAAACATTAAATTTATGTCAACACCTCATCACCAAAAACAAGTCTTATAATATCAAAAATCTTTTGCAAAAAAAAAAAACATAGAAAAAGACATCACATTAAGACAAAAAGACCATATTATATTTTGGCTCCGGTGTGGTAATCGAAACTATATTATATTTTGTTGCTAGAACACTGTGTCAGACAATTGGGTATAATTATAGACTATATTACGATATAAAATATCATTAGATGATATGATGATTTGCCTCTTAGAAGATTATTACTATCTATCTTTAGGCTAGTATAATGGATGGGTGTGAGTGTGTGGCTTATGCCAACGACATTATAACTAGCTTACCTTCAAGTTTATTGGGAGATAGTGCGATTTCTAAAATCATACTGGTGAGAATTAATATGATGATCGTCAATTAATATGTTTACAAGTGGAAGCCTGCTCATTGGATATAGTCAAATGAGTATTGATAGAGACATAATGTGATATACAAGTAGAGGTAACTATTAAAGAAAAATATAACTAAAATTAAGTTAAGAAATACATCGAGAAAAAGAAAATTTAATAAATAATTACAAAAAATTGTATAAGAAAATAAAAATACAAATAAATCGTATTAGTTGTTTTTTTATAACTATTATTTCGACTTAATATAATTGTTATTTCTTTCTTATATCATTTGTTATTTTGTTTATAGTTTTGTTATTCTTTACATTTATTGTATTATATTGCATTGTTATTTATTATTTATCAACTGAGATTTTTTAGCTCCATTCTCTATACTTACATTATAAGTTAGGTAAGTTCACAACATAAAGATAAAGTGACATAACAGCATCTAACATTAACTCACAAACACACATTACTTAATGAAGTACAAGTTCTATAAGTCCATTTTTAAAAAATTTGATCGAAATTTACTTTTAAAAATGCTTGCAATTTTTTGTTTATTTTAATGTCTATCATTGTCTGTCATTATTGGCCATCATCACCAATATAACCAAAGTCAATGATGATAGATTTTTCTATGAAATATGTTTGGATGAAAAGGGCAAAAAAATGAAGATAACTATAGAGAAAATAAAACATTATGGTCGACTTTTATGGTTGCAAATATGACCAATTGAACTAAGATTTGGCTCGAGCACGACTCTGAGTTCGAATATGTTTGATACAATGCCAATGATTGTGTATTTGTGAACTAACACAAGATGCTCCTACATTAGTTATGTTTTTAACATTTATTTGCAACATAATGTAAATTTAAGACGTTGTTTGGTATGAAAATATTTGATAACCATTGAGTTTGAAATGAAATAGTTTTAAAAATAGGATTTAAGACGTTGTTTACAAACAGGGCCCAGAATTTGCGCCAGCCCTCTTCCCTTGCCATTTTGCCACTAAACCTATATGAGTTGGTCTTGACAAATGTTTTAATTAAAATAGCGGTCGAGAAGACGATAAAATATTCTGTTAAAATTATGCTTAATAGAAAATATTATAAAGTTTATAAATATCAATTATTTTAATTAATTGATTTTTTTGTACTACATGGTATATGAAGAGAGTGAAAGTTATTATAAATTTCACTTATTTCAAATATATTGTAACAAATTGATGATTAAGAGATAAAAATATATGATTATAATATATTAATATTTAATAAAAAATAATTGATTCATAATCTTTTGAACAGAATATATGTGTAAAAGTAAAAATATTTTTGTTTTGGGTATAATATAAAATTAAAATATGATAATTATAAAAATTAAATAATAATTTAATTTTTATTTCTTTTAATTTAATGGTGGATTCTATATGGTCATACACTAATGATCAAAAAGACAGCTCGTGAAATAAAATTTAAAATATTATGATCATAAAATATGAGATAAATTATGACTTTTAAGAAAATATAATATCATCTTTTGAAAAACTTTTTATATTAATTAAAATATATAATTTAATTATGGTAATAATAATGAATGATCAACACATGTTCAAATTATTATAAATAGAAATGGATTATTAAGATATCTACAAAAGAGAAAAATAAATTATATTTTTTTGCAAAAACAACAAGACAAATATAAGAGTATCAATTATACAAAAAAAATTAATATGAATACTTTAAAATTATTCTTTAAAGTTTTTATTTAGTTTTAAAAACTTATTTAAAAAACATGATATAATAAATAAATCAAGATTTTCTAAGTAATTTGATCTCAAACATTAAATTTATGTCAACACCTCATCACCAAAAACAAGTCTTATAATATCAAAAATCTTTTGCAAAAAAAAAAAACATAGAAAAAGACATCACATTAAGACAAAAAGACCATATTATATTTTGGCTCCGGTGTGGTAATCGAAACTATATTATATTTTGTTGCTAGAACACTGTGTCAGACAATTGGGTATAATTATAGACTATATTACGATATAAAATATCATTAGATGATATGATGATTTGCCTCTTAGAAGATTATTACTATCTATCTTTAGGCTAGTATAATGGATGGGTGTGAGTGTGTGGCTTATGCCAACGACATTATAACTAGCTTACCTTCAAGTTTATTGGGAGATAGTGCGATTTCTAAAATCATACTGGTGAGAATTAATATGATGATCGTCAATTAATATGTTTACAAGTGGAAGCCTGCTCATTGGATATAGTCAAATGAGTATTGATACAGACATAATGTGATATACAAGTAGAGGTAACTATTAAAGAAAAATATAACTAAAATTAAGTTAAGAAATACATCGAGAAAAAGAAAATTTAATAAATAATTACAAAAAATTGTATAAGAAAATAAAAATACAAATAAATCGTATTAGTTGTTTTTTTATAACTATTATTTCGACTTAATATAATTGTTATTTCTTTCTTATATCATTTGTTATTTTGTTTATAGTTTTGTTATTCTTTACATTTATTGTATTATATTGCATTGTTATTTATTATTTATCAACTGAGATTTTTTAGCTCCATTCTCTATACTTACATTATAAGTTAGGTAAGTTCACAACATAAAGATAAAGTGACATAACAGCATCTAACATTAACTCACAAACACACATTACTTAATGAAGTACAAGTTCTATAAGTCCATTTTTAAAAAATTTGATCGAAATTTACTTTTAAAAATGCTTGCAATTTTTTGTTTATTTTAATGTCTATCATTGTCTGTCATTATTGGCCATCATCACCAATATAACCAAAGTCAATGATGATAGATTTTTCTATGAAATATGTTTGGATGAAAAGGGCAAAAAAATGAAGATAACTATAGAGAAAATAAAACATTATGGTCGACTTTTATGGTTGCAAATATGACCAATTGAACTAAGATTTGGCTCGAGCACGACTCTGAGTTCGAATATGTTTGATACAATGCCAATGATTGTGTATTTGTGAACTAACACAAGATGCTCCTACATTAGTTATGTTTTTAACATTTATTTGCAACATAATGTAAATTTAAGACGTTGTTTGGTATGAAAATATTTGATAACCATTGAGTTTGAAATGAAATAGTTTTAAAAATAGGATTTAAGACGTTGTTTACAAACAGGGCCCAGAATTTGCGCCAGCCCTCTTCCCTTGCCATTTTGCCACTAAACCTATATGAGTTGGTCTTGACAAATGTTTTAATTAAAATAGCGGTCGAGAAGACGATAAAATATTCTGTTAAAATTATGCTTAATAGAAAATATTATAAAGTTTATAAATATCAATTATTTTAATTAATTGATTTTTTTGTACTACATGGTATATGAAGAGAGTGAAAGTTATTATAAATTTCACTTATTTCAAATATATTGTAACAAATTGATGATTAAGAGATAAAAATATATGATTATAATATATTAATATTTAATAAAAAATAATTGATTCATAATCTTTTGAACAGAATATATGTGTAAAAGTAAAAATATTTTTGTTTTGGGTATAATATAAAATTAAAATATGATAATTATAAAAATTAAATAATAATTTAATTTTTATTTCTTTTAATTTAATGGTGGATTCTATATGGTCATACACTAATGATCAAAAAGACAGCTCGTGAAATAAAATTTAAAATATTATGATCATAAAATATGAGATAAATTATGACTTTTAAGAAAATATAATATCATCTTTTGAAAAACTTTTTATATTAATTAAAATATATAATTTAATTATGGTAATAATAATGAATGATCAACACATGTTCAAATTATTATAAATAGAAATGGATTATTAAGATATCTACAAAAGAGAAAAATAAATTATATTTTTTTGCAAAAACAACAAGACAAATATAAGAGTATCAATTATACAAAAAAAATTAATATGAATACTTTTAAATTATTCTTTAAAGTTTTTATTTAGTTTTAAAAACTTATTTAAAAAACATGATATAATAAATAAATCAAGATTTTCTAAGTAATTTGATCTCAAACATTAAATTTATGTCGACACCTCATCACCAAAAACAAGTCTTATAATATCAAAAATCTTTTGCAAAAAAAAAAACATAGAAAAAGACATCACATTAAGACAAAAAGACCATATTATATTTTGGCTCCGGTGTGGTAATCGAAACTATATTATATTTTGTTGCTAGAGCACTGTGTCAGACAATTGGGTATAATTATAGACTATATTACGATATAAAATATCATTAGATGATATGATGATTTGCCTCTTAGAAGATTATTACTATCTATCTTTAGGCTAGTATAATGGATGGGTGTGAGTGTGTGGCTTATGCCAACGACATTATAACTAGCTTACCTTCAAGTTTATTGGGAGATAGTGCGATTTCTAAAATCATACTGGTGAGAATTAATATGATGATCGTCAATTAATATGTTTACAAGTGGAAGCCTGCTCATTGGATATAGTCAAATGAGTATTGATAGAGACATAATGTGATATACAAGTAGAGGTAACTATTAAAGAAAAATATAACTAAAATTAAGTTAAGAAATACATCGAGAAAAAGAAAATTTAATAAATAATTACAAAAAATTGTATAAGAAAATAAAAATACAAATAAATCGTATTAGTTGTTTTTTTATAACTATTATTTCGACTTAATATAATTGTTATTTCTTTCTTATATCATTTGTTATTTTGTTTATAGTTTTGTTATTCTTTACATTTATTGTATTATATTGCATTGTTATTTATTATTTATCAACTGAGATTTTTTAGCTCCATTCTCTATACTTACATTATAAGTTAGGTAAGTTCACAACATAAAGATAAAGTGACATAACAGCATCTAACATTAACTCACAAACACACATTACTTAATGAAGTACAAGTTCTATAAGTCCATTTTTAAAAAATTTGATCGAAATTTACTTTTAAAAATGCTTGCAATTTTTTGTTTATTTTAATGTCTATCATTGTCTGTCATTATTGGCCATCATCACCAATATAACCAAAGTCAATGATGATAGATTTTTCTATGAAATATGTTTGGATGAAAAGGGCAAAAAAATGAAGATAACTATAGAGAAAATAAAACATTATGGTCGACTTTTATGGTTGCAAATATGACCAATTGAACTAAGATTTGGCTCGAGCACGACTCTGAGTTCGAATATGTTTGATACAATGCCAATGATTGTGTATTTGTGAACTAACACAAGATGCTCCTACATTAGTTATGTTTTTAACATTTATTTGCAACATAATGTAAATTTAAGACGTTGTTTGGTATGAAAATATTTGATAACCATTGAGTTTGAAATGAAATAGTTTTAAAAATAGGATTTAAGACGTTGTTTACAAACAGGGCCCAGAATTTGCGCTAGCCCTCTTCCCTTGCCATTTTGCCACTAAACCTATATGAGTTGGTCTTGACAAATGTTTTAATTAAAATAGCGGTCGAGAAGACGATAAAATATTCTGTTAAAATTATGCTTAATAGAAAATATTATAAAGTTTATAAATATCAATTATTTTAATTAATTGATTTTTTTGTACTACATGGTATATGAAGAGAGTGAAAGTTATTATAAATTTCACTTATTTCAAATATATTGTAACAAATTGATGATTAAGAGATAAAAATATATGATTATAATATATTAATATTTAATAAAAAATAATTGATTCATAATCTTTTGAACAGAATATATGTGTAAAAGTAAAAATATTTTTGTTTTGGGTATAATATAAAATTAAAATATGATAATTATAAAAATTAAATAATAATTTAATTTTTATTTCTTTTAATTTAATGGTGGATTCTATATGGTCATACACTAATGATCAAAAAGACAGCTCGTGAAATAAAATTTAAAATATTATGATCATAAAATATGAGATAAATTATGACTTTTAAGAAAATATAATATCATCTTTTGAAAAACTTTTTATATTAATTAAAATATATAATTTAATTATGGTAATAATAATGAATGATCAACACATGTTCAAATTATTATAAATAGAAATGGATTATTAAGATATCTACAAAAGAGAAAAATAAATTATATTTTTTTGCAAAAACAACAAGACAAATATAAGAGTATCAATTATACAAAAAAAATTAATATGAATACTTTTAAATTATTCTTTAAAGTTTTTATTTAGTTTTAAAAACTTATTTAAAAAACATGATATAATAAATAAATCAAGATTTTCTAAGTAATTTGATCTCAAACATTAAATTTATGTCGACACCTCATCACCAAAAACAAGTCTTATAATATCAAAAATCTTTTGCAAAAAAAAAAACATAGAAAAAGACATCACATTAAGACAAAAAGACCATATTATATTTTGGCTCCGGTGTGGTAATCGAAACTATATTATATTTTGTTGCTAGAACACTGTGTCAGACAATTGGGTATAATTATAGACTATATTACGATATAAAATATCATTAGATGATATGATGATTTGCCTCTTAGAAGATTATTACTATCTATCTTTAGGCTAGTATAATGGATGGGTGTGAGTGTGTGGCTTATGCCAACGACATTATAACTAGCTTACCTTCAAGTTTATTGGGAGATAGTGCGATTTCTAAAATCATACTGGTGAGAATTAATATGATGATCGTCAATTAATATGTTTAGAAGTGGAAGCCTGCTCATTGGATATAGTCAAATGAGTATTGATATAGACATAATGTGATATACAAGTAGAGGTAACTATTAAAGAAAAATATAACTAAAATTAAGTTAAGAAATAAATCGAGAAAAAGAAAATTTAATAAATAATTACAAAAAATTGTATAAGAAAATAAAAATACAAATAAATCGTATTAGTTGTTTTTTTATAACTATTATTTCGACTTAATATAATTGTTATTTCTTTCTTATATCATTTGTTATTTTGTTTATAGTTTTGTTATTCTTTACATTTATTGTATTATATTGCATTGTTATTTATTATTTATCAACTGAGATTTTTTAGCTCCATTCTCTATACTTACATTATAAGTTAGGTAAGTTCACAACATAAAGATAAAGTGACATAACAGCATCTAACATTAACTCACAAACACACATTACTTAATGAAGTACAAGTTCTATAAGTCCATTTTTAAAAAATTTGATCGAAATTTACTTTTAAAAATGCTTGCAATTTTTTGTTTATTTTAATGTCTATCATTGTCTGTCATTATTGGCCATCATCACCAATATAACCAAAGTCAATGATGATAGATTTTTCTATGAAATATGTTTGGATGAAAAGGGCAAAAAAATGAAGATAACTATAGAGAAAATAAAACATTATGGTCGACTTTTATGGTTGCAAATATGACCAATTGAACTAAGATTTGGCTCGAGCACGACTCTGAGTTCGAATATGTTTGATACAATGCCAATGATTGTGTATTTGTGAACTAACACAAGATGCTCCTACATTAGTTATGTTTTTAACATTTATTTGCAACATAATGTAAATTTAAGACGTTGTTTGGTATGAAAATATTTGATAACCATTGAGTTTGAAATGAAATAGTTTTAAAAATAGGATTTAAGACGTTGTTTACAAACAGGGCCCAGAATTTGCGCCAGCCCTCTTCCCTTGCCATTTTGCCACTAAACCTATATGAGTTGGTCTTGACAAATGTTTTAATTAAAATAGCGGTCGAGAAGACGATAAAATATTCTGTTAAAATTATGCTTAATAGAAAATATTATAAAGTTTATAAATATCAATTATTTTAATTAATTGATTTTTTTGTACTACATGGTATATGAAGAGAGTGAAAGTTATTATAAATTTCACTTATTTCAAATATATTGTAACAAATTGATGATTAAGAGATAAAAATATATGATTATAATATATTAATATTTAATAAAAAATAATTGATTCATAATCTTTTGAACAGAATATATGTGTAAAAGTAAAAATATTTTTGTTTTGGGTATAATATAAAATTAAAATATGATAATTATAAAAATTAAATAATAATTTAATTTTTATTTCTTTTAATTTAATGGTGGATTCTATATGGTCATACACTAATGATCAAAAAGACAGCTCGTGAAATAAAATTTAAAATATTATGATCATAAAATATGAGATAAATTATGACTTTTAAGAAAATATAATATCATCTTTTGAAAAACTTTTTATATTAATTAAAATATATAATTTAATTATGGTAATAATAATGAATGATCAACACATGTTCAAATTATTATAAATAGAAATGGATTATTAAGATATCTACAAAAGAGAAAAATAAATTATATTTTTTTGCAAAAACAACAAGACAAATATAAGAGTATCAATTATACAAAAAAAATTAATATGAATACTTTTAAATTATTCTTTAAAGTTTTTATTTAGTTTTAAAAACTTATTTAAAAAACATGATATAATAAATAAATCAAGATTTTCTAAGTAATTTGATCTCAAACATTAAATTTATGTCGACACCTCATCACCAAAAACAAGTCTTATAATATCAAAAATCTTTTGCAAAAAAAAAAACATAGAAAAAGACATCACATTAAGACAAAAAGACCATATTATATTTTGGCTCCGGTGTGGTAATCGAAACTATATTATATTTTGTTGCTAGAACACTGTGTCAGACAATTGGGTATAATTATAGACTATATTACGATATAAAATATCATTAGATGATATGATGATTTGCCTCTTAGAAGATTATTACTATCTATCTTTAGGCTAGTATAATGGATGGGTGTGAGTGTGTGGCTTATGCCAACGACATTATAACTAGCTTACCTTCAAGTTTATTGGGAGATAGTGCGATTTCTAAAATCATACTGGTGAGAATTAATATGATGATCGTCAATTAATATGTTTACAAGTGGAAGCCTGCTCATTGGATATAGTCAAATGAGTATTGATATAGACATAATGTGATATACAAGTAGAGGTAACTATTAAAGAAAAATATAACTAAAATTAAGTTAAGAAATAAATCGAGAAAAAGAAAATTTAATAAATAATTACAAAAAATTGTATAAGAAAATAAAAATACAAATAAATCGTATTAGTTGTTTTTTTATAACTATTATTTCGACTTAATATAATTGTTATTTCTTTCTTATATCATTTGTTATTTTGTTTATAGTTTTGTTATTCTTTACATTTATTGTATTATATTGCATTGTTATTTATTATTTATCAACTGAGATTTTTTAGCTCCATTCTCTATACTTACATTATAAGTTAGGTAAGTTCACAACATAAAGATAAAGTGACATAACAGCATCTAACATTAACTCACAAACACACATTACTTAATGAAGTACAAGTTCTATAAGTCCATTTTTAAAAAATTTGATCGAAATTTACTTTTAAAAATGCTTGCAATTTTTTGTTTATTTTAATGTCTATCATTATCTGTCATTATTGGCCATCATCACCAATATAACTGTAACAGCCCTAGTTTTATCTTATATTTTTTATAGAAAGAGCTCTGTGAGACGAATCCAACGATGTTTAATTTGTAATTTTCGGAGCTCTAATGAATAAATTATGAATTTTTGAAGATTTGGGATAAATTTGTAACGTAGAAGATAGATCTGTAATTTTTAAATGTCGGCTTAGTTCAAATCCGATTGGCGGAGGATATATTTGCAAATATAAAATTTAGAAGGGGTTTTCTGCAAAAACGTGGTTCACGAACCAAGGCTTATCAGTTTCGACCGCGTTTATAAAAGGCCGACCGAGGTGCGTTTGGAAAAGCGCTTCTGCGAAAAACGGCGGCGAAGAGTTACCGGAGTGCGACGGCGAGTTTTCGGAGAAATATCTTAAAGAAGTTTCTGCACGCTACATTAACATCCAACGAGGATTCCGGGAGCATTGGACGCGACAGTAACGGCCGGCGAGGATTTCCGGCAAGCGACAGTGAAGGCCGGCGAAGGCTTCCGTAAGGTAAAAAAATATTTTTTTTATTCGTCGTTAGGGTTATTTAATTTTCCGGTGAGCGGGGGAGACCGAGAGGAGGAAGCCGAGCCGGATTCGGTCGATTCAGCACATGAAACAGCCGATCCAGCGCCGGCGAAAGATTTCGGCTTCGCCGGACGCGAGAGAGAGAGGGGGGACTGCGTGAACCGGTCCAGGCTTTGGACCGGGTTACGCCGTTGAATCGGATGCGGAGGCGCGCGGTCCAGCACGTCGAGCGCGCGGTCCAGCGCCCAGCGCGTGCGGTCCAGCGCCCAGCGCGCGCTGTCCAGCGCGCCGAGCGCCCGGTCCAGTGTCGCGGGCGGTCCAGCGCCTGCGTAAGCCAGATTTACTTTTTGAAAATCCGTTTGGAAAAGCTTTTAGAAAGCTTTTTCTGCGCGGGCGGTCCAGCGCCGTACGTGCGCGCGGTCCAGCGGGCGGTTCAGTGCCGCGTAAGCCCATCTTTTGGGATTAGTTTGGGGTGTGTTTGGGAAAGCTTTTAGAAAGCAGAATTTTTAACTATTTGGGAATAATTTTTAGAAAAAGCAACTTTTGGCAAATAAACATATTTTAACTTGATTATGTTTGCACTATGGCCTTGTAGGACATCAAGAAAACCAATTAGAAGTTGACAAGAAAAATTTGGTACAACAAATCCAGGTAGAATAATTTCCTAACCCTGTGATGTAGCACGATATTATATGTTTTTACATGCTTTTCTTACTGTTATAGAATTTTGATTGTTGCATATGTTTATGGCATAAAAAGGAAGAAATATTATGGTATGGATTACTTATGTATTTGCATGAAAAAGGAAAAAAAAAATACATGGTATGATAATGAAATCAAAAGAAAGAAATAATATGGAAAAAAGATATCTTTTGATATTGCATAATTGTTTGGAATCATGATTGGAAATGGTAGAAAAAAAAAATGGATTCCCAGAGAACATTATCCTCACCACTAGGCTCAGCGTGTGGGATCGCAGGGTATCGATCTTCGGATCAGATATCTGCCTAGTGTTATGTGCTATGACTCCATGATGATTACACCAGGCTCAGCGTGTTGGATCGCAGGGTATGGTACCATACCTGCCTGGTGGCACTAGGCTCAGCGTGTTGGATCGCAGGGTATCGATCTTCGGATCAGATATCTGCCTAGTGTTATGTGCTTGGTTGGATGCCGGCTAGAGGACAGTCATTGATGATTGGATCCAGAGGATAATGCGTCAAAGGGAATTGGGCCCGGTAATAAGCACAATATAAGGAACTTGCATTTCTTTATGGCTTTCATTTGGCATTATCTTATATGTATGTATGACATTCATCTTTACTGTTAATGGTATTTGTTATGCCTTTTATTTTCTTGGTTAAATATGTGGATTTATCTACTGAGATTTATAAAATCTCATTTAGTGCTTACATCACAGGTCATGAAACCACTACACCGAGAACTGGGAATGATGCTGTTACAGGAGAGCCCTTTCCAAGAGATGTGTGAGAGGGAAAATTTTAGTGTGATTAAATGTTTAAAAACATGTCTTTATATATATATACTTTGGATTTTGAGTTAGTGTTTGTCTTACCGTCGGGTCCCCACCTTTGGTTTGTTTATTTGTCCTCACTTAAATGCTGTATTTGGCGACTCTGATGATAACTTTGTGACATAATGGTATTAGATGTCGGTGGGGGCTTGACAGGGTGGTATCAGAGCCAGGTTTAGAAATAGGTGGGAAATGAGTGTGAGGACACCAACACAGCATATGCATTTGCATCTTTAGTGTTATTTCTCATAGAGATATTAGTTGTTAAATAACTTATATTGTTTTGTAGGATTGCAATATCCTTTACATCATGGAAAGATCTGAATCTGGAAATATGGAAAAGGAAAAAGAAAGAGAGCAACAAGGAGATACCCAGCAGGAATTAGCGCAAACTCTAGTCTCTTTGTTACGATCCATTGGAAGCACTAGTAGTCACAGAGAAGAGGCATCTATTGATTTAGTGGTTGACCAATTTCAGCGGATGCACCCTCCTTCTTTTGCTGGGGATGAGGATCCTATGGTTGCTGAAAACTGGCTAGAACAAATAAATATTATCTTTGAAGGAATATCTTGTCCAGATAATAGAAAAGTGGCTTTGGCAATTTTGGTACTCAAAGATGCTGCTAGATTGTGGTGGAGTTCTCGACATCGACTTCGATTTTCTAGCCGACCAATGAAAGATATTTCCTGGGAAGATTTTACAAAAGAATTTGAGCAATGGTATATGCCTCTGTCAATCAAAGCCAAAATGAGGGAAGAATTGAATAATCTCAGGCAAGAAAAACTATCAGTTACTGCATATGAAATCAAATTCTCCCACTTAGCTAAATATGTACCCCAGTTAGTAACACCTGAAGAACAACGATGCTACATGTTTCGACGAGGTTTACGGGATGAAATTCGGGCAGCTTTAGTAGCCGTTCGAACAACAAACTATGTGGAGTTACTGGAGCATGCCCGCACGGTTGAGCTCGAACTCAGTTTGTTGGCAACTAGCAAAGAGGAAGAGAAGAAAAGAATTGATCCTCTAAAGTCTAAATTCAGATTCACAGGAAAAAGAGGTAGTTCGAGTTTTTCAAGAGAAGAAACGTCCACTCATTCAAGATTTAGTAGGTTCAGACCATATGGACCGAGTACTAGCAGAACTAGTTGGCGTTCAGATGGGACGAGTAGATGCGTGAAATGTGGAAAATGGCATATGGGAGAATGCAGATCAGAGTTTATCCGACCAGTCAGATGTTACATATGCGAAGAACGAGGGCATTTTGCTCGAGATTGCCCAAAGTTATTTGAATTGAAAAATGTCAGTGCTTCAACCAGTGGAGGTAGAGAGGATGCAAGTCGAGGTAGAGGCCGCGGATCTACGACAACTTCAGGTGCTGTGGTTAGAGGTGGAGCAACAGGAAGGGGAGGTCAGGCACGTATTTATTCGATCACTCAGCAAGATGCTCCACACTCTACTGATGTTATTATAGGTATGCTCGTGTTATACAAATTTTTTTTTTTTCATATACTCTTTGATTTTGGAGCCTCTTATTCTATTATATTCATTAATGCACTCTATTAATATCATTATATAGGTATGTTAGTATTTCATAATTTACCTGTTTCTGTACTTTTTGATTGTGGAGCATCACATTCCTTTATATCCATCACTGCATCAAGACGAATAAATGTCATATTACACTCCATGAAAGATCTATTAATAGTGAAAATGCCGGATGGAAATAGTATCAGTGTAGAAAATTTTATTGAAGATGAGATAGACATCAGAGGAAAACAATTCTCAGTATTGCTACACATCTTACCTCTGACAGAATTTGACATAATCCTTGGCATGGATTGGCTGTTCGAGCATAAAGTAAAAATAGATTGTTATGAAAAGAGAATTGAAATCCCAATCCCTGGAGAAGATAAATTAATTTACTTCGGCCAAGGAAGGAAAATTCCTTTAATATCTATGCTCAAGGCACAAAAGCTACTTGGCAAAGGATGCGAAGGATGCTTGGTATCTATTGTGGATTTGGACATGAAATTTTGTAAACCCACAGAGGTACCAGTTGTTCAGGAATATCTAGACATTTTTCCAGAAGAGTTGCCTGGATTACCTCCTGATAGAGAAATAGAATTTGAAATTCAGTTGATTCCAGGCGCTGAGCCAATTTCCAAAGCTCCTTATCGTATGGCACCAACCGAGCTTCAAGAATTAAAGGTGCAAATTCAGGAATTATTAGACAAGGGATTTATCAGACCCAGTGTATCCCCATGGGGTGCACCTATTTTGTTTGTGAAGAAGAAAGATGGTAGTCTTCGCATGTGTATTGACTACCGGGAAATCAACAAAATTACTATCAAAAATAAATATCCTTTGCCGCGGATTGATGATCTATTTGATCAGTTGCAAGGAGCAGCAATATTTTCAAAAATTGACCTGAGATCTGGATATCATCAACTGAAAATTAAGACAGAAGATGTTTCCAAAACAGCTTTCAGGACCAGGTATGGGCACTATGAATTTTTAGTGCTACCTTTTGGACTGACAAATGCACCAGCAGCTTTTATGGATTTGATGAATCGCGTGTTCAAGAAATATTTAGATCAGTTTATCATTATCTTCATTGATGATATATTGATATATTCTAAATCCCTAGAAGAACATGCTGCACATCTACATTTAACATTACAGACTTTGAAAGAAAATCAGCTATTTGCTAAATTCTCTAAATGCGAATTTTGGCTGTCCAAGGTCTTGTTTTTGGGGCATATAGTGAGTGCAGAAGGAATCTCAGTTGATCCTCAGAAGATTTCTGCCATTGTAGATTGGCCAAGGCCTACAACAGTAACAGAAGTTAGAAGTTTCTTGGGTTTGGCTGGGTATTACAGGAAGTTTGTGAAAGGCTTTTCCCAAATAGCCTCACCCTTAACAAATTTGACGCGAAAAGCAATAAAGTTTGAATGGGATGCAGCTTGTGAAGATAGCTTCCAAATATTGAAGAATAAATTGGTTTCAGCCCCAATTCTAACATTACCAGAAGGCACAGAAGGTTATCATATATACAGTGATGCATCTTTGCAAGGTCTTGGCTGTGTATTGATGCAAAATAAGAAAGTAATTGCTTATGCATCTAGACAGCTTAAGATACATGAAAAGAATTATCCTGTGCACGATTTGGAGTTAGCAGCTATAGTTTTTGCCTTAAAAATCTGGAGGCATTATTTGTATGGAGTTAAGTGTGTGGTTTTCACTGATCATCAGAGTTTAAAGTATATTTTTACTCAAAAGGAACTAAATCTCAGGCAACGAAGGTGGCTGGAGTTTATTAAAGATTATGATGTGGAAATCACTTACCATCCTGGGAAAGCGAATGTGGTCGCTGATGCTCTTAGCAGGAAAGCTAGTATTAGTAGCATTTTGACTATCACAGAAGAAAAACAATTAATTTTTGAGATGGATAAATTACAACTAGAAGTAGATATTCGAATAAATACGGCTTTGCTGGCACACTTATCAGTAAGACCAGATTGGTTGGCCTCTATTAAAGATGATCAGGGAGAAGATCTTGAATTGCAAAAGATAATACAGAGGGTTCAGGAAGGACAGGAATCTACTTTTCAATTAGACCAGGCTGGTTTACTTAGATTTCAAGGCAGGTTATGCATACCAGCACATCAACAACTTAGGGATTTGTTATTAAAGGAAGCTCATAACTCTCGATATTCAATACATCCAGGCGAGAATAAAATGTATCAAGAATTGAGACAACAATACTGGTGGCCAGGATTGAAGAAGGATGTTTCTAACTGGGTTCAAAAATGCTTAATTTGTCAGCAGGTGAAAGGAGAGCAACAAAAACCTGGGGGGTTGTTGCAGTCATTACCTATTCCAGAATGGAAATGGGAGGAAGTGGCAATGGATTTTGTGATCGGTTTGCCTAGGTCACCTGCAGGTCATGACTCAATCTGGATAATTGTTGATAGGCTAACAAAATCTGCTCACTTTTTAGCTGTTAAAACTACTTATTCTGCAGAGAAGTTAGCTCAGGTATATGTGAGTCAGATTATCAGATTGCATGGGATTCCAAAAGTCATTATATCTGACAGAGACCCTAAATTTACTTCTCACTTCTGGAAGAATGTGCATCAAGCTTTTGGTACGAGATTGCGTTTCAGCACAGCCTTTCATCCTCAAACAGATGGTCAGACAGAGAGAACTATCAAAACCTTGGAAGATTTGCTACGACTTTGCATCTTGGATTTTGGTGGAGATTGGGAAAGCCACTTACCTTTGGTGGAATTTGCTTATAATAATAGCCATCAGTCCAGCATTGAGATGGCACCCTATGAAGCGCTGTATGGGAGAAAATGTCAATCACCTTTGTGCTGGAATGAAGGGAAGGAAAGAAATTTGCTCGGTCCTAGATTTGTTGAAGAAGCAACAGAAAAGATCAGAATTATTCAAGACAGAATAAAAACAGCTCAGGACAGACAAAAGAAGTATTATGACGCAAAACATCGAATGGTTGAGTTCCACGAGGGGGAACATGTTTTTATCAAGGTGAGTCCAACAAAAGGTGTCATAAGATTTGGAAGAGCAGGAAAATTGAAGCCTAAATTCATTGGTCCTTTCCAAATCCTAAGAAGGGTTGGACAAGTGGCATACCAAATTGCTTTGCCTCCTCAATTGTCAGGTGTGCATAATGTGTTCCATGTCTCATCTTTGCGAAGATATGTTTCAGATCCCTCCCATGTTGTTAGTTATATGGACCCAGATATAGAAATTCAAATGGATTTGACATATCCCGAACTGCCTGTGAGAATACTTGATAGGCAGGAGAAAAAGCTCAGAAATAAAATCATTCCTATGGTTAAAGTCCTATGGAATGGTCAAACAGAAAGAGAAGCTACATGGGAAGTAGAGACAGATATGATCGGTCAGTATCCAGAACTGTTCTAAATTTCGGGACGAAATTTTTGTAAGAAGGGAAGATTGTAACAGCCCTAGTTTTATCTTATATTTTTTATAGAAAGAGCTCTGTGAGACGAATCCAACGATGTTTAATTTGTAATTTTCGGAGCTCTAATGAATAAATTATGAATTTTTGAAGATTTGGGATAAATTTGTAACGTAGAGGATAGATCTGTAATTTTTAAATGTCGGCTTAGTTCAAATCCGATTGGCGGAGGATATATTTGCAAATATAAAATTTAGAAGGGGTTTTCTGCAAAAACGTGGTTCACGAACCAAGGCTTATCAGTTTCGACCGCGTTTATAAAAGGCCGACCGAGGTGCGTTTGGAAAAGCGCTTCTGCGAAAAACGGCGGCGAAGAGTTACCGGAGTGCGACGGCGAGTTTTCGGAGAAATATCTTAAAGAAGTTTCTGCACGCTACATTAACATCCAACGAGGATTCCGGGAGCATTGGACGCGACAGTAACGGCCGGCGAGGATTTCCGGCAAGCGACAGTGAAGGCCGGCGAAGGCTTCCGTAAGGTAAAAAAATATTTTTTTTATTCGTCGTTATGGTTATTTAATTTTCCGGTGAGCGGGGGAGACCGAGAGGAGGAAGCCGAGCCGGATTCGGTCGATTCAGCACATGAAACAGCCGATCCAGCGCCGGCGAAAGATTTCGGCTTCGCCGGACGCGAGAGAGAGAGGGGGGACTGCGTGAACCGGTCCAGGCTTTGGACCGGGTTACGCCGTTGAATCGGATGCGGAGGCGCGCGGTCCAGCACGTCGAGCGCGCGGTCCAGCGCCCAGCGCGTGCGGTCCAGCGCCCAGCGCGCGCGGTCCAGCGCGCCGAGCGCCCGGTCCAGTGTCGCGGGCGGTCCAGCGCCTGCGTAAGCCAGATTTACTTTTTGAAAATCCGTTTGGAAAAGCTTTTAGAAAGCTTTTTCTGCGCGGGCGGTCCAGCGCCGAACGTGCGCGCGGTCCAGCGGGCGGTTCAGTGCCGCGTAAGCCCATCTTTTGGGATTAGTTTGGGGTGTGTTTGGGAAAGCTTTTAGAAAGCAGAATTTTTAACTATTTGGGAATAATTTTTAGAAAAAGCAACTTTTGGCAAATAAACATATTTTAACTTGATTATGTTTGCACTATGGCCTTGTAGGACATCAAGAAAACCAATTAGAAGTTGACAAGAAAATTTTGGTACAACAAATCCAGGTAGAATAATTTCCTAACCCTGTGATGTAGCACGATATTATATGTTTTTACATGCTTTTCTTACTGTTATAGAATTTTGATTGTTGCATATGTTTATGGCATAAAAAGGAAGAAATATTATGGTATGGATTACTTATGTATTTGCATGAAAAAGGAAAAAAAAAATACATGGTATGATAATGAAATCAAAAGAAAGAAACAATATGGAAAAAAGATATCTTTTGATATTGCATAATTGTTTGGAATCATGATTGGAAATGGTAGAAAAAAAAAATGGATTCCCAGAGAACATTATCCTCACCACTAGGCTCAGCGTGTGGGATCGCAGGGTATCGATCTTCGGATCAGATATCTGCCTAGTGTTATGTGCTATGACTCCATGATGATTACACCAGGCTCAGCGTGTTGGATCGCAGGGTATGGTACCATACCTGCCTGGTGGCACTAGGCTCAGCGTGTTGGATCGCAGGGTATCGATCTTCGGATCAGATATCTGCCTAGTGTTATGTGCTTGGTTGGATGCCGGCTAGAGGACAGTCATTGATGATTGGATCCAGAGGATAATGCGTCAAAGGGAATTGGGCCCGGTAATAAGCACAATATAAGGAACTTGCATTTCTTTATGGCTTTCATTTGGCATTATCTTATATGTATGAATGACATTCATCTTTACTGTTAATGGTATTTGTTATGCCTTTTATTTTCTTGGTTAAATATGTGGATTTATCTACTGAGATTTATAAAATCTCATTTAGTGCTTACATCACAGGTCATGAAACCACTACACCGAGAACTGGGAATGATGCTGTTACAGGAGAGCCCTTTCCAAGAGATGTGTGAGAGGGAAAATTTTAGTGTGATTAAATGTTTAAAAACATGTCTTTATATATATATACTTTGGATTTTGAGTTAGTGTTTGTCTTACCGTCGGGTCCCCACCTTTGGTTTGTTTATTTGTCCTCACTTAAATGCTGTATTTGGCGACTCTGATGATAACTTTGTGACATAATGGTATTAGATGTCGGTGGGGGCTTGACAGGGTGGTATCAGAGCCAGGTTTAGAAATAGGTGGGAAATGAGTGTGAGGACACCAACACAGCATATGCATTTGCATCTTTAGTGTTATTTCTCATAGAGATATTAGTTGTTAAATAACTTATATTGTTTTGTAGGATTGCAATATCCTTTACATCATGGAAAGATCTGAATCTGGAAATATGGAAAAGGAAAAAGAAAGAGAGCAACAAGGAGATACCCAGCAGGAATTAGCGCAAACTCTAGTCTCTTTGTTACGATCCATTGGAAGCACTAGTAGTCACAGAGAAGAGGCATCTATTGATTTAGTGGTTGACCAATTTCAGCGGATGCACCCTCCTTCTTTTGCTGGGGATGAGGATCCTATGGTTGCTGAAAACTGGCTAGAACAAATAAATATTATCTTTGAAGGAATATCTTGTCCAGATAATAGAAAAGTGGCTTTGGCAATTTTGGTACTCAAAGATGCTGCTAGATTGTGGTGGAGTTCTCGACATCGACTTCGATTTTCTAGCCGACCAATGAAAGATATTTCCTGGGAAGATTTTACAAAAGAATTTGAGCAATGGTATATGCCTCTGTCAATCAAAGCCAAAATGAGGGAAGAATTGAATAATCTCAGGCAAGAAAAACTATCAGTTACTGCATATGAAATCAAATTCTCCCACTTAGCTAAATATGTACCCCAGTTAGTAACACCTGAAGAACAACGATGCTACATGTTTCGACGAGGTTTACGGGATGAAATTCGGGCAGCTTTAGTAGCCGTTCGAACAACAAACTATGTGGAGTTACTGGAGCATGCCCGCACGGTTGAGCTCGAACTCAGTTTGTTGGCAACTAGCAAAGAGGAAGAGAAGAAAAGAATTGATCCTCTAAAGTCTAAATTCAGATTCACAGGAAAAAGAGGTAGTTCGAGTTTTTCAAGAGAAGAAACGTCCACTCATTCAAGATTTAGTAGGTTCAGACCATATGGACCGAGTACTAGCAGAACTAGTTGGCGTTCAGATGGGACGAGTAGATGCGTGAAATGTGGAAAATGGCATATGGGAGAATGCAGATCAGAGTTTATCCGACCAGTCAGATGTTACATATGCGAAGAACGAGGGCATTTTGCTCGAGATTGCCCAAAGTTATTTGAATTGAAAAATGTCAGTGCTTCAACCAGTGGAGGTAGAGAGGATGCAAGTCGAGGTAGAGGCCGCGGATCTACGACAACTTCAGGTGCTGTGGTTAGAGGTGGAGCAACAGGAAGGGGAGGTCAGGCACGTATTTATTCGATCACTCAGCAAGATGCTCCACACTCTACTGATGTTATTATAGGTATGCTCGTGTTATACAAATTTTTTTTTTTTCATATACTCTTTGATTTTGGAGCCTCTTATTCTATTATATTCATTAATGCACTCTATTAATATCATTATATAGGTATGTTAGTATTTCATAATTTACCTGTTTCTGTACTTTTTGATTGTGGAGCATCACATTCCTTTATATCCATCACTGCATCAAGACGAATAAATGTCATATTACACTCCATGAAAGATCTATTAATAGTGAAAATGCCGGATGGAAATAGTATCAGTGTAGAAAATTTTATTGAAGATGAGATAGACATCAGAGGAAAACAATTCTCAGTATTGCTACACATCTTAACTCTGACAGAATTTGACATAATCCTTGGCATGGATTGGCTGTTCGAGCATAAAGTAAAAATAGATTGTTATGAAAAGAGAATTGAAATCCCAATCCCAATCCCTGGAGAAGATAAATTAATTTACTTCGGCCAAGGAAGGAAAATTCCTTTAATATCTATGCTCAAGGCACAAAAGCTACTTGGCAAAGGATGCGAAGGATGCTTGGTATCTATTGTGGATTTGGACATGAAATTTTGTAAACCCACAGAGGTACCAGTTGTTCAGGAATATCTAGACATTTTTCCAGAAGAGTTGCCTGGATTACCTCCTGATAGAGAAATAGAATTTGAAATTCAGTTGATTCCAGGCGCTGAGCCAATTTCCAAAGCTCCTTATCGTATGGCACCAACCGAGCTTCAAGAATTAAAGGTGCAAATTCAGGAATTATTAGACAAGGGATTTATCAGACCCAGTGTATCCCCATGGGGTGCACCTATTTTGTTTGTGAAGAAGAAAGATGGTAGTCTTCGCATGTGTATTGACTACCGGGAAATCAACAAAATTACTATCAAAAATAAATATCCTTTGCCGCGGATTGATGATCTATTTGATCAGTTGCAAGGAGCAGCAATATTTTCAAAAATTGACCTGAGATCTGGATATCATCAACTGAAAATTAAGACAGAAGATGTTTCCAAAACAGCTTTCAGGACCAGGTATGGGCACTATGAATTTTTAGTGCTACCTTTTGGACTGACAAATGCACCAGCAGCTTTTATGGATTTGATGAATCGCGTGTTCAAGAAATATTTAGATCAGTTTATCATTATCTTCATTGATGATATATTGATATATTCTAAATCCCTAGAAGAACACGCTGCACATCTACATTTAACATTACAGACTTTGAAAGAAAATCAGCTATTTGCTAAATTCTCTAAATGCGAATTTTGGCTGTCCAAGGTCTTGTTTTTGGGGCATATAGTGAGTGCAGAAGGAATCTCAGTTGATCCTCAGAAGATTTCTGCCATTGTAGATTGGCCAAGGCCTACAACAGTAACAGAAGTTAGAAGTTTCTTGGGTTTGGCTGGGTATTACAGGAAGTTTGTGAAAGGCTTTTCCCAAATAGCCTCACCCTTAACAAATTTGACGCGAAAAGCAATAAAGTTTGAATGGGATGCAGCTTGTGAAGATAGCTTCCAAATATTGAAGAATAAATTGGTTTCAGCCCCAATTCTAACATTACCAGAAGGCACAGAAGGTTATCATATATACAGTGATGCATCTTTGCAAGGTCTTGGCTGTGTATTGATGCAAAATAAGAAAGTAATTGCTTATGCATCTAGACAGCTTAAGATACATGAAAAGAATTATCCTGTGCACGATTTGGAGTTAGCAGCTATAGTTTTTGCCTTAAAAATCTGGAGGCATTATTTGTATGGAGTTAAGTGTGTGGTTTTCACTGATCATCAGAGTTTAAAGTATATTTTTACTCAAAAGGAACTAAATCTCAGGCAACGAAGGTGGCTGGAGTTTATTAAAGATTATGATGTGGAAATCACTTACCATCCTGGGAAAGCGAATGTGGTCGCTGATGCTCTTAGCAGGAAAGCTAGTATTAGTAGCATTTTGACTATCACAGAAGAAAAACAATTAATTTTTGAGATGGATAAATTACAACTAGAAGTAGATATTCGAATAAATACGGCTTTGCTGGCACACTTATCAGTAAGACCAGATTGGTTGGCCTCTATTAAAGATGATCAGGGAGAAGATCTTGAATTGCAAAAGATAATACAGAGGGTTCAGGAAGGACAGGAATCTACTTTTCAATTAGACCAGGCTGGTTTACTTAGATTTCAAGGCAGGTTATGCATACCAGCACATCAACAACTTAGGGATTTGTTATTAAAGGAAGCTCATAACTCTCGATATTCAATACATCCAGGCGAGAATAAAATGTATCAAGAATTGAGACAACAATACTGGTGGCCAGGATTGAAGAAGGATGTTTCTAACTGGGTTCAAAAATGCTTAATTTGTCAGCAGGTGAAAGGAGAGCAACAAAAACCTGGGGGGTTGTTGCAGTCATTACCTATTCCAGAATGGAAATGGGAGGAAGTGGCAATGGATTTTGTGATCGGTTTGCCTAGGTCACCTGCAGGTCATGACTCAATCTGGATAATTGTTGATAGGCTAACAAAATCTGCTCACTTTTTAGCTGTTAAAACTACTTATTCTGCAGAGAAGTTAGCTCAGGTATATGTGAGTCAGATTATCAGATTGCATGGGATTCCAAAAGTCATTATATCTGACAGAGACCCTAAATTTACTTCTCACTTCTGGAAGAATGTGCATCAAGCTTTTGGTACGAGATTGCGTTTCAGCACAGCCTTTCATCCTCAAACAGATGGTCAGACAGAGAGAACTATCAAAACCTTGGAAGATTTGCTACGACTTTGCATCTTGGATTTTGGTGGAGATTGGGAAAGCCACTTACCTTTGGTGGAATTTGCTTATAATAATAGCCATCAGTCCAGCATTGAGATGGCACCCTATGAAGCGCTGTATGGGAGAAAATGTCAATCACCTTTGTGCTGGAATGAAGGGAAGGAAAGAAATTTGCTCGGTCCTAGATTTGTTGAAGAAGCAACAGAAAAGATCAGAATTATTCAAGACAGAATAAAAACAGCTCAGGACAGACAAAAGAAGTATTATGACGCAAAACATCGAATGGTTGAGTTCCACGAGGGGGAACATGTTTTTATCAAGGTGAGTCCAACAAAAGGTGTCATAAGATTTGGAAGAGCAGGAAAATTGAAGCCTAAATTCATTGGTCCTTTCCAAATCCTAAGAAGGGTTGGACAAGTGGCATACCAAATTGCTTTGCCTCCTCAATTGTCAGGTGTGCATAATGTGTTCCATGTCTCATCTTTGCGAAGATATGTTTCAGATCCCTCCCATGTTGTTAGTTATATGGACCCAGATATAGAAATTCAAATGGATTTGACATATCCCGAACTGCCTGTGAGAATACTTGATAGGCAGGAGAAAAAGCTCAGAAATAAAATCATTCCTATGGTTAAAGTCCTATGGAATGGTCAAACAGAAAGAGAAGCTACATGGGAAGTAGAGACAGATATGATCGGTCAGTATCCAGAACTGTTCTAAATTTCGGGACGAAATTTTTGTAAGAAGGGAAGATTGTAACAGCCCTAGTTTTATCTTATATTTTTTATAGAAAGAGCTCTGTGAGACGAATCCAACGATGTTTAATTTGTAATTTTCGGAGCTCTAATGAATAAATTATGAATTTTTGAAGATTTGGGATAAATTTGTAACGTAGAGGATAGATCTGTAATTTTTAAATGTCGGCTTAGTTCAAATCCGATTGGCGGAGGATATATTTGCAAATATAAAATTTAGAAGGGGTTTTCTGCAAAAACGTGGTTCACGAACCAAGGCTTATCAGTTTCGACCGCGTTTATAAAAGGCCGACCGAGGTGCGTTTGGAAAAGCGCTTCTGCGAAAAACGGCGGCGAAGAGTTACCGGAGTGCGACGGCGAGTTTTCGGAGAAATATCTTAAAGAAGTTTCTGCACGCTACATTAACATCCAACGAGGATTCCGGGAGCATTGGACGCGACAGTAACGGCCGGCGAGGATTTCCGGCAAGCGACAGTGAAGGCCGGCGAAGGCTTCCGTAAGGTAAAAAAATATTTTTTTTATTCGTCGTTATGGTTATTTAATTTTCCGGTGAGCGGGGGAGACCGAGAGGAGGAAGCCGAGCCGGATTCGGTCGATTCAGCACATGAAACAGCCGATCCAGCGCCGGCGAAAGATTTCGGCTTCGCCGGACGCGAGAGAGAGAGGGGGGACTGCGTGAACCGGTCCAGGCTTTGGACCGGGTTACGCCGTTGAATCGGATGCGGAGGCGCGCGGTCCAGCACGTCGAGCGCGCGGTCCAGCGCCCAGCGCGTGCGGTCCAGCGCCCAGCGCGCGCGGTCCAGCGCGCCGAGCGCCCGGTCCAGTGTCGCGGGCGGTCCAGCGCCTGCGTAAGCCAGATTTACTTTTTGAAAATCCGTTTGGAAAAGCTTTTAGAAAGCTTTTTCTGCGCGGGCGGTCCAGCGCCGAACGTGCGCGCGGTCCAGCGGGCGGTTCAGTGCCGCGTAAGCCCATCTTTTGGGATTAGTTTGGGGTGTGTTTGGGAAAGCTTTTAGAAAGCAGAATTTTTAACTATTTGGGAATAATTTTTAGAAAAAGCAACTTTTGGCAAATAAACATATTTTAACTTGATTATGTTTGCACTATGGCCTTGTAGGACATCAAGAAAACCAATTAGAAGTTGACAAGAAAATTTTGGTACAACAAATCCAGGTAGAATAATTTCCTAACCCTGTGATGTAGCACGATATTATATGTTTTTACATGCTTTTCTTACTGTTATAGAATTTTGATTGTTGCATATGTTTATGGCATAAAAAGGAAGAAATATTATGGTATGGATTACTTATGTATTTGCATGAAAAAGGAAAAAAAAAATACATGGTATGATAATGAAATCAAAAGAAAGAAACAATATGGAAAAAAGATATCTTTTGATATTGCATAATTGTTTGGAATCATGATTGGAAATGGTAGAAAAAAAAAATGGATTCCCAGAGAACATTATCCTCACCACTAGGCTCAGCGTGTGGGATCGCAGGGTATCGATCTTCGGATCAGATATCTGCCTAGTGTTATGTGCTATGACTCCATGATGATTACACCAGGCTCAGCGTGTTGGATCGCAGGGTATGGTACCATACCTGCCTGGTGGCACTAGGCTCAGCGTGTTGGATCGCAGGGTATCGATCTTCGGATCAGATATCTGCCTAGTGTTATGTGCTTGGTTGGATGCCGGCTAGAGGACAGTCATTGATGATTGGATCCAGAGGATAATGCGTCAAAGGGAATTGGGCCCGGTAATAAGCACAATATAAGGAACTTGCATTTCTTTATGGCTTTCATTTGGCATTATCTTATATGTATGAATGACATTCATCTTTACTGTTAATGGTATTTGTTATGCCTTTTATTTTCTTGGTTAAATATGTGGATTTATCTACTGAGATTTATAAAATCTCATTTAGTGCTTACATCACAGGTCATGAAACCACTACACCGAGAACTGGGAATGATGCTGTTACAGGAGAGCCCTTTCCAAGAGATGTGTGAGAGGGAAAATTTTAGTGTGATTAAATGTTTAAAAACATGTCTTTATATATATATACTTTGGATTTTGAGTTAGTGTTTGTCTTACCGTCGGGTCCCCACCTTTGGTTTGTTTATTTGTCCTCACTTAAATGCTGTATTTGGCGACTCTGATGATAACTTTGTGACATAATGGTATTAGATGTCGGTGGGGGCTTGACAGGGTGGTATCAGAGCCAGGTTTAGAAATAGGTGGGAAATGAGTGTGAGGACACCAACACAGCATATGCATTTGCATCTTTAGTGTTATTTCTCATAGAGATATTAGTTGTTAAATAACTTATATTGTTTTGTAGGATTGCAATATCCTTTACATCATGGAAAGATCTGAATCTGGAAATATGGAAAAGGAAAAAGAAAGAGAGCAACAAGGAGATACCCAGCAGGAATTAGCGCAAACTCTAGTCTCTTTGTTACGATCCATTGGAAGCACTAGTAGTCACAGAGAAGAGGCATCTATTGATTTAGTGGTTGACCAATTTCAGCGGATGCACCCTCCTTCTTTTGCTGGGGATGAGGATCCTATGGTTGCTGAAAACTGGCTAGAACAAATAAATATTATCTTTGAAGGAATATCTTGTCCAGATAATAGAAAAGTGGCTTTGGCAATTTTGGTACTCAAAGATGCTGCTAGATTGTGGTGGAGTTCTCGACATCGACTTCGATTTTCTAGCCGACCAATGAAAGATATTTCCTGGGAAGATTTTACAAAAGAATTTGAGCAATGGTATATGCCTCTGTCAATCAAAGCCAAAATGAGGGAAGAATTGAATAATCTCAGGCAAGAAAAACTATCAGTTACTGCATATGAAATCAAATTCTCCCACTTAGCTAAATATGTACCCCAGTTAGTAACACCTGAAGAACAACGATGCTACATGTTTCGACGAGGTTTACGGGATGAAATTCGGGCAGCTTTAGTAGCCGTTCGAACAACAAACTATGTGGAGTTACTGGAGCATGCCCGCACGGTTGAGCTCGAACTCAGTTTGTTGGCAACTAGCAAAGAGGAAGAGAAGAAAAGAATTGATCCTCTAAAGTCTAAATTCAGATTCACAGGAAAAAGAGGTAGTTCGAGTTTTTCAAGAGAAGAAACGTCCACTCATTCAAGATTTAGTAGGTTCAGACCATATGGACCGAGTACTAGCAGAACTAGTTGGCGTTCAGATGGGACGAGTAGATGCGTGAAATGTGGAAAATGGCATATGGGAGAATGCAGATCAGAGTTTATCCGACCAGTCAGATGTTACATATGCGAAGAACGAGGGCATTTTGCTCGAGATTGCCCAAAGTTATTTGAATTGAAAAATGTCAGTGCTTCAACCAGTGGAGGTAGAGAGGATGCAAGTCGAGGTAGAGGCCGCGGATCTACGACAACTTCAGGTGCTGTGGTTAGAGGTGGAGCAACAGGAAGGGGAGGTCAGGCACGTATTTATTCGATCACTCAGCAAGATGCTCCACACTCTACTGATGTTATTATAGGTATGCTCGTGTTATACAAATTTTTTTTTTTTCATATACTCTTTGATTTTGGAGCCTCTTATTCTATTATATTCATTAATGCACTCTATTAATATCATTATATAGGTATGTTAGTATTTCATAATTTACCTGTTTCTGTACTTTTTGATTGTGGAGCATCACATTCCTTTATATCCATCACTGCATCAAGACGAATAAATGTCATATTACACTCCATGAAAGATCTATTAATAGTGAAAATGCCGGATGGAAATAGTATCAGTGTAGAAAATTTTATTGAAGATGAGATAGACATCAGAGGAAAACAATTCTCAGTATTGCTACACATCTTACCTCTGACAGAATTTGACATAATCCTTGGCATGGATTGGCTGTTCGAGCATAAAGTAAAAATAGATTGTTATGAAAAGAGAATTGAAATCCCAATCCCAATCCCTGGAGAAGATAAATTAATTTACTTCGGCCAAGGAAGGAAAATTCCTTTAATATCTATGCTCAAGGCACAAAAGCTACTTGGCAAAGGATGCGAAGGATGCTTGGTATCTATTGTGGATTTGGACATGAAATTTTGTAAACCCACAGAGGTACCAGTTGTTCAGGAATATCTAGACATTTTTCCAGAAGAGTTGCCTGGATTACCTCCTGATAGAGAAATAGAATTTGAAATTCAGTTGATTCCAGGCGCTGAGCCAATTTCCAAAGCTCCTTATCGTATGGCACCAACCGAGCTTCAAGAATTAAAGGTGCAAATTCAGGAATTATTAGACAAGGGATTTATCAGACCCAGTGTATCCCCATGGGGTGCACCTATTTTGTTTGTGAAGAAGAAAGATGGTAGTCTTCGCATGTGTATTGACTACCGGGAAATCAACAAAATTACTATCAAAAATAAATATCCTTTGCCGCGGATTGATGATCTATTTGATCAGTTGCAAGGAGCAGCAATATTTTCAAAAATTGACCTGAGATCTGGATATCATCAACTGAAAATTAAGACAGAAGATGTTTCCAAAACAGCTTTCAGGACCAGGTATGGGCACTATGAATTTTTAGTGCTACCTTTTGGACTGACAAATGCACCAGCAGCTTTTATGGATTTGATGAATCGCGTGTTCAAGAAATATTTAGATCAGTTTATCATTATCTTCATTGATGATATATTGATATATTCTAAATCCCTAGAAGAACACGCTGCACATCTACATTTAACATTACAGACTTTGAAAGAAAATCAGCTATTTGCTAAATTCTCTAAATGCGAATTTTGGCTGTCCAAGGTCTTGTTTTTGGGGCATATAGTGAGTGCAGAAGGAATCTCAGTTGATCCTCAGAAGATTTCTGCCATTGTAGATTGGCCAAGGCCTACAACAGTAACAGAAGTTAGAAGTTTCTTGGGTTTGGCTGGGTATTACAGGAAGTTTGTGAAAGGCTTTTCCCAAATAGCCTCACCCTTAACAAATTTGACGCGAAAAGCAATAAAGTTTGAATGGGATGCAGCTTGTGAAGATAGCTTCCAAATATTGAAGAATAAATTGGTTTCAGCCCCAATTCTAACATTACCAGAAGGCACAGAAGGTTATCATATATACAGTGATGCATCTTTGCAAGGTCTTGGCTGTGTATTGATGCAAAATAAGAAAGTAATTGCTTATGCATCTAGACAGCTTAAGATACATGAAAAGAATTATCCTGTGCACGATTTGGAGTTAGCAGCTATAGTTTTTGCCTTAAAAATCTGGAGGCATTATTTGTATGGAGTTAAGTGTGTGGTTTTCACTGATCATCAGAGTTTAAAGTATATTTTTACTCAAAAGGAACTAAATCTCAGGCAACGAAGGTGGCTGGAGTTTATTAAAGATTATGATGTGGAAATCACTTACCATCCTGGGAAAGCGAATGTGGTCGCTGATGCTCTTAGCAGGAAAGCTAGTATTAGTAGCATTTTGACTATCACAGAAGAAAAACAATTAATTTTTGAGATGGATAAATTACAACTAGAAGTAGATATTCGAATAAATACGGCTTTGCTGGCACACTTATCAGTAAGACCAGATTGGTTGGCCTCTATTAAAGATGATCAGGGAGAAGATCTTGAATTGCAAAAGATAATACAGAGGGTTCAGGAAGGACAGGAATCTACTTTTCAATTAGACCAGGCTGGTTTACTTAGATTTCAAGGCAGGTTATGCATACCAGCACATCAACAACTTAGGGATTTGTTATTAAAGGAAGCTCATAACTCTCGATATTCAATACATCCAGGCGAGAATAAAATGTATCAAGAATTGAGACAACAATACTGGTGGCCAGGATTGAAGAAGGATGTTTCTAACTGGGTTCAAAAATGCTTAATTTGTCAGCAGGTGAAAGGAGAGCAACAAAAACCTGGGGGGTTGTTGCAGTCATTACCTATTCCAGAATGGAAATGGGAGGAAGTGGCAATGGATTTTGTGATCGGTTTGCCTAGGTCACCTGCAGGTCATGACTCAATCTGGATAATTGTTGATAGGCTAACAAAATCTGCTCACTTTTTAGCTGTTAAAACTACTTATTCTGCAGAGAAGTTAGCTCAGGTATATGTGAGTCAGATTATCAGATTGCATGGGATTCCAAAAGTCATTATATCTGACAGAGACCCTAAATTTACTTCTCACTTCTGGAAGAATGTGCATCAAGCTTTTGGTACGAGATTGCGTTTCAGCACAGCCTTTCATCCTCAAACAGATGGTCAGACAGAGAGAACTATCAAAACCTTGGAAGATTTGCTACGACTTTGCATCTTGGATTTTGGTGGAGATTGGGAAAGCCACTTACCTTTGGTGGAATTTGCTTATAATAATAGCCATCAGTCCAGCATTGAGATGGCACCCTATGAAGCGCTGTATGGGAGAAAATGTCAATCACCTTTGTGCTGGAATGAAGGGAAGGAAAGAAATTTGCTCGGTCCTAGATTTGTTGAAGAAGCAACAGAAAAGATCAGAATTATTCAAGACAGAATAAAAACAGCTCAGGACAGACAAAAGAAGTATTATGACGCAAAACATCGAATGGTTGAGTTCCACGAGGGGGAACATGTTTTTATCAAGGTGAGTCCAACAAAAGGTGTCATAAGATTTGGAAGAGCAGGAAAATTGAAGCCTAAATTCATTGGTCCTTTCCAAATCCTAAGAAGGGTTGGACAAGTGGCATACCAAATTGCTTTGCCTCCTCAATTGTCAGGTGTGCATAATGTGTTCCATGTCTCATCTTTGCGAAGATATGTTTCAGATCCCTCCCATGTTGTTAGTTATATGGACCCAGATATAGAAATTCAAATGGATTTGACATATCCCGAACTGCCTGTGAGAATACTTGATAGGCAGGAGAAAAAGCTCAGAAATAAAATCATTCCTATGGTTAAAGTCCTATGGAATGGTCAAACAGAAAGAGAAGCTACATGGGAAGTAGAGACAGATATGATCGGTCAGTATCCAGAACTGTTCTAAATTTCGGGACGAAATTTTTGTAAGAAGGGAAGATTGTAACAGCCCTAGTTTTATCTTATATTTTTTATAGAAAGAGCTCTGTGAGACGAATCCAACGATGTTTAATTTGTAATTTTCGGAGCTCTAATGAATAAATTATGAATTTTTGAAGATTTGGGATAAATTTGTAACGTAGAGGATAGATCTGTAATTTTTAAATGTCGGCTTAGTTCAAATCCGATTGGCGGAGGATATATTTGCAAATATAAAATTTAGAAGGGGTTTTCTGCAAAAACGTGGTTCACGAACCAAGGCTTATCAGTTTCGACCGCGTTTATAAAAGGCCGACCGAGGTGCGTTTGGAAAAGCGCTTCTGCGAAAAACGGCGGCGAAGAGTTACCGGAGTGCGACGGCGAGTTTTCGGAGAAATATCTTAAAGAAGTTTCTGCACGCTACATTAACATCCAACGAGGATTCCGGGAGCATTGGACGCGACAGTAACGGCCGGCGAGGATTTCCGGCAAGCGACAGTGAAGGCCGGCGAAGGCTTCCGTAAGGTAAAAAAATATTTTTTTTATTCGTCGTTATGGTTATTTAATTTTCCGGTGAGCGGGGGAGACCGAGAGGAGGAAGCCGAGCCGGATTCGGTCGATTCAGCACATGAAACAGCCGATCCAGCGCCGGCGAAAGATTTCGGCTTCGCCGGACGCGAGAGAGAGAGGGGGGACTGCGTGAACCGGTCCAGCCTTTGGACCGGGTTACGCCGTTGAATCGGATGCGGAGGCGCGCGGTCCAGCACGTCGAGCGCGCGGTCCAGCGCCCAGCGCGTGCGGTCCAGCGCCCAGCGCGCGCGGTCCAGCGCGTCGAGCGCCCGGTCCAGTGTCGCGGGCGGTCCAGCGCCTGCGTAAGCCAGATTTACTTTTTGAAAATCCGTTTGGAAAAGCTTTTAGAAAGCTTTTTCTGCGCGGGCGGTCCAGCGCCGAACGTGCGCGCGGTCCAGCGGGCGGTTCAGTGCCGCGTAAGCCCATCTTTTGGGATTAGTTTGGGGTGTGTTTGGGAAAGCTTTTAGAAAGCAGAATTTTTAACGATTTGGGAATAATTTTTAGAAAAAGCAACTTTTGGCAAATAAACATATTTTAACTTGATTATGTTTGCACTATGGCCTTGTAGGACATCAAGAAAACCAATTAGAAGTTGACAAGAAAATTTTGGTACAACAAATCCAGGTAGAATAATTTCCTAACCCTGTGATGTAGCACGATATTATATGTTTTTACATGCTTTTCTTACTGTTATAGAATTTTGATTGTTGCATATGTTTATGGCATAAAAAGGAAGAAATATTATGGTATGGATTACTTATGTATTTGCATGAAAAAGGAAAAAAAAAATACATGGTATGATAATGAAATCAAAAGAAAGAAACAATATGGAAAAAAGATATCTTTTGATATTGCATAATTGTTTGGAATCATGATTGGAAATGGTAGAAAAAAAAAATGGATTCCCAGAGAACATTATCCTCACCACTAGGCTCAGCGTGTGGGATCGCAGGGTATCGATCTTCGGATCAGATATCTGCCTAGTGTTATGTGCTATGACTCCATGATGATTACACCAGGCTCAGCGTGTTGGATCGCAGGGTATGGTACCATACCTGCCTGGTGGCACTAGGCTCAGCGTGTTGGATCGCAGGGTATCGATCTTCGGATCAGATATCTGCCTAGTGTTATGTGCTTGGTTGGATGCCGGCTAGAGGACAGTCATTGATGATTGGATCCAGAGGATAATGCGTCAAAGGGAATTGGGCCCGGTAATAAGCACAATATAAGGAACTTGCATTTCTTTATGGCTTTCATTTGGCATTATCTTATATGTATGAATGACATTCATCTTTACTGTTAATGGTATTTGTTATGCCTTTTATTTTCTTGGTTAAATATGTGGATTTATCTACTGAGATTTATAAAATCTCATTTAGTGCTTACATCACAGGTCATGAAACCACTACACCGAGAACTGGGAATGATGCTGTTACAGGAGAGCCCTTTCCAAGAGATGTGTGAGAGGGAAAATTTTAGTGTGATTAAATGTTTAAAAACATGTCTTTATATATATACTTTGGATTTTGAGTTAGTGTTTGTCTTACCGTCGGGTCCCCACCTTTGGTTTGTTTATTTGTCCTCACTTAAATGCTGTATTTGGCGACTCTGATGATAACTTTGTGACATAATGGTATTAGATGTCGGTGGGGGCTTGACAATAACCAAAGTCAATGATGATAGATTTTTCTATGAAATATGTTTGGATGAAAAGGGCAAAAAAATGAAGATAACTATAGAGAAAATAAAACATTATGGTCGACTTTTATGGTTGCAAATATGACCAATTGAACTAAGATTTGGCTCGAGCACGACTCTGAGTTCGAATATGTTTGATACAATGCCAATGATTGTGTATTTGTGAACTAACACAAGATGCTCCTACATTAGTTATGTTTTTAACATTTATTTGCAACATAATGTAAATTTAAGACGTTGTTTGGTATGAAAATATTTGATAACCATTGAGTTTGAAATGAAATAGTTTTAAAAATAGGATTTAAGACGTTGTTTACAAACAGGGCCCAGAATTTGCGCCAGCCCTCTTCCCTTGCCATTTTGCCACTAAACCTATATGAGTTGGTCTTGACAAATGTTTTAATTAAAATAGCGGTCGAGAAGACGATAAAATATTCTGTTAAAATTATGCTTAATAGAAAATATTATAAAGTTTATAAATATCAATTATTTTAATTAATTGATTTTTTTGTACTACATGGTATATGAAGAGAGTGAAAGTTATTATAAATTTCACTTATTTCAAATATATTGTAACAAATTGATGATTAAGAGATAAAAATATATGATTATAATATATTAATATTTAATAAAAAATAATTGATTCATAATCTTTTGAACAGAATATATGTGTAAAAGTAAAAATATTTTTGTTTTGGGTATAATATAAAATTAAAATATGATAATTATAAAAATTAAATAATAATTTAATTTTTATTTCTTTTAATTTAATGGTGGATTCTATATGGTCATACACTAATGATCAAAAAGACAGCTCGTGAAATAAAATTTAAAATATTATGATCATAAAATATGAGATAAATTATGACTTTTAAGAAAATATAATATCATCTTTTGAAAAACTTTTTATATTAATTAAAATATATAATTTAATTATGGTAATAATAATGAATGATCAACACATGTTCAAATTATTATAAATAGAAATGGATTATTAAGATATCTACAAAAGAGAAAAATAAATTATATTTTTTTGCAAAAACAACAAGACAAATATAAGAGTATCAATTATACAAAAAAAATTAATATGAATACTTTAAAATTATTCTTTAAAGTTTTTATTTAGTTTTAAAAACTTATTTAAAAAACATGATATAATAAATAAATCAAGATTTTCTAAGTAATTTGATCTCAAACATTAAATTTATGTCAACACCTCATCACCAAAAACAAGTCTTATAATATCAAAAATCTTTTGCAAAAAAAAAAAACATAGAGAAAGACATCACATTAAGACAAAAAGACCATCTTATATTTTGGCTCCGGTGTGGTAATCGAAACTATATTATATTTTGTTGCTAGAACACTGTGTCAGACAATTGGGTATAATTATAGACTATATTACGATATAAAATATCATTAGATGATATGATGATTTGCCTCTTAGAAGATTATTACTATCTATCTTTAGGCTAGTATAATGGATGGGTGTGAGTGTGTGGCTTATGCCAACGACATTATAACTAGCTTACCTTCAAGTTTATTGGGAGATAGTGCGATTTCTAAAATCATACTGGTGAGAATTAATATGATGATCGTCAATTAATATGTTTACAAGTGGAAGCCTACTCATTGGATATAGTCAAATGAGTATTGATATAGACATAATGTGATATACAAGTAGAGGTAACTATTAAAGAAAAATATAACTAAAATTAAGTTAAGAAATAAATCGAGAAAAAGAAAATTTAATAAATAATTACAAAAAATTGTATAAGAAAATAAAAATACAAATAAATCGTATTAGTTGTTTTTTTATAACTATTATTTCGACTTAATATAATTGTTATTTCTTTCTTATATCATTTGTTATTTTGTTTATAGTTTTGTTATTCTTTACATTTATTGTATTATATTGCATTGTTATTTATTATTTATCAACTGAGATTTTTTAGCTCCATTCTCTATACTTACATTATAAGTTAGGTAAGTTCACAACATAAAGATAAAGTGACATAACAGCATCTAACATTAACTCACAAACACACATTACTTAATGAAGTACAAGTTCTATAAGTCCATTTTTAAAAAATTTGATCGAAATTTACTTTTAAAAATGCTTGCAATTTTTTGTTTATTTTAATGTCTATCATTGTCTGTCATTATTGGCCATCATCACCAATATAACCAAAGTCAATGATGATAGATTTTTCTATGAAATATGTTTGGATGAAAAGGGCAAAAAAATGAAGATAACTATAGAGAAAATAAAACATTATGGTCGACTTTTATGGTTGCAAATATGACCAATTGAACTAAGATTTGGCTCGAGCACGACTCTGAGTTCGAATATGTTTGATACAATGCCAATGATTGTGTATTTGTGAACTAACACAAGATGCTCCTACATTAGTTATGTTTTTAACATTTATTTGCAACATAATGTAAATTTAAGACGTTGTTTGGTATGAAAATATTTGATAACCATTGAGTTTGAAATGAAATAGTTTTAAAAATAGGATTTAAGACGTTGTTTACAAACAGGGCCCAGAATTTGCGCCAGCCCTCTTCCCTTGCCATTTTGCCACTAAACCTATATGAGTTGGTCTTGACAAATGTTTTAATTAAAATAGCGGTCGAGAAGACGATAAAATATTCTGTTAAAATTATGCTTAATAGAAAATATTATAAAGTTTATAAATATCAATTATTTTAATTAATTGATTTTTTTGTACTACATGGTATATGAAGAGAGTGAAAGTTATTATAAATTTCACTTATTTCAAATATATTGTAACAAATTGATGATTAAGAGATAAAAATATATGATTATAATATATTAATATTTAATAAAAAATAATTGATTCATAATCTTTTGAACAGAATATATGTGTAAAAGTAAAAATATTTTTGTTTTGGGTATAATATAAAATTAAAATATGATAATTATAAAAATTAAATAATAATTTAATTTTTATTTCTTTTAATTTAATGGTGGATTCTATATGGTCATACACTAATGATCAAAAAGACAGCTCGTGAAATAAAATTTAAAATATTATGATCATAAAATATGAGATAAATTATGACTTTTAAGAAAATATAATATCATCTTTTGAAAAACTTTTTATATTAATTAAAATATATAATTTAATTATGGTAATAATAATGAATGATCAACACATGTTCAAATTATTATAAATAGAAATGGATTATTAAGATATCTACAAAAGAGAAAAATAAATTATATTTTTTTGCAAAAACAACAAGACAAATATAAGAGTATCAATTATACAAAAAAAATTAATATGAATACTTTAAAATTATTCTTTAAAGTTTTTATTTAGTTTTAAAAACTTATTTAAAAAACATGATATAATAAATAAATCAAGATTTTCTAAGTAATTTGATCTCAAACATTAAATTTATGTCAACACCTCATCACCAAAAACAAGTCTTATAATATCAAAAATCTTTTGCAAAAAAAAAAAACATAGAAAAAGACATCACATTAAGACAAAAAGACCATCTTATATTTTGGCTCCGGTGTGGTAATCGAAACTATATTATATTTTGTTGCTAGAACACTGTGTCAGACAATTGGGTATAATTATAGACTATATTACGATATAAAATATCATTAGATGATATGATGATTTGCCTCTTAGAAGATTATTACTATCTATCTTTAGGCTAGTATAATGGATGGGTGTGAGTGTGTGGCTTATGCCAACGACATTATAACTAGCTTACCTTCAAGTTTATTGGGAGATAGTGCGATTTCTAAAATCATACTGGTGAGAATTAATATGATGATCGTCAATTAATATGTTTACAAGTGGAAGCCTACTCATTGGATATAGTCAAATGAGTATTGATATAGACATAATGTGATATACAAGTAGAGGTAACTATTAAAGAAAAATATAACTAAAATTAAGTTAAGAAATAAATCGAGAAAAAGAAAATTTAATAAATAATTACAAAAAATTGTATAAGAAAATAAAAATACAAATAAATCGTATTAGTTGTTTTTTTATAACTATTATTTCGACTTAATATAATTGTTATTTCTTTCTTATATCATTTGTTATTTTGTTTATAGTTTTGTTATTCTTTACATTTATTGTATTATATTGCATTGTTATTTATTATTTATCAACTGAGATTTTTTAGCTCCATTCTCTATACTTACATTATAAGTTAGGTAAGTTCACAACATAAAGATAAAGTGACATAACAGCATCTAACATTAACTCACAAACACACATTACTTAATGAAGTACAAGTTCTATAAGTCCATTTTTAAAAAATTTGATCGAAATTTACTTTTAAAAATGCTTGCAATTTTTTGTTTATTTTAATGTCTATCATTGTCTGTCATTATTGGCCATCATCACCAATATAACCAAAGTCAATGATGATAGATTTTTCTATGAAATATGTTTGGATGAAAAGGGCAAAAAAATGAAGATAACTATAGAGAAAATAAAACATTATGGTCGACTTTTATGGTTGCAAATATGACCAATTGAACTAAGATTTGGCTCGAGCACGACTCTGAGTTCGAATATGTTTGATACAATGCCAATGATTGTGTATTTGTGAACTAACACAAGATGCTCCTACATTAGTTATGTTTTTAACATTTATTTGCAACATAATGTAAATTTAAGACGTTGTTTGGTATGAAAATATTTGATAACCATTGAGTTTGAAATGAAATAGTTTTAAAAATAGGATTTAAGACGTTGTTTACAAACAGGGCCCAGAATTTGCGCCAGCCCTCTTCCCTTGCCATTTTGCCACTAAACCTATATGAGTTGGTCTTGACAAATGTTTTAATTAAAATAGCGGTCGAGAAGACGATAAAATATTCTGTTAAAATTATGCTTAATAGAAAATATTATAAAGTTTATAAATATCAATTATTTTAATTAATTGATTTTTTTGTACTACATGGTATATGAAGAGAGTGAAAGTTATTATAAATTTCACTTATTTCAAATATATTGTAACAAATTGATGATTAAGAGATAAAAATATATGATTATAATATATTAATATTTAATAAAAAATAATTGATTCATAATCTTTTGAACAGAATATATGTGTAAAAGTAAAAATATTTTTGTTTTGGGTATAATATAAAATTAAAATATGATAATTATAAAAATTAAATAATAATTTAATTTTTATTTCTTTTAATTTAATGGTGGATTCTATATGGTCATACACTAATGATCAAAAAGACAGCTCGTGAAATAAAATTTAAAATATTATGATCATAAAATATGAGATAAATTATGACTTTTAAGAAAATATAATATCATCTTTTGAAAAACTTTTTATATTAATTAAAATATATAATTTAATTATGGTAATAATAATGAATGATCAACACATGTTCAAATTATTATAAATAGAAATGGATTATTAAGATATCTACAAAAGAGAAAAATAAATTATATTTTTTTGCAAAAACAACAAGACAAATATAAGAGTATCAATTATACAAAAAAAATTAATATGAATACTTTAAAATTATTCTTTAAAGTTTTTATTTAGTTTTAAAAACTTATTTAAAAAACATGATATAATAAATAAATCAAGATTTTCTAAGTAATTTGATCTCAAACATTAAATTTATGTCAACACCTCATCACCAAAAACAAGTCTTATAATATCAAAAATCTTTTGCAAAAAAAAAAAACATAGAAAAAGACATCACATTAAGACAAAAAGACCATCTTATATTTTGGCTCCGGTGTGGTAATCGAAACTATATTATATTTTGTTGCTAGAACACTGTGTCAGACAATTGGGTATAATTATAGACTATATTACGATATAAAATATCATTAGATGATATGATGATTTGCCTCTTAGAAGATTATTACTATCTATCTTTAGGCTAGTATAATGGATGGGTGTGAGTGTGTGGCTTATGCCAACGACATTATAACTAGCTTACCTTCAAGTTTATTGGGAGATAGTGCGATTTCTAAAATCATACTGGTGAGAATTAATATGATGATCGTCAATTAATATGTTTACAAGTGGAAGCCTACTCATTGGATATAGTCAAATGAGTATTGATATAGACATAATGTGATATACAAGTAGAGGTAACTATTAAAGAAAAATATAACTAAAATTAAGTTAAGAAATAAATCGAGAAAAAGAAAATTTAATAAATAATTACAAAAAATTGTATAAGAAAATAAAAATACAAATAAATCGTATTAGTTGTTTTTTTATAACTATTATTTCGACTTAATATAATTGTTATTTCTTTCTTATATCATTTGTTATTTTGTTTATAGTTTTGTTATTCTTTACATTTATTGTATTATATTGCATTGTTATTTATTATTTATCAACTGAGATTTTTTAGCTCCATTCTCTATACTTACATTATAAGTTAGGTAAGTTCACAACATAAAGATAAAGTGACATAACAGCATCTAACATTAACTCACAAACACACATTACTTAATGAAGTACAAGTTCTATAAGTCCATTTTTAAAAAATTTGATCGAAATTTACTTTTAAAAATGCTTGCAATTTTTTGTTTATTTTAATGTCTATCATTGTCTGTCATTATTGGCCATCATCACCAATATAACCAAAGTCAATGATGATAGATTTTTCTATGAAATATGTTTGGATGAAAAGGGCAAAAAAATGAAGATAACTATAGAGAAAATAAAACATTATGGTCGACTTTTATGGTTGCAAATATGACCAATTGAACTAAGATTTGGCTCGAGCACGACTCTGAGTTCGAATATGTTTGATACAATGCCAATGATTGTGTATTTGTGAACTAACACAAGATGCTCCTACATTAGTTATGTTTTTAACATTTATTTGCAACATAATGTAAATTTAATGTCAAAATATTTAACATAAGTATAAATTATGTTTAAATTCAAATAAAATAAATATTTTAATACTTAATGTTGACAACAAATTAAAGTCCACATAAAATCAACTATAATAAATATAAAAATACTTGCATGGATAACAAATCTACGTAAAGTTGTAATGAATAACTGCATTTTCTAATTTATTATTGAGAAGCAAAATAAGCAATTTATACTTGATAAATGATAATTTATTTTTAAATGCAATTGTCATCGATCTTATATTTTTGAATAATAAAGTTAGATTTGCGTGAAATATGAATATAAAAGAACTTGTTTGTTAAATAGTATATTGGACTAAAAAAATTATATGATTTAGTTTCACTTATTCTCTTAGAATAATCTATTTTAGCTTATCAAGTCAATGTATATTACCTTGAGGATTTTTTTGATATGTTTATTGAATCGTTTGATATTTATATCAAATTATTTTGATATAAAAAGAGTATTAAAAAAAACAAAAAGGAAAAAAAATCATAGCAAACAAGCAATATAAAGGATTTTTTTTCCAAATATTTAAATGTGATTTTTCAAAAGATGAAAACTAAAAAAACAAGGTTATTGTTATTTCTGCCTTAGATTATGCTTGGATGTCGAATTGTTCTTCATTTTTTTGGAAAGATCTTTGTTATTATTATTTATAGATGACTTTGAATCACAATTGTTTGCCTTTATTTATCTTTAAGTTTTATAGTAAATTTTAGACTTTCTCAATTTTTGTTGATATAATCTATCTTTTCTTGAATCATGTAAAATTCTTTCTATTAACTTATTTTTTTATATTTAAATATTTGATTATTTTAATTTTTTTTAAAAATATTAATTTTCTCATCTGTAAAAGAAGCTCTTATTTGAAGAGTTCTATAAATTAGTAAAAGAAAGTTACGTGCAAAGAGAATATAAAGGAATAAGAGGGTTATTTAAATTTATGTTTGGTATGATAGTTATGTTTCTTTATTAAGAATTTCAAAGACTTTAAAAAGAATTTTTGATGAACTTTTTTAAATATAAAAATTTTGAACTTGGAAAGGGCTAAATAGATTTATCACGTACATTTTAATATTTCAAAAAAAAGCAATATAAAAAATTCATAAGTTTTCTATTTTTTAGTGACAATTGTAAGATATATAAAAAATATTTATATAACAAGTACGTCCAAATTAGTAGCTACTTGAGAATAACATTTAGAACAAGATGCATCTAAGATGGTATTAGGGATATGAGAGAGAATAATAAAATAATTATTTAAATTTAAATCTCATTGAAAATAGATATAAGAGAAAAATTAATCCCATAAAATATCTTTCTTTTTTTAATAATAATAACAACAAATCTAATGGGTTGAACTCTAATAATAGCAATCATAATGTTTCTATTGTCTCAAATGTTTGCATGATAGTCCCACTACAAAAAACTAAGTTATCAAATTTTAACTTTGGTTGTTGAGGGGGATCTTATCATTATAAGAGAGAGAAGGAAGAGCCTGTTTAATTATGGGGATCCCAATTCTCTAGTATTGGAAACAAATTTTGATTATTTAATTACAATAAGTCACCAAAAGAAATAATTGATGGCCAAGAATATGTTATGGCATTATGATTGTCGATGAAAGCCTAAACTTTAAACCTATTGAAACCCAAAATCACTTGTTATGGACACAATCATTTCTACACTTTAAAAGAGCTTCAAATTTTTTGGCTTTAAAAAATTTTTTTGGTAATATTGTCATATATATATATATATATATATTATAAATTTTTCAACAAATTATTAATAGCTTCAAACACATAAAACACAAGCATAAATTATAATAAGAATTATTAGAATGATAAAAAATTGTGGCACTATATTAATACAATGACTTCTCATCAATACAACAATATTCTTTTAGAGATCACATGCTTTTTATTATAATAGTTAGAAGAACTTAGATTTTTAAAAAGAAACACAACATTTTTATGATACTGAATTGGAGAGAGGGAGAGAAAAACAATTCCTATTATGAAATTGAGAGTGTGCATTTATATTGGATTTGTGGAGATGGGCAAAGGATTTTATATTTGAGATTGAAAGGGGTTATTTATAAGACATCATTTATGATTAGTTAAAGAAGATTATTGACTATCACAAGTCAACATAAAATAAATGAAATTAAATATCAAGTTTATCCCTAAGTATAGAAATGTTTAGAATAATTATAAAGAAATGATTATTTTAAATGCGAAATGGTAAATCTTATAATTAAAAAGATAACATGTGAGATTCTTTAGTCAAAAAAGAACACAATCGTAGTCACATGTGAAGTTACCAAATTACTTGAAAGAAATAGAGAATTCTAGGCTACTAGAAAATATTACCTAGCTAAGCTTGAGCTAGCATCCCCAAGATCTAGATGGAGAGTAAGAAATATATACTTAGATTTAATGGAGATGATATCAAGACAATTGACCATTCGATAGAAAACAAAGTTGAAATGATAATAATAAAGAGTTGTACAAGATGCATATAACACAATAGAACAAACTCAATACATGTTGGCTCACAAAATTAGTGACATTGAAAAGACTTTTTTCAAGCTCTTAAAAAATTAAGTTATCATTACACTTCTTTGGTTGTAGTTTTGTTAAAGATATGATTGCTATTATCATAATCATATTTAAATTGGAGCTAAAATGATAAATAGATAACATTGTTGCCCTCTAATGTAGATTTATTTCTAAGTTTTTTTTTAATATTAATCTAATATATTTGCTATAATACAGTTAAACTAAAATTGATAATAATCATTTGGCAGATTCAAATTAGATAAAATAATATATATATCAGAGTGATAGTGAACTAATTAGGGTTTTGAAGTACGGCCCAATACCGTAGTTTGCCATAATGTTAACTGCAATTTCTGCACTCAGCAGCTCTCATGGAAAGAGCAGCAATGTTCTTCCTTGAACAATCCCGATAATTAATAAACAATATTAATTACTTGCAACATAGTCTACGTCACATGCAACATGCAGGGAAGTCTCATTCTTCACAAATCCAAGTTGGCCCATAGCAGATGATACCAATAAACAAATCATTCCTCATCCTTCTCATCCTTCTCATCCCTATCCTCCATACGTGTTTTACTCTTCGCTGCCATCATCATTATCTTCCTCTTCCTCTCACATGCACGCCACCTTCATGCACGTATATATATATATTTTTTAAACCTTTCTCTGTTCTCCTTTTTTGACCGGATTCCATTCTAATTCCCCTCTTCGTGCTGAATGTCTCCTTGGATACTCCAATCTCCTCACGTGCCAAGCTGCATGCGGTCCAACTCAATGCACGTGCGTCGTCCTATAATTAATTAAAATAATCACGAACCGAAAGATCAGCTGCTTCGCGGATATTAAATTAATCATTCTTAAACCTAACTCATTCCGAGCTGGGACTTTCTAGGTGGGTGAAACGTGCCGCAATTCTTACCCATACGGTCCTCCGCCTCGCCGCTTCACGTCGGAGAAGATAAAGATAAAGAGAGAAAAGAAGCTATAAAAGACGTGCGAGGCCCCACCACCGTCCGATCTCTATTTGACTGTGATCTACTTGATCACGCGCTCTCTCTTGAACCCTGTGGTAGACTGACCCGAAGGTTAATTCATCCCAATGCCACCTTCTACGCTTTCAAACGCGAGGGTACCATGTGATCAATATCAGATGTTGTCGGGCGTGGGATCCACCAATATTCCATCGTTTCCAATTGAGGGTTTCTCTTTGCCGTACGATCCAAATCTGATGGTTCCGTGGCGAAGAACGGAGAAAAAACAATGATCAGATATAAAGTGAAGACGTTCCACGTGTCAACCGGTAATCAAGCGGCTAAGACGACAAGATTAGAGCGATTCATGTTCCCTTCCATCCGCTCTTGCTTCCTGCACCCTCTACAGACGAAACTATGTTCCTTTCGTGCGTCCTATTTAAACCACGTCACCAGTTATATTCTCACACGTGTATCCTCGTCATCTATGGAGACGATAAAGAAGACCCAAAATGTTGTTCTGGCGGAGCAGTGGACACAGCAGACTCTAACAGGCGTGGCACTTAAATAAAAACGCATCATGCCTTCAAACACTGATGTGTTTGTTCGTTTGTGGACGTGTTTATAAATCTAAATCTATTCTATTTTTTTTTGTTCATTTTGAAAACATTTTTATCAATTTTTAACTTTATAAACCAACAGTCTCTCTCTCTCTCTCTCTCTCTCTCTCTCTCTCTCTCTAAAAATATATATATATATATATATATAGCTTTGAACTAACCTTCAAGCTTCACCAAGTTAATTAAGTCATAAAATCTTAACCATTCATAAATCAGTTTAGTATTTTAAGCAATTGTTTTTTTTAAAAAAATTGCATATCCTGATAGCATTTTATGAAAATTTTATAAAATTCTAATCAAATCTCACTTGTTTAACAATGATGATAAATAATAAAGCCGGTGAAAAAATTATTATTAAATTATAATTATTACATAATATTATTAATAGGATTATTTTATAAGCATCAAATTGTTAATTAGTTTTGTAAGACATGAATAAAAGAGATGTAAAAAATTTATAAAAATTAATATTTTTCAAAATAAATCGGATGAAATAGTTTTTCTTAATTTGATTAATTATGTAATTATTGTTTTGTATTAATCAATTTTTATTTTTTAAAATGTTTTAACGAAAAAATAATCATGCCAATTTCCCTCGAGTCGTCTGACACTGGTTCGCATCCCTAGCGCTCCCCTCGAGATCCTCTATAATAACTGCGAGGTCCGCCCACGGCACATCCCTCTTTGTCCATAGTTCGACAGGTCTAAACGGACTTCTTAACATCTGCCTCCTGGAACGCCATGGATATGGGCGCCACTCAAAACTGGCTCGCCTTCTCGCTTTCCCACCATAACTGTAGCATCTTCGACGCTTCTACTTCTTCGTCCCATCTCGGTTTATCCCTCTACACTTTATCTTCTTCTTCTTCTTCTACTTATTCTTCAAGTACCCCAACGGACAAAGTAACTTATTCGGCTATGGAGTTCTTGCAGTTGAGGAGGCGAACAACGTCGGCGGTCAGCGTGAGCTCGCGGCGGCGCTCGGACCGAAGCTCGAGGACTTCCTGGGCTGCGGAAATTGTGGAATCGAAGAAGCCTCGGCCGAGATCGATGGATCCATATGCGACTCGGAGCTGAAGGCAGTGGCTGCTGGTTTCCTTGAAAGTGCGGTTGCGGTACAGACGGAGCAGCTGACTTCTGCCTCGGATGGGAGGAAGGCCGTCGACACCTTCGGTCAGCGAACCTCTATCTACCGAGGCGTCACGAGGCGAGCTACAAGCGTAGGGTTTATGGTCGGAGGGTGGCGGGAGAAATTTTCATCTGTTTGTTTTGCGCGTTTTCAGGCATCGGTGGACGGGGAGATACGAGGCGCATCTTTGGGATAACAGCTGCCGCCGGGAGGGGCAAAGCCGGAAGGGAAGGCAAGGTTCGTCCTTCGCCTGCCACTTCTCCTTGTCTTATTTTGTTATATAACGTTTATTCTTTCTAACGAGCACTTGTCGTTGTCGACTACGCCATCATCGTCGTCGTCGTGGACCTCCAGTTTATTTAGGTCAGCAACTCTTTTGAACGTTGTATATTTAAAGAGAGGGTTCCTTTTCTTTATTAACACATTTATTAAATACTGATAAACAGGGGGATATGATAAGGAAGAGAAGGCGGCGAAGGCTTACGACCTTGCGGCGATCAAATACTGGGGTCCGACAACCACCACCAACTTTCCGGTGGGCTTCTCATCCTAAGGGTACTCTCGTAAATTCAACGGCAAATAGGTTACCCCGCTTGATGCGAACATGTATACCCAGGTTTCTGATTACGAGAAGGAGATGGAGGAGATGAAGAACATGACTCGGCAGGGGTTCGTCGCCTCTCTCCGACGGTAACGACACGAACACGTGATCGATTCATCGCGTGCGTGCATGCATGCATCTGTGATCGTACGGCGCGAGCTGCTGTCGCGTCCTTTTTTACTCTCTTTTCATCCTTTTGTGCGCAGGAAGAGCAGCGGCTTCTCGAGAGGTGCTTCCATATATAGAGGTGTCACGAGGTATTTACATCTAAAATGTAGCATGTATGAACGTAAGTGTCCTTTTAATTGAAGGTTTGTTGGGTTGTCGAATTCCATGATTTGTAAGGCACCATCAGCACGGTCGGTGGCAGGCAAGGATAGGAAGAGTCGCCGGAAACAAGGATCTTTATCTCGGGACTTTCAGTAAGAATTAGTAACTTAATTACTTTTTGTGTTTAATGTTTTGTTAAATACATTTTATAAGACGAGATAAGTTTTACATTTTTTTTTCATATATCTTACCTGGCAAAAATGATTAAATCGGGGGTTTTTTTTTACAATAATGGTGTGTTAATTTATGAATGCATCGTGATCCACAGGTACGCAGGAGGAAGCGGCGGAGGCTTACGACATTGCGGCGATCAAGTTTCGCGGCATCAACGCGGTCACCAACTTCGATATGAGCCGCTACGATGTGAAGAGCATCGCAAACAGCGAGCTCCCCATCGGCTGCCTCAGCGGCCGAGCCACGAAGGCATCTGATGTTCCCTCCTCTTCGTCCTCCGAAGCAATCATGGCCATTGAATCACGTTGTTCAACCGTGGATGGCCGAGATGCATCCTCCTCCTCCATCTCCGCCTACTCTCACTCTCCCATCAAGCAAGAACAGGACTACTGGTCTTTCCTCGCCTTTCAGCAACAGCAACAGCATCTTCAGAACAATGTTGTTTATGCATCTGGCGTTAATATGGACTTCAGTTCTGCAGGCAACTTGGTTTGGAGCAATGGTGTGTTGCAGTTTGCGAAGGAAGACAATTGCAACAGTTACATCTCCAATTCTCCCATTCTGTATGCCACTCCTGTTGGATTTGGTGGGAGGTTTGAGGGCTCTACAACCCTTGTCGGGAATTGGGTTTCTCCTACTCCTCCTCCTCCTCCTCTTTCTCCTGCTGTTGCTGCTGCTGCTGCTCCTCCTCCTCCTCCTTCCTTCTATCACCAGACTGCAAAGCCAAACGTGGCAGTCTTTCAGACCCCCATATTTGGGATGGAATGATATAAGTCTGTCGGAGAAAGAAAAAGGGTAAAGATTAAGCACAGGGGAAGGGTAAAGCTGATGTGAACTGACATGCATGCCCAACACAAAGAGGGGAATGAAGGCTGTGACAAAAGGACTAACGAGAGGAGCATGGAGAGCGGTCCAACTGCAAAGTTCTTCTTGGGTCATGGCCACGCTAGAGATCTTTATCTTTGCAGGGCTTGTGTTTTGTTTTACTTTGTTAAACTGACATGATTCTATATTGTCATCATCAATCTAAATGGGAACAAGAATCCTTTTGTAACTTTCCTTTCTCTTTTCTGCCTTCTTTCTATATCTTTAGCCAGCTTGCTCTTCGCTGTTATCACCAATATGGAGCTTCGAATCTATTATCTGTTTTGTTGTCATTTATCTCTCAGTATTTCATACTTTGGGTATGTGATTGATAGATGGAGACTCGAGCTATTGGCAGATATGGATGATGCATAGGTAGGAACAGTTGGCTTTTTGTACTACAATTGTATTTTATTTGAAATTAGCATCGGATGCTCTGAGATTAGCGATAGTTTAGTACAAAAATACTTGCTAAACGACAGTAGAGCAGATGCCTCTGCGGAGTTTATTATAAAAAAGGAAGCTTGAGGGTAGTCTTCTAACGTTTGACCGTTAGTGTTTTGAAATGGTTATTCTCTTACAAATGGTGTTCTGTATTTGTTTAGGTGGGATGAAGCAAGCATCTCTTCTTGTCAAATTTGCCATTTGTGTGTATTATTTCTGACCGTGCTTCCCGGGAAGGAGCTTTGATATTGGTGCGTAAGTTGTCCATGGTATCCCATCATGATATTGGTGCGTAAGTTGTCCATGATATTGGCTTCATTGGTCATGGGTTATCAAGTACATTGCTTAATTTGTTGGATTAATATGTACCTGGTGTGTTTGTCCTCAGTCATCCAAAACTAGAAAATATATGGGAAACTATTTTTATAAAATAATACAATATCTTATTTTTGAAAAAGCATTTGAAGAAATTTCAAACATCAGATAAGTCCACTTTGCTTTTTGATGGCCCGCGAGATTCCCTTTTACATGAAACCTTAAACTAAGAACAATTTCTCGTGTAAGGAAACTGATCAAATAAAAAGAGCAATTTGCAGATTTTGCAATGATAAATGTTGGCAAAGAAGGCTTAAAACCTCAGAATGTGAGATAAATCTTCTTTACTATGGGAAGATTTATGCGTTCGAGTTGTGCTATATATGTTAAATAAAAGGATAAAAAATTTGAAATAGTAAAAGCTTTTTAATTGTGAAATAAAACCAGAGATAACTTTGATAAACAAATTGTTTTGTTGTGAAAACCCTTAAATTATCTCAAAAGTTAAAAAAAAAAAAGATGAAATATGTATTAAATTTTGAGATAAGATTGAGAGTCAAATACGAGAGAAATTGTTAATATATATATATGTTATATAAATAATATAAATATATAAAATCATGATTGCATTAAGTTATAGCTGAATGTGAATATTATTTTAAGTCTTCGACTCAATTTGAGTATATCTTTTTTGTACCACTTTAAGATAAGATGTAGAAATATATAAAATAATTGAGAGTTAAATATATAATTTATTTTATTATTATCAAATTAGTATATCAATCAATTGAAGACAATCTTTTCAATCATATGGAATTTTATAATTAAGGATTGTATTTAAAATTGTTATTATCAATTAACAAAAAAATATTAATAATTGCTAAGGGATATCGTTGCCCTTGATCTTCCGTTCTATGTAGTCTTTCTATGGTACTCTCATCAGTCATGTTTCTTAATTCTTTTTACTTTCTTGTAACTCCTCGATGCTTATACATGAACGAGGAATGCGAGCGAGCGAGCAAATTTTGTTGATCGAGATCCACGTTTCTTCATTCCGTGGCATATGCAGAACACTGTGCACGGTGAGTCGTCGCCGCCGCGATTGAACCGAAAGAAGCGGAAGAGCGCAGCGAGGCCAGGGAGCAACTCCGTCGCCACTATTAGCCCCTTCCGCTCGAAGTACTGGAGGCAGCGCTACTCTCTCTTCTCCAGGTACGACGACGGTATTAAGATGGACGAGGAGGGCTGGTTCTCTGTCACTCCTGAGGCCATTGCCGCCGAACAAGCTGCACATGCCGCGGCTCACGGTGTCCCAGTCATCATCGACTGCTTCGCTGGCGTGGGGGGGAATGCAATACAGTTTGCAGCCCGGTAAATTCGTACAAGTAAAATTGGGGCTCTGAAGTCTTCATTTGTCTTTTTTGACAGTTGATTGGATTTATGTATTGATGCCTGTTGGGCTTTAGGAGTTTTTATGTGGTTGCTATTGAGATCGATCCTCGGAAGGTTAAATGTGCCATAAAAAATGCGAGAATTTACGGTGTGGAAGACAAGATTGATTTTGTTGTCGGGGACTTCTTCCGTCTGGCACCATTTCTTAAGGTAAAAGAGAGGGCTTTCTACTTATGGAAGTTTTCTTCTTAAAACCATTGAATCTATTTTAATCCTTGCCAAATTTTGTTTTTGTTATAAAATTTATGCTCTAACGATAAAGGAAGATCATTGGATTGTTTGCTGTTGAATTACAACTGTGGAAGATATGTTCATTGTGCCAATATCACTGGCCCACTGACTTGTATTGATGCAGTCATAACATGGCTAATGTTGCTGGTATTTATGATGTGAAAAACTTGTAAATGCTCTATAAACCATGTTGTGCATGTCCGTCATCTTGAAAAATTGTAGAACTAATCCTTATCTTTCCGCCACTGTTCTCTTTAGGTGATGACACTTGTATTGACAAAGACTTGTTGATGGTGGTGTTGAAAATCAAATACAAAATAAAAAAAAAAAGTATAAAAAATAAAAAAAACCTAATGCAAGGATTCTTTTTGACACTGTAGCGTTATTAGAGTAACATGACTAAAACTGCTTGTAGAAGTAATTTCAGAGTTAACACAAATAACTATATAAGATAGATAAACTAGATGAAGAGAGAACTGAATTTTATTTTAAAAAAAAAAAATAAACAAGAAGGTGGTTAAAACTTATGACACTACTCATTTGCAAAACTAAGATAATAGAAGCAGGATAAATTCTCTCTAGATTTCATGCTCTCTTTCCAAGGAGAGTTTTTATTTATTTTTTGAAATCCCATAAGGTTTATGTTGGTAATTTGAAAAAAAAATAATACATGATAACTGCTAATTCAAAATGAATTTGAAGCTAAAATACAAGAAATTCTAAATAATTGGATAAAAATATATTTAATTGATCTCATGTAAATGTTAAACTTGTTAGATAGTAAAGTCCATAATACTCTACTCAAATTTAGAGATTTGAATCAAGTATGACAATAAAAAGATCTATGTTAACTATAAAATGAAATTTGGATTGTCTTGAATTTGGATTGAATGGTCTATTGGCCTAATTAGGTAATTGTTTAGGATATCTCCTCTTTTTCGATTCAATTAGATGGCCTTTTCACAATGTTAGATCATTCGATCATCACTGGGTTGAAAAAACTATTTCTATTGGACAATCTAATGCTTATGCTCCTACCATGTGATTTGGTTTTTTCTTTTAGGACAATTTGTTGTATTTTGTTTATACCTTTTTATTTCAATGTTAAAATTTGAAGTTTATTAATACGTTGGAAAGCTAATTAGCTCTACAACTTCCTAAATCAAAGCTTTGTAGAAATTCAATTGCATCATAATGAGAAATGACTACCAATTAACCACCTAATATGAAAATGATACAAATGTTAGCAATGATATGGGTTTTTGTCTCTATAATTTTCCTCACTTTCTTCCAGGTCTTATTTGCTAATTTTTGTGGTGGATTATAACAACAAAAAAGTAAGTAAATCGAAGCCCATTACTATATTGAAGCTTTCCTCAGTCTTTATTCCAGGTAGAAGTTCTTCGACATATGATGTCACTTTGGAAATGCCCATTCTCTAGAAGTCGTGTTGCAGTGTGCTAACTGACTTGGGATGCTAGAATCAACATGTCAATGGTTCTTCTTTGCACTTTGATTCTTTAAATAAGGAAATTGACTTCTTCCTCTTTGTTTGAGAAGATTTTTCCTTTTGTGGTTGTTGTAGATCTTCCTACAATATTCTCTTTTAGAAGGCAAAATATATATTTTCTTTCCTTTATCCACTTGATGGTTCTATGACACAAGATAGCAAATACCATTATTTATGAGGTAGTACATGTAGTTCTGACTATAGTACATGGCATTCCTATCTCATAGAGTAGGGCTTAATATTATAGATAACAAATAGTACTACATCATAATTAACTTTATCAATAAAATCTTTTAAAATTGTAAACCTGATGGTCTTATCTTCTCATGTTGAATGTTATAAAAAATCTGAGTGTATGAATCGGATTGATTGAACATCCTTTGTCGATTATGGTTTACTTGAACTTTGATATTTTTGTTCATTTAAAACCACTACTTTTTCAACAATAAAGTTTGTTCTCTTGTCTGATTGTCTCTTTTTTTTAGTTTATGTAGACTTCCCAAAATCTCTTTTTTGGATGTTTAACTTCTTACAATGCTTACAGATCAAATTTGAATCCCTTGTAGTGAAGGAATTAGGCTTAGAAAACTTCTTATTTTTCTTACTAATACTATTTCTCTTCTTGTTGTTGTTACTATGGGTTGGGTCTTTTCCTCCATTATGTTTACACTTCTTGTTCATGATGTCATATGAATTTGCTTAGCTAATCATTGAGATAGAAAATAATTCAGTTCGTTGGCTAGATGTGCATGAAGAACGAAGTATATTTTCCAGTATAGACAAATCAGTAAAGTTCACAGCAAGTGTTACTTTTTGTCGATGAAACTCTACGGTGTACTTCTATATTGATTGTTCTTGAAGTTGCCTCAAACTTTGCCACCTTTTCGTATTCCATAAGATAGACTTTTCAAATAAGAGTTTGTTAGATTGCTCCAATTGCATCCATGTATTGTTCAAAGTTTAGATGAGCATTTCGCTATATTAAAGCATGATCATTGAGTTGAAGATATGCAAATGCAATTTTACTTTAGCTAGAAAAGTCATATATGAAGAATTAGGGATCCAATTGATCAGTTCAAGAATCTAAGGACATTGATCATTCCATTCCATATTGGTAATTCCACCTTGGTCTTTATCTGAAAAGGTCTGGATTGGCTTTCAAGTTGTCGAGGAAGGGCGATGCCAAAGTCGTCATTTTTAATGAGGCATTGGGATAGAGACATGCCTTCGCCCATCATTCATTTTTCCTTTCACTTGGCTAGGAATATCCTCTTGTTACAATACATATAGTTTCTAGTGGACATTGCTTTTTCATATCACCATCAATGCCTCAACTTATTGGGTAAAGCCTAAAAAAAGATGCTCCCTATGTTCCCAATGTATCTTTTCTCTGAGGCATTTCTTTTTCACCTTTGTTGTTGCCATGATCTCAAGGCTTGATCAAATTCTATGTTGTTGTAAAACTGTACCATATGATTCTATATAGAATCCGAGAATGCCAACTCCTTAATGAATGTTAGATGTATGAATTTATTCCAAATTAGCTTGCACTGATAATATCTTTGCTCTGAAACTAGTGTATTTGTATCCCTTTATTGCAAATTCCTTTGGGAGATAAAAGCCTCACCATCAAGAACTTGTGGAGTGGCAATTGTGGAAATAGAATGCTGAATAACAAGAAAAACATAAAAAACTTGCATCAAAATTCTTCTTGCTATTTGCAGTGTTCTTAATCTAACACGATTAAGAACATTAACACTCTTCATGCAGAGACAATTTTAAAGTTTGCATTAGAGAACTTAGGAAGAAAGTAGAAGCAAGATGAAAAATGAAAAAGAGTTGAACTTTATTGTGAGAACTAAACATATTTGTTGAAATTTATGAGACTTCTCATTCACAAAACTAAGATAATAGGTTTAGGATGAACTCTCCATAAATTTTAAGCTTGCTACACTTTGAGAGAGCCTCAATTTATACTTTGGGATCTCAAGGGCTCTACATCAAAAACTAGAAATACAAAGTATAATATGTGTGTAAATCTTGGATGAATTTGAAGATTAAATTTAAAATATCAAAATCTTGGTTCAAAAAATCAATTTATTGTCTCCCAATCAGTTGTTGAAGTTGTTAGATGGTAAAATTCATAATATCTCACTCAAATTTAAAGTTTTGAAGCAAATATGGTGGCAGGAATATCCATGTTTGCTATAAAATGTAATATGGTTTATCTTGAATTCATTTGAATGGATGGTTTGTTTGTCCTGCCGACCGTATGATTAGGTTATCTCCTTCGTTTCAACTAGATCGAATCGCCCTCGCATGGTATTTAATGTTCATAAACTTTCTTAGATTGAAAAAACTTTTTTGTTGAACCATTCGATGTTTAAGATTGGTTCGTTTGACCATTTTTTTTTCTCTTCAAGACAGTTTCTTATTTTTGGCATGACTTTTTACTCAAATGTTGGAATTTGATGATTTTTTATCCAATTGAAAGATATGGAGTAGCTCTAAAAATTCGTATTTCAATGCTTTGCAAAAATCTAATCACATCTTGGTGCAAATTGGCCATCAAGTTGCTGCAAATACAAGTAATGATTTGTGTTTTGTCTTCATAACTTTATACTCTTTCTTCGAGGTCATTGTTGCTGATGTTTGTAGTGGAACATTATATTGACAAAAGGTTATGATTGATCTCTTGATTTAAAACATGCTTTGTGATATACTTATTCACTTTATTGTTGCGATCATTTTCAGCTTTCTCTATAACTGTTGTGCTTTCCCCTCCCATTGCTTTAAGTGAATCTCCATTGACTTATTTGTTAGTAATTTGATCTAAGCATAGCAGTGGGGGGTTGTTATTTTTTTTCTTCCTATGCTAATGGCATACAAATTCCATCCCAAAGTTTGCTTGACAATTTGGCTAATTTCAGGGTGATGTTGTCTTCTTATCTCCACCTTGGGGTGGCCCTTCATATAGTAAATTTCATGTCTTTACATTGGATATGTTCAAGCCAAAAGATGGGTATGCTCTTGTGATCTTGAAACTTGTCTTCATTCACTTGTCCTTTTAATAGAAAAAATAGCTTTTTTGACAAATGCTTAGCTTAGACAAAAACATTTGAAAGATTTGAATCCTTATTTTTTTTCGACAAACCATATACTTTCTTTCTAGTACTTTATAATAGGAAATGTTATAGTAGGAAGGTGATATTATAGTAGCATAAGAGTTTTCTTAGTTTAGTAGTTTTTTTATTTTATTTGAATTGCAATAGGTCATATATCATGCTCTTTTGATATTTTTATCTTTTTCCATGTATTTTTTTTATTTTTATATCATTTTGTTAGGTAGTAATATTTTTTTTATTTTTGCTTTTAATTAAAGTTAATTTTTGTAACTTTATATATATGTTACAATGGAATGAAAGGGTATGGAAGAATAGTTGTTGGTTTTGTTGTTTATCAGAAATTATGATTTTTTTTTTAGTGATTTGCAAGAATTTCCTTTGGTTGCGATCCAAGTTTAGTTCTCCTTTGGGTTGCATTCTGAAGCTTATCTAAGTTATGATTTGGATCTCAATGATGTCTTCATCCTTGATGTCATTGTCTCCTTCCCCTTATTTGGTGTATTTCCTCTTATCCAATTGTAGAATTTTAATTCTATCCTTCCTCCATCAGGTCTTACATATCATACTTAATCAACTAGTCTAATAATATAAGTACAATCCATTGGTTTTCATGTAAGATATTATAATGCTTATTATTATCATCCACATGCTTTTTTCTTCTCCATAGAAGATTGTTGACATAGAAGAAGTATGAGCTTTGAGAGCCATTTGTGTTGATTTATGCTAAACAACTGATCTAGAATGATTAGAGAGGTCATAATTGTTAGAAGAATAAGAGATAGTGTTTGTGTAATCCAAGAGAAAGCGACACGCAATTTTTTTGGTGATCATACAAGTTCTTCCTACTTTCTATCCATGAAGCCTCATCATTATCAATTCTTAGTTATAGTATATAAAATGCCTAAGCAAGTCTATTGCAATGATAGTGGAAGTAACAACTATTTTTTGTGTCGAACATCAGCAATCATTCAAGCTATTCTATCTTTGCATTATAGCTCAATAGTGCATTGCAAATGCCAAGATAGTCACTTGTTGTGGTTTATATAGTAATGGCAATTAATAAGTTTTCATTGAGTTTGAGAAAGTCCACCCTTTTATTGACTATGATCACACATAAATGTCAGCTTAAGTATTCTATTTGTTTTCAGATGCAAACAGTGGGTCTAGGGTTAAAGGAGTGATCCATGCATGTTGGGGGGGAGTGATGCAGTGGTAAGAAATGGAAGATAAGATGGCAAAAGTACAGCTTGAACTGAGATAAACTAAAGATAATTATCTTCAACAACTCCATTATACATGATGTGGTCAAAACCTCTTTTTGATTTTCTGATACTAAATGAGACATATCACACTTCTTCCATGAATTCAATGTTAGGGAATCAAAGCACCAAAAACCATTTGTCAAAAGATCCAAATATTAAACAAACCTAAGGAAAGAAAATACATAGCTTAGGAGACAACAATTAGGCTAGATAAACCCATCCTATGGGCTTCTCTCTAGCTCTCTCCTTTTTTGTCAAGACAAATTTGGTAGCAACAGGCTTCTATTAGGATTCTAATCCTTGACTGCCTGATCTCTCTTGATCTCCTCTAAAACAGTCTCTTTTGGGTTCCTTTTTATTGATCTCTCTTGATCTTTTTCTCTAAAACAATCACTTTTGGGTTCTTTTTTATGGTTGAAGACTTTAGGCACAAATAGAAACAAGGGAGATAAGCATCAATAAACCTAATCCTTACAAGATTAGAGACTAATGTATAAAGTCTCATCCATGCAACTTTAGAAGGCAAAACATGCTTATCAATTAAGCTCCAACAGAAGCATCGATAACATGGGCATAACTTGCATCACTGATCTCAGAATTCTACAAGTCAAAGTGTACAAAATTCAAAAATTACTCACAATGTATGACCTGATCTAGTTTGATTCATAACCTTCTCTATGCTCTCTTGAGCACTCCTTGAGCCATGCTTTCTTGCCTTAGGTTGTACAAAACTTCAGCCCTCGATGTCGGTAGATAGAAAGTCCCCAAGCATCTCAATTGACTCAATAATGGAGTTCATAGGGTTTGTTGGTGATGAACACCATGGGCCTTCCAATCTACTCCACGTTGGGTAACAATCGAAGCTCAAGTGGTGCTGTGACTAAATAAGAGAGCTTTTGATTTTAGCCAATTGTTACTATAGTTCCTTGTGATTTATATGGTCAACAACCAATAAGGTATTTGCATTTGAGAAAGTCCTGCTTTTACTGGCTGTGATCACCTATGGAAGTCAGTGCAAGAATTTTATGTATTTTCTATCACCAATAATGGGTTCAGTGTTCAAGGAGATACGATTGAACCTGTGAGCCAGTTGATGTAACAAACAGAAAATAATATTAATTTGTGAAACAATATATAAAGGCCAAGTAATAAAATAAAAAATAAATTATAAAACTTTTATTTGAGTAGTTGCTGCAGGTTGTAAGTATACAACTACACAATAGAGGACATAACATGTCTGTTTTGGAAAGAAAGAGGCTCTGCCCTCTCCTTTATAAGAGAATTCTTGTGAAATCATGGGCCACAACTACAAGTTAGGTAAAGTTTGAAGAGATTATGAATATGAATAGCATAGCTTTCTTATTCTTTCTAGGAGAAAGCTAAGAGTAAGGTTGGAGAGAGAAAATAAGCCTAAAGTAAGAAGAGGTTGCATGCAAAGTTTATTGAATCAAGATTTCAAGAAGGTGAAATTGATTAACTTCAATTCAACATTTTTTTTAAAACATATGAAGGATATATATAAAAAGTTGTTTCTTAATCATTCTAACTATACAAAGAAAGAATCTATCTTAATAAAAAATATATTTATTGCATTTTTTCAGAAATATATGCCTATAAGAAAGAAAAACAATTATTGTCTTTGTACATTTTCTTGTACAGAGATCTCAAGTATCTTATTGGATTTTTAGTGCTCTTTTTCAAGTTGGTGAATAGATATTGATAATTCCTAATTAGCTTATGATAAAATTAAAGTTTTGTTTTTATATGAACTTAGTTAGAGTATCTATATTTTGTCTTGCAGATAGAATATAGGTCAAGTTTATTCCAGCTTCTTTTATATCTCTCTATGAAGTTTCTGTTAATTCTTAGATATTTCATATGACTATGCTAAATAGGGTTGTTCACAATATTGCTTGCTAATTTACTATTACTGTAGAGGATAGTAGGTTTAGTAATTGGAAGCTACATATCTCCCAAAAATCTTTCTAATTAGATCAACTTATAAATGTCTTGGGCAATTGCCTTATAGTCAACATCAACATTACTTCATACAATCATGAACTCTTCTTACTTTGCTTAGTGACTAGTTTTTTCCATTTTCTGGTTAAAAAATCTGATGTTTACTTATTGCCTTCATAAGAGCTGGCCTAGTCTGCTTTTGCAAAGCTAATGATTCTTTTTTCTTCTTTTTCCCTAAATTGTAATTCTTTGTGTGAAGGCTCTTTCAAGTATCTCTGAATTTGCTTAATTTTGTTGATGTGATTTTGAGTAGGTGAGTGCATGAATTTACTCATAACTTGGATTGTGAACGAGAGATTAAGCCTTGTGAGAGACATAAATTAGTTTTCCTACTAATATTTGATATCTTCCTTTATCAGTTGGGTAGTTATTCTTTTTTTTTTTTTTTTCTTTCCAACCATGTTTCAAGGGGTTTGCTTTTGCATGCAATCATACCCATTCCTTTTAGAAGATCTAGGTTGTACTTTAGATACATATACCTTGCTTTTTCGTTACCACTTCCATGCCAATAAACTATTTCATTAGACTATGATCTTTAACTTTAATGTTTGATTTTAGTTGCTTTATTTGGGTCATATTTAATAAATTCATCATCTCCAATGATAATCTAGTTTCAACAAACACTCAAGATAAATTTTTTACCACTGAAATTGTTCTTTCTTAATAAGGCATGATAAGTTTGACTTTGCTTGTATACCCACTTGCTAAAGTTTGTACTAAATTTTTTAAATAATTCTTTTGTTAGTTGCTTTATCGCATATAATTGTTTGTTCAATTGTCACATTTATTTTTTTTTTCTTTTTTTCAAATCCTAGTAGCATCCTTATATGTATGTCCTCTTCAATATCTTTATTTAAAAAGATATTTTTTATATTAAGTTAATTTAGTTCATAATCGTGGTTAGCACAATAGTTAATAGGATTCTAATTGAATTTAACTTTGTTAATGGTGCAATTGTTTCTTCATATTAAATTCTAAAGGTTTGTGTAAGAGTTTGGGCTATTAGTCGTGCTTTAAACTTGTTAATGCTCTGATCAACATTGTATCTAATAGTAAATATCCATTTGCAATTGTCTATCTTCTTATTTTCTAGTAAATAGTTATATCCCAAGTTCTATTCTCTACCAAGGCTATTATTTCTTTTTAAACTTCAATTCACCATTTTAGATTCAACGAGGCCTATTGAACATTTTTTGGTATTTTCATTGTATCTATTTCATTCTTCTAAGCTTTGAAATAATGACAATTTTGAGTGTATCAAGGCTTTAGAGAGTTGATATTTGGAGTAGGAACTCACCACTTTTCAAAAAGCAATAAGAATATTTAAATAACTTGTAGTCATTGGAACACCTTTAGGATCTTGTTTAGGTTTGAAAGATTGGTAGTGTTAGAAGGGTTGCTTTGTGGTTTGTTATTGTGAGGAGATCGGCTTTGGCATTGAGAGTAAAATAGGTAGGAAAATAGTAAGATCCTAATGATGATTTTTACTTTAGTTCTCCACTTGAAGAGATATGGAAATCTTGTTGATTCTCAAGGAATATAACATTTAATCTTACGAAGAATTTTCTAGTAAGAAGATGGTAATATTAATATTTTTGAGACTTTTGGTTGGAGTTTGTGGTATTCAAGGTCATGATGATGAAAATAAGAAATCTTACCAAACCCCTTTGCAAAAATGGAATTTAGAATACGAAAATGTGGGTATTTGTTGAACAAAGCATTTAATAGTGCTTGAAACTAGAGTATTTTGGATGATAGACTGTTAATTAAGTTATAAGGATTTCTTCACCTTTAGAAAAATGTAAAACATGATTGGAGAGCTTAACGAAACAAGAAACTTCAAAGAAATGATGATTCTCTTAGCAATATTTTTTTGTTGGAGGATACAGGTACAAATATAAAATGATAGAATATATCATGAGATGCAACATATATAATTAGATCATTTGAGAAATACTTGTGATTATTATTGTTACATATAACATGGATTGGAGTTTCAAATATATTTTAGATAAATTTATGAAATCATATGACAATTTTAATGACTTTTGATTTTTTTTCATCAAATATAGTTCTATGTTGTCTTTGTCATTATACGAGCTCAACACCTAAATTCTTGTTCTTAATATCATTGAATATTTTTTGCTTTCAATTTTAGATTTTAAATAGATAAAATCTCTCATATATTTTATTTATTTTTTATATACATACATATCACATTATAATATTTTTCAATGTCCATAACATCCATGCAATTATCTACTAGATACATGTGGTTATAATATTTAAAATTGGCTATGCAATTATTAATATGTGAAAATTCATAATTTACCTCCCAAGAATTATTATCTTTAGAAAATCCATCAATTATTGAGAAAAGAAAACCCAAAAATGTATAGAACATGATATATAATGAACATGAGTATAAATGAAAACATCATGTAAAATTTCGATTCAAAATTGAGAGTTAATAAACAATCTTGATAAGAAAGCCAGTAATTGACAATTCTCAAAACTATTTATATTGTTTTTTAGTTATTACGATAATATTATATCACAAAAAGCTATTTATTACTTTCTATTATTTGTTTTCACTCTTTCTTATGCTATGTCTTTGATGTATCTGAGATATTAGCCAAATATATGCTAAGTCAAGTGCCACAAACTCAATGTTGTACAAAACAATTAATACAATACTAAAATAGGCATCATTATACTTGAAGATAAAAGAGCATGTGACATTATATTTATCTAATTATATAATTGTGGAAGCATAACATATGTAACTTATACTACACATTATAATTTATATTTAAGTCATACTATATATTGATTGTACATCAATATCATGTTGGATACAATTGTATCAAACAAATATAAAATTATCATCAACATCACGTAAATGTGAATTATGCTTGCAATGTAAAAATTTAAAAATATTAATTTTTTTTATATGTTCTTATTACACTATGCTCCCTATTAACTATATATACTCACGTGCGGTTTTCTCTTACCTATGACAATTGGTCATGGGTTGTCATACCCATCTCTTTAAATCATTATAGAGGAGCTTGGCCAATTATGGACTAACAAACCATCATAGCTATGGTCTCCTTACCTATCATCTTCTTTTTCATATAAGTTTGTACTCAGGGCATATTTTAAATTTTCAAATCATGCCATGCTTATTGACCACTTTTTTTTCACTTCTCTTTAACTATTTTCTTATTTACATCAATGTCATGCTGCATATTTCAATATATATCCAAATCACCTTTTAAAGAAAAATACATATCCAAATCATGTTGAATTCAACATTCATATTATTCATATGAAAAAGCTACTATTTTGCTCATTATCATCCATATTGTATAAGCATGAAATGTAGATGAGATGCAATGATGACCCCCTTTTAATTCAATTTTTATGCCAAACTCCAGTATGAAACAATGTGATTGTTGTAGACAATGCTATGATTTCCCTTTTTAAATTAATTTTATCCCCTCATATCTTTATTTCTTTATTCTTATTTTTATTTCTCTCTTCACCTAGAATGTTTGCTCAGAAGTTGCTCCTTATCCAATGATTCCTTTGTCAAAACATCACTTGATATTCATCCCTCATCAGTTTCGGGAGTTACAAGTTATTTTCTTATCTTTTATTTTTTTATTATTGTTTTTACTTGTTACTCTGTCTTTTAAAAGCTGTGCCTTGGAGTCGCTCCTTCTCTAGTCATTCCTCTCTTGGGACATCACTTAGTGTGAACGCTCTCTGCTCTGATCGATGTTTGATTTCAAGGTCCATCTCTATCATATTATATCATTTACTTACATTTTACTTTTCGAAGCATTTTATGTACTTTTATAGCATTGATTGCTTTTAGTTCTTTAGCCATTTTTTTACATAAACTGCTGGTTCTTTTTTTTTTTCATTTCACTAGCATTTTTTTAGCCTTTTTATTTCACATGGCTTATTAGCCATTACTTGTGTTTTAATGACATTTTGCGTTGTAATTGACCTATAATACTTTTCTTTATGCATTATGTATGTAATGCTATACATTTTCAAAGCTTGCAAATATATAATGCTTATCATGTGTAATGTTTACTTTACCTCCATATAATATTTGTCATAACAACATGCTTACTTGATCAACAGATAATACTTATTTCACGACACCTTTATAACATTCTGTGATGCTATTCCATGAGCAATGCTTGTGTTCTTAACATGCAATGCGTATCAATTTACAATGTTTGCATACTATTTCACAATACTCACATGCTAAAGATATCATTCATTATTCACTTTCATAGATAATATGTATAAAAAATAATTTAGATTTATGCACACTTCACATCATCATATTATATACATAGATACAGATCATGCAAGTTTGTCATCTATAAACAAGAGTAATCATTAATGCATGAAACATTCATAACATATTTAATTAAGCTTCCTTTTAGCATGATATATTAAAATATTACACCAAAAGTATAGTTCCATTGTGAATGGAATTCATCCACCTTAAGTTGCAATTTTGTTTTCTTATTTCTTTTGTTTCCCGAATCTAGGTACCATGAATTGTCGTTGGCTTCTTCCTCCTCTTTAGATCAACTAAATCTCCTTATTGGTGAAAAATCTTGCTTGTCTCTTCCTCTGTTTCTTCCTTTATTGTTTTTCTTTTTTTCCTCTATCTTTCTCCCATTCTCTTTCTCTCTCTTCTAATCTTTTTCTCTTTCTCTCTCTTCCAATCTTTTCTTTTTCTCTCACCTTACAACTCTTTTCTCCCTTAGTTTCTCCCTTTCTCTTATTTCTTTTTATCATCGATGATGGCAATCCGACAGAAAGCGGCGAGCAACGGTGACAGAACTAGGGTTTGGTTCGTGTGAACCCTCACCGATGGAGGGCTTTCTTCTCAAAACTCCCAACCCACCTCATTCCACCTCCAGTGAAACTCGATGACCAAATGATGACAATGTCAAGGGATGAGACAGAAGAGATCATAATTAGGTGCTGTCTATTGCATTCAAAAGGGGAATGGCAAATATTTATAGGGTTCGGAGGTATGAGTTGAGTGGGGTATCAGATTGGGGTTAAAATTTTTGTATATATAATATCAATGTTAATTAAATATTTTATTTAATTATTTAGCACTAAATTTCAAGAATTATAACTATTTTAAGCAAAATTTTATCGAGATAATAAATGTTATTAGACTTGTTTTGACGGGTTCCATTCAACAATATTTTATTTCCATATTTGCAATACTTTATTTTTCATTTAATTTTGATTTGTTTTATGAGTCATCTAACTTATTGATAAACTGATTCTAAAATTTTAATGCAATTTAATTACTTTTTAATTTTGAGAATATTATAACCTTAAACCCTAATGTGATCATTAATAGAGGTCATAAACCATTGTATACTCAATGATATTTTGACTCTTACCAGTCCTCAGATGTCATTACGAGTCAAGTGAAAAGTTTTGGTTTGTTTATATGTTTGATCTGGCTAATGAGATAATGGCTTCTTTGTAAGAATACATGATTAACATAAAAAAAGAACAATCATCTTTTTTTGATAAGAATATATGGGAACATTGACCTTAGGTAGAAAATACTAACATGACAAAGATGCTTGTGCAAAAGAGTTATATGTAAGCTAGATTAAATTGGAGAAGTTTGGTTGATAGATTTATTCTTGGGTGGATATTCACCTTTTGAGATATATTAGATATCATTTTATTTCTTAGCACATATGATTATCTTCCCAAAATTTAGGTCCTAAAATATACAATGCGAAGAGAAAATGTTATTATACAATCTATATCCTTATTTAACAACTAATAGATTGCATTGTAATTTTGGAATGTAAAACATGATTCAATATTAGGATTGATATTGAAAATTTTCCTTTTTAAGTAATGGGGTATTGTTTTTCGATCTGTTGCCAATACTTTCAAGTTCTAATCACACTTTGTATGCTCCAATTCTTTCTTAGTTCTTTCATATGGTGTAATGTACCACAATTTATTATCTTATAGTTTCAAATATATTTTTTTATTCAAAAAGTGGTTTTTGATTTACTCTTGTGAGCCATAGATGTTGAAAGAACTTGGGTGGTTGATCCTACTCCTTCTTGATTGATTTTTTCTCTATTGAGGAGTTAGTGAAGCAAATTGATATGTTCAATAGATAGATTCAAGTTGTTTCCCTTTGGATGTTCATTTTCAACTACTCATTTTTTGTGCTCATTTTTTGATTTGAACTTCCACTTAGTTGGTATTCTATAGAGTTTTCAACAAGTATCTTTAGTATTATATGGTCAATAATATTGGTGACACCAATGTTTCTTTCTTTGAGTTGTTTTATGTTGAGGATTGCCTTTTCCCCTATGGACTAAAAGCGTAGAATTTTTAAAAGTAACCTCTTAATTAGATCTATTCTTCAATGAAGTGTTAGATTTTTCTTACTTTTTTCTCTTCTCTCAACATATTAGCATAAATCACAAAGAGTTAGAAGAGGCTTGGTTTTAAAGAAATGAACTTGAACTTCATCCAAATCAAGGTTAAGTTCTTGTAGAAAATCAATCGTCCTTTAATTTTCAAGCATTTTTGTATATTTATATTATTGTTTGAGGTTTCTTGGTTTGATAGAAGATATCAATTTCTTGTCACAACTCAATTAAGACATTGAAGCAATCAATAGTACTTTGTCTTATTTACTATGGTAGCTTATGTTCTTTCTTTCCTCTTTGTGGTACATGTGAATCATCTTTGAATCATGCAAAGCTTTAATTTGCTCAAAACACTAAGATTTCTTCCCCACTTGGATTGTCTCCCAAATCTCTTTGACAACCTTGTAGCATGGATAAGTGATGCAGAGCATCCTAGCTCTCTGTTGAGGAAGTGATTTTATGATATGCGTCTATGAGTCTAAATTAGCCTTGATGCATTTTATATTTGGTTATTTATATATTTTGATTATATTTTTTCATTATTTTTCTTTGCTAGATTATTTTATTATTTGTAGGAATACCCATTGAGTGTCTTGTATTTGTTATAAGTGAAAATGCCTATTGTTAGGTTGTTTAGCAGGTTATATACCTAAAAGCCATTGGCTAGAGTTTCGACAAATTCGTGTGTGCACACAATTGCCGTATGCATGCGATTCTCTTTCTTGCAATCATGCACCTTGCTGCCTACAAAGCACATAGCTGTGCGCACCTGTGTTCGTGCTCGCTGCTTGCGCCTATGCGCTAGCTCCATGCACATGCAGAATCTCTTGACACATGCCAGGATAAGTGCGTGGCCAGCAAAATCCATGCATCTGAATAGTAAATTCATAGAAAATGTGGTTTTAAGGAGGCTATTTGAATGTTTGTATATGCATCACATTGATTTTAAGATAGAAATTAAATTATATTATTAATTGTTTAAAATAAATTTAATTTTTTTCTTTTAAAAAAATTATGTCTATTTTCACATTAATCTAAATATAAAACATTAAAATAAAATAATTAAATTTAAATTCAATTAATTAAGATTAAAAACTTAAATAATTTTAAATCTAAAATTAACTATATCTAACTATTAAATTAGATTATGTTAAAATAATTTTGAAGGCACCCAAATAATAATGAAAGAAATATATATTAAATTAAATTATTAATTTTGACTTAAAGAATGTCAAGTTGGTGGATGTAGGTTTGATTTACGTACCTTAATGTTGCATTAATAAGTCTTGATTTTTAGCTATGTTAAATTTATGAGCTAAACTATTACAATGAAGTTTACTATTTCCCAAGTCTTGTAGTCAACATATATAAGTAAAGGCATTATGATCTCTCTAGTTAAATATACAATCTTCTTATTTCCTCAAACAACCAACATGATGGATTGTAACCATTCATGAAAATTGGTCTCATCTAGTTGATGTTGAGTTGTTTGATGAGAATGATTTTCTAAGAGAGATGAAACGAACAAGAGGATGAAACAATTGAGTTGTTTGTTATAGTTGAGCTCATAACCTGTGAATCAACCATTCTTCAATGTTTAAAAATAGAAGTCTTTTTTTTTGTTCTCAAATGTACAATATAAGTAGGAAAGGTTAGCAAAAAGTCAACCAAGCTCATAGTTTTGCTATGACAACTAGGGGAATGCTTGAAAGGAAGCTAGTTGCACCAAAAAGAATAAGCAAGATACCTAGTTTTTATTATGGCAATAAGAAAAAGATCCAAATTGGGTGAACTTGAGCAAGAAAAAATGTAGATTCTTGTCACGAATTGTCAGAGATTAGTTGTGACTCTAACATTATAGAACGAGAGCTTAAAAGGATAAAATTGATCACTTCAATTAATATTTTTCTTATAGTACAAGATCTAATCATCTTAATTATATAAGAAAAGAATATATCATAATCAACATAATTATAATTATTTGAAAATATCTATTTTTTAGAAAAAAAACAATTTTCTTCATTTTTTTTTGAATTAAGATCCACAAATATTTTATTGAATCTCCAACACTTATAATTTCTTCACTATTTTGTGGAAAAGATGGAAGGAAAATGCCATCTCCTTTCCTAGTTATTTCGATGTTTCTATTTTAGTCAAAATGGAAGATTCTAGATAGAAGTTGTAAGTTACATTTGGTTAGCAAGTCAAGGATGAAGATTGTTCTCTTAGGCATTGATGCTTTTAAAGAGAGTTCTAGGGGAGACAAAAGGCAAATTAAGTTTTGTAGGAAGGTTAAGACAAAGTGTATTATTATTTATGATGTGGTAGGATTTATGAAGGATCACCAATAGATAATTGAAAGAGTTGAGGACTTGTAGGTCTAGGTCATGTCAAGAGAGAAGAGGGATTGGTTGGTTTTGTAGCTTGGGATTTGTGAATGATGGGATGTAAGACTTGTGAAGAAGCCAACGGTGTTCTGGAGGAGCCACCTAGATTTTTTTCTCTATTTAAGTGGTCATTTTATGTTTTCTTTGTATGCCATAAATTTAACAACCTTTTAAAGGTCTCAAAAAGAGAAATTCCATTTCTTCTTCTTTGGAGAGGGGGAAATGTAGTCAAGCTCCCGAGAGATAGAGCCATGGACGAAATAGGTGTGAGGTGACCTTGAAGCTATTGTTTTGATAAAATGAGGCAATGTTGTAAATAACTGCAAGTAATGATTTTTTAACAAAAGAGAGTATAAGGAGAAGAGTATGATAATAGAAGAAAGTTGGGAGAGGTAGGTGAGTTTTTGGCTTTTGGTATGGTTCCTACTTATTTATGAATAGATTTGAAGCTTAGGATATAGAAAAAATGAGGTGATCATAAGAGGAGTTTTTAAATTGGCATCGAAAGAATCTCAAGGGATGCAACTACTAATTTGTGATCAAGAAAAAAGGAACCTTACATAAAATGTGTCACCTTCCTCTCATGTGAGTGACATGGTTGAATTGTTTTTTGCATATAAAATGCTACATGACAAATTTTCTTTGATAAGGATGTTAGCATGCACTAAGGCTTCAACATATTAATCCATGCAATAACGAAATAATATAGAGCATAAAAGATGCTAATGTGGCCAAGTCATAGTCATATTAAATTTAATTATGTCATGTAGATGATAGAGACTCTTGATAATTGTAACGTCTCGTTCACTTATGACGCATGCTATTGTCCTATGATCTGATTAGGATGATGTTTCAGTGACCCATCATTTTTTGTTTTCTTGAGCTTGCTCGTATGCTACTTTTGAAGAAATAAGTGAACATTGATCTTGAACTACTCCCTGTAAACTTGTTGTAAAGCTTGTTTCAAGGTACAAAAGTTTGTAGAGTGATCCTGAGCATAGGTCATGAGATGTGGCTTGGGGCATGTAATGCAACCATGTGGCCATCAGATGCTTGTTGGACACGAGATCGCGATTCACTTGCATTAGGCACAAGTGTTCTCATTTTAGCTGGAACTGTTCTATCGATGGAGATGAGATTACCTTTCATATTGATGAAGGTGGGTTGAGGCTACTGTTAATCTCTAGATGTGTGAACCATTGAGATTATTGTAAGGTGTGTTGTCAAGTGAATTTGTTTCTATTACATTTGCCTGCTCAGCTGGAGTCCTCAGACCGCTCTTGAGGATCATGAAATCCTGTTGGGTGTCATTCTATGCAGTCTAGTCTTCTATGAAAGATCTAAAGCAATTGTGCAAAGGATTTAATTCGATTGGCTTCCGTTGATGCTTCTAATGGTTCTTTTGCTCTTGATTTTTGTTGTTCCTTCATTTTTAACTTGTATTGCCATATTGAATTCTTGTACAAAGTTGATTTCCACATTACATTCCTCTCATCTTCTTTTTTCTCTTTGACTTTTTCCTCTGTTAAGGAATTCACCTGGTCCTGTACTACTTCCATTAGAAAGGAGAAGCTCTTTCTCTCCTCTAATTCTCTCTTAACCTAGTGGACGTATCTATTTCTTATGTATAATTGCTGCTTTAACTCATCCCCACCAAAGTTTGCATCAATGTTGATCATCTTAGCTTTTAAAATATTCTTTGTCAATGGGATTTCACTCCGAACATTCAATGTTCTGGTTAGGAAAATATTTGTATGGCTTATTTTTGCTTGCTTACGTGGTCTTGCTTTCATACTGCTTCTGTTGAAAGTTGAAATTATTGATCTTGAGATTCTCCTGTAAACTCAGCTCGAAAGTTTGCTCATAGCCTCTACCAAGTTTGCCGGATTAACGCACTCAGTGGAGCTTGTACAAAATCCTTTGGAAGTGTTACGTACTGTTTGGTGTTCTTAATCTGACTTCGGAGAATTATTCTTGACGGGTTTTTATTTGTTAAAAGATAAGGTGAACCAACAGTGCTAAGCATTCTCCCCTAATCATGTATACTTTTAAAACTTTTCTGCTAAAAATTGATGATTTGTTATGTTGCCCATATTATAATGTTAGGTTTTAATTAATGAAAATGTTGCAAAAATTGGGTAGTTAAAATATTGAGGTCACTTGAATATGGTCTCTGCCATAGAAGTTCATTTGCCATATAAGTTAAACATTGTTTTTTATCATTATGAATATATCATGAGGAAAACGTTCTCTATCTTTCTATTCCATGTTGTTTCATTGAATGTTTCTTTTTAACATATTACTTTTAATTCTACCGTCTATTTTGTATTTCAATTTTAAGTCCTGGTCCAATTGATAATTTTTTATTTGCAGGTATTCGATATTTAATGCTGCACAAAAGATAACTCCCAATATTATCATGTTTCTGCCCCGTAATGTGGACTTAATTCAAGTGGAAGAGCTTTCTTGGTTATCTTGTCCACCTCTAAAGATGCAGGTTTGTTCCACTACCATGTACAAGTTACCAACCTTGTGTCTTACAGGGCTAGTATTTATCTGAGCATTTTATATGCTGTCGGAACTCCTGACTGAATCTTGATCCCAACTTAGAAGTCACCTTCTACATGAGCGAAGGACCAACTGTTACTGATAAATAAGTTTGTTGTACCATAGAGCATACATTTCACATAAATAATGGAAATAGTAATACGAACAGATTTAAGCTATTCTGAATTGAGGTAAAGATGTATTAAACTGATATTTTTTTGTCCCTTTTTTAATTTCCTCCACTAGAGTGTGGAGTGCCCCCAAATTTTAATTGAAAATGTGATTGAAGTAGTAGAATAGTTGGTTCTGGCATGCTAAATGTGGACTACAGGATACATCCATATGGAGGAAAATGTTACAGTTAATCATCTCATCAAGTGTATGTGAAGACCCAAGCTGGGTCAAAAGATTATTATCACAGATCTTGAACTATTGAACTTAATAGAATTTGAAATATGAAATTGCCTCTTTCACAATGTATTGCTCTTTTTTTAATTAAAATCTTAAAGGTTGTGGAAGTTATACACAGTTACGTTGATGAACGTCAATCAAGCCGATGTGAACTTATTTATGAAAAAGTCCTTGCTAAAATTCACATAAAAGACGTAAAATTGGACTTAGAATCAGTTTAGGACATTAAGTTTAACAATATTGTTATAAAAAATATTATTTAAAGATATTACGTGTTTAGTTTAATGACATCTTTAAATAACATTGTTAACAATTAGGATTTTGTCAAAAAATGATGCTCTCATCACGGCTGTTTGAATCAATGCTCAGCAAAATTTTTGTAAATGAGATCATTTAGGAAAGCTTGTATCTTTTAAGCTTGTATCTTTTAAATGATTTGGTAATAAGCAATGATTTAATAGCCCAAGTTTTAGACTGCACAGGAATTGCTCAGTATAGTCTATTTTAGATTGACCTGTCCCATTAGATATATTCTCTGGTATATGGAGAAGCATACGTCAACCTCTTCCTGGAGATGGTTTTTGAAGGAGCCTATAAACGGGATTCTATTGTTCTTTTGTTTGGATAGACCACATCTGTGGAACTATAATCTGTTTATCCCCCTCACAACACGTTATTTATGTTTCTTTTTTGATGATGAAAAGTTTTGTAGATGTAGAACCTACCTATTTCTGCAAAAATGATCTTAAATGTTCATGTATTTTTATTATTTTCTTGAATAGATTGAAGAGAACTACATCGGAAAACATTTGAAGGGGATCACAGTGTACTTCAGTGACATTACTTTAGACTCATCTATATGTTCTTTCAACTGAGAAAGGAGAGAGTTTTAGCTTGGTAATGAGGGTATGTTATTGCTGTCTGTTTACATCAAATAGGTTGTTATTCTTCTTGAGTATGCATTTTTATGATTACAAGCACTTAATGGTCATAAACAAAAGGGTTTGCACTTTTCTCGCTCCCCAAGCCTGCCAAGTCTTAGCTAGCAACTTTACCACTCCATGCAAATGTTTACAGTCCAAAGTAATCCCACTTCTTGTTTGTTGAATTAATTGGTTTTGTTTGTGTGCTTGTCTTATCATTCCTATCATTTTATATGTTGTTCCTCTGAGTTTTAGCTTTCATATTGATTTATTTTACATGCATTCCTTTGAGATAATTACGTAGGATTTTGTTTGAAATTTTTTTTCTTCAAAATTAACTACATAAGATTTTCTGGAAGGAACTTGAAAATGACATGATAAAGTAATTGTAAATCATGAACAAGAGGAGCATATAGTGTGGATTTATATTTTCACTCCCATTTATCAAACGCCTTTATAAATATCAAATGGTATTGAAGCATGATTAGATGAATCTATATTCAATTACCTCCTCTGCTTTCCACCAAACTTCCTGTACATACAGATTTACTCCCACTTTAGAGCCCTCAGCTTCTCAAGGGGCAAGATTAGTGATGAGTAGAGGCTCAATCCTTTTTGTTCTTCCTCCTACTTAACCATGCTTATTAGGGTGCATTCAGCAAAAGGATTTATTTATTTACGCATAGCAGATTAAAAAAATTCAAAATAATTTATGGATTTGCAAGTTATAAAATGTGTTTATTTCATGTAAGAATCTTGTATTAGTAGAGATAACGTGCATTTTTGTTCAGAGGGATTGCTTCCATTGTATCTCTTTAGAAAACTTTTCAATTAATTGCTTGAATCTTGACCGTTGTCTTAAATATAGTTAAGTTCAATGTAACATTGGTAGGATCTATGGTCAACTAAAACTTGTTTATGTTTATAACTCTGAGTTCATTCTCTCCGTAGTTCTTAGATGGAGATATGGTTTACCCAGCAATCTAAGTTCGCACGCTTTTATCTTCGATGCAGTTCCTATGGAAAATTTGATGAAACTTCCTATTGTACTTAGGTTCTTTGCAGATTTTGTTTTTTTTGCACGTGATCAAACATTGTATTGTTTGATCTTCCCAATCCATGGAGTTCTGAATCTAAGTTCATATTCTTCATTGAAGAAAGCATTTGGCACATAGATCATTTCTCTTGAATAGAAAAGAATGCTGATGAAATTGTTTCAATTGGATACAATGCCTTTATTTGTAATACATCTGTGCTTGATGTTCTCCACCTTTCAGCCATTTAAGATTATAATTCAATAGTTCTGTAAGTTTTTGTGCTGTGCTGTCTGCTGATTAATTTGCGATTTCTTGCTTCTCTGCAATAATATTTCATAGCATGCTCAAAAAATCTCATTCTGGTGAAGAAGACTGCTGCTTTATATTTGTAAATTACACACCCATTGAAATCATTTTATTGAGCGATTCTGGGTTAATGAAACTAATATATGAATCATATTAGCTAATCGTCGATTTCTGTTGATTAGGTTCAGACTACTATGTTCTGCATTCTCCCTTGATTTATATATATGTTTCACCTGGAATACTTCTGTTCAGGCCAAACTAGGACTAGAAGATTAAAAGTCCTAAACAAAAAAAAAAAAAAAAAAAAAAAAAAAAAAAAAAAAAAACTCTTTACATCAGCCTTGCAGCTAATACACTGAATTCAATTGGCTTGGCTTGGTGCGTAATCAACATGCTTTCTTCTCCCTTACCATTGCACACTTTTAATGTTCTGCCTTCTGGAATTTTTATCATGTGCTTTGGTCCTCACTCACCAAGCATACCTAGGGAAGATTTATGATTAAGAACCTTTCAACAAATTCTTGCATGCAGGAGTAAAATAATAGTGGAGAGGGAAGATTGAAGGATCATGAGGTTCACTTGTTATGATAGGAATCTTCATCATTCACCGTTAAATATTTTGAGATCTTAGACCACAACATATGTAACGCACTTAGGAATGATAATTGAACTTGTTCGAGTTAGGTTGGCTAGAATCCATTTTTGTTCTATTGTTTTAACGATGGGGCTGGATGTGTTAAATAGGTATTGATACAAATTGTCAATCTTAACAAACGTATTGATATATCTTCTTCTTTTTTTATGTTGTGTTAAAACTATATCATTTTAAAATATTTTAATGTATTTTATTAAATAACATAAAATGTGGGTACGAGTGACATTTGTTCAAAGGCTGTCTGTTTTGTCATGTTTTATTATTTAGCGCACAATGTCTTTCTTGTTCACATTTAGGGGCCTTTGAGTGTTACATCAATAGTAGTTATTTCTATCAGCAAATCAAGTTGATGGATTTCAGTTCATGACTTAGTCTAAGATATGCAAGTAACGAAAAATATTCGACTACTGTATAGCATGCGGAATTCTTGGAGGCATTAAACGAATCGGATCAAGTTCTATATGATAATACATTTAAATTCTTTTTTTAGCAAAACAATAAAAAAAATAGAAATTATCGTAATGCATATGCAAATCTTAGATGTTGTTCACAATCTTATCCATCTCTGTAAGGATCTACAACTTGAGATATGTATTAAATACAAATAAAATGAACATCTTATATAAAATTGATCACAAAGTTTTACATGATTTCACTCCCTTAGGGACATATAGTACATGTTATTAGTTTTACTTGACTTTATGTGTACATGTCCTAACTTATAATATAACTAGTTAATAGTATAACAAGTTCAATAGATAAATTGATAGTTATAAATAATAAAATAAGATGAAATATTAAATAGTAAAGAAGCAATAATAAATATATATCACATCTAAGAAATATGTTTAGAAAATATTATTAATATACATATGGTATGCTTATTTAATCTTCAACATGTCTTTTATCTTACATTACTTACATCTCTCATATTTTTATAATTTTTTAAGCATAAATCCTTAATTGTCTCAAATACTTATTATTTCTACTCAATACAATTTTATATAATCACATATTTATTGATATTGTCACATCTAGATCTCAATCTAGAAGCACTTTATAGTTAGTAATCTTAATCATATCATATTTATTTATTATTGTATTTGCACAAAATATTGACAATATTAGAGTTCAACTAATTAAGACCTTGTTAAGCACACTAATTGGGAAGATGCGAATTGGTGTTGTATGTTTTTGTAAAATCCTTTTCAAAATAATATTCAAATAAAGATTTTATAAATTGTGAATGACTAACCTATCTTCTTTTTTTAAATATTTAAAGTTATATCAAACTATCAAGATTGTAAGCATATTAACTAAGAGAAGTGAGATAAAAGATAAGATTTTTTTATGGTTGTACTCAATCCCAGAGTTTATATCTACCATCAAGTCACAAATTTGAGTACTCAGAACATTCTTTTGTTGCAATTGTATAGAGAATCTTAATATAATTGAAGCTCTTTTGGATCAATGACAATCAAATTATTACATACTATCTAGCCAGGAACTAGGTTAATCACTCCACACAATGCAACATGGAATTGGGCCAAGAAAAAGGAAAATATAAACGAACCAATGCAAAGCTCTAGTTCACTCAGTGGATAGATAAATGAAATATTATAGATTAAAAAGAAGATATTATTTATAAATGAAGAGCTTTTGTGAGTAATGATAAAGTGTAGAAGAAATGAAGATATATGGATATCTTTTAGATACACTTGTATGCTTTAAGATTGATGTAGCATTTTCTTTGTGAGTGATGAAGTGTAAGATAGATGATGTATGGATAATGTATGGATACCTCCAACATGCACTTGTATACTTCAAAATTAATATGAAACTTTCAATCTCTTACTTTAATAGATATGATCAAATTGTGCTCAAAATTACTTCAAAATGATTTCATAATGACTATTAATGAGCATTATCATTTAAAGTGTTTTGAAGGAGTTTATATAGTCATATGATCTCATAAAAACTTCTCAAAATAATCCCTAATAGATATAAGACTTTTCCTAATGGTTATAGACATTAAAAAATTTGTTATTACAAATTTTGTGCTTTCACATGTACTATTTCTCCAAAATGACATATCATGTATAATCCTCAGTTTGTAGGTGCGTGCAGCAAATAAGTGTTCACAACAGGGATAAGTGATGTGTGCACAAGGCACGAGTTGTGACAGATGCACAAGTTGATAGCATAGATTCCATCACATTGTGATTGCTATAGAAATTTGAGGAGTTTTAAGATCTTTTTTTAAATCTCTTAAGGTGATACCAAATGCTTGATTTACGTTTAAAATGTGTGCAAAAGGAATATTATTTTAGCTTTAATATCAATACATAGATTAATCATTATCTGATCATATCAATGATTTAGAAGGATATAGATAAATTATTTGCACTTAGGTCTTATATGAACCATTTAACAAAAGTGTTGAGATCTTTGTTAGATCTTGGCAAAACCATTATTCAATTGGATCTTCAATTGAATAACCAAAGCAAGATAAAACATTATGCATATTAGGTTTTTTAATGATTGCAATTTTAGGAATTGCAAGCTCATGTAATGAATGTAATTTAATGAATTAAATGTCAATTTGGACGTGCAAAATTGCAAATCATGTGATATATTAATATGAGGTTTTTTTATATGATGAAATCAGTTTTATCCTAATCACTCTATGTTGATTTACATGCTATTAAGTATTAGGAGTGGTCATGGCCGTTATTTTAAAAATGCCTTGACATGTTATGTTTTTAGCTTAACTCAAACTTAGACAAATATGAAGTACAAAGTGAAGGCCCTTGAAATAACATTGCAAACTCTAATTAGTCTTTACATATATCCTTAATATGGTAAATCTCTTTCCCAAATGTCTTGGACATATGTGTACCAATGAAGTTACTTATTTGTCTTTCATGTCTTTAAAGCTTTGTGAAGAGTGGACAATGTTAGCATTTTCTAAGCAATCTATGATTGACGATTACTAAATCAACCTTAAATATTGCATATTGAATATGCTAAGTAAAAGCATTAGATTATCACAACAAGCACATAAATTATTATCATCAAAACTAAATGTTACATTTGAGGTCATGGGATCCAATAGTAATGATAGTTGAGAATGAGGTCTAATGCCAATCTACTTATCAAAGAGTTACAATAAGGGCTAATGATGATGATCTCATCTCATCATATTAAGTTGTCTTATGATAATGTTAAAAGAAAAATCACATTTATTTAATACTTCATATCATATCATAAGATATGTCATAATATTCTTATAGTTTGATCTTAATGATAATTCCTTTTTCTTTTTTTTTATTCATTTGAACTTTTTATTTTGTATTTTAGAATTTTTAACAATTGAAAGACAATATATAAATAGATATGTTTCATGTAATTTGCACATAAATAAATAGTGATAATCACATACTATATAAAATTAGAATATATGTATATAATTATTTGATGTCATGTTATCATGTTTAAATCAATAAATTTCAATAGTACATAGTAATAACTGTTATCATAATGGTGTTAGTTTATCTACTCGATTTCTTTGATATGGTTTTTCTATCATTTTTCATTTCTTATACAAGCAAATAATATACAATTTATTATAAGATGCTCACTTTTTTATGCATAATATATTTAGAGATGTTTTTTTTAGATCCACAATTTCTTATTCTTTCACTTGGTATTCTTATCTTCTCAATTTTTCTCTTCAAACGTATGGTATATCAGTCTCGATGTATTATACGTCGAACAATGTATCGTACATCTTATACCTAATGTATTATATATTGAATGTTGATATATTATATGTGAATTATGGGTATAGGAGGTGTTACAATGCTCTCTCTCTCTCTCTTCCTCTCCTTACATACAGTATGCCAATCTTGACACATTATATGCGATTCTTAACATATTGTATACAAGTTATAAGATATAACGCTTTAGTTGCTTTCTTTTTATTCTACTTTCTTTATAGTGAAATCAATTTTATGTTAAGCAAACACATGACTCTTAAAAAGTCAAATAAAGAAATGACATCGTTGAACCATTCAAAAATGTTATATATTTTTTACTTCATAATTTTAACACTCAACTTTTTAACGTCTTACTTGACAACAAAACATTGCAAAAATCTTAGTCTCACACAAAGTTGGATTAAAGTAATAAGTTTTGAGGTCTTTAATGTTGAAGTTGATCCAAAGTTTTTCATAATCTTTTTTTTCTCTTTCTATAATTGCTCTTTATAATGATAATTTTTTTCCTTCAGCAAAGTAACACAATACGTATCCTTGGCTTGGATCCTATAGCAACATGAAAAAAATAAATATATCATTGGTGGGACTATTGATTTAAATAGTCGAGAAATCAAGATTTGCTTGTTTTGATCTTCTCTCAATACTCCATGATACGTCTCAAATTAGATTCACTATTCTTCTTCTCTGTGTATGTATTTGTGTATATGTCAAATATGATATCATTAAAATTAACTACTTTAATTACACATTAGAGAATTATCAAATTATTTGTTTAAATCAAAATATTATGTATTTTAATATGTGTATATGTATTATTTATAATATAAATAAATTAAAAATTTAGGTTATTATATTTATTATTTTTAATGATAGTTTTTTTTTTGAGATAAAATTCCCGAATTTTTATTCTATTGGTATCATAGCTTTTTATTGATCATGTTCTGCATACGACCCATGCGATAGTCCAATGGGGGTATGAATTCAAGATACCAAACAAAATGATTGATAGAATAGAAGTTAGGGTTTTGATAAGCATAATAGATTCCTTTATGAACAACTCTTTTGTCTTTCAAAGGTGCTGATAAGGCCATCCATTGTTGCAAAAATTCCTTATAGGGCGAGACTTCTTTCTCGCCCCTTCAACCATTAACAAACCTTTGCTCACATCTTCCTACACCAAATCTAGCATCAACATCTTTTGTGAATTTTAGTAATTATAATTCATATTCAAGTCAACATGTTTTGAATTCCACATTTTATTGGATGTATTTGATTTTTATTATGATGTCACTCAATTGTAATTGAGATTCTCAATTCTTTTTGAGGTCTCTCCTATAAATGTGAGCTATCAATAAAAGTAATATCTATGAAATTTGTTGAACTAAGTTTTTAGAAAAAATAAAAAATAAAAAAAATATTTATTTATTTTTACCTAAATTTTTATTAAAAATTAAGGAAAATAGTCTTAACCCAATATCAGTAGATTAATAATATTAAATAAAATAATATATTTGATGAAGAATCAAATCTAACTTATCTCTTTTAGAGGATGAAAAATACTCACATTAGTTATGCTACCAACAAGTTGAAAAATAAAAAATTTGACCTAAAATTGTAACACAAAACTTCCACTAGTTCCAAAAATAGCTTTTGAAATTTTCTTTATATGATTTTAGATGAAAATATATTAAGATAATTCCAAAAGATGAACATAAAAATACTTGAAATCAAATCCAACCCTCCTTCGTCTCCAATAATGCAGATTTATATAAGTTATTAAAGGCATTATGATTCAGAAATGAATATCTCAATTTTTTTATATTCAATAATAATAACAAATTATGAATCATAAAACAACCATTAATGTCACTAAGAAATTAGATTAGTGGACATGCCTTCATAACAGGTTAATTTGGAAGCAAATCACCTGCTTTCGTATCGTGTCCGTTCGACACGAAACAAAACGTCGACACGTAAGTGGTCTAAACCCGTGTAGTATTGATACCCTTTATGGCCCATGCGTTTACAGATTTGTCGAACGTTTCACGCTATTCTCTCTTGTTACATCGTCAATGGGATTGAGCGGCGACGGAGATGAGGAGATGGCTGTCGAGAGGCAGCTGGAGCTGCATTTGGAAGAGCAGAAAGAAACCCTCTGTGCCGTGAAAGAGGCCCTGTCTTCTGATCCCTTCAATTCCGAGCTCATTGGGGTGAGAAAATCCTTCGTTTAGGGTTATTTGCTATTACCTCTAAACTTTGCTATCGTTCCCTTAGGTAACTGCACTCTAAGCCTCCGATATCTTTTGATGATAAAAATTTTGTCATAGCGCATATACGCTTTCTTTGACTCATTGAGATTGGTGAAAAAAAATACAAAAAAATGGTTTCCCGTTGGACCAAGGAGAAAATATAATAAAAAAGATAGTGATTGCTTGTTAAAGCGTTGATATAAAGTACCTTTTAAAGGCTCTAGAATAATTTATTTGGTTTTACATTTTCAGTATATGTTTATCCTTGGAAATCATTTTGAAGTGAAGCACAAGTATTTTGGGAGTTTAAGGTGAATTAAAATGTTGTGAACAGTCTTTAGGAACACTAAAATTTCGTGAAGCATTGAAGCCAAGGGAAAGTGTTTTTCCACCTTTCTCCAAAAGTTATCATAACCCATAACATTAGCCTATTAAATACTGTCTTACATTAAAAGATACAACCTGAGTGGCATTGGACTTACCCTTCTAAATGGGTGTTTAAGATTTAAATTCAGTCAAAGCCTCAACCTCTCTTCGAACTAAAAGAAAGATCAAAATGGGAACGTACATGTGTGTCTTGAGACCAACACAAAGAAGGGAGTATGAAACTCTTTGGGCATGTGTACTATCGGGTTCATGGAATAAAATGTTCAAAAGCACACTTAACATGTGTAATTAATTGTCTCATCGAGGAGCATTCATATTGGAGAGATCTTATGGTTAAATGTGGCATTTGTTGGGTTTAGAATCTAGACTGTAAATGTTGTAGTGCTTTGCAGTTGTGTTTAGTGATGTTTTTGTTAGATGTGATGCTCTTTCATGATTCCCCTTTGACATTAAAAGAACTTGTTATACACTCACTCATATATGTAATAGTTTTTGTTTGTTATATTGTATGCATTTATTGAGGTTGGTATGATATAAGGTTTCCCCACTTGAATAGCTGATTGTTTGTTGCTTAATCTTACCACAATAATGGCAAATCAATTTTTCCCCATGAGGAATCAGTAACAGAGATTAAATGGGAGTATCATCATATGAAACTTGATTATATTCATGCAGAAGATATTATGATTTCAGTTAATTCCTTTCTTGAGGTTTCAGGGAAGTGAAAATGAAAAAGTGTTCTTGTGTTAAGGATAAAGGCACCATAAGTTTATGGTGGATAAAGATTTATAACTCAAATAACTGGAAAATTAATTAGAAATTAATAAATTTTGTGAACTAACATTTCAATAAATATATCAACAAAGTAGTCTCATATTGGATGAATGGGATCTTTTTGGCATCCACCTAGAATATTTCTGACCTTCTTGGCACAAATGTAGGGAATGAATTATATAAGCAATCCAAAACTTCTAAATAATAGTGCTAAAACTTAAAGCTTACATCCATCAATTTGTGCTAAATTCTCGAGTCCCAATAACATTGTTGTGAAGCTCTTCGAAATTTCTACTATATTAGATAGTTTTTGCACCTCTATCTAAAATAAAGGTGCTAGTACTGGGATAAAGAAAATGCTTTCTTTCTTTTGCTTTTGGTTCCTTCATCAGTCTAGAATAAACTTGTTTCTGTTAGTTTAGGACATATCAATGCAAGGCTTCCATTCAATTTGGTTTCCTGAGTTTTTGTTTTGCTGATATGTATGATAAGAATTGAAACAAAATTCTCAGTTGCATTGAGTCAAGGTAGTTTGGTGAAACCTCAACAGCTGGTGTTAGTTGGACACAGTTAATTCATTTTGTGGAGCTTCATTCTAGCTGGGTGAGGATAGGCATGGTGTCTCTCTTAGAAAAAGGATATGTCTCGCAAAAAGTATGTGATCGATGAGTAGTTTCATTGGCTGTAAAATGTGAGTAATTGTTTGAGCTTGCATATGGCATGGTGAATCCTGGTATAGACATTGAAACTTAAGGGTTTTTATAATGTATTCTTATTAATATATAGTTTCCAATAACTCATCAGTTTTCATTCACAATTTGGTGAAAAGTTATGCTCATTGTATCAATTGTTCACTCACAACAATGCTTTCAGCTTTAGCTATTACAGATTTTCTGTTATTAATATCAGTGAAATAGCTGTTGGTTACATCACTGTTACTAGTACTGGGTAACTTTGAAATATTCCAAATGCATAGACATTTGCATACTTTTGCTCAGCAAAACTTGCCTGGTTAAGCAATGCAACCTATGCTTTCTCCTGTAATAGTTTTTGAAATTATGTTATCCAATCAACTTCCTTTATTCTTTCTGTATTTGGGATAGTTAAGTCACAAGATCTATGTGCAATGTGAACCTTGTAGATGTTTAGCATTGTTGTGCTTTTTATACGCAAATTCAATGGGAACTTTCATTTAAAGGTGTTCTAAATTTTCATGGTGTAGCATTTGTTTTGATGAGCTACCATGCAATCAAGTTGTTGTTTTCTGTAATTATTAAAACAATAAAACATTTTCACTTGGTTTTGAAGGTTCATGAAGAACTTCAGTTTGCAATCAAAGATGCTGAAGAAGGACTTCTTCATTTGAAACGGTCAAGGTTGCTGAAGGAAGCTGATTCAATATTTGTTGGCCAAGAACCTGGAATAATAATGGAGGATGTAAATGCGGAGCTGCTGGATCATAAGAATAGTTTGCGGGAATCAACTGTGACAGAAATTTATTCTGTTGGATCAAAGTGTAGGTTTCGTCACACAGATGGACATTGGTATAATGGATATATCGTAGCTCTTGAAGGTGCCAATACTGCCAGGATATCATTTCTCACTCCTACATCTGAAAATATGCTGGTGTGTTCTTGTCCCTGTTCTCTAATCATTCTATAAACAAATTTATAGCAAACAAATATATATGTATGTGTGTGTGTGTGTGTGTGTATATATATATATATATATATGTATGTTTGTATATATGTATATATATATATGTATATATATATGTATGTTTGTATATATGTATGTATATATATATATTTATATATATTTGTATATATGATATATTGTTTATTGATATGCTTGTAGTCTCATATATGATGATTGATGGTTATTAGTGTATATTGTATTGCATGTTTTCTTTGGGTTTTTTATATTTGAACTTATATACAATATCGTTTGAATTTTAAAGCAAAAGGTAGGCATGCATCTCTCTATGTACACGATCATAATCACACTCATGAAGTGCTCATATCCCCTCAAATTTAAGCGTGTTTTGTAGTGGCGATGCTTCACAATGCATGGTATTGTTATTGATTGAATTTGTATGTGAACATATGGATATTGATCAATTTTTAAATTTATTATCTAATGATAAATCCCCTCGCTAGTCAATATTTGCCCGTGAATGATAATTTCATTTATTTAAATTTTATTATTTTTTATTTTATCAAAATAGAATTTTGAATTATATAATTCTTTAATATGTTGTGGGGACTTTTGCACTAAATGAAAGAATTGTTGATTCATTGCACAAAGAAAATTAGAAGAAAATGGGACAACTTTTTTTGTGGGGGGAATCCATTTAATTGGAAATACAATAATGGTCATAGTCTAAAACAAAAATATATTAATGATAATAGAGTACAAGTACAAGAGTTAGTGCTAAGATCCATTTAATTGGGTTTTTTAGCTTTTAATATGCCATTTCCATGAGCTTTAAAAGAAGCTTCACCTGAGTTTTCATATAGGAGCGTCTTCTTGCACAAGCCATGCAAATAGTTGAACTTTGGAGACGACAAAAACCTTTTACCTTAAGTAGCATATTACCATTATGTTAATTAGTAGCAGGTAAGGAAACATTTGTTGCTTGTCCTATCGAAGTAATTAAGGTGCAATACTATTTACATGATTGGTGTCAATACAAACAGGCTACATGAGACAAGGTTGTTTAGGTACCAATTACGTGGTGTTAGGTCATTCTCTCAAAGGGCACTTACAATCTTAGTGGATGTGGTTCATTAATGGCATGTAATAAACATCTAATAATTGTGGATCTATGTCATATGTATGGTTGAGATTTCACTTATCATTTCATACATCAACATTTGCCTTTTGCTTTGTGGCAAAGTCATTTAGGTTGGTTTGATTAGTTATAAATAGAATGATGGCTTGTGTTATTGCTTATAAATGTTCTCCATCCCCTAAAATTTAGCTTTTCCTAGCATTTACGGCTTCTCTAAGAAGAAAGATGAGTGGACTTATGTTGTAAGATCCTAAGTGATGTTTCAAAAATGTTCCAAATTTTCTTATTAGAGAAATTAAAGAAGAAATTATATCTAAAGATGCCATCCCTTAAGAGGGCTAGGTTACAAGGACTCATCTAAAGGTTTCTTTGATCCTCCTTTGACTTCTATTGGGGTATTGCTCCAATATTTCCTTCCTTTTTAGAAGGAATAGTGAATGAACGATAGTCTAATTTTACCCAATGGCTTATGTGCTTTTGTCAATGTCTTTGAGTAAAAGGAGTCACGGATTTTTTAGCGTTGAATCTTTGATTGTGAGATCATTTCTTGAAGGAGAAGCTTAGTAGAAGGAATCTACCCCACTTTCTTTGGAGAACCAATTCTTTTTCCACAAAGATGTGCTAGAAGGATCGCTTATGACTCTAATTAAATCTTTAGGTGTGAAGATATGAGAGATTGTTTTGAAGCTAAAGGATAAAAAAGAAAACTTCCTCCACTTATAGCTTATGGTTGAGGATAAATTTATAGACATGGGTGTGGGTGGCACTAGAAGAGTAAGGATATGGACACAAGTGTGGTTAGCATGGGAAGGCTTTCTAAATTGTTCAATTGCCTAATTAGATGATCTGAAAAAAATAGTATGAAGAATATGTCTATCCTTTTTTAAGAAGGGAAGAAAAAAAGAAAGCAATATAAATATTCTTCCTTATGTCCTCTTTAGCTAAAAAATAGGAAGAATTGGAGGATAAAAATTATGATATTTTCCGCAGGAGTGAAGAGTGTCAATAATCAACATGGTAGAAGTTGAAACTCAGGACCAATAAAAACATAAAAATCATGTAGTAAGTTCACATAAACGTGGAAAACACATAACTTGTTTCTCAATTCCTCTCAATTATGGAATATTAATTGTTCTTTTTTAATGGATTTGAATAAGAGCCAAACTGAGGAAGATGATAGGGTTGAGAGGATTATGAAATTAAAAGTAATTGAAAAGTTTATTTATTGACTTTCATATGAGATAACAAAAAAGGAATCGAGGAGAAAGAGAAAATAAGCTAAAAGCCTTGACGAATAGGAGATCTATGACAAAAGTAATTTGTAGTGCAAGCTAACTATGCACAATGAAATGTGAAATGGTCAAGCAACAATGGGGTGTGCTTCGGAGACTAACCGTTTAGCAAAAAACACTGCGAATGTAGCATGCGTCATCTTGAGCGGCTTGATTTGGAGCACCCCGAATACACTAATTTGGATCAACCAATGGCTGATTTAGAGTAATTAAATAGCCCAATTTAGAGAAATTGAACGGTTGATTTTGAACAATCTAACATCCTAAATGAAACAATTGAATGGCCTGACTTGAAGCAAGTTGTTAGAGCTAGGATCTATTCATATTTTGTGATGGAGTGCTATATAAACTTCTTATGATTGATATTTAAAATGTAGAACTTAAAGAGAAATAGAGTACAACAAATAAATACTTAATTGAAAGCCACAGTTTTAGCAATTAAATTACTCTCCTTTGGCTTCATTTTTTCTTTAAAATTCTCTTGAAGCATTTCTTATAATTCTTATTTTTTAGATTCCTTGATGATCTTTTGAAGGAAAGATCTTGGTAGAAACTGGCATTTTCTTTGACTATGGGATAAGAGTGGAAAAGAGCGATGTGTTGATTTATCTGCTATCTGAGCCTTGTTTGAGCTTTACAAGGAGATCTCGAAGAGAGCAGAGTACATCTCATCAGCAATTTGTAAATCAACCTTAGATGAAGATGGTGTAGGAAGGAGGAAGAGGTTATTCTTTGGAGTAGCAAGTGGCACATCTCACTCCAATGGTTTAATTACTCATGGAGATTGTGATGAAGGCTATCAAAGAGGAGAAAAAAAAGAGAAGATAAGACTCTTACCCCATGGGTAGTCATTTAACCGAATTCGGTGGAAGAAGAAATAGGGGTGGACCAAGTAGTTGTAGGGAAATGGTCACATCTTTTTAAGGTAGAGTCAATGGACTTGCCAACCTATGATCAAGTCAATGCTGAGAAGTTGGATGCATGAATGTACCAGATGGAGGCATACTTCACTATCTATTAATTTTTGTCCACAGATAAAGTGCAATTTGCTAAATTGAGGTTTAAGAATCATGTTTTGTCCTTGTGGAATGCACTTCTCAAAGGATGTCAAGAAGAAACTATAAGATTGGAGATGCTTGTAGAACCGTTAAGGAACTAGTTTACTTAATGGGTTTTCTCAAAAAAAATATTGGAGAAGATGTCATATTGTATGAAAAAAACTATGGTGGTTCGTGTCGGAGTACACTATCAAATCTAGGAGGGAAGTACTGGCTCATTGGTATTAAGTTCAACAAGATAGACACCATTATGAAGTTTATAGTGGAACTTTATTACCTGATAGTAACAGAGTTGTTTCTTTTTTCTATTAGAAGTCTAAGTCAAGTTAGTTCATTTGCGATGTTAATTGAGCATAAGAACCAAACAAGAGGCCAAGACAGCACGCGAAAAAGCCAATTACAAGTTTGAACAAAAACAGTGTAAAGAAACGTACTGAGAAGCAATTACATCATGACCATTTGAATTTGGATGATATTGGAGGTAACCACAACTATTGTAAGCACTACACGATATCAAGTCATATAAATGAGCAATGTTAGGCTTTATATCTAGAATTATGCCAGAATTACAAGAATGCTAACAAGAAACATGTAATGGCTGTAGCAGAGCAAGATCAGGATGTAGAACCAAGTACAACAGCAGATTCATGATTAGCACTCGTCACTATTGCGATCATTCTTGAAGCAAAGCTAAGGAAAGAACTCTTTAAGAGTTCAAGTAAAGATGGATATGGTGAGGTTGATCTTCGACATGAGTAGCCAAAAGAATTTGGTGTTAGTTAAGCTAATAGAAAAGTTAAGTCTGTTGACTGTACCACATCCGATATCATATTCACTTGGATGGATTTAGTCAGATATGGATGTCATAACCAGTTGCTAATGCAAAGTGAAATTTGTTGTCAATTATAATTTCGTAAATAAAGTAACTTGCGAAGCGATACCTTTGGACTTGTGTCAGATAATTTTGGGAGCACCATATCTATGGGACCATGAAGTAGTATTCATAGGCATACGGCACAATTTACTTGACAAGGACAAGAAATAATACAATATACACCGAAGTCGTGAGATGCCATTACTAAATCTAATGGCTGTTGAATAGGTGAATTGGATGTTAAATGCGTGCTAGTGTAACATTCTTTTAGTTATTTTAGAAGAAAAGCCAAATGGATGAATACTAAATACGGATCATAAGGTCAAGTAATGAAAGGTTTACTCCAGGAGTACGTCACACTTTTTGAAGAACCAAAGAGTTTACCTCTTAAGCACCACGTGGAGCATGAAATTATGCTTACCTCAAAAGTGCAACTTTCAAACCTCTTTATGTACCACCATTCATTGGTAGAACTAGTGGAGATCAAGAAGCAAATTATAGCATTGCTAGAAATGTGAGAAATTCAATTGAGCAATTGACCTTGTAGATCATTGGTGGTAATAGTTTCTAAGAAGGATGGAGGGTGGAGAATGTGTGTTGACTAGTGTGCTTTTAAGAAGATTACGATAAAAAATCATTATCTATTACCTAGAATTGATAACATATTAGATTAATTGAAAGAGGCAAGGAATTTTATTAAGTTAGACTTGAAGTCAGGATATCATCAAGTACGTATAGCTGAACGCGACACCTAAAAAATGACATTCAAGACACAATAGGGCTTTTATGAATGGTTTATATTACCATCAAATTTTGTAATGCATTTGTCACACTCATGAGGCTAATGAACAATGTCTTGAGGTTGAGTTTGTAATTGTTTATTGGATGACATTCATATACATCCATAACTTTACAGAGCACTTGAAGCATTTGAAGGTCTTTGTATTATTATAGAGGCATCTATTGAAGTTGAATTCGAAGAAGAGCAAATTCAACCTAAGAATGCTCATTTAATTGGGTTTTGAAGTATGACATGGAGAGTTGAAAATCAAAAATGCAAAAGTGAATGCAATATGTAATTAACATTGACCCACAAATCTAACAACAGTCTATAGCTTTGTGGAAGCGTGTCAATATTCGAGGAAATTCTTTAAGGATTTTCAACTATTGAAAAGCGGCTACATTCAACACAAAAACAATACAAGGTGAGGCATGATTGATATTAGATCGAGACGTAGAAATTGACAACTTTGTCTGGTTAAGTTTGCAGCTAGAATGATTGAAAGGTGAAGCAAGGAAGCTCAAACTTATTTGTTATGAACCATTTCAAATGTAGAAGCAAATTAATGAAAACGTGTATCAAATGGTGTTGCCACCATAACGTAGATATGCACTCTGTGGTGAACATAACAATTTGCAATTGTATGAGCCTTCAATGATGGATGAAAAATCGAATGAGGTATTACTATTGTTAGAGGTATTGAGGAGAGAGAGACTATGACCAAACAAGGTACATAAGTTTTCTATCGTATTGGGAAGAAGGATCAAGCTATAGCCACAGCCAAGTGGTATTCACTTGAGCAAGGACAACAAGTGTTTTCCATCCCTGTTTTTTTCTAAATTATGTTTAGTTGTTTGAGTTGACATGCTTAGAGAATAAGTATTAAAAGGGACTTGAATGTTTCAAAATAAGTGGTGTATGATGACGACAATAATGACAAAAGTACTCCACAATGCAAACAAACCATTTCCAACAAAATCTGACCCAATAAAGTAGCAGCAAGGTGTGTTTTGGAGACTAACCGTGTAGCAAAAAATGTCGCCAACATAGCATGCCACATCAGCCTGAGTGACTGATTTGGAGCAACTAAGTAGCCTAATTTAGAGTAATTGAATGGTTGATTTGGAGCAACCGAACAACCTAGTTTGGTGTAATTGAATGGCTTGATTCGGAGGAGATTTTTAGAGCTAAGAGCTATCCATATTTTGTGGAAGAGTGCTATATAAACTCTTTATGATTTCTGTTTAAAAAACAAAATTCAAAAGAATGAAGGAGTGCATCAAATAAATGATCTATTGAGAGCCACTCTTTCTAGCAATCAAATTGCTCTATATTTTTGCTTCATTTTTCTTATCTCTAAAATTCTCTTGAAGCACCTCCTACAATCCTTGTTCTATAGACTTTTACACCATCTTCTTGAAGAAGAATCTTCAAAGAAGTTAGTGTACCCCTTGACCAGGGGATAAGATTGAGGAAGAGCAGTGTGCTTGATCACATTAGCTTGAAGCTTATTGTAGAAACTTGGGAGAAAGGTTAGGGAAGATGAAATAGAAAGTGTGAGCTAGAGGATCAATATGCCCTTTTCATAGATTCAAAATTTTTACAACACCAAATATTTATCTTTCAGACAAGTTTATCTTTCAAGGTTATCTCTGTGCCATTGCGGTCTTTAATGCTAGAGCTTACTGTTCTTGCTATGAGAAGAATAAAGGATTTAGAGTTATCGTCGAGTCATGATGGAAGCACTCTTGGGAATTATTGTTTCCTACATTCACTAGCCATGGGATATTAGTATTGAAGTACATCTGGATTGGGCAAGAATTAGGCATCTTGTTCAATTTTATGATGAAATTGTGTTTTTGAGTAATGCAACAAGTAGAAACTTTTAATACACGTTCTTATTGTTTAAGTCACGCTATAACTCTACTACTTCTAAAGTCTTTTAATTGAATTGCAATTCTTATTTTTCTTCTTTTAGAAATTGTATGTGGAATATTACAATCATCTTGCAAAACTCTATTTTCAATTACAACTTCTAAGAGAAACAAATATGAATATCTCATGCAATATCTTCTATGACACAAGCAAAATCACTTGGAAGTTTGCAGGGTATGCTTTTTTAATGGTAGTGTGCTATACACAAGATTTAGAGCACTTAAGCTTCCACCAGACATTAAATAAAATAGGTTGCAATAAAGACTTGTGACTCTCCATGCAAGGGGTGTATCTTGTGTTATATGAATTAACCATCTCAACTTATAAAATGTCACTATTATCTTTGGTCAATGCATTTCTTTTCCTTGTCAAATTCATCGCCTACCTCTCTCTTGAAACCTGTAAACACTAACCGCTAAGAGTTCTCTTTGAATGATGTAATGTTGATGAGGAAAATTGATTGCATTTCTTTTTTCATCCAAGTTTGACAAGAGCAACCAATTCTAGGCTTTGACCCTTAGCAATAACAGCAAGAAGAAAGCTATCAATAACCATCAGATGAAGTTTGACTTGGCATGGATGGACGCATGAACCACTTCAAGGAGAATCATTTTTGTACCGTGTTATATTCAATTCTCCATGCTTCGTATTGATGCATTTCAGCCTTATTCCTGTTCAATTGGAGTCGAACACCATGCTAAAGATCTAGGCTTTTTATGACTGGTGTAAGATGTGCAATATCACAATATCAGTGAACTTGTTTATTACATTATTCAAGTTTGACCATAGTGAATGTGTCACCAAAGGAACTGCTTGATTTTGTCCTAATCAGATTCACATGTAGACTGGTGTGAGAAGTTTTTTTTTTGGTGTGGCTTGTAACTTTTTCGCAAGCTGCCTTCCAATCAACAAGGATGAAAAACAGTGGAAGTTGAAGAAATGTTCAAGATCGACATTCTTTGATTAAGTGTTAACTTAAAAATTGCTCGAAGTTCAAGGTTTACAATGTATCAAAAATTAGTATGACTAAGGTATAAAATATGACTTTGATAGCTGCAAGATTTCCTTGCTGTTCCTTACATTATTAGTGAACTTGTTTATTCCATTATTCAAGTTTGACCATAGTGAATGCATCATCAAAGGAACTGCTTCACTTCATCTCCTAATCAGATTCATATGGACACTGGTGAGAGATGTTTTTTTTTTTTGTGGCTTGTAACTTTTTCACAAGCTGCTTTCCAATCAACAAGGATGAAAAACAGTGGAAGTTGAAGAAATGTTCAAGATCAATGTTCTTTGATCAAGTGTTAACTTAAAAATTGCTTGAAGCTCAAGGATTACTAAGTATGAAAATTTAATTATGACTAAGGTATAAAATATGGCTTTGATAACTGCAAGATTTCCTTGCTGTTCCTTACATTAGAGCAGACCTTCCAAGAATGGGAGAGGTTGCAAAGATTACAAGGGGACAAGTAGCATCATCAATTGAAAAAGAATAGGGAGGAGGCATCAGAAGTAGGAAGTGCTTTTCTTTCAAAGGAAGAGAAAAGGGAATGAGAAGATATTGAAGTTTCTTCGTTGTCATTGGATGACATACCTTCATTGGATAGAAATAAGGAAAAAAGAGGATAAAATCTTATGACTACCAATAATTCTTTGGTTAGAACATGGGAAGCTTTTCCTTGTACTCCCCGTCAGCCAATGAACATTCCTGGTTCTTCTCAACTTGAGGTCTATGCCTTTTCCTATGTCAGAGAAGTCAATTGTGATCTGATTCTTCTTCGCAAGGACGTGAAGATCAAGCAGCTCAACCAAGATCGAGATTTAATGCTTCTCTTAACCCAATGTGATAGGCAAGCCGATCCTTAGAGACCTTAGCTGCAGACGAGAGTACAAGTAAAGCAAACATGAGATAATAGTCTTCCAAGGATAGAGTAGCTTGGACGTGATCTCTGATTGACAAGTCAAGCATGATGGAACTTGAGAGTTGCTAATGTCATCAGCTTAATGGTTCTCCTGAAGAAATCTAGAAGTTTAACAGTGTCATGCCTAAGGATATCAGGCATACGTAAACACTTAAAATGCATAACTTTCTGCAAGAATTGTTGCTTTCATAAAAAAATTAATTTCTAATTTTTTTTGTGCAAAGTTTTGTGAGTTTAATGCTCTTAAGGAAATTGAACTGTGTTAGTGAAGGTGTTGAGGGTATGTATGGAAACCTTTGTCAAAATATGCAATGGGTGGGATTTTGATAACAAAATTTGGTGAAAAAAGCCAGCGTTTTGGAATTTAATGTTCAAAATGTTAGCGAAATAAATTATCCTATTATGGCCAGCATCAAAACATTGGCAATGGTTCAAGCAAAAGAAGCCTTAGCTTTGATGAATGATAAGACTAATGGTAAGGAATTGGTTGATAAACAGCACAAGTTCGTAGAATGAGTAAGACTTGGGGGCCATTGTAGTCTATGCCAACAAGGCTGAGATTTTATCCTATGTGGCTCCAAATAAGGTATTTGAGAAAAAACAATCTAATGTAGAAAACTTGTTGGAACGCAAACTTAGATGGCCATTGTTGCTAAAGAAGCTGAAACTATTCTGTATAATTGTAAGTATTGCTATGAAATCTGCTACTGTTTGAGCTTGCATGGCAGTTTTGGGTACGATATTATTCTCTTGAGGCCAAGTTAATCTCCATAGAACCACAAATAGGTACTCTTTGATGACCATTAGATGGTTATGCTCAAGCCCCATATGATCAAAAGCTGATGCAAATATCATATCTGCTGGATATAACTCGCTTAGTTCAAAGTTAATAATTGATGTTGAGATGGTAACTACCTCAGTATAGGGATTGCTAGAAAAATATCAAGCTCAAATGTTATTTGAGTCAAATCTTGAAGTGGTCTCAATGTTGTTGAATACTATGTCCTACACATCATGCAGGATAGAAAATGCTGTCCTTGACTTCTTCATAGATAGCTTCAATAATGTAGGATGACATTGAGGACTTAATGTTGCTTGAGGACTCAACATTAGCTTCTATTGCTTTTTTGGTCATATATTCATGGCTAAACAAGAAAATTATCTATAGATTTATGAGGTATTCATCTTCTAGCACATTACAAATGAGGCTCTTTGACATCATGTACTCATTCACCAGTTGATTGCAGTTATTGTAGAATTTACAAAACTTGCTTCTGTCAAACCCTTGTTGTGGCGTACTTCTTAGTGGTAGAGGTGGACACATCTTTAGTTATCATTATCTTTGTTATTAGGATTACAAATTAAGGTCTTCATCATTTAAGAAATAATATTGTGGTTTTCTTATGAATTATTGTGTCCTATAAATTTTAATGCATCTAGCCAATATCTTCCATTAAGATCCTTAGATTCAAAATTTTGTGATCATTTTACCTTGTGTGGTAGGATTAAACTTTTTTTATTATATATGCTTATGGGTTAACTCGTGAAGTCTAACAGTAGTTTCAAGTGAAGTCTTTACAATTTGGTACTTTAAAGTTTCGTCTTGTGGCCTTTTCGTTCAGCACTTCTTGAAGTAGGAGGAATGCTTCCTTGTCTCTCAATGTAGAAGTTGTTGAAATACATAATAATGGATAAACTAGTTGCCCTATGACTTGATGTCAAAACAATTCATGTTTTGCTCCTTTTAGGATTTTTGGTTTCAAAGAAATAGGATTAGCAATTTCTCCATAGTAGAGGAAGCTCATTATGTACCAAAAGGAACGCCTTAAATGACAATGTTGAGGTAATGGAGAATGACAAGAACTTATTCCTTTTAAGAAAATGAAGCAGATCTAGTGTATTTTTGCATGTCATGACAAACATGAAGGCCGAAAATTCTTTTTTAAGTCTTCAATTAAGGGGGCTAGAAAGTCGGTGACATATTACATTCTTAAAAAAATGGTGAGAACGCTTACCCTCTCACATTCTTAAGATTGATGCTTGTCATTCATTAAAGTTGTATCAAGACACGACCCTAGTAGAAGGTTGTGTGGCATGAGTGTTCTCACATCTATAAGTGTTCTACAAGCATTTTGTATCTCTCTATAGGTGGAGTAACTTGATTCCTTGTCTCATTGATCGTCTTGGGCATTATTGGAGTTGAAACAGGGATAAGACAATCCTTATTGGAGATAGCCACCTTTTGATAATGCAAAATTGGTGGAGATTTGCAGCCTTCTCGAATGACTCGTTGAGCTTTTATCATGTTATGTAAGATGTGGGAGAAGTTGCTGAGAGGAAGTTAGCTGTTTAGCTATTGGTGGTCGATTCGAATCCATCATAGTTTGCGATCAGAAGATCTTCTTGATATTGGAGTAGATGCTAGAAGACTTTCATTAAGGGTTGCAAACAACATATAACCCCCTAAGAGTTATCCATTCCTCTTTAGGGTTGCCCCCCAAGATCCAATTTGGTCTCTTGCATTGCCTATCAAAGAGAATTGCCCTTTGAGAATTGTCCATGTTTATCAAAGAGCCTTCTTGAGATCTCCTTTGTTATTGGTGAATATTCATTAAAAGAGATTTATTCTCAATGAGTTGTCTATATCTCACGAGAGACCTTCCTGAAGGCTTATATTGTCTCAAGGCTTATACCTTCTAGATGTATTTGATTTCAAAGGCCATCTCTCAAGACATTCTTTTGATTGAGACATCAGGTTGAGAACTTTCTAAGCCTCAAAAATTGTTGTCCTTGAGGGCTTTCCCTTAAGACATTCTAGGTCTCAAAAGGTTGAAATTGTTACATGATGAGCTTAGGGAATGTCCAAGTCATCTAATGATCGTGTTAAGTATAGAATATTTTTTATAGCACCACAGATATTATTTGAAAATGACAAACAGAAAAAGTTGTGGAGGGTTGATTTGTTCGGATTTTGCGCAATTTGGTTTGGAAATTTTTGCCTCTCTATCTCTCATTATGTTTTGTTTTGGAATTATAGGGGATTGTCATTCAAGATCCCTGTTGTCCCAATCATCCAAAGAAGTTGAGATATAAACCTTAGGACTGTTGAATTCAAGGAATTTAATGGTCTGCTAATTAAATAATTAGCTAGAGAAGAATTTATCTTTCTACAGATTTCGTTGGTGGTGATAATATATAAGGTGATTGATGTGGTGTGTAAAGCCTTAGCTGAGGCCATTTTTCGTCATGGAAGGTTAACAAAAATATTTTGCGAAATGATGGATTTGTATCGTTATGCATGATGAATGGCAGCTATATCAATGGATATGCAAAGTGGCAATTACTTTTTTTAATTGATCAATTTCTCAAGGATCATAAAGAGTTGGTCCTTGCAAGTGCAAATGTTATGGGAGTGTTCGTTTTTCATTCTTATGGCAGGATATTGGTTAGGGTAATTGAAGGGGAAAAAGATCCCAGTAAAAGCACAAAAATGTCGACGTGATTTTTTGTTTCTATTGGAGAAACATCAATCCAAAACACTGAGAAAAGAGAAGAAAATATGACAATTTTTTTACGTGGAAAACTGCCTGCCTCAATGGAAATATGCACTAGTGATGAAAAATACAAGTGTTAGTGGTATATTGTGTGTGGAGTCAAAGGTTTCACGTCACCTAACTCATGTTACTCTTTTCAGGTCTTCTCCTTGAGCTTTAATATAAAAACCAGCTTTGCATATTTGATTATGCATTTGTGAGTAATGCAGCACAACTAAAACTTTTTTGCCTTGCTTCCTCCTGCCAGTGGTTTCTACTTGATCAAGCTATGCATGCTAACTAGTTACACATCTCAGCTTGTCATGTCAATATAAGATGTGGTGTAGCCTGTATGACTCGTAATTATATAAAATTCTTTCTATATGACACAAGGTCGTTTGGGCAACGCAAAATATTTTTTCATGAGTTGTAACATCATGCCTCCCAAAGGGAGGCAATAACCTTGACACATGTGGCTAAATAATGATGTTGAGTGAATGTCTACTAATTGTGGATAGATGCCATTTGTATAGTTGAAATCATACATTTCACTTACATGTTTACGGAGTTCTATTTTCCATATGAAAATTATAAGCAAATATAAGACTTAAGGCATTCTAAAAACTTAGATTATAAAGTAGTGATATTCCAGTTTCCAAGTAACTAGTAGAGTATGTTCTTGAAACTTAGCTTTTTTTTAATCCTCTGATGTTTAGTAGGACATTCGACTTGAACCATGGGTTTAGATTGCATCATCTTCTTTACTTAGGCAATCGGGGCCTCATTAGCAGTCCATTTTTAGTATAGTGATCATAAATAGGCTATTTTGTGAAACACACCCTAGGCTATCACCTGCAATTTTTTTTTTATTTTTTTGAACTTTTTCTTCTCGTTCCGGACACATTCCAAGCAAAAACGTAGATTGTTAGGAATGTTATGCAAAGCAGACCTTTATTGCATTGTAACATTGATTCCAATTCCAAGAAACTAGAGAATAGAGGAGCCATGGACCTGGATGATTAGACATACAAACTTGTATGCATAATGTATGGTTGGCATTATTATCACCACATACCAAAATACTTATTAGGGTTCTTCCATTGGTAACTCGATGATTTATTCGATGCAAAATAATTTATAGCGGAAAATGGTGATCTTACTACCAATATCTTTCTTAGAATCATGAAGGATCTTTTCTAGTAAAATAACTTTCTAATCCATGTCCGCCCCAAGTGCAGATTTGCAAGTTCTTTCTACAGCAACGATGTCGCTTTGGTAATAAGTGCCGCATGTCTCATGGTATGTTTTTTGTTATGTAGGCTTTTTCTAAAAATGTATGCCATGAATATGGTATTTTCTTTTGTTTACCATGTGTTGAGTGTCTATATCATTCATCTAACTTGTTTACCATATGTTTTAGTTGATTGTGTGAGATCAACATCTCTTGTCCAATTCATATGATTGTTTTTTTTTTATTCGTTTCGCTTAACTCAGTGGGTTTGAATGTAAAATTATGCTTTGAAAAGGTAGAACTTTTTCGAGTTGTTGGAAATCCTTTAACTGATTCACTTCATTCACAGGATTTAGCTTTCCGTTCTCTTCGTTGAAGCCTTACGTCCCAACCGAATGGCGGCCGTCTTTGGTTGGTTCTACCATATGGGCCATCTCAAGTGACCATTCCAAGGTTTGGAGGAGAGCCGAGCTCGAGTCCTGGGATGGCGAGCTCTGTGTTGGCCAGATTGTTTTTCAAGATGATGGAAGCACAGCCAAACTCGGAGCTGAAGCTCTCTCCATATCCGAGTATGCTGATGCAGGTGACGACGACGAAGACAACGATGATGCAGACAACAGTTTTACTGAAGAGAGCTCCAGCTTGAGTGATGAACAAGATGTGGACGACGAATCGATTCATCAAGGGATAGGATATTTGGAAGCTTCCTCGATTCAAAGGGGAGTCCAAACTGAAACTGCCGTATTTGCCAAATGGGAGCACCATACAAGAGGCATTGCTTCAAAGATGATGGCGAGCATGGGATACCGCGAAGGGATGGGCTTAGGCGCTACGGGCCAGGGAATGGTCGATCCAGTTTCGGTCAGAATTCTTCCTGCTCGACAATCGCTTGATCATGCACTTGCATCAGGCGACGGCCACGAGCAAAACAGTTCAGGCCGACGAGGTAAGAAGCGGAGCAGGGGAGGGAGAAGAAAGCAGGAAAAGAAGATTGCAGAAGCAGCTCGGGCTGCTAAAGCTGAAGAAGAAGAGGAATCAGATGTTTTTAGCTTTATTAATAACCAGCTCGCAGCACAAGGTGCAGCTAGTAAGGGGAATAGGGTGAATAAAGGACTTGGGGACTTGGAAGGTAAAGCAAAGGTGGAAGACAGGCGGTCGTTGGTCGCATACGAGGAAGAAATGAAGGATTTAAGAACCCGTGTGGAGAAGCTAGAAGAAATGGTAAACCGCAACCGTAAGGACAAGACGGTTTTTGAGGCTGCTTCGAGAAAGTTGAGCGAGACGCGCAAGGCCCTTGCAGATGCTGAGGCTGCCCATGCGTCGGCCTCGAATGCCGTCGTGAGCAAGGAGAAGGAGAAGAGATGGTTAAAATTCTAAGTACGTTGCTTAATCTTATTTCTCAAGCATTGGATTATCTTTTTGTTTAATGCATTGGAAAATGTCATTCTCGTTGCAGTTTGATATTTGAACATATATGTTTTGTAAAGTAGAAAATCTGTTTGACTTATTGTTGTTTTTTTTATTATGAACATTAGATACTATAATGTACTTGTGACAGGTGGGTGTTGAAGTTTGTATGCTAGAAATGCATTTTTCTTTTTCTTTCAAGTGATCATAGATGACAACACAGATCAGTTTTGTAATTTTATTAAAAATTCTTCTAAATTAAAAAAAAAAAGTTGTCTTGTTCCAATTAGACTTTCCAAATGAGTACTCGGATCTCTTCAACACATAAGGCTACTTTTTAATTTTAAAAATGTTTAAAACTTGCAAAGAGTATATTAATTATTCTTTTTAGTATAGCAAATAGTTGAAGTTGCATTTAAAACAAGCAGTGTGTGGATAAGATCATATAGTTGTGTAATATTTTTATCCAACATTATGCCTACGCAGAATATTTTATTTCTTCTACATAAGGAATCGAGTCATTTTTAGCATTTTCTAAAATGTAAATATTTAATCAGTTGGGCGTCCAGGGTGTGGTTTTGGTGCAAGTCGGAATACCAGAATGGCGATTGCATCTTCTTTCCGTCTTGGTCGCTTGGCTCCTCTTGCGCACAGCGTCTCCCACAATGCCCTCAGTACTCGAATCTCCTTCTACGGTTCTTTTCCTTCTTCCTTTTCTCCGTTTCCCGCATCTGAATCCGATCTCCATAAGCCCCTGTCTTCCCCTTTCTTCTCATACCCCGAAACCGAGTCCAGCGACTTCGACTCAGAATCCGACGAGCCGATCGCCAATATCAGCAGTCCTTATCTCCCAACCTTTGTTCACATCCTCTCGCAAGCCAAAACCCAGTTCTCGACGCAGGATGAGGTTTTGGCCAGCTTGAGTTCATCTTTTGCCCTCAAGCCCTCAAAGGATTTGCTCTATTCGGCGCTGTGGGTGCTCAGACACGACTGGGAGTCAGCCCTCCTGGCATTCCGCTGGGGTGGTGATTGCGTCCTCGACTCACTGTCGGCGTGGCATTTGATGATCTGGGTGTTGGGCAAACGGAAGAGGTTTGATCTGGCATGGTTATTGGTGCGGAAGATGCACAGGAAGTCACTGCTTACATGTCGAGCATTGGTAATTATGATGGAAAGGTGTGTGCCTCTTATAAATTTCAGTGTTTGTGGTTTTGCTATTCATTTAGTTACTGTCTTTTATGAACTATGGTTTTTAATATTAATCCAAAGTTTGTAGAGCATGTGCGCTCTAACAATAAAACTGGATGCATTGAGTGACAAAATAATAATAATTTGAAAAAACATCAAACATAGAAAAGAGGTCAGCAAGTTTTATGTGATTTGGCTACAAATTAGGTACTCATAGAAGCTGTGCAGAATATTCTGCTAACAAAAAACTTCATTAGTGACATGCAAAATATAAGGAAAAGATTTTTTTTTAAATCCTTATTCAGTAGTTCCACTAATGAGACAAAAGATCTTAATAAATGAAATCTAAGTCAATGAGGACAATCATTTGCATGCATTGTTGATAATACTATGATGAATCTCTAAATGTTGTTCATAGATCTCCACAATCATCTTGGAGATCTTATGAATTTGATGAATAAATCTCTATAGATTACAACCTCTCAAAAATAGCCAAATTTTCATTATTGGTTCAATTGACAAAATACCCTCAAGGATGATTGATGTGAAAAAACACTCATGAAGCTTCTTAATCATCCCATGCAACTAGATGGAGCGAATGGATACAACTTATGGGGTTCATTACCCAATAGGACCATTCTAATTCACCAAATTGCAAATTATGTGAAAATTACCAAACTGTTCTAGTTGGCATATTCAAATCTAAGTTTCTTTGATAGCATCAATCTGTTAAATCATCCTCAATCGGCATTTCTATGTTATCAAATCATGCCCTAGTTGGCTCTCTTATACTATCAATTGCATTAATTGCCTTCAAACCAGATTAGTAGACACAAATACCAATTTAGTCGAACAATGTTCCTGTCCCTAATTATTAATTTGATATGTTTTTGTATATCAGTTTTGCTAAGGTTTTGTCCATGCTTGTTCTTGTGGTTCCCTTGAATTAACGTTTGGATATTGAAGACATAGAAAAATCTCCAAAAGAAAAAAAAGTGTGGAAGACCTACCAAATTTTGCCGGTGTAGAAGACCTATTACACTTCGCAAACCACCACGTCAGACTAAAGAACAGAAGAGGAAATCCAACGAGGTCTTGGCACCATTTGCTGAGTGTCACTATAAATCCCTTCTCCCACCGACTACAATAGGGGACCGAAGAAGCGGAAGTAGAGAGAGAAAGGAGAGTTTTCAAAACATTCACGATCATCACTAAAGACTGATTGCAAGACAAACGAGCTTCGTCTTCCTCCGTCCGCAATCTTGACTTTGCTGAAACCTTCGTTGATTTCTTCTCATCCGCCACTGATCCCACATCTTTGTTACTTTCGAACCTCAAAATCTCTCACCGCATTTCTTCTTTGCAAGAGAAGACTTTCAACTTTCTAAGCGTCGACAACAATGCAGTTTTAGGGATTTAAAATTGGGTTTCAATGTAGCTTTCTAAAAGCTGCTTGCAAACACCTGTGTTTGACCCGTGTTGACTTGTGTCGATTCCCAGCTCGTGCCAACCCACAGCAACCCGCTTCGAGCCATACACCTGTGTCAACCCGAGACAACTCACAGCAAACCACATTGACCCACACACTTACTCGAGTTGCTCCGACCCGCGTCGACCAACATCAACTTGCCAACACTCATTGACTCGCTGACCCGCGTTGACCCATGCTAACCCACTTCGGCTCGTGCCCACCCAAGCAAAGCCGTGTCAACTCAAGCCGACTCAAGCTCGCTCAGCTGATTCGCTGTCATCACCGAGCTAACTCGACACTGATCCTGGGCTATTCGAAACCGATTCCGGCCAATTTGCCTCACATCCAGCCAACTCGCCATCGATCCAAGTCGATTCACTGCCAATCCAGGTTGAGTCGCTGCCAATCTTGATGGAGTTGCCTCTGATACTAGTCGAGTTGCTGTCACATCCTACTGCACCATCTCAACATCAATCACATTATATTCAACATCAACGAGACAATAATAGAATTTCGTTGCATCACACCAACTTGTCCTAAAAGTGTGCTCCAATCTTATTCCAGACCAATTTGGGAATTTTGTCCATTCGGACTTCCTCGTTGTTGCCCTAAGTTAGGTTTTGTTTAAATTTTTCGAATCTATTTTTTACATCAACAGATATGTTTGACCACATTTGTCTTACTCAAGGCTAACCCCTCTTACAATCCATTAACTCCAAAACCATTTTTCATACTATTCTAAATAAGATTATGCTAAGACATAGGGCTTATTAAATTTCACAATTCAAATAACTAAATAATTTCTAGAATTGTAAAAAGTGTTTGAGAATTTGGTAGATATTTCGACAAATTTACCCATTTTGTGGAGATTTAATGTGCTATATTAATGGATAGTGATAGTCTTCTTTTTATAATGCATGTTAAAACTCATATAAGCTACCTTAAACATCATCCCTAGGCATGATAAAATTATGGCTGAATTCATCGTAATAAACTCTTTGAGAAGCTTCGTTGAATGAGATAACCTATGGTTTCTAACCAAGAAATCTTTATGTCACGGCCAAATCCCTTGGGGTACACTAAACTATTGTGTCTTAGATCAGAGGTTCTTCTTAAACCTTAAGAGGTAATTAACCATTGTGCTTATGCTTATTGGAAGGCAAAGCCTCAAATCAAAAAGCCCTTATCCTAAGGGAGAAATTTGGAAAGGACTTTATAATTTCTTATATTCATACCCTGTGATCGATTGAAACCTCAGAATCATTTTACTAAAAGCTTTATTGTCAAATTATTTCAATGAGTGGATTTTTTGGCAAAGTAATATTTTGAAGAAGTTAAACATATAAAAAAATATACCATAGTTTATATGATTTAGCCACAAATTAGGTCTACATCTACAAAAGAAATGAGAGATATTGCATTGAAATAAAAATCATAATAGCATTGTATAAAATTTAGAGCACATGACACATTGTTTTGAAGAAGAAACATTAAAGAGAGAAAAGATCTAAATAGATTTTGCTAGGGATCTTGTCTTTTAAATCAGTGAAGAATATCATTTGTATCTATAGATAATGATATCATGATGAAATCTTAAAAAATAGGCTGGCTGACTTCAAGTTGACTCACATCAACAATCGAAAGGATCAACAGACGTTCTAAATTTCTTTTGAAAATGATGGTTTATGCATTCAAAGTTCTATGGTGTGGTTTTTTTTATTTTTATTTTTTCATGCATCTTCTCTGTATTGCTAGTTGTTGAAATTGGTTGTGTTTTTTTAAGAAATATTAATAGAAATTGATTTTATTTTGTCTATATATTGATATTCAATGGATAGTCAAAAACTTGATATCCACACCATATTCTCTCCCTTTAGTGTTTAATAAATTTAAGATTTAAATATGTTACAACCATGTATCATGAGGAAGATTATATGTAATAAAAATTGGCTTTAAGAATAATCTTTTAATATAGATATTAATTTTGTTATGTTTCAATATTGAAATTTCAAATTTAGATCTAGGATATAATTTGTTAGATATAAAAAATTTAATGGTTGAATATTTTGATTTTGAGTTTATCATAATAATTGAGCTTTCAACTAAATATATTTATTTGATTAAAAAATTTATTAATTGGAGATATATTTGACAATCATTTATTTAATTAATATGCAATAGAGGAAATCTTAATTTGCAGTAGGTAGAGGAATCTGAAAGTGACGTGCTATGATAGAGATCAAAGAATTTCTTCAAGGTGGTGGTCCCAATGGTGGAGCGGAATTGTAACATTCGTCAAAAGAGTCTTTTGACTGTGTTTGTGGTTTCATCGTAATATCATTATTATTGAATATTGATGATCTTTTTCTTTAATTTAGGATTTGAGATATATGGTATGTCTTATATAGAAATCTTCATCTCTTTTTAATGAGTATTCTTTATTAAATTGATATTTTAAACATTCTTCTATGTTGAAGATTTGGGCTTATTGTAGGATTAAGAAAATAGTGTTCATATAACATTGTTTTAGCTTTTTTAATAAGTGAAATATCCCCCTTTGATCCTTGAATGCAAGCCCGATTAGTAGCAAAATCATTTTAACCTTGGTGTTCTCTTTCATGTGCTTGATATTTACTAATTTGTCTCTTGTTATATCGGATCCTGTTGACAATTGTGGACAAACCTGCCACTCGTCATAGGAAATTCTCTTGAAGAATAATTTGATGCATGCTAGTTATGCCAAATTTAAAAAATAAATCTCAAATAAAAATTTGAAATTAATCAATATTGAATTAAATCCCAACGGTTGTAAAGGTACACGCATGTATCTATTTCCTTGTTCATATTTGTGTTAGCCTACCATGCTTTTTGCAGCTACATACTATCAGTTTAAAAATATATCATTTCCTTTAGTTGTCATCATTTTATGAACTTATGCATTTGGGATTCTCAAAATCTATTCAGCCATGTACATCTATATAACCGTTTCATCAATGCTGACAATCTGGTATCCTCTGTGAGTGTCTACTCACTATTATTCTTTTTTGAGTGACCTTGTACTATTTTGTTTGTCTATCTTTCCCTTGACATATTTATTAGACAAGAGAAGATGCATGCATTTCTATTATTTACATGTGAAAATTTACGTGCAAGATGAAAGTGTGTCTTGGAAGTAGCTTTACATGTTTTAAACTCATTATTGTCAATGTTTTTATGTTGCACAGTTACATGATGTTGCTTAAATGCTGATCAATAATTATCATGTTTGATAAGAGCATTAATTTCTTGAAAATTAGGTATGCCTCTGCAAATGAACCTGGAAAAGCAATCAAAACATTTCATGCCATGGAGAAATTTAATTTAGATGCAGATTTAGCTACTTTTTATGCTCTTGTTCGCACTCTTTGCAAACATAAGAATATAGAGGAAGCTGAAGAACTTCTTCTTTCCAAACAAAAGTTTTTTCCTCTATCAGCAGCTGGGTTCAACATTATTCTGGATGGCTGGTGTAACGTATTTGTTGATGTGATTGAAGCTAAAAGAGTTTGGAGAGAAATGGCAAAATATTGTGTCATGCCAGATGATATTTCATATACCCATATGATTGGTTGCTTCTCAAAACTCGGCAATCTCTTTGATTCTCTGAGGCTTTATGTTGAGATGAAGAAAAGGGGTTGGAATCCAACTCTGAAGGTCTTCAATTATCTAATTTATGTGTTAACAAGAGAAAATTGCACAAATGAAGCACAAAACATATTCCACAAGATCAAGGAGACAGGTTTGAAACCAGATGTGACAACATACAACTGTTATATTCTTCCGTTGTGCGAAGCACATAAGGTGAATGAAGCACAAGATGTGATGAACTTGATGATTTCTGAAGGTCTTCAGCCGTCCATGGAAACTTACCATGCATTTGTTAAGATGGTGGATTTTGAGGGAACTTTGAAGCTGATTGACAAAATGAGGGCTAGTGGTTTTGGGCCAGATGGAAGCACTTTTCTAGTTATTTTTGATAAATTTTTTAGACTTGGTGAATCAGAAAATGCATTGAAAATGTGGATTGAGATGAGGAGGAATGGTGTTAGTCCTAGTGCTTTGCACTATACCACAATGATTAAAGGATTGGCAGTTCATGGATGGATTCCAAAAGCTATGGAATTTTGTGATGAAATGAAGTCCAAAGGATTTCCAGCTGATCCTAAGCTTGAAAGGCTCTTCAAAAGATTTATATCAGACAATAGGAATCATTGGGGAAAAGGTGGAAAGGGATTTGTCATTGGAGAACATAAAATACAAGTGATTCGCAGAATTTTGAAACATGAGTAATCAATCATAGTTTTGCATGCATTTTTGTAAGTTCTCCATTCATTTTACTAAAGCAATATGTCTTACTAACAGATGGTTCTTTTCTCTTAAACTATATCCATTATAAATTCTTCTACTGTCATTTTTACCTATTTTAGTTGTAATTATAATATCCATAGAGAATAAGTGTTGTCTAAGGATCTAGATGCATTTTAATAAGCAGCATATTCTACCAAATGCTAGTTCCTTACCCAATGATTTATTTTCGTTGTCTCGACTACCTTTTTTAACATTTTTGGTTGTGATAGAGGCATATATAGAGAAAGCTGTCCCATTTTACAAGATAGAAAAAAAGAATTATGTTTATTTCAGTAGGAGAATTAAGTACTTAGATGTATTCTTATTGGAGTAATTGCCATAAACAAGAAACATTGGAAATTTAGATTCCTGTCCCAAGCACAATGATTTGATTGGATCTGCCATAACAGCTTGGAGAAACATGTAATCCCTATGACTACTATTTAAGAGCTATAGCTTTTAGAAGGCATTTTCTCTAAAATTCTTAATTGTGCAGCAAAAAAACTGTTGTTCACTATAAACATACACCCTCAAGCTTTAGGTTCTTACACTTAACGCAGAGTTCAATCCTTGCACCAGATGACACGAGCTTTTCTGGTTGCGTTGGATATTTGTTTAATTGAAACAAACATCCATCATGGAAGAAGATAAGAATCTTTATTAGACAGTAATAATATTTGTAGTTCACTACAATACTCACCATTAATGATTATGAGATTATTATTGATCTATTCAACTATCAAGCAATCCATCTTTGACAATGACTCGAGAAAGGTTATTTAGATTGTTACATTAGTTGAACGGCTCACACATGTAGGGCGTGCGAGACAATGACACATGGGATAACAAAGTGCAAGATGTGCGGGACAGCCCAATGCATGCAATAGCATGTAAGACGCATGATGCACAAAACAAAGGCACGAGCATCATGCACCTCACGGCAGTGGGTGTACTTATTATCGCAAGCGTGTAGTTCACATGCATGTAGTAAGGGAGCGTGTGCAGATGTGCACTCTTGCACATGCAGAATTTTAGTAATGATCAAGTTGAAGTTTTAATGCTTGTAATATATAGAGAATAAAGAGATTAGCATTATTAATAAAATACTGTATACATGCTTCTATAAAAGGAGAGAAATGGATGAAACAAGTTATTTTTAACTGTGGCAAAATTTCTCTCTATTATTCTGTTTTTTTTTTTTTTTTTACCATTCTTGCTTTAATTCTATTTTTATAACTCTAAATCAAATCTAGTGTTTGGAAGAGAACACCTCTTAAACATATCAATTAAACATGATGAAATTGAGCATTTGTCATGATGGCTTGTGAGGTGGCATCTTTTCTCTGAAATATGATTTGCATCTTTTCCAACGTGTTTACCTGGACTAATTTATAGAAGTTTCTTGATAGAGCGCATTGTTAATATTGACATTGAAGTTTATGTGGGATTGCATAACACAGTTAAGATGAATGCTCGTTTTAGCTAGTGCAAGCAATGTGCTAGGTTTTGCCATGCGTTTTTATGTTTTTCTGCTCTTACAGTTTCCTAGCTGAGGGTTTACTGGCTGCTGTTGCAGAAATGACATGCACATTTATGTTGCTAATATGTTTATAAAGATGACTACCATGATTTCATCCATAGTGCCTTCAAGTAAATATAGATGGAGGAAGCTGTAGCTGATCTAAGCATATGTGGAACCAAAAAATGGTTTAAAAGGTTACATGTTATATGTTGTGCATAAAACTATACTCGGGTAGTGTTTGATTTGTAGTTAACCAATACAGAATAAAGCCCAATGAAATGTAACTTCTGGTGTGCCTTGTACATAAGAACTTATACTGGTTCAGTTTCTTCATTAAAATTGCATAAGCACCTTTTCCATTATTTTTATCAAAAGATAAACTATCATGCAAAACAAAGTTTGGGAACATTGAAGAAAATTTTGCATTGTATACAGTTTTCAGCCTTGTTCTAATGGCTTTTATAAACCTTTCCTCTGATCTTATACGACATTATTTTTTTATGTTTCAGTTACTATTTGTTGCAATTTACACGCTGGCAAATATGGAAAATTTGGAGAGCATCACTTGATAGGTATCTCTTTCATAATTTCAGAATGACCTCTTATGCCATGACGATTCTTTTCCATAGTCCTAGGCTACTGCTTTAATAGTGTTAACAATGCATGTGAAATGAATGATACTTTCTTACTCATGGTTCTTCCTTTGCCTCGCCAATATCTTCCATTGGGACAAGCTTGTGGCTCTCTCCGTCGCCACCGTTATGTTTCAGTAGTTTGGTGGGAAGCAAAACATCTGATTGATGGATCTCTGGCAAAAGACAAACCAGTGCCAAGGTTGTTAACCTCAACAAGTTTCTTATGAACAGCGTAAGCCACAGATTCTTGAAATCGGTTCGTGTAACATGAAGAAGATGCAGCACAAGCCCTCCCATGGTTTTCGACGTAAGCGAACCCAGGCTATCTATGCACATGAGAAGAGCAAAGAAGGTCCCCTCGATTCCTGATGGACAGAGCCGTGTGCTGAGGACAATCATGGGCATCCATCGAATCCGACTCACCACTCTGCCGATGCATTCCTCCAAGATAACAAAGATGTAATCGGGTATTCGAAGCTTCAGATTCCATCGCAGGATGAAGATGACGTCGAGCATTCCTGCTGCTCCATACAGCAGCTGTGCATAGAAGATTAAGCTCCTGAATGGATAACCTTTCAAATGTTTGTGATAGATCAGGACGCCTAAAATGGAAGCTATTGCTCCTATGGAATAGATCATACCAACAAATCCCTGCAAGAAGAAGATAGGGAATATCCAAATGTTAAAGGTTTCTCCCACTTTGATGAATGGACTTAGAAATTTTCAGTTAACTATTTGAATCGGTTTTTTTTTTTTGTAGGGATGTTCGATAAGCAATAGAAGGATAATAAGATTGATTCTTTGGCTAGAGATGGTCTTCAAGATTTCGAACAGAAAATTTCTGGAATCATTCAATGACAACTTCTTCAACAATCTTATTGAATTCTGGTATGTCTCTCATTAAAAATGACCTAAGCATTATTATTATTTTTTGTATTTCATTTGTCACCAAATAAGTTGATCTATCATGATGACATCTACGGGTTTTTATAGTTTCCACATATCAAATTGGCTTAGATGATTTTTTTATTATGAAGATTATAATCAAATCAAACTGTTGGTTGACTATGGGCCTTATGTCAAAGTCTTGTTCTCTTTATCTTTTTGGGATCTACCAAATGTTGTTTGCTTTGATATAAATTAATGAAATGGATAAGAACTCTTGCATCATGGCTGACATAATAAGCTCATAGGGACCTACAACGACTTGGTTTCATTTGACTTCAATAATGACACAATGTGAATATAAAGGTTTCCTTTATTTGAGCAATTGTTATCCAAACACAATTGAAATATAATAATTTTTGACAAATTATTTAAAATAAAATAGATATATAAAAATAGAACTATCTTTTAATTTTTTAAAATGATAAGATGCAATAAGTAGTTATTGAATGGTAGTTTATGATTTGTAAGGCTATGTAGTTCATGACCTATTAAGTTTACCTGTGAGAAAGCAGGACCTGCTTTTGGATCTGTGTACCAATAAAACTGGCCTTCATGAGTGCTTATGCTGAGGGCTATAGAGAGGAACATGAAGAGTGAAGGCTTCCAGACCTTAGGACATGTTATTGCCTTCCCCATACCCAATATAGCTTCTCTAACGTTCTCCACAGCCTGTTATAAAAAATGTCTTAAGATTGGCTTCCATCTCTCTTATGATAGATATCAGTACATGATGTTTATTAGATTAACGTTGATCGTCTTGAACTATTGGTTGTTTTTTTAAATAAAATTAAAATTGAAAGATTCGAAATATTGGGCTTACCTTTGTCTTCTCTGAAGGGCGATTTGTTCTCTCTTCGAAGATGGAAAATCCCAACACGATGATAGAGACAGCAGGAATCACCATAAGCCCCAAAGCTCCCTGAACATTCGAAACCAAAAGGCACCGCTGAGAAGAAATGGAAGCCATTGAACGAATCAAGGAAGGTTAAACAGATGAATTCCCACCAACCTGCGCGCCGAGGTGGCGAACCAGTATGCCGCTGCTCGAATACCCGACCAACGCTCCAATTGACGACACAGAGCTGCAGAGGCTCTGCATATCCGGCGCCAATCCGGGATGGTCGATGCTGTTTCTCGCAATGCAGGCGTCGATCGTCACGTCGGCGATGGCAATGCCGGCGCTTATGCCGACGAGGCACAGAAGCGCGAGGGGCACCGGCAGTTGCCCGTGGGTCGATATGACGAGCGTGGTGGAAGTGCCCAAAATCCCTGAACACGCGGATGCATCAGAACAGAAAGGGAAGAAAAGACAGAGAGAGGCAGTGGGAAAGATCACCGGCGAGGAGGAAGTAGGGCCGGCGGCGGTAGCCGCGCACGGGGAACATATCGGTCAGGATTCCCCAGATCGGCTTCACGATCCAGGGAATGTAGTACAGCCCTATGTACATCTGAACCGTCGAGGGCTGCACCTTCTGCACGTCCTTCCAGTAGAAGTCCGTCACGACCCTGAAGAAGGACCCCGCAAAGCCTTGGCTCAGGCCGTATACGAGCACCACGCCGAGGACGAAGCTCGTATTCAGCTCTCGGCATAGCATTTCGATCCATTGGAACGGCTCGAGGAGGATGCTGAACAAGGAGGGGGTGGCTCTGCGGGCTGCGCCCCCGAATGGGAGCGGTGGCGATTGGCCGAGAAGGTCTTTGGATTCCAAGGAATCCATATCTTGGCGACGCGATTCGGAAGAGGCGTGGTGGTCCTTAGAAAGGGAGCGCGTTGACTGTCAAGGTTCTCTTTGTGAACGTTGAGTAAGATGGAGACGTTGAAAAAAAGAGCTGAACAGTTAAAGAAAATTAAAAATATATCATGAAATGTTGACATATAATTTTTTTTATTGTCTACATTTTAAACGTTTTACAGCATTGTGTTCATATTGAATACTAAGTTGCAATAAATTAATATAAATTAAGTGTGACATATGGCTATGCGTTATGTGAAAAAAAACATTATAAAATTTTTTGAAAATTAAAATAAACCAATATTCCCTTTCTTTAGACTTCTCTCCTAGCATCAATGGGAAAATTTAAAAACAAACTATTTCCTCCTCTCCATTTGATTCTTCCTATTGATAAAGATTCTAAGGTAAAGTAATTAGCAATGTGATTATGAACAAATAAAAAAATTCATTGTGAGATATATATATGGCTCATTAGTTGAAGAGTATTTTAAGGAAAGCCAAATATGAAAGTTTTTTTATTAGTGTAGAATGTTTCTTTATTGAAAGCTTGAATGAGTGTAGTTACAAGGGTTGAAATAATTATAAATAATTATTTAGTTTTAATTATTTTGACCCCTTTTTTTTTTGGGAGATCTATCATTCTCTATTGAGTTCTTCTTTGTTCTCTTCTTAATAAGGATAAAAGTAAAAGCATTAATGATGTAGCAAAAGATGATCTACAACATCTAATGATACAAAAAGCCCTAGTTCAACACAAGTCTTGGACAAGAGCACATGCAAAGGCCAACATGGGCTAAGTCTAAAATATCATTTTTAGTTTGATGGGTTAATTTAAGGTTTCATTTGTTAATTTAAGCACATGAAAAATATTAACTAAATATAATCTTAATTTTTATTTTTGAAAAGGATTTCTTTAATTACTATCTAGAAAAGTTAAGTTTTTAAGCACTTATTTGTTATTACACTTTTAATATGAAAAATTATATTATTTTTGCATAATTTACTCCCCTTGTTTACTTCTTTTCAACATAATCTCCAATTAATCAAGTTTATTATTTTATTAAAAAGTAATTAAAATATAAAATTAATTATTATTCATTAGTTTTTATAAGAAAATATTTTGGATAGCTTAGCCAAACAATTTAGATAATTGATTACTAACAAAAAAGAAAACTTAACCCAAGATATCCTAATGAACTTTTAAAATATGATCACATAAAACCCTTAAAGAGAATAAATCAAATAGGAGATCTCAAACTCTTAAAAATTATAAGAATAATCAGATGAACAACCATAAAAAAGTAGAGGGTAAGATAATAAAATTTGATGATGACATGATCTAAAAGTTGATGAAAGATTTCTTTGATTGATATAAAATTTGGTTATTAACAGAAAAACAACTTTACAAAGATAAAATTAGTAGGTTGAACAAATATGTGTATATACGTGTATAATATTTGAATGACAGTAGTTATTAAAATAATATTATTTTTCATTAAACCAATATCCTTATCATCTTAAGATTGCCTTTGGTGTGCATTTGATCAAAAAATCATGTGTAATGATGTTGTATCATCCATAGAGTGATTTAGTTGAGAGGCGCTCCAATTCATGAATCCATTGTTGTGGATAAGGTGTGTTCTACGATTTTATTGATTTATCTTTACTATGCAGCATGTGTATGCCTCAGATTTCTTTGAGAAGAGGAGAGGAAGTAAGATCGAGAGGAGCTCGATTCTGCCTATGAGAGTTGTGAAGAGCTTCAGGTTCATCGAAGGAACAGAACGAATGCCCCCTAGTGGAATAAAAGAGGGAGGGATTTGGAAGAGCAATTAGTCCAATTGAACTAGGGACTAAACCATGTTAAGTGTTAAAAGTAAAAGGGTAGCATTAATGGGAAGGAGAAAGGGAAAATTTGAGAAAAAATTAAGATGGAAGGAGAAAGTGTTTAGGAAAGCATAAGAGATAAATATTAATGCTAAAGTGTAAAATTTGTTACATAATTTTGTATAGTTATATAAGAAAATATTATGTGATTAATAATAAGGTGATTAATTAATAATGAGCTTACATTTCATTGTAGAAAATAAAAAAAGATCAAAGATTAGAAGAGACATTTCAGTTTTGGTTTTAGATAGATAAATTTAATAAAAAAAATAACTAGTATTTATATTTCATCTAGGTTTTATGATACATGTATGACTTTTGATATTGTTGTGACTTATTCATATGATTTTTTGTTATATTTATATTTTATCTTGATATGTCTATCACATTGTGTTAATTTTTTATGCTTTATTTGTTGGGATTATTTTTTCATTAATGTTATACCATATGTCATGCATTTTCTTCGCCACAAAGTGGAAGAATAAATACTATAGAAGACAATAATACCATGATTGTGTGAGTGTGCATAGATGTTTTCCTTTGAGTATGGTTTAATTGTATGTGCTTTTCACTATTTTCTATATTGGATTTATATTATTTTTTATAGATACTAAATCTGATTAAATAAATATAATACCGTGTGTTGGCTTGATGGTCTGTAAATATTGCTATATTATTTAGTTTGTGATTTATTATTATGCGTTTAGTTTTAATATCATGTCTCCATTTGGAGTTGTGTCCTCACATATGTTATGCTTTATTTTATATTACTTTTATATTTAGATAAGTGGGGTCTTAAATAACTATTGCATATGATTTTAGTGAATCACACCTTCATATTAGTCACATCAAGATAGCTTGTTTCTTTGATAATAAAAATCTATGAAGATAAGATTTATTTTAATATCCTATTCTTAGAAGTGGTGCATATCATATTAGGGAGAAATTGTTCACATAACTCATAACTAAAAATAAAAAATTATTGAAGAGAGAATATTTGTTTAAATTATTGCATGGTGACTCTTAAATCCCATTAATAGTTTTGAGTTAAAGTTATTCAATGCCCTAAGCATCGAGATAAATGAAAACTAAAAGTGTGTCACAATTCTATGATGTGGCTTCTACATTATCATAGTTTGTTTAGCAAATGATGTGCATCATAATAGAAATTATTTTAATAGTTATAGTTATCTTAAAAATTGAAATTCTCTATTTGTTCTCGTGGTGATATTTAGTAAAATCAAATTCTTTTACACAATTTAAAGTTTCAGTGTTTTTATGATGAAAGCATAACAAAAGATACTCTTATTGGTTAAGAAATGTTCATGTAAAGTAAATTTAGTAAGTCGAAAGTATACCTCTTTGAGATTAAAAATGCTTTGGAAAGAGTTATCTTTAGATATTTTTCAAGGAAACAACACAATCATGGTGCACATTTCGACATACTTACATGTGGTCGTCGAAGTAAATGGAGAATGAAGCTTGCAATTATGTTTTTTTTACACTTTGATTTGTGAATTACAACTTTTAATAGAACCCATGAATACTCTTTGTTAGATCCATTTTTTCAAAAAAATTAATATATATTATTGTAAAGCTTTATGTGTATTTAAGTAAATAATTTTAAGGTTATTTGAATATTGTTGTTTTTTCTTATTGATTATCTATCAATTAAGACTAGTTCTTTACTATTTATGAAATATTAAAATATTCATTTTGCTAAGAGAGATTATTTTTTAATATTCATTAATTTATAAAATTCAAAATCTAATATTGGCTTAATAATACATTGATATACACACACACACATGCATATATGAATGTAAGCATATGTATGTAACTCTTAAATTATTAATTGATAGTAACGACAGAAAATTATCCTTTTTTGAAGATTCCTTCAATTTGTTATCCTAACGAACTTGACCAAATGCATACGTTCTATTTTAAACATTTTGTCTAATTGGTCATTTTGTTTTGTGTTGAACCATTTTATACTTTTTCAATGAATTTGTTATCATCTTTATCACGAGTCTTATTCAAAACTTTGATGACGCAAAATAACTTGATTTATAAATCCACAATCTGACAAAGTCCTTCTTAGTTTGATTCATTAGTGCCCTTTGCTTGCCTTAAAAGAATTTGATTTTAACTGGAAGTATTATCTTTCCACTAAAAATTTAAATTCTCATGCTATATTAAGAAAATTGTCATCTTCACAAGATACAAGTAAACAAATACACAATTTAGGGATGAGAAATCAAATATGTTCATGTATAATAACTAACCCCAATTATGTACTTTTTGCATAAACTACTTTCATATTTTAAAAAACAAAAATGTATTAAACTGATACATAATAGATTTAGACTTCTACTAATATCTAAATTAAAACCTACAACATTTAAGATGCTCAATAGATTATTAGAAAATATGAAAATATATTGTACTACTTAAGGTTATGTGACGTGTATGGTATTTAAAAACTATTCAAATATTAGCATTCTAAAGTTGTAATATAGATTATTAAATTGAGTAGGTGACAACACCTTAAGTATTAAGCATAAAATCTTACAAAGTAATTTTTGTCATGTCCAATTTCATAAATAAAAAAATTTAAGATAAACTCTATTTGGAGTACTTTAATATAAAAGCATAACTTTAATTTTAAATTACTACTAAAAAATAAAATTTGTTAAAAGATGTATACCTTTTGGTGATGATATTTTGTAGTTTTATAGGAGTTAACATTTTGAGCACCAAAAAGATAAAAGGGTGATGTGATGGTGATTTGGATTAGTAGGGAAGCTTAGAGGTGTTAGTAGAAGCAAAACTTTGTTTGGTTATTGGCTTTCTTAATAGAAGGTCTCTCACCTTCGAACCATGTCTCTCACAAGATATTTGGTTACTAGCTCTTTCAGTAGAAGATCCCTCACCTTCGATCCTTATCTCACACATGAAAAGTTAGAATCTCTCCAACTAGAGTTAGATGCACACACTTTATTTATAAAATTAAAAGTACATAAACAAAAGAAATTTTTATTTTATAATTTTCATGTACTTATAATCTTGTCAGTATCTCTATTTATAGAGACTTTAAAGGTATAATAATAATTGGTTAATCTAGAAATATAAAAAGATATTTAAAAATATCAAATAAAACATTCTAAAATTTTAAAAGACATTTTAAAATTTTAAAAGTCAACAAAAATTATAAAATAAATATTCTCATTAAAAATTAACTTAAAAGTTATAAAATTAATTAAATTTAGTAGTTCCTAAATAGATTATGTGTTTCAAGCGACGATAAGGGTGAGAGGCAAAATGATAGGCGATGAATCGTTGGGCATGATCAGTGTGACCCAGGCAAAGGTCTTAGTGTGTTGGTCTATGTTTTGGGTAGATACGTGTCATGCAAAGTAGTGTGGGTATGCAAGGACTAGTGGGTTGGGGATGGTTAATGCAAGTTGGAGCAAATTAAGTGGGTCATCACGAGTAATAGGTTGACGTGGGTTGAGCAGATCAAATAATGTTATTCAGTCAACTCGGGTCACACGAGCATGCGAGTTGGCTCAAGAAATAACAACAGCTATAGACGATGGTAGTGACGATGGTAGACAGCCAATGAATGAAGCAAAATTAATACAAAATTCAATTTTAAGCATTTTTTGAAACTAATTTTAACCAAATTTTGTATCGGTAAACTTATAAAAGTGATATGATGCCAATAGATATGTGTTTGTGAGCTAATGTTAGATATCCTACATCTCCTTCTTAGGTAGGAGAGAGCTTGGCTTGATGGTATCAAGTTGATTGGTACATTAATGCTCTAACAAGCGTTACATGATATGGTCTAGGTTATCGTATGTACGGTTTGGATTTCTTAATCGAAGATTTGCCTGTTCAATAAGCTAAAAAAATTTTAAGTTTATAATCTTTGGTTAAAATTGTCTCATTATCTAAAATTTTCTCTACATTATCCTGACTCTTAAGTTTAATGTAATTGTAGAAAAAGGTTCACTCAACATGAGAGAATTAGGCTCAAATTACTCGCTATGTATTAAATATGTTGTCCTGTAAGAGACTAAAGCTTTATTGTTAAAGGTTACACTAATCTCATACTCTTTTAGCAAAATCTAATACATACACATTAGTTTTTAATTTTTTAATATTTCTAAAAAGCCAAACTTTCTATACTTACAATTTCTTATAAGATTTGAGAACGAATTATTTTGACCTAACTCTAATTATAATAGTCTCTTTCATGAAATTTTTTAAACATTTTTTAGCATTTTTTTAGTTTCATATATCTTTCATTACTTAAATTAATTTTTTTAGATATTATTATTGATAATAAATAGATATGTACATAGATAGACATCTAAACATCTCCTAATAAGGGAATAAGATCAATAAAAGATATTAACTTATTATTATGAGTCTATATAATAAGTGGTGTCATGTATGATGGTAGCTAACTTTTTAATTATAAAAAACTAGATTAAGTCTCATTAATTAAGGGTCTTCCTTTCTTAAGATAATGTGATCAAGTTTGAATTATTGATCTTTACTTTTTTTATCCATATACTAAGAATTTTCTATAGATTTACTAAACTTAAATGATTAGGATTTCTCATGAGATAAGACAGAGTGTTATGTAAAGGTCTTTTCTTAATAAACAAAAGAACACATGCTAGTCTTATCATTCAAAGTAGCATCTCTATCAAAATGTTATGATCTTTTAAAGATAAAATAACCTAATAGCATAGGTACGATATTGTATAAAATCTTATCGTTATACCTACCCAATTTTAAGGGTCACTATTGCTTAATAAGTATAGAGGTCTTATCTATACATGACTAGAGTAGAGATTTGAGTATTCAAATAAAGAAGCTCTTATTTGCTTATCAGTCTTAAGAAATATTGCATGATACAACTATCATTATCTATGATCATCCTATATGGTTGTTCATCAATTTTTATACTCATGTTAAAGGTGCACCTAACTATAAAAATTTTGAAGTTTTCTAATTCTTGTTCAACTTTCTCATCAAGCTTCATGTTTTTTCTTCTTCTAATTTGTCTAGTTTATTATCGCTATCTAAGTTCATAGTCATGAATTTCTTTGAGAAGTTAGTAGATACATATTCCCTTTTATAACACTTAAAACAAATGATTCAAAATTGTGTGGGTTGGCTTAAAGAAGTGGATGGTAATGCGAGTTCGAGAGGTTTAGAAACTATGGTAAATAGGGTACATGATGTGCAAATATTAGTGGGTTGAGAAGTTGTGGTGTGGGTTTTTGGAGGGACTCGCTCATCATTTCTCTTAAAATAAGAAGTTCTACTCCTTTTTATATTTTAAGCAATATGATAGGTTTTTTCTAAAGTAGTAATATTTCTTAAGTTAAGCTCAGCTTGTATGTATTCTTTTAAACTTGTACTAAAACAAGAAAGTACTACACATTCAATTTTATCAACATCACACCTAAGTTTATAATCCTTAAACTTGTTAATGTATTCCTCAACATATCTACCACCTTGGAAAAACTTTTGTTATTTATCTAATATTTTGACATCATAAGTTATTGAAATAAATCTGTTGTATAACCTAACCTTAAGGTTTCTCAAAGCTTAAGGGACTTTTTCATCATTGCTAACATATTGTTGCTCTATATTTCTAAAGAACCTATGGATAGTATCGATGAGTTTAGTCTTAATAAATTGATATTTTTTCTCACTTATGTGGTGTTAATCAAAGTAATCATCCATACTAGTCTGCTAGACTATGTAATCCTTAGAATCATAACTATCATTAAAAGTTAGGTCATCCAATTTCATGTTTGCTCTATATCTCGATGTCTCTTAGATTTTTTTCTCTTCACCAGACATATCTAGATCATCATTTTGGTTTGACTCATCTAAAGATTCATTTCTTTTTTTATGGCCATGATTTCTCTTATAGATTTCTAGGTCAGTTTCATTAGAAGGAACATCATGTCTTCTATACTTCCTATGTCTCCTAGGATTTTTTTAAAATCATTAGGTGTGGCACTTCTCTTATTATCCCATTCTGTTTTAGGATTTTATTCATGTTGTTGGTTTAAAAGGATTTGTCCAACTAACTAAGTGAGCTGGGCTATTAATTGGGATATTTCTTAAATAGGTCTTGATTTAAATTTTATCTTTGGTTTTTAATTGATTCTTGACTTTGATTTGTCATTTGATATAACTTAATAATTCTTGTAATCAATCAATGGTTTGTCACATAATGGGATATCTAGATAAAAAATAATTTGGGATACGTTTTTTTATAACAAAATTATGAAAGAAAAATAATCGCAACTATAGACCACCAAAGTTGAGATAAAGTATACTTTTAGGGAAATAACGAGTGATCAAAGTCCCACTTTTGCCATACCATCTCCTAGACAGAATGAGACAGTTCTAAAAAAAGATGATGGGGAGTCATATCATTTCTTTTGTACCACCTCCTAAAACAAAGTTTACCCAAAACGAGATAAGAGTTCTTTAGTAAATAAAAATTCTAAAATTAAAAAAAAATTATAAAAGCAATATTATAAATAAAAATTAACTTTAACAACTCTAAAATTAATAAAATTAAGAAGTTCCTAAATAGATTGTGCATTTCGTGCAATAGTAACGATGAGTAGCAAAATGGTTGATAATAAAACAGCCTAGCACAATCGACGTCGAGCCGGCGGAGGTCTCAGCTCGTCTCGTCTGGGTTTTGGGTAGGAGTGGGTTGGCAAAGACTACTGGGTTGGCACGAGTCGACGTAGGTCAAAGCGAATTAAGCAGATTGTCATGGGTAATTTGTTGGCATGGGTTGAGCAGATCAAACAGTATTCTCAGATCAATTCAGGTCATGCGAGTCATCTCAGGCTGTGACAACAACTGCTCCCGATAGCATGATAGCAGCAAATGGCGAAAGGTAACAAAATGAATGAAAATTTTAATTTTAAGCAATTTTCAATCAAATTTTACATCGATGGACTTATGGAACTGGTGTTATTCCAGGAGATGTGTGTTTGTGTGCTTGTTAGACACTTCTACATCATACAGCTTTTTAGATATCATATACAAAAGATATAGCTTTCTACTACACATTACAGTTCTCATGTTGTATTGAGCACATCATTACCTTCACAAGATACGAGTAAACAAATGCATTATTTGCATATGTGAAATAAAAAATGTTCATGCATATAACTAACCCCAATGATTCATTTTCTACATAATCTACTTTCATATTTTAGAAAACGAAGAGGATTTAAAGTAAAGCTTGTCTGATAACATGTCATAAGATAATATCGGAACTTATTAACATATACTATGGGAAATAGAAAAAAGGTGATTTTCACATGATACCATCATTAAGAAACTAAGAAATTCATGACTAAGACATCAATTTGAAGGTAAATGGTCGGTTAACAAATAAGAGAATAAATTGTTTCGTTTGGTAGGCTTTCAGAAGAGCACATATGAGAAGCAAGGTCATAAAAAATAGATTTAGGTGGTTTATGCATCCACAATACTAAGATGTTGTCATAAAATATCAAATTGTTCACTAACTATAACAACAATAGGCTTTTAAATTTCTTAATAAGCTAAATTTTGAAAGAAATACTAAAAGTTTTTAGACTAAGTTTTGCTTGCAAATACTCACAATTTTAGCATGTAGGTTTTAAAGAAGAAGCTTCAAGGAGTTTTATTTTAGCAAAAACAAAATTTTAGTGACAAGAACTTATTAAGAATAAATTTTAAAAAACTTTTCATTTAATGTAAGATTGACAAAGTACAACAGTCAATGTTTTGCTAAGCCAACTGTGGAAATTTAATGAACATGGAGTCCCGGTTTGACTTGACAGGATTTCCATCATTTATAATTTAGTACATGTGGAATCAGAGTTTGGTCGAAGGATGAGTTCAATGTGTTTTGATATAAAGATAGGCCTCTTTAGCTGCTCGCCGGGACCATGCGCTAGCATGGTTCCACTCAATCGTTCCTTTGCGGAGGTGCTCGGCGGAGGAGACAAGCCCTCCCCCTGCCGACCCCGCAAGGCGACCTCATATAAAGGAGAGCCGGAGGTTGCGTTCTCTCCGGAGGAGGTCTCCAAGCTCGCCGCGCCTTACAAACTTTCCTTGGTTGGAAAGTTCTCCCATGGCCGCCCTCCCCTCGTCGACATCCGCGCCGCCCTGACCAAGGTCGGCTTCAAATCTTCCGTCACTGTGGGCCTCCTAAACCCTAAACATGTCTTCATAAAGTTCGACTGCGAGGACGACTACCTTCTATGTTGGTCGCGCCCCCTCAGACACATCAATGAGTTCCCAATGCGCCTGCTCAAATGGTCGCCGGCGTTCAGATACGACGCCGACCCCTCCGTGGTGCCCATCTGGATTTGCTTCGACCAGCTCCTCATTTACCTGTTCAACAAAGCGGCATTGTTTTCCATCGCTGCCGCGATCGGCACGCCTCTCAAAATCGACTCGGCGACTGCTGCGGTATCACGGCCACACATGGCTAGAGTATGCGTGGAGCTCGACATCGCGCGGCCCCTGCCAAGTCGTATCCGGATTTCGGAGTTCACTGGGATCAAATCTGGAGGATTCTGGCAGCCCGTCTCCTACGAAGGCGTCCCCCATTACTGCACGGCCTGCCAGACCATTGGTCACGAGGCTGCCCACTGTCGATCTATCAAAGCGAAACAGGTTCGCACATCGTCTCCGGCGACTAAAAAAGGCAAACAACAAGTCCTCTCCTCCGCTGCCCCTCCCCCAATCCCTCTCCCTGCTCCCTCCCCCACATTCGAAATCGGCCAGTGCTCATCTCCGAAACCTCGGCTGGATGTGCAGATACCCAACCTTTCATCTGAATTTGAACCACTTTCCCCTAAGCAGCTCGAAAATTCCTTGTGTATCGTCTCCCCGCCCCCCGTCGGCCCTCCTAGACCTACGGTACCACCAACAGATTGCTCCCTTATCGACCATCCGATCCCTCCTGTTACCATCTCGGCCATGCCCGTTCCTCCACCTAATGACCCTAATTACCTCCCACAACCGGCCATGTCTCCTCCACTGCTGGGCACTCAGAGCCTATCGCCCGTTGATACTGGGTCAGCTCCTCTATCCCTTGATAATATTCCAGACCTTAACCTCCTGGGACATTCCGCTACCTCTTCCCCCTCTCTGGTGGCATGCACTGCATCCCCCGGCCCGCACCGGGAGACCCAGCAAACCCTCACGGTCACCGCTCAAAGGGCTATCCCCTGCGATTCGAATCCACTCGCCCTACTTACGGATAATCCTCCTGCCCGGTCTAAAAGCAAAAAAGGGAAAACAAAAGCTGCCAACCCGGTCCTCATTCCGCCGGCCACCCGGAGCTCTACTAGCTCCAAAGCCTCCTCTTCCTATGATTAGTTTCCTCGCTTGGAACGCCAGGGGGATCGCCAATGACACCACCCTAGGCCGCCTGAGACACTTAATCAAATCCTTCCACTTAGACATGCTCATTATCATCGAACCATTTGTCCCGGCAGATCAACTCAGCCGGTACTGCGCCAAGTTGGGTCTCGCAAATGGTCTCTGCTTGCCCTCTGGCCAACTCTGGATCCTCTGGGCCGACACCTGGTCGGTCACCCCCAATTGCTCCTCGACGCAATCTATACTCTTGGAGGTAAGCTCCCCAAGCCTTCCGTTCCCCCTTTTCATAACAGCCGTCTACGGGAGACATTCCCGACAACTTCGCCGCTCGCTCTGGTCTGACCTCGCCGGCCACGCGGCTACTGTGATGGACACTCCGTGGTGTGCCATCGGGGACTTCAACGTCACTTTGGACGAAGCAGACCATGCTGGTTCCGCCAAATTCAACTTTCCAGCAGCTGGGGATTTCCGGGCGGCTTTAGATGATTCTGGCCTCCTCGCACCCCCGACATGCGGCGGCCCCTTCACCTGGCAAGTAAAGCGCAAGGGGAAAATTGTGTTAAAAAGGTTAGATTACCTGTTATGCAACCTGAATTGGCTTAGCAGGTTTCCGCAGGGTCAGGTTCAGGTCCTCCCCCGCACCGGGTCAGATCATGCGCCTTTGCTATTCAACGTACCCCTTTCACGGCAGCCCGGGGCTAAGCCCTTCCGGTTCCTAAACACGTGGTTGGATCACCCGGACTTCCAAAACGTGCTTTCCACCTCATGGTCTGACCCGATTGCGGCATCGGGTCTATTCAGGCTTGCAGGTAAGCTCATTCGACTCAAGAAGGTCCTGAAGACCTAGAACAGAGACACATTTGGAAACCTGACTTCCAAGCGTCGTCTCGCGGAGGAGGCGGTCCGCCTCGCTGAATCCCGACTAACGGTCGACCACTCGGATGCCGCGGCTGCTGATCTCCTCACTGCCTCCAGGGACCTTCAGGCGATCCTCGCTTCTGACGAGGACTTTTGGAGGCAGAAAGCGGGGCTTAAATAGGCCAAAGAGGGCGACGCCAGCACGAAATTCTTCCACGCCTCTGTGAAGATCAAGCACAGGTCGCTCTCCCTTGCTCACCTTCGGCAACCAGACGGGTCGTGGTCAGAAACGGAAGATCAATTGGTGCGCCTTCTCACGGACCATTTTCAAAATCTGTTCATAGGCGGCCAGGCAGATTTAGCAGGGCTTCCCCTTCATCAAATTGTCCCTGCACTAGTCACCTCCAATATGAACGACCTCCTCACTCGCCCTACTGATCTTCTGGAGCTCAAGGCAGTCCTCGATTCCATGCCTGAGTCAAGCGCTGCCGGTCCAGACGGATTCACTGTGCCTTTTTTCAAACGCAACTGGAGTATTATCTCGCTGGATCTTCTTGAGGCGGCGAACGATTTCCTCGATGGCTCTCCGATTCCCAAGGTCATTGGTGCCTCTTGGCTTTGTCTCATTCCGAAGACGAAATCGACCTCCGCGCCCTCTGACCTACGGCCGATAGCTCTCTGCAACGTTTGCGGTAAGCTGCTCTCCAAACTTCTTTCGTCCCGCTTAGCAGCTTTCCTCCCCGCCCTGCTGTCGCCGGAACAATCCGCATTCATCCGGGGCAGAAGCATTACAGACAATATTCTTCTGGCTGAGGAGATGACGGGTAGGATCAACCGGAAGAGGCGTTTCCGCAATGCCATCTTCAAAATTGATATCCGTTCGGCATTCGACCGTATTAGCTGGGGATTTCTGGACAAAGTCTTACTGACATTCGGCTTCGGCGTCCGCTTCAGGCAGCTTGTGGCCAACTCCCTCCACTCCACCGGTCTATCCTTGCTGATCAATGGTATGCCGACGGGATTCTTCTGCCCCAACTGCGGCGTGAAACAAGGGGACCCCCTCTCGCCCAGCCTGTTCGTACTTGCAATGGACGTTCTCAGCCGTATGATTAACCTCCTCCGCTACTCCGGCGAACTTGACGCCTTCTCCGGCCCTCGCCGAACGCATCCCATCTCCCATCTTGCCTATGCAGATGATTTCCTTATCTTTTCAACGGTTTGGCTGCATTCCACCAAACGGCTGACGGAGGCGCTGGATTTGTTCTCGAGAGCCTCGGCTCTCCAGATCAATCGCGGCAAGTCTTCCATGCGGGCTCCACGTCTAAATCCGTCATCCGAAGGACTGAGAGAATTCTGGGGTTTGCTTCGTCTTCACCTCCCTTCGTCCACC